>CM050416.1:28356233-29556233 GCA_027564155.1 Gymnocypris eckloni scoliostomus
CGCAAACGGTTGTGGGTTCAATTCCCAGAGAACGCACATAATGACAAAAACGTATAGTCTGAAAACGTAAGTCGCTTTGGATAAAAGCGTCTGCTAAATGCATAAATGTAAAACAGTCATCCTGCAACAATAGTATAGAACCCTCTAGTGGTCATATGAAAATCTGCAGCAAGTGTGCGACGCGTCACCAAGTTCTCAGAGCTGGAGGAGGAGACCTGGAGCACTGGGGTCCACATTGAGTCTCTGTAATACGGTTTGGAGTGGTCGAGGATGCCATCAGAAGTAGCCTCTCCACAAGACCTGCAGTGCATCGACACTGTGGTTGTATAGACGTGTGAGCATATTAGATGCTTATTATTAGTTTATTCTACCTCAAAATAGTTTAAAAACAGTTCCAATTGTTTTAAAGGTTATGCCACCACTGAAACAAATTTTGGTACAACGAAATGTTTAACTGGTGAGATTTTCTCAGAAAGTAACGGATCCATCTGAAGAATCTGAATCTGAAACTCAGCATGAACCGGCCAGTCAACACCTTCGGACCAAACCAGTAAAAGTCGTCTTTATGGAGTTTCAAAATGACATTCTCTAAACTGCTGAACGAGAGCAAGGATGAATTCCCCTCGGACTTTCTCTCCAACATCAGCAACACCACCACCTGTGAGGGCATCACCCTCGACTCTCAAGTCATCGGTGTCGGAGTCTTTCTGGCCGTTTTCATTTTGGCGGCGATCGTCGGAAACATTTTGGTTATTCTGTCGGTGCTGTGCAACAAACATTTGCAGACTGTCACCAACTTCTTCATTGTGAACCTGGCAATAGCGGACCTTCTGCTTAGTATAATTGTCCTCCCGTTCTCCGCGTCTCTGGAGGTGCTGGGATGCTGGGTGTTCGGTCGGATCTTCTGCAACATCTGGGCAGCGGTGGATGTGCTCTGTTGCACGGCGTCTATTTTAAGTTTGTGCATTATATCTATAGACAGGTACATCGGGGTAAAACACTGCCTGAAATACCCCACTATCATGACTGAACGGAAAGCAGGTGTCATACTCGTGGTGCTCTGGGTTTCTTCAATGGTGATTTCAATCGGACCGCTTTTGGGATGGAAAGAGCCTCCACCTACTGACGAGAGCATCTGCAGTATCACAGAGGAACCGGGTTATGCTCTGTTCTCCTCTTTATTCTCCTTCTACCTCCCGCTCATGGTGATTTTAGTCATGTACACTAGAGTATACATCGTTGCCCGCAGGACTACAAAAAGTTTGGAAGCGGGTGTGAAACGGGAGAGAGATAAATCAATGGAAGTGGTGCTGAGGATACATTGCAGGAGCATGCCGGAGGATTCCAGCTCGAGCTCCAAAACCAAACATCACCCGTTCAGAAGTTCACTGTCCGTGAGACTCATGAAGTTCTCAAGAGAGAAGAAAGCTGCTAAAACCCTCGCCATCGTCGTGGGGATGTTCATTCTTTGTTGGCTACCGTTTTTCTTCGTTTTGCCTTTGGGTATGTATCAGATATTCTCTGTTTGGTTTGAGTCTTCGGACGATAATCTTCGTTGTGATTAGAGCAAAAATTAAACCGTGATGTTTAACATTAAAAAAGAAAAGAACATGAAACCAAAGGTAAACTATGTTACATTTCATTGCACTTTTTGCACTCTCAAAACATGTAAAAACAAATCAAAATCACATGAATTATCACATTACTAGTGGAAATTTATATAATTGTTCCTCTTATTATAATGGAATAAATTAATCCTCTAAATATCAAATAAGATTATACTGGACACTTAAAGATATTATTATAATTTTTTTATTAATTATTTGTTATTATTATTATTGTTGTTATTATATTGCTACTTTAGTGTTAACTGAGAGAGCAATGGAAGTTTTAAAATCCTTATTTTTTATTAATTTATATCATGTAAATTTTTATTTATTAATTTTTTTATTGTATGTTATCACACAGACATTTGAGCCTGCTGGGGAAAATGTGTTCTAAAGTTGGTTTGTATAATGTTATTCCTGTATGAGACAATTCTCATTAAGAAACAGGATTGGGTCCAAATTAGTATAAAAAATATTCCAATCGAATAAGTTTGGACAAAAAATGCTGAAATTTGAAAAAAAAGCACTTAATTTGGTAACTGATAAGCTGGTATGAAGTATATTTATCTTGATACTGTATTCATATTTTACTCCGTGGATAGGCAAAACAGAAATGCGTAGCCTTATATAAAAAATGTAAAGCTGTTTACACTGTTTACATGCTACATTGTTACTTTTCTCACTGACGAAAGCAGTTCCACGCATCACTTTACTATTGCATTCACAGTTAATACGATTAAATTAGAAGGCAAATGTGTGAAAATGGCATGAATGGGGTTTTGAGCAGGATTTGACAGCAACTAAACCATACTAAATTTTAAGGGAGATTGTATTGATGTGTTACACTTGATTATTAACGCTGTTGGTCTTTGTTTTGGAGAACACTGTGCTATTTAGGATTCAGATAAATAATAGTGCATGTTGGAATGCAAGAAAAAAAAAGAAATACAAACAAATACATGTTATGCAAGCCAAATAACAAATAACAAAGTGCTGACTCCAGAATGTTGCTGAAGAAACGTTTGTAAATAAATAAATAACAGTTAGGCATTCTGCTATATGTGACTAGAAAATATTAAGAAAGCCCTATGCAACATCAATTTAAATTTGGGATGAAATAAACCATATCTACTCCTAGCAAAGGTCTCTCTTCTTTATGCAACCAGATCATGTTGAAAAAGAGCTATTGTTTGATTATCTTTATTAATATGTTGCCTTCATGTGTGACCAGGATATAACTGCACATAAGAACAGTACACATGCTGACCTGTATGTTGTCAAAACAAAGCATAATAATGAAGGCAGATGTGAAAGGCTTGTGAAAGACTTATGAACAATTTTCCCCTTTTTATAAAGGCAATGGCTTGAAGAGTTCATTAGAACATTCTTTGAACATGAAAAAGCACGAGAACATGGATTGTGCATGCAATAAGTTCTCCGCACATGTTGTAATGCAATAGCTTATAACAGTTTCTTCATTACAGTATGCATCATAATATCCCTACCCCCTTTTATCAGAAAATCAAAAGGTCTCCGTGTCCTCAGGCAGCCAAGAATGAGTTATGGCTCATTTACAGTGACATTACCCATGATTTATGATATTAACACACTAAACACAGTAATCAAGGGCTAACAAAATGCATGTCAGTCCATAGTCATGAATTAAAATCTTCCTTTAATCAAACCACTTGAAAAACAAATGTTTTGTTGGGCCACACATGTTCGTTGCATCCCAGGGTTAATTGATTATATAAAACATATAAAAAGGAGATTTTGGGATATTCATAAAGCAGAGATGATTAATTACTATAAGTATGCTCAATCAAAGAACACCCGTGGGAGACTGAAGCACAAACATTAAATGCAGTGTTCCAGTCACGCAACCATTACCCGAGATAATGTCACAGTATTAAAAGTGTACTAGAAATGGGAAAAATAGTCTCCTATTACATTAAAATAATTTTGGTGTCGCTGACATCATTGTGTGAGGCATGAAATGGGTACATCTTAAGTAGCAAACAAATGACAACAGTTGTCATTTTGACTATTATTAGTAAATGTATAATTAAAATAAGCATTAAAAAGAATAAACATACATGGCTGGCATTGTACATTCCCCACATTGTCTTGATTTCTCCCCAAACCCACCATCCCATCCATATCCAGGGTAATCCAAGAGTGTGGTTTTTGCCTGTCCCTGCTGGTATTCCACTCACAGTCGACTATGGGGGAAAATAGGGCAGTAGTGGTTGATAACATCTCCTGGCAAGCTTTGCATGTGTTGCTGGTGAAAGTCTGGGATCAACTCTTCTCTTTCGACCCTTTTTTTTTTTCTCCCAGCGGTTACAGTCAATGTGTTGGGAATGGGGACTTTGTTCAACCAGAGAAAATTAAGGAGGTAGTTTCACTCAGGTCCTTGACTAGCTCCTTGTGCCCAATGCTCCACTGCCTTAATCATGGCTATTAACGAGTTGAGTTAAAGAGGGTGCTTTCGTTTTCCAAAGCCTCAGCAACAGCCAGCAACCAGGACAGAGGAGGGATATGACATGGCTTAGATCCACACGTACGCTGCAGCAGCACAAACTGTGAGGCACTGTGTTATATTGACAGAAATAAGGGATTGACTGATGGTAAACATTGCTTCAGCGTGAAGGCATTTGGAAATCTGGGGGAAAATTCTTATATTTAAACAAGTCAAAATAAAAAAGTGCTTTTGTGATTCATTTATAGTGCTCTCTAAAATGCTTGATTTTCATTCAAAGTTGTCATTCAATATTGTTCATGGCAATACTGTATTTCAGTTCACTCATCTGGATAACCACACCCGGTGCTGCTTTCAGCTCTCATATTGCAGACTTCTGTCTTATTTCAAATAAAGGCAATTTCCACTAGCTTAAGTCTCAGTTGTAGTTATGGTGAAAATTATCTCAGAGCTCTTCGGTATTAATCAGAGGTGTAGAGTACGGGAAAACCACACTTGAGTAAAAGTACAGATACCTTACAGTGAAAATTACTCCACTATAAGTTACAAGTCATCAATTCCAAAACAACTTGAGTAAATGTATTTGAGTATCTGATTTTAACAGTACTTAATATTTTACTTATAATAAATATAGACTCAAAAAATGCACTCGTCAAAGAGACATGCCACTTAACAACTGCAACGTTGTGGAGAAGCTGGGGAAAAAATGCAGAGGCAAGGATTAATGTGCAGGCATTTCATGGAAAAACTAGAACAAACAATAAGCAATAAGGGAACAATGAACAGAATGGAAGGCAAATAGACAATCATCACACTCAACAGCTCACAAAGAACTAAAGAAACACTAGGGCTATATATACTGTAGGGTAACAAGCTGAACAAGATAAGATACAAACTGACTACAAACACCACGGGAGACAGGAAGTGACATAAATGTTTAAGACAAGGCACAGAAAACATGTACAACAAATAAGAAATAGCTTATTTTTGAGGAGAGCAATCACGTTTTCTTTCTTCTAAAATCAAAATAAAACTTAACACCTCCACTGGGCACGTACATCCACAGAGCTGCCCTGTGGAGAAAGGCGGACCAACTGCTTATGTGCTATGGTCCCCCAAAGAGGGGGTTTCCTGCTACAAAGCAGACCCTCAGTTGGTGAATAGTTGATGCCATGTCCATTGCTTATGAGTCCTCTGGTTTCTCTATTTTAAATTCTAACATTATATATTTCACAGTACTTTTTACTGTATTTTTCATCATCAAAATAATTTGTATACTCTTTTCCACAATTTGAGCTCTATTCCTTAAAATTAAAGATGCCAAGCTCCTGCAAAAGGGCAAATACTGTATATGACCAATAGAAAGGCACCATAACAGTCCACATTCTGAACTATTCAAGTCTTCTAGACGATTCCAGAGCATTGTGTCAAATGGACTGATAATTTCAGAGAGCTGTAATTATAATGTTTATTTATAAATGTTATTATTTAATACATTATTCATTACATTATAGTAATTTTTAGAGTATACATTATTAATCTAGTGCAGTAAGTCCAGAGGATGCTGAGAATAACTGCATTTTCTGGCAATGTAAAATTGTGCAACATTATGAATTGAGATTTTTGTCTACATTTCCCAAAGTTTCCCAAAGAGAAGTTTCCCAAATACCATCTTTTTAGACTAAAGTGAGCGCTCTTTACGAATGTTGTAAGACGTTTTTAATAGTGTCTTTGATTTAAATTTCATCAGCAAAATGAGTTGGCACGTCTGATTCGTTTCCATACAAAACCGTTGCCTGCCTGTCAAAATTATCTTGAACTTTTCTGTCCCAAGCTGTTATGTTAGCCTCTAATACATTTACATCAAATTGACATAGAATGCAGCTTGACAGGAACTTACACACGTAGCCAATAACTACAGACCATGTTAAAATAAGTATTGGGGTGATCAGTATGAGATGAGACAACTTTAACATGTGGCTACCTGCCAAATGCTCCTATAGCTCAAATGGCTCGTGCAATACAAATGCATTGATAGAAAGCAAAGACCGCCAGTATGCATTCACACTCTCAGCTTACAGTTGTAAATGAATTGCCTTCCTTACTGCTTTGGGTTTAGAGGAACCCAGAATAATGTAGAATTTTGATAACCCCCTTTTTGAACCTTTATTTTTAATAGTATAAACAGGCATGTTGAAAAAGCCACATTGGATATAAATGCCGACTTGTTTAACTTATAATTAGGCGGGCACAGTGAGTCCATATCCAACATTTAGACATTTCTGCACATCCCATGCCCTCTCAGTTGTTCTTTTTTTTTGTATTTTGGTTATTCATAATGATTTCAGCTACCACTAAATGTCTACTTTTAGTTTGGCTTCATTTTCTAAGAATTTTTAGCAGAATTCCTCAGATGTGCCCTAAAATCAGAAAAGCAAATATGAAAAAGTCAGAACATCCACTTTTTTCTGAAGGGTTGGTACGGAATGGTTAAAGATTGCCCAGAATAAAGGGCTGCCACATTGTACATGATGCTCTGGCTAAAAGGAAGTTTTCTCTCAATTGCTACCAAACATCCTGTTTGGTGTGTCTCATAATTACAACAATTACCAAAAAGTAGCTTTCCAGGGACTGGCTTTCATCTCAAAGTCACAGTTGCAACCAGTTGATGACCTCTAGCCAAGAACGAGAGTAGCATATCTCTTTGTTCATCAAAATCTGGTTCAACAAGAGCGCAATATTCCCAGTTCTCTTACTATCTATTCCCTCTAGTGCTATTTTTATACATCTCCATTGACAGGGAGGTATTCTGACCTCTCGTGACACTGAAATGCATGGCATGGGCGGTGACAACTGTTTTATGTGTGTGATAATGTAGCGCTAGCCTCCTCTCACTCTCTGTGGGTAAAGCACAAGGCAGGGAGGAGATATTGACAACATATGTGGTGTCTGTTGAAGGTAGACGGAGCGGAAATGTGCAGGTAGTGTAGTTGTGTAGGAGGACATGATGTGAAGAGAGATAATAAGATTCAAGATTTGTTTTATTCGTCACATACATAATTATACAGAATATAACCAGCAGTAAAATGTAAGTCAGGTCCGCTCCATGGACAGTGCAATTATATGCAACACAAACACAAGAGAATATATCTAAATATAGGTATGAAAAAATTTAAGTAAAAAATAAGAATAAAAAATAAAAAGCATAAAATATAAGATAAAATGTGCAATAAAATAAAACGTGCAGGACAGTATACTGTAGACCTAATAAATAATAATGTAAGCAGGTATGTGCTAGAAGACTGTGCAAACAGGTTGTACATAGCAGCAATACGGATGGTGTAGAATAATGAATATTTTACTAATTATTAAATGGAATGCATGTTGATGTTATGAGTTTGAGTTTAGGAGCCTGATGGCCTGGGGGAAGAAGCTCCTCCTAAGTCTCTTAGTTTTTGCCATCATGCTCCAGAAGCGCTTGCCAGATGGCAGCAAAATGAAAAGACAGTTACCGTGGTGATTTGAGTCCTTGATGATTTTAGCAGCTCTGCTTTTGCAGAGTTTGAGGTAGATGTCCTGCAGAGAGGGAAGAGCAGACCCTGAGATGCGCTCAGCTAAGCGCACAACTCTCTGCAGGGCTTTGCAGTCCTTAACGGAGGCCGTTTCCATACCACACTGAGATGTAGACAGATTCCATCTGAGCCCAAATCTCATGATACGTACTTTAGATTAGTGCCGGCCTGCTGGAAATGGATTTGGCATTTAAAGTCAACCTTAAGGCCTTTGTTCATCTTGGGAACACATATTAGGATATTTCTGATGACATTCGAGAGCTTTCTTGTCATTTTACATTATTGACACAATTTTCCTATTTTGATATTGTGCAGTAGCTTTGTTACAATTTGTATTGTTAAAAGCGCTATATAAATAAAGGTGACTTGACTTGACTTTCTGACCCTCCATTGACAACAACAGAACTAACACATTCAAGGCCCAGAAAGGTAGTAAGGTCATTGATAAAATAGTCAATTTGACATCAGTGGTTCAACTGCAATTTTATGTAGCTACGAGAACACTTTTTGTGTGCAAAGAAAACAAAATAACTTTACTCATCAATTTCTTGTCTTCGGTGTGAGACTTCAACACACATTCACGACAGTACAACTCTTAATTTGTGCTGCGAAGATGAACAAAAGCCTTACGGGTATGGAATGACATGAGTGTGAGTAAATATTGACAGAATTTGTATTTTTGGGTGAACTATTCCTTTAATAGTGGGGGTGAGTTATTTTTGGGGTGAACCATATGATATGTGATTCTGGTTTTATTGTGAACAATTCATTGATGCATGTTATTCCAAAGAAATGATCAGAATGCAACAACATGCTTCTCCTCTGTAACAAAATATTTTTTCCACTGACGTCATGTTGGGCAATGTTAACCAATAAGCAAATAGCTATTTAATAAATGTTTTATCAAGCCTGCATTTGGTTCTCCCACTTTTCACAATCCAATCATTTCCCAATAGATAAAATCAAATCTTTTACTCAGAAACGCATCAAACTAATGGCCTTGTGTGACCAGTCCATCAAAGGTAATTGTGCTTGTTTGGTTTATAGGAGAATTGGGGAATGACATATTGGCATCCCTCCCATATCTCCTACAGGCAGAAAATAAAAACATGAAATTGTTTCATTAAGATGGAGAGAAGAAATGCCACGTACTACTTAAAATGCATCAGACTTCTCCAGTGAGCTGAAGGAAAAAAACAATGTGTTATGTATATAATCTGTCTGCTGGGTATTATTAGGCACACATGATTGAGAGCGGTGAACTCGCGGATTTGAACTTTTCAATGTGTGGGAGGAGAATGGTAGCTTCAGGCTAAGTTTACTTGAGCCACAGTGTTATTTCCCATGTAAATAATCTTGCTTGAGCCGACAACTAAATGTTTTCCACCTCACTCTCTTTCTTTACGTTCCTCAGGCTCTTTCTTCCCAGCTCTAAAGCCCTCTGAGATGGTGTTCAAAGTAATCTTCTGGTTGGGCTACTTCAACAGTTGCATTAACCCTGTAATTTACCCCAGCTCGAGCAAGGAGTTCCAGCGTGCCTTCTCCCGTCTGATACGCTGCCAGTGCCAGCGGCGCCGCCGCATCCTGCGCCGGTTCTACGACCAGCGCTGGAGAACAGCCATGCGAGGGGCCCGGAGGGACCCGCACAGAGACTACTGCTCTGTATTTCCCTTTCACGAGCAGTGTGGTAACTCTATCTATTCCTGCCAGAGCAAGAGCCGACCTCTTAGTTTGAAGAGCTGGAGCTTCCTCCCCCCTTTACAGAAGTCCTCCTTCCAGCTGAAGGAGAAAATGAACAACCTTTCCAATAAGATTAAGAATGGGACGGGGAAGAGTAGCACGTCTGCTCTGGCCCAGACAGAGATTGACACGGTCTCCATGGGGATCTACAACGACTGCGGCGATCAGAGCGGCTACCAGATCTACGACCTCACAGAGTGCTACGGCCTGAAGGAAACAGACATCTAAACAAATACAGATTACTGTCTGTTTTGTGAGCTCTGACCCACTGCCAGTTCTTAGGAATTGTTAGATTTTTATTTATTTTTTTCTCAAAGATTAGTATTCTTGTTATGTCTTAAAGTACACAGTCGGGAAGCAAATATGAGGGAAAAAATTACAAGAACAATGTGTGTTAAAGGTATTCTCACATGGATAATTTTAAAATATTTCTTTAAAAGTGGGAAAAGTACACTGAATGGAAAAAATATGAGGGGGAAAAAAATGTATCTCCACTGGATCAGAACGAAAAGACTCATAGGTGCTGGGTATCTGTATACCGTGTTGTCCATGTGGCCTTTGAGAAATAGTCTGTCAGGTGTTTCAAACTCTCTGATGACCAGCAACAATTTGAACTGTATTTACAAAAAGAGGTTGTTACAGTTTTTTTGACCTGTTGTCCATCAAGTGTGAATGGAAAACATATTTGACTGTGATGTATTTGAGAGACTGTTGAATCCACGACACTGATTTGTATTGACATAATGATTCCCTGTGATTCGCACATTGCTGTGGAATTCACTTTTAAATGATTCTAAATTTATTCAGATACCTTTAAATGTGAGGCACAGTTTGTAACCTAAACAGATTTTGTGCAGATGTTTTCAGTATTATAGAGGGTAATTGAACACTGTGTTATTGATGTGCTATTCATGATATTCTCATTTCAACCATGCGATTTATGTCATCCCTAAATGGACAGAAAAAAAAACGTAATTCATGGACTACAACTCAGTTTTTGTGTTGTTGAGAAAAGCTTTGGGTTTGTTTGTAATGCTGATGTGACAGTGTCTTTCAGTGTCAACTATTAAACATAATAAATCTGAAAAGAGCATGCAGTTGATCAAATATCTGTATTTGATAAATATCTACTCACACTCGTGTTGTTCCAATCTCATAAGACTTTGGTTAAACTTCAGAAACTATTTAAGTTAGTTTCCCTCCATAGAACGCCCAGGTAACCAAAACTTACAATATCCAAAAAGGTTAAGATTTAGTTTAGGCATTTATTCACATATAAACACACATATAGAGATAAACAAACGTGGAAGCGTGTGCGATCGTATCAGGTTTCATTAAAATACCTGAGATTAGCCAAAGTATTGTGGTTTTGGAATAACATGAGGGTGAATAAATGATGATAGAATTTTCATTTTTGGGTGAACTATCCCTTTAAGATTTCACAACTCTCATTATTCACACAGGCACATTTGTGACTCCTTTGTACAAAAGGTCAGATGTTCTTGCTTGTATTCAATATGCTCTTTGGTGGAAAATTATCAAATCATGCCAGATAACATGATTATCAGGCTTTAGAGTAACTTGTGGAGTTCATGTAGCTCAGGTGCTGCTGACATTTAAAGAAAAGAGGAACATACCAAATGCTAAGTCATCCTGAAACTTATCGCATGTCTCTAGAAGTGACTTGACAGCGTTACATGCTATGTTCACATTTGACGGGATGAGAAAATACACGTATAGCTTTGTACTCTTACTGCACATCTCTTATTATCCAAGGAATTTTAGGAGAAACATCTGACGAAGTTGATACTTAACCAAAAGATTACTGAGAACTGTATGATGTCTCCTGAGTCATGAAAAAGCAGTCTCTGCACAATTAAACTGGTCAGCCTATCAACTGCTTTATTGCTGGATTAATTAACTAATTAATGATGAAAAATCTAAGATGGCCAGTAGAGGTCACTGTTAATATAAATGAGTTACAAATTGCTACAAATTTTACAACAGAATTGGAAACACAATTGTTAACAGGAAGCATCTAAAAGCAGTCTGAATAATCTCACATTTATGCTTAATTATAAAAGTGACAAGACTGTGGATGTGAAGTTAACTTTTGAGGATAGCATAATGTATGTGCAATACATATGTGCAAACTGTTTTTGAAAAGTGATTTCCTTTTCCATTTAAGATTTATGAGAACTTACTGAAGAGTAAATCACTGAGTCCCTGTCCTCCCCTGTTTCCTGTGGATTACTGAACACTAACACCAGCATGCAAAACAGTTTTTTTATGGATTCCTTCAGCTAAGCGCTTGTCTGTTTAGTCACAAATATAACTTCACATACATTTTTCTGCCTTGGAATTCTGAGCAATGCCAGAAATGTCTAAAAATAAGAACAGTAGAGTAAATGGCCAGGCACAGAGGTAACAGAACATTAGCTTAATTAAAAAAAGGCATTATACTGGATGTTTTCCAGAGACTATTTCCATTTTCAAAATGATGACATACATTTTTGATTATAAAAACCCAGTTCCTTTATCTTTGCTTACCTCACTATTGAAGCAGGCAGACCAGTTGGGGCCATTTCTCTGTCTGGTAGTTATTTCATAAGAATTATATAAAGAAAACGCGATCACAACTGAGATTTATTTTCCATCATTATATGATTATTTGTTCTCATACATATTTTAGTTTTGACTCTGGTGTTCTGCTGGTCAGGGGTGCTAATCTGTGACAGGGGAGGATGTGTCACACATCTTTGGAGTGTTTCTTTTGAGAGGCACTTTATGTGCAGGGTTACTCCACTGTAACTGCACCCTTAAAAAAGCAAAAACATAATGTTCCTGGTTGTTCCTCATTGTGTTTATTATTACATACTGCCATATTTTGTTGAACATACCAGAACTTTTAGTCTGGAGTTTAAAATGTGCTCTTAACCATTTTAGATTTCCACTGTTACAACTTGTAGCACAGAATGCTCATAATTCTGCCAGTATATAAAAGGTAAAGTTATGTTTGTTTCATTTGGGTGAACTTTGTATTAGTGTTGGCAATAGATGCAGTAGAATAAAGGATTATTTGCTGCAAAGCACCAAATCTGTGAAAAAAAAAGTATGAATGCAGGCCAGACAAAAAAAAAATGTTGTGAGAGAAAACACATTTTATAGGAAATTCAACACCAAATCACAATGTTTGCATGCACTTTATCCCTTGTCATGCTGTTAGCCTAACAGAGTTATCCTCATCTCGCTGGGGTTTGTGTTATATAATTTATAATAATAATAATAATACATAATAATTATTATAATAACAGCAATAATACATTCATAGCTAATTTAAATATGTTTCAAAATACACAAAATGCCTATTGCTAATGCAAATGTTAAAATATATTTTCAATAACCCATATGGCAAAAATCTTTTGAGACCAAAATGTATATTTTTATATATTCAATGATGTACACAAAACATATTTCCGAAATGGAAAATATATTTTGGTTTAACCCTCATTTACCAAAATATATTTCAGAAAAAAAATAAAAAATGTATTGCCCTCATTTGTTAGTCGCGTGTGTGTGTGTGTGTGTGTGTGCATGTTTATGTGGTTTATGAGGACACAAATTTGTATAATGACCTAGGTATGACATAGTTATTACAAGGAGAAGGTGATTTATGAGGGCATTTTCAGTGTCCCCATAATTCAAAATGCTTATAAATCATACAGAGTAAGTTTTTTGGGGGGAAAGTGGAAATGCACCGTCTCCTGTGAGGGCTAAGTTTAGGTGTAGGGTAGGTGTAGGGCAATAGCACATACAGTTTGTACAGTATAAAAACCATTACGCCTATGGAAATTCCCGGAAACCATAAAACCAACATGTGTGTGTGTGTGTGTGTGTGTGTGTGTGTGTGTGTGTGTGTGTGTGTGTGTGTGTGTGTGTGTGTGTATATACATATATATATATATATATATATATATATATATGTTAAACAAGGACTCCAAACACCACAGCCTCTAGTGTCAGTCACCAGTGCACCCTTTTGAGATCAGGGGAGTGAGGTTTACCTGCACAGCTCTTGTTAACTGGCCTCTGTTAAACTCACATCCCTAAACCTCACTCTCATCTGGGTCACCGCACCAGTATCACCTTTCTGGTTCTTCTCACCTCAGTTGTTCTGGAGTGCATTTCCCAAAAGTAACTATAATTGCAAGTTCCAAAAGTAACTATAATCGCAAGTTCCGTTGTTACCAATAGTGTTCAATGGAACTTGGGATCATAGTTAGCTAACGATGCTTTTGGGAAACGCACCCCTGCAGGATTTGAACCGGCATGCCATGGGAGGCAGGTGCACTAACAAAGACAATAAAGTCTATATTTGAACAATATTTTGGCCAATAAAACAAATATATTTTGCCATATGGACTGGACAGGAACAAGTTTGGAATGTTTTATGAAAACAGATAATCTGCCACAGATAAATAGTCTACTGGTTATCAGTGCACTCAGTGGCATCTCTTTTCGAGTGAGAGAGGTCCATTCCTTGAGCTGAGCCATGCAGACATATTCTGCACCCCATGATCATGAGAAAAGCCCTACGGAAGGATCGGTTAAACAAACCATAGAGGAAAGGGTTTAGGGAGGAGTTGACATACCCCAACCACAGGAACACGTCCCATATCACAGCAGCTGTCCCGTACTCAATAAATGGGTCAACAATATTAACAGTAAAGAACGGTAACCAGAAAAGAAGAAAAACTCCCATGATGATGCCCAGAGTTTTGGCCGCTTTTCTTTCCCTCCTTATAGATTTGCGATGTTTTTTTTTCTTGCTCGAGTCCTTGCCCACACCTGCTGCCATCTGCGCCTCCATCGCACTTATCTGCATAGCTTGCCGCTTTGCCGCTTTGTAGATTTTCCAGTAGGCCACCAACATGGTCACCATAGGCAGGTAAAACGCAACAAGGGATGCCATAACGGCATAAACACGGTTCACCAAGAAGATGCATACGTTCTCAGGTAAAGGAATGTCCATGCCAAGCTTGTGCAGCCCGAGGAAGATTGGACCGAAGGAGATGAGGAACGGAATGGCCCAGCAAATCACAATCAGCAGACCCACACATTTACGGGACATCTTAAACGAATACACCAAAGGGTTGCAGACGGCATAATAGCGGTCAAAAGCGATACAGCTCAAATGGAAGATGGAGGCCGTGCAGAGCATAACGTCCAAGCTGGAATGAAGATGGCAGAAGGTTGGGCCAAAATACCAACATCCTCCACTGTTCTGACCATACTGTATGGCATAACCACCAGGCCCACCAGGAAGTCAGCAACAGCCAGAGACATGACGAAAGAGTTTGTGGGACACTGCAGCTGTTTGAAGTAAGCAATGGCAAGAACCACCAGGAAGTTGCCGACAACGGTGCAGACGATCCCGATGATGATGAAGACATAGAGGGCTACTCGTGAACTGGAGCTCCTCAATGTGGCACAGGGCTCGAAATCAGAGTCGAGTGAAATGTTGCTCCATTCCGAGGAGTTTTCCATGCTGTTCAACCTGGTGATAAATGAGACACATGCATTCAAGATTTATTCCCATGATCAATGATAAATGCTTTGTTTGAACTCACAACATGCTATGACCAAGAAGAAAAATGCTTATTTCAGATATTGTCTAGTGTTACAAATAATCTGCCATACTGATATATGAGAACAAAAATGTGTTTGTCATTTCACAACACCATAATAATCACTCTATTTCACCATTAATATTTTTGCCAAGTGACAACTGCCCCTGAAACTCCTGTAAGGGTGGGAAAGCAGAACAGACTGTGAAACCAAAGCCAAATCTGCAATGAAAACAGTATTTTGAATCATTTACTGCTGGAAATTGGCCAACAATCATAAAAAGCCCCTCAACTCGACCTTGTCTCAGGAATTGTATCCCTGCAGTGTGCCCCATTGTGACCTTTGGGATTACACCTAACATGCATACCTAAAATGTCATCAGCATTGTTTAAGTTTAACTCAGTACCTATTGGGATGTGAGCAAAAACACCTGTTTGAAAGCATTCAATCTGACACATTTATTGTTGCTATTGGAAACAATTCAAAGGGATGGTGTAATGTGTTGCATAATTAAAGACATTTTAGAAATGTAATGAAGAAAACTTCCAATACACATTCTTCATGTAAAATGTACATCATGTTAAATAAAAACCACCAATGAACTATCTCAGATCCAGTCATGCGGAAGAGAGAGTCAGTTCCCAGTGACTGACAGGCATGTTTCTTAGCCTGTGACAGAACCTGAAAACAACATCTGGGGATGTTTGACGGAGAGGAAAAAGGAAGGATAGTGGGGAGGAAATGGTTTTAGTTCAGTAATAATACAAATTTAATTACCACCAATGGGACCGTGTGACAAGGAAAGGCAATGCTTAACATTTGCTGGTTTCAATTATTATTGTCCCTTGACATTTTGAATGTTAAGGATAGCACACAAGTTGTGGACTAATTATTACTATTACTATTATTTTTCTTGTTTTTGGTGCATCTTGACAAATGTAATCTTATAAGAAAACCTGCATTAAAATACTTTAAAAATCATAATGTGTGATCCACAGAAAATATAACAGCATTGGTTCACAATTAGAGTTGAGTAAGTAAACACTGACAAAATGTATATTTAGCAGGGGGCTATTTTTTTAATAATCATAATATCCATATATTGAATAATAAAAATGGTGTTATGTATTGTAATATATTGTAGATCATCTACACGTCCCTATGACAAAATGTTTATTAAGAAATGAGTCTGAAGATTGACCCTAAAAATAGAGAAATGGCAAATGGCCTGATGTGCATGCTGTATTGCACATTATATTGCAATTTGCACTCAGTAATGAGGGGAACAGTAGAAGGAACATTCAGCTGCTTAATGAAAATGTTTCTTCCTCTTCCTCCGAGCCATTTACAAATTGTTACAAAATGACCGAGCTGGAAGGTCAGGATTGCAGGCACTGCTTAGACATGCTCATAAACACACACTGTGGTCCCTGTGACTGCTCAGACGCAGGTGAGCTTTAAAGACATCCTGCACAGATACTCTTGCAGTAAGAAGCTGTGACCAACAAGAGAATGTTCTAAGAGCAGCTTAAATATACTTGTGAAGAAACATAAATAGATATTGTACGGGTCTGCCTGTGTGGTCGTTCCTGATCTTAAAAATGACAAATTAAAGTCTACCCTACACTTCACAAAAGTAAACACTGACTAATTCCAAGTGCATAATAAAGATAGGGGGGCATTTTTGATAGAGTTCACAAAGACAGGTAGACCATAACAAGGCGCGCAGCTGTTCCATAACAAAATCTCTCTCCAGGTTGTCATGTAGGACAATACCCAAGCACTTTTGGTTCTTCAGCTTAACTAACCACTACTGGAGGTAAAACAAATGACTTGCCATCCATCCCTAAATCTTACGTTAAACCAAAGCCACTGGAAATCTAACATGATTGTGCTATCGGTTGCTTTGTTTGTTATTCTTGAACAGAACCCATCTCTGATGCGTTCCAAGCAAAACAATTGACCCAAATCAAATCGCTGCATTCTGCCAACTCACTTAAAATATGTATTTACTTTAATTTCAAGGAATTGGATGGAGAGACTGGACAGGGCAAGAATGTCCATTTGAGTCAGACATATTAATAATCTACCAAAAGCAGACTGCATAAAACTCACCTTCCCACACTAACGAGACGACGAACACATCTGTCAGTCATAAAGGGGAGCACTGAGGGGACATTCAGGGCTCACACTAAGGTAAACAAAAAATAATAATAATAATAGTAATACTGGAGTTTATCAAGACATACCAGATTTTAATACTTAAAGACAAAAATTTGACTTTAAAAATATATTATATATTATAATATTAAAACATGTAAAAACAACATTAAGAAATAACATGTAAAATAAATTAATAATAATAATAATAATAGTCAAATATAAGTATTTATTGGCTCAGTGGTTAGAGCATTGCGTTAGCAGCGCAATGGTTGTGGGTTTCATTCCCAGGGAACACATGTACTGACAAAAGATTTATAAACTGAATGCACTGTAAGTCGCTTTGGATAAAAGCGTCTGGTAAATGTAAAATATAAGTATTTATTATTATTATTATTATTATTATTATTAGGTATATTTAAGCATGTTACAGCCACAATCACAATTTTACCGGTCATATTAGAGATCTACTCACCTAAATGACAGTGTTTTGTCTTTCTTTATGATGGCATGTTTAACTGACTCTCCTTGTTTCCTCCATTTCTACTGAATGGCAGCTCCATTGGTGAGGTGAGGATGGTAGATGCCCGTGTGTGTGTTATTATGAATATGCCACATTAATAAGCTCTAAGTCGGTCCTCTTGATCAGTGTAGGCGGGCGTGTGTGTGTGTGTGTGTGTGTGTGTGTGTGTGTGTGTGTGTGTGTGTGTGTGTCAGTGTGTTCGGTATTAAGAGTTGGGCATTGTTATGCAAATAATCCTCACATCCAACAGATTTCCTCCTGCAGTGTTCGCTGTTTCACAATATGGCTAATGCAGACATCAAAGTCAGCTTGACTGGGTAATAACATGTTACATGTTTTCTAAATTGTGCTTGGTGTGTGAATCAGATGAAATAATAGTTTTTTCCTAAGCGGGCAGTGCAAAGATACTGCTGTATTGACAGTCTGGATTTCACAGATAACATTAGTAAACACATTGCATTCCGTTCTGATCTCAGCAGAGGTGGAAAGTGTACGAAAATATTCTACTCAAGTAAAAGTACCTTACATTAATGAAAAAAGTATCAGTCTAAAAATATACTCAAGTAAAAGTAAAAAGTAGCTAATTTAAAATGAGCTCTGAGTAAAAATTACTTAGTTACATTTTAACAGTGGGATTACAATGTAGCATTATATGACCCTTTTAATTAACGTGTTGTATATTTAACTGTTGTAAAAAAACTATATAAATGTACTATTGATTTACTATATGAAATGATATAAATATATAAATGTTCTGGCCCTATATCTTCAATTTTGTGATAATTCTAAATGCATTTTAACAGACTGAATCATGCAGTGAAAAAACACACTCTAAATGCACACGCGCACTAGTCTAATCTACTAGATATCACTGCACACTGTTTAGAGTGTTTTGTTTGGTTTTTGGCAAAATACTGATGATGTCAAATTGCCCATCGTTAAAACAAAAATTATTATATTATCGCAGACGATATATATCACACACCCTGCACCACTGTCATAAATACATTTTTTATATTTTCAACGGACACATACTCCAAGTACATGTTTGTATTTTTTATAATTTCTTACATTTTATTTGTCCTTAACACTAATGCTCAGCTCTTTGCGCATTTTGCCAAATGTATTAAATAAAGTGCAGATTTCACCCTAAATTTACTATATAAAATATTAACAACAACAATAGTAATCTGTATTTAGCTAAGAATGTAACAGTGTATTTGAAACATCTGAATCACTAATACGCACTTAAAATAACTCTGCACTGATAAGCATGGATGCCAAATATCAGTATACCAATCAGTGTAAATACGGTAGAGTATCATTTTTGTCAGACTCATGTTTTGGCTACTTTGTATATATTCAAACTGATCAAATTTGGGGGAAATATTCCTTTGGGAACCATTGTGAACATCTGCTCATGGCAGCTCTCTACAGGAGTGTCACAGGCTGCCTTAGTAATCCTAGCAGAGAACATTTGCAGTAGATGAGAAGAGCTGCTTATGTTGCGTTTTATACATTATCCATTAACATGTCAAAAAGGAAACAGTCCATAATAGCCTTTTCATTTTTTACACAACCATAATGTCAAGCATTTAAAACAATCAAACACTTTCAAACAATGAGAGTGTTTAAATATACAACACAAAAAGCAGTTCATTATATAAAATGTCAGCTTTTTATGGCAACAAAAAGAACAGTCATGAGAACAAGATGGGCTGTTATTGAATAAAGTGCCAGAACGCAGGGAAAGAAGAACACAGTTCAAGGTGGTTACACAACCTTCGACAGGTTATTAAGCATAACTGGTGTACGATTGATTATTCATGTAAAAGCATTCAGTAACTCACTACACCTGACACATCACATAACATGGAAGGCATCGCAACTGCAAAGGTTAATTGTCACTCCTTGATTTGTATGGCAAGAATAAAAGCTACACACATTTACATTTAGTCATTTATCCAAAGCGACTTACAATTGGGGAATACATTTAGCGATTCATCTTAAAGAGGCAAACGGACAGAGGAAGTGTTCGTAATACCAAGTCTCAGGCATTGTTCAAATAAGTACAAACTAGCAAGAGAATAAATAAATAAAAAGAAAGACACTTTTTTGGGGGGGGATGAATACAAGTAGTGTCGAAAAGAGATGAGTTTTCAGTTGTTGCTTGAAGATTGACAGGGATCCAGCATTCCGGATGGGGGTAGGATTGTCATTTCACCAGCCAGGAATGGTGAAAGAGAATGTTCTGGAGATTGATTTTGAGCCTCTCTGTGATGGTACCATGAGGCGTCGCTCACTTGCAGGTGTCAGACTTCTGGAGGGGTTGAAGATTTTCTCTGATGTAGACACACTCTGCACAAGACTGATGAATAAATTCACAACCCACTCAAACCTTAGTCTATAGAAATAGAAATTATGCCACATCACACGATTTGAATACGTCTTAACTTTTGAATTAAGCTATAGTGACTTAAATGTTATTAGACTAGATCAAATGTATATAAAGAAAAATAGTGAAAAAATCATTGCTTTATAATAAAAAAATTAGGGTGGTGTGTTTCACTGTTTTGAACACATTATATGCAATAATATACACATGAATATATGCAGTATATATAAATACATATACATATATATACTGTATGTATATATACAGTATATACACTAAGCGCTATACACATAAATTTGACTTGACACATATACAGTATACACTGTATTATACTGTATATCTGTCAACATATGTACAAGATCAAATATTACCCTGCTTATCATCCTTCCAAGCACACGTCCCTCTCCCCTCCAGAAACCCCTGCTATGTTACATCTGGCAGGTGAAACTGCTCTTCGGATACCTGGAACATCTGTCTGTGTTCAAGTCTATCAAGTGTGTAGGATGAGCTTTAATTATACATGAGGGGTTTTCAATTGCTCCCAGATAAAAGGCACACTCACTCCTTGGCCAGCGGTGTCTCCAGCCCAGTCATTCATATGTAATGTGAGTGTTTGTCAGGAGAGGCACAGAGCATCTGCGCTATTGAAAATGCAGGCTGAGACCAACTGGCAGGGATGTGTCACATTGAATCCTGTATAATGAGAGTTTTGTTAATTATGAATATGATCAAGGATACTGTATGACAATAAAGCAGCAGAATTCATTGACGGTAATCACAGACTACATTACATTGTTGCACACGCTGGTTGCATTGGCCCATCCATCCATCCATTAATTCAAATAAGCATCCATCAATATATCCGTCCATCCAAATATGCAACCATCCATCCACCCAATTAGCCTTTCATCCATCAATTAATCCATCTTTCCAATTGACCTTCCATCCATCCATCCATCTATCCAAATAACTAACCATCAATCTACCCAATTGTCCATCCATCCATCCATTCATCCACCCAATTAGCCATCCATCCATCCACCAAATTAACCATCCATTAATCCATCTATCCAAGTAACCATCCATCCATCCATCCACCCAATTAACTATCCATCCTTCCACTGCAATATTAATTTTTTAAGAGACATTGTATTCAATTACATTTGTAATAATACTGTTGTTAAAGTTTTGTGATTAAAGCTTAAAAGAATGCAATGCATTATGACAAAATAGAAAATATAGCACTTAAAATTAAGTATTAAAATGAGGGGGGAAACGTCCACTTTCCAGAAAATAAAATGTATTAAGTTGAAAAATCTATTAAAATTTGTATTGAATATTATTGGGACAATATAATTTGTGTACAAATAATACAGATTGTGTAAAATAAACGGCTATTTAAGCAGGCAAAGAGGCAGCATAATAAGTTGGGCATTTTTAAAACTCTGTATTATTATGTGTTTACTTGAATGAAAGATGTACTGTACCTTGGAGCTACAGTGGTTCTTCATAGCGTCATAAAAAATTACATAAAATGCATAATCTGCGTTGTATTTTTTTTAAGTCAACAATAAATATAACATTCTTTGCCTTTTACTGGCTAAAGAAAGCAGGATATCCTTCAGTCTGTTCCAGGATGTTTGGGTTAAAACTCTCCTGTTCTGTTGCATCTATTTAACAAGAACAATGCTCTGCATCAAGTATTTAAACCACTCATGGCAGCCGCTTATCAGGTCATCACAAAAGAAAACAGCCCACAGTTGTGGAGTGGTCAGCAGGCAGAAATTGACAGGCTCTGGAGATTGATGGGATGTTTGCGGAGCCGGTCACAGGTCAGTGAGGAAAGCCCAGGGCCATCCAGGCACATCTCCTAAAGACCCTTCTCACACAACACTGCTGCGCTCGTACAATATGAGCTAGCCCCGCCCATAATTACCAATCCAACCAATGACTGTCCACCATTGACCGATGTCAGTGCCAACAAGGCATAAAGCCAAAACAAACACACTGCAGGAACCGTTTCTACTGTAAACATGACCTGTATGTAGCTTATAACAACACCGACACAACAGGGTGATCACAAGGAGGAAGTAACCCCATCAGCACGTTCAATGCGTAAAACAAATCAACTGTTTGGGGTCTTGGCTCATTGTAAGAAAGGACCTCTCAGAGGACACTGATCTGGCTTCCGTGACAAGAATCTTAACCGGAGGGAAATTGCTGAAGTGGTCTTGGATGAGTGCCATTGCTACTTAAGGGATACATTATATATTATATTACAGGAAGCAGGCAGCAACACGAGTAAGAAATGAATTACAAGACAAACATGATTTGCTTTGAATTCTGAACAAGAGCTCGCAGTGCACCTTTAAGAGATCAAAATAAAATATTCATGAGTGATTAGAGTCAAAATACTTGATTTTGGAATCTTTTTCAAACTGAATGTGTTTATATTAAAATCTCTGGGGAAAAAATAAAAATCCATTCCAAAAGCTATGCACAAATAGTGGCAGGTCAGAAAGTGAAAAAAATATATACACACACACATACATACACATATATATATATATATCGTATTAGAATTCTATCAATGCTGTCATTAAACTTGGGTGTTGAATGTAGATTATAGGGTACAATAGGACTAAATTGGCCTGTTTACAGGGAGGGAAATCCTGTAAAAAGAGAGAAGAGTATATTTTATTAAAAAGTGATGGAACAATATAAAAAGAGATGATAAAAAAGCTGTCTTAATTAAAATATGTAAAATAAACAGCTATTAATCAGGCAAAGAGGCAGAGACTTTTTAACCATTTTGCAATATGTTTTATTATGCTTAGTAAATTAAAAAATGTATCTTGGAGCAAGTGCAGCTCAAGCAACTTCATAGAAAGTGTTAAGTAAAATGAATACAGTACTCTGCATTATGTTTTTAATATATTAACAATAACACTACCATTCTTTGTCATTATATGTGATATAAAACATATGTAGCAAGTATTCCCGGGATATTTGAATTTGATTAAGTACAGTGGGGAAAAGTGAGAGGCAGAATAACAACAACAACAAAATCCAGAAAATGCATTTCAAAAAAGTTTTAAATTGATTTGCATTTTAATGAGTCAAATAGGTATTTGATTCTCAATCAATTAGAAAGATTTCTGGATCCCAGGTGTATTTTATACAGGTAAGGAGCTGCGATTAGGAGCAATCTCTTGAAAGGAGTCTAAGCTTGTTACCTGTATAAAAGACATCCGTCTACAGAAGAAATCAATCAATCAGATTCCAAACTCTT
Source organism: Gymnocypris eckloni scoliostomus (assembly GCA_027564155.1). Lineage (NCBI taxonomy): Eukaryota > Metazoa > Chordata > Actinopteri > Cypriniformes > Cyprinidae > Gymnocypris > Gymnocypris eckloni. The sequence goes on from CM050416.1 coordinate 28,379,633, forward strand.
CACCATGGCCAAGACCAAAGAGCTATCTAAGGATGTCAGGGACAAGATTTTGGACCTACACAAATCTGGAATGAGCTACAAGACCATCGCCAAACAGCTTGGTGAGAAGGTGACAACAGTTGAAGGAAGAAACATAAAATAAATTGTCAATCTCCCTCGGACTGGGGCTCCATGCAAGATCTCACCTTGTGGAGTTTCAATGATCATAAGAAAGGTGAGGAATCAGCACAGAACTACACGGGAGGATCTTGTCAATTATTTCAAGTCAGCTGGGGTCATAGTCACGAAGAAAACAGTTGGTAACACACTACGCCGTGAAGGACTGAAATCCCCCTGCTCAAGAAAGCACATGTACAGGCCCGTCTGAAATTTGCCAATGAACATCTGAATGATTCAGGGGGGAACTGAATCATTCTGAAAGGTTCGAATTGCCAAACGTCAGAATCGAAACCTTAATGACTTGGAGAGGATCTGCAAAGAGGAGTGGGACAAAATCCCTCCTGAGATGTGTGCAAACCTGGTGACCAACTACAAGAAACGTCTGACCTCTGTGATCGCCAACAAGGGTTTTGCCACCAAGTACTAAGGCATGTTTTGAGAAGGGGTCAAATACTTATTTCACTGATTAAAATGCAAATCAATTTATTACTTTTTTGAAATGTATTTTCCTAAATGTTTTATTTTATTTTTATTCGGTCACTCACTGTTTAAATAAACCTTTCTTTTAAATTATAGACTGATCATTTATTTTTCAGTGGGCAAACATACAAAATCAGAAGGAGATCAAATATTTGTTGTCCCACTGTATTCACGAGCAAGTCAAAATGCTTGCTTTTGGAATATTTTCATAGCAAAACATTGTTATATTGTTTATTTAATTATTTTGGGGGTTGGATCATTCTAATGTCCAAACACTGGGCAAAAACAGATGTGCATGGTACTAGTAAAACATCAGAAACTCTAAGGTCAACATATAAAATTGATATTTCACAAGGTTGCAATTTCAGATGGATTCATGCAATTCGTATGGAAACATGCAATTTTTACAAAGACATTGTACATGAAAGTCCATCCCTAAACCTGTTAATGGGGCATGAGTAGATTTTACAGAAATGTACCAATTAGATGTTCACATTCATATAAATTAGCCACTAATTACCTAAAATATAAAATAGTTCCCAACTGCCTTAGTGTTAAAACAAGAAGCTAGCAAAGTCACACAATCTTCAGCATCAGATCAAACAACACATTTTTTCAGACAAGTCAGTCTTGTATCAAAGCATGGCATATCATAAAAATCCTTTGTTTTTCACTTAATATTTTACTTTAATCAGTTTCAATCATGAATTTAACAGATATATTTTGTGTTTGAATTGAAGATTATCTGCAGGAACAAATGCTAGCAAAGTCAGATACATTTCCCATTAACTCCAAAAGTGCACAGACAGCAGACTGATGGTGCTTAAAACATATTTCCCATCGAAAAAACTCACAGCAATGTTTTGTCTGTAAATTGTGCATTTACGACCCCTGAGATAGGGGGCAAAGGTTACCAGAAAGCAAGGAAGGAGTAATGTCGATGTGGGCAATCCCTTTCAACGACAGTCATTTTTAGACTGTTAAGATTGAATCTGGAGTTTTTAGAGGTTTGCTGTCAATATAGTACAACAGTTAAAGGCTTTTAGTGAAAGCTCCGGTGGCAATGCAAGCTAGAGATGTCTGGTTAAAAGCCAGAAAGGGAATGAATCGCAGAGGGTCAACTGTGGAATGGGAATGCTATTAATGTATCCAACAAAAATGCCCTGTGGTAGAATTGATTTATTAGAATTATTCTTAGTGGAATGAGTGTTGAAATTCAAATAAAGTCAAGTCAAGTCAAGTCACCTTTATTTATATAGCGCCTTTAACAATACAAATTGTAACAAAGCACTGCACAATATCAAAATAGGCAAATTTGTCAATAATGTAAAATGACAGGATTTAACACTCAATTATCTGCTGAATGCATTTCATTATTGAATTTAGTAGTGGCATTGTCCAGCTTAGTTCAGTTTAAATAATATCTGTGCAATCAAGTCGATGATTGTGTTGGAAATGAAGTGTCCCCAACTGAGCAAGCCAGAGGTGACAGCGGCAAGGAACGAAAACTCCATCGGTGACAGAATGGAGAAAAACCTTGGGAGAAACCAGGCTCAGTCGGGGCCAGTTCCTCCGGCCAGACAAATCAGTAGTTTGTTCCAACTGCAGCAAAGTCAGAGAGTAAGTGGTCCACTGGTTCCGGGGTCTTTCCCGATGGATGTCTAGGTGACGAGGTCCTCACTGGAGATCTGTCTCTGGGGCTCATCTCGGAGGGTTGTCATCGCTCTTCTCAGGTGTTCGGTCATCTCTATCGCTTAAGGGTAGGATCCAGACTGAGGCTTGTGTAATTTTAACTACCACGGGATGTTAATCCGTGGCAGTAACATAGAAACAGTAAAACAATTAGCGTAGAAGGCTCCATCCAGGAATAACCCTGGATGAAATTATCAGTATAACCCAAGCTAAAGCATAATAATGTGCATGTGTTCAGATGGACTGGCAGTACAAGATTGTGAGATGCATTATATGAATGTTGGCTAAAGAGATGCCTTTAATCTAGATTTAAACAGAGAGAGTGTGTCTGAACCCGAACGTTTTCAGGAAGGCTATTCCATAGTTTAGGAGCCAGATATGAAAAAGTTCTACCTCCTTTAGTGGACTTTGCTATCCTAGGTACTACCAAGAGTCCAGAGTTTTGCGACCTAAGGGAGCGGGTTGGATTGTATGATAAAAGATTAGTTAGGTACGCAGGAGCTAAATCATTTAGGGCCTTATAGGCAAGTAATAATATTTTGTAACTGATACGAAACTTAATAGGTAGCCAGTGCAGAGACTGTAAAATTGGAGTAATATGGTCATATTTTCTTGACCTGGTAAGGACTCTAGCCGCAGCATTTTGTACTATCTGTAGCTTGTTTATTGAGGATGCAGGACAACCACCTAGCAGTGCATTACAATAGTCCAGTCTAGAGGTCATGAATGCATGAACTAACTTTTCTGCATCAGAAACACTTAACATGTTCCGTAGCTTGGAAATGTTTCTAAGATGGAAGAATGCTGTTTTTGTAACATTGGAAATATGATTTTCAAAAGATAGGTTGCTGTCTAATATAACACCCAGATTTTTAACTATAGAGGAAGTAACAGTACATCCGTCTAGTTGCAGATTGTAATCCAAGAGATTCTGTGTACTGTTTTTAGGTCCAACAAGTAATATCTCGGTCTTATCTGAATTTAATAGGAGAAAATTACTGGTCATCCAATCTTTATATTTTTAACACACTCTGTTAGCTTAGATAGTTTCAAGTTTCATCTGGTTTTGTTGAGATATATAGTTGAGTGTCATCAGCATAACAATGGAAACTAATCCCGTATTTTCTAATAATATTACCAAGGGGCAGCAAATAAACACTAACAAATATTTGAATCATGGAAAAAGGAAATATCAGATCGTTTTGGCTATCATTTTTCATTTCATTATGGTGTCCAATCAAATTTGTGATTAATATAAAGACAAATATATGTAAACACTTTGGTTTTGTACTACTGTTTACACAACTGTTAAGGTGTTTTATTTAAGGTATTTTTTATTTATTTTTTACCCTGCAAGGATACATTCTCTGCAAGGATACATTCATGTCGGTCAAAATAAATAGTAATATAGTGTTTTGAATTTTCTATTCATTATAGAATCCTGGGTTATAAATCTTGGGTTTCACACAAATATCAAGCCATGCAAATTTGATAATAATAAGGATTTGGTGTTCAAGAAGTGTTCAGGTGTATGTGTTTGCGTGTTTTTGTGACAAATGAGGACATGAATTTGTATAATGACACAGGTATGACAAGGTGAAGGTGACATGTCAGGACTTTGCCCCATATCCCCATTTTTCAAAACGCTTATAAATCATACAGAGTGAGTGTTTTTTTCTTTGTTAGTTGTTTGTTTTTTGTTTGTTTGGTTGTTTTTTTTGGGGGGGGGGTAGAAATGCACAGTCTCCTGTGGCTAAGTTTAGGTGTAGGGTAGGTGTAGGGCAATGGCACATACAGTGTGTACAGTATAAAACCATTACGCCTATGGGATGTCCCCACTTTTCATTTTGTTAAAAATGAAATTTTGTTTGACGCTACCAGTCTCTTTCCGAGACTTCAAAACAAATGAGCATTACAGCACACATACTCAGAAGAAATAATATATTTTTTTTACATTTGTTAAAAATTTGTACAAATTCTACATGCTTAGTTTATTCATAACATGATATAGTTAAGTGACTATTTTGGTGAAAAAGCTATTTGTATGACTGCATATGATTTTAGTTCAATAAACAAGTAAGTATTCAAATAGTTACTAAGTTACTTACATTTTAGACACAGTATTTACTATTTTGTTCTATTTCACCAACGAAAACAAAGATTACTGCAAACAAAGATTACTGCAAAAGTTTTGCACAATCTCCAAGCAACTCTGGGTGGTGTTTTTTGGTTTGTTTGTTTGTTTTTTGTTACTGAATGCAGTCTGCTATGAACGAATCGTTTGAATGACTCTGTGACTCACTTATTAAGTGATTTTCTGCTGGTTGAGTATGTAGAAAAGTATGCAATGCACCCTCCAATTTCTTAATTTGTATATTAATAAATGTTTGTAAAACATTCATCTTATAACATTATTTATTGCAGTTATAATTTTTCATTGTAAATTGTTTAATCTGACTGTAACAGCCCTTTAGTGTAGCCTATATTTAATTTATTGATAAATTGTTATAATTTGACATGAAAGATGATACATACATTTAAAAAGATTAACAATAGGCCTTTGTAAAGGTAAATAAAAATATGCAGGATTAAGTATGTAAAGCTGATAGAACAGTTCTGCTGATATGAAAATTGAATATGTATCTCATAATAATAAATAGCATTTTTAACAGCGATATTTTGTTTTCTTTTTACATTAAACACATTACATTTTATGTACATATATGTATGTAATATAATGTGTATTGCTATTACAGGTTTTGGTCTTAAATTTCATACAAGGTCGTATTAAAAAGGTCTTAAAAAGTCTTAAATTGAACTTGTTCATATCTATAGAAAACCCTGAATATGCCGATTTGCTGTTCAAGAAACATTTAAACATTTATTATTATTATTATTATTATTATCAATATTTAAAACAGTTGATTGCATTTTTTCTGGATTATTTAATGAATAGAAAGATCCATAGATCAGTGTTTATCTGAAATAAAAAAAATTGGGGGCAGGTGGAGGTGTTATAGAAATTAATACTTTTATTTAGCAAGGATGCTTTAAATTGATCAAAATCTTCACACAAAATGTACTAAAGATTTCTATTTCAGATAAATTCTGTTCTTCTGAACTTTCTATTCATCAAAGAAACCTGATAAAAAATCTACTCAGCTGTTTTTAACATAATAATAATAATAATAATAATAATAATATAATAATAATAATAAATGTTTTTTTGAGCAGCAAATCAGAATGCTTGAATGATTTCTGAAGGATCATGTGACTGGAGTAATGATGTTGAAAATTCAACTTTGAAATCACAGGAATAAATAATATTTTAAAATATATTCAAATAGAAAACAGTTATTTTAAATAGTAAAATATTTTCACAATATTACTGCTTTTGCTGTATTTTTTTATCAAATAAATTCAGGCTTGTTGAGCAGAAGAGACTTCTTTAAAAAACATAAAAAAAACTTACTTTTCAAAATATTTTGACTGGTAATATATATATATAACTATAACTATATATATATATATATATACAGTGAGAAGTGGTGGTGGAGCAGGTGGGCCGCATGGACCAAAATATGCCAGGGCCGATTTTATGTCCCAGTCCAGACCTGTGTATATGTAATAATATATTTGTAACAAAAAAATGTAAAATGAAATGCAAAAGTATAGCAAAATCTTACCAACCCAAACATGTTTACTGAGAAATTTGATTATTGAACTAAAATACCGCAAACATGCAAAACAATGTAGAAATATAGTGTAATGTATTCTATAAAAAAATCTACTTTTTTATGTTAAAATCTGGTTTAGTAGTCCTCTCCCAAAAGCCAGTATGTCCTCGCCCAGCCCTTTCCCTGAAATGGAAGAGAACATGGTTGTGAGAGTAGTTCTGATGCTTTGAAAACGTGTTGTTAAGAGGAGGCTATTGAGCTCTATTTATAAGTCCTTACCAGCTGTGACTCGTTACCGAATAAATATTTCCACTCTGTCTAAAATGATGTTGCTATGCATACGGATTCGGATATGAATGTTTACAGCCGTGATTGTAGTTAGTTATGAAGTCATTTTATTACACTATGGATGTGTCACTGTTAGTGCTGGTAATTTTGAAGCACCAATCTTAAAATAAATGTGTGAAAAGAATCAGCTGAGCGAATCAGATTGTTGTGTTGTGGTAAGACAGGTGAGATGAAAGCAATATGATGCTTACTGAGGTGAATGTCAAAGTGGCAGAAACCTCGCAGTTCACAGCGGAAAGACCTGAAAGTGTCAAGGAGAGACTTGGTGGAACTGCTCACGTGGATCCTGAAAGGGAAAAATAAAACAATACGATGTCTACCTCCACTATTACATAATTAAAAGCCGGTCAAAAAAAGTGCCGAGGTCAAGGCAGGGGTCAGATCAATCGCATGGGTTTCATTTAAAATGCTTCTCTGACATATCTTCTTAATCTGCTGTCAGTACATCCTTCATGAGTGATCTTACGTAATCCATATGTCTCCATCCTGGAGGCAGTATTCACAGTGTCTCCAAATAAACAGTAGCGTGGCATTTTCAGTCCCACTACCCCTGCGACACAAGGCCCTGTAACAAACAAAATATATTTTTTTCATGATTCTGTATTTTTTCACAAGCTTTAGTAGTTTTAACAAACACATTATAAATAGAGTTTATCCTTCTCCACTACTCAGATGTTTTGTGTGCCTTAAGTAGCTCTTTAATGGTGACACTATATAATGATGTATTTTATTTGAATTTTTCCTATATGTGTCATAAGCCAAGTTGAAATCACTGCATGAATGCCTGAGCAGCATAAACACTCCTCTTATGCGTAATTTGACCAAATCAGAAGGAATATACAAATGTGTCATTGGTTTTCTATTGAAAACATATCTGAAAAGGGGGAGAGAGAGAAGAAATTAAATGCACTGTATAAATAAACAGTCATAATCAAATGTATTTATGAGAAGTAGTCCCCCAAACCTTTACAATGCACAATCAGTTCCATATATTTCTTACAATTTATTGCGCGTCATTTTATGCACGCTAATATATTTTTTTATTTGCTATACTTTTATATTGGATTTTATACATAGAGAGGATTATTCTTTTTTTATTTTTATATTTTGAAATATTTTAAAATGCTGTGATGGCAGAGGTGAAATTTATGCATCTTTACTCCAGTCTTCAGTGTCATATGATCATTCAGAAATCATTACAAGATGCTAATTTAGTGTGAAATAAACATTATTTAGTTATTTAAGGATTAGCTTACTTAATTTTATTTCTCTCTTTTTTGTTAATTTATAAAGTTCAAAAGAACAGCATTTACTTGAAGTAGACATTCATTCATTAATTTATATTATAGTAGTATTGTTGTTATTGTTTATATTATTATTATTATTTTACAATCCTACTTTTGAATTATAGTGTAAATGTTTTGAATTTTCAGCTTGGAAAATCAAGTGGAAATATGAGAGGTATACCAGACACTCAAAGCAGAGTGGCACCTTGAATGTTTTACCAAGAATGGGATGAGGAAAATATTTTGGCAGACAAAATAAATTTGCCAACCTAGCTCTTGAACTACTGCTAAGATTGGACACCCCTTGTATACTTGTTCATATTTTAGTAAAAAAAAAAAATTGTTTTGCTTTACATTAGATAAATTACAATCCCAGTATGCTCATTTCCTGAGCCCTTTGTGTTTTTTTGTGTGTTTTTAAGGCCAGTGCACGCCAGTGAATATACAACAAAAGCACAGTCAAAGAGCTGTCACCATCCAGTTATTACCTGAATGAACTCCAATGCGGACCCTCAGCTGCTGCTCTGGTATGTGTGGACTGTAGAAGCTCCTCATGCCCTGCACTACAGCTAATGACATTCTTGCTATTTCTTTTGCATGGTCATCTCCATTTCTTAGGCAGGCGAGACACTACCATGTAGACATCGCCAATGGTTTCTACCTGGATACAGCAAAGGACACACGAAGCAACCCAATTTCATACAATGGATAAAATCATCTCACATGATGTTGAAGAATTCAAATTATGTACTTTATAAACGTTGTGGTTGTCAATGATATTGTTGAAGTATGTGTACATGTCATTCAGCACGTTCACTACCTACAGCAAAGGAAAGAAGTTCGGTCAGTTTATAGCAGTCGGCTTAAGGATACAGATACAGAGATCAAAGTTTCTGTAAGGTGACAATAGTTTTCCTTTGTGGTTCAGCTGTGGGCTTCAGTATGGTCCAAAAATAAGCTCATGTGAATGTATTATTTCCACTTTGAGGCTCAGACGGGCTAGCGAGCCAGCAGCTATGCTAACAGTATAGCCTGATATTCGTGACAGAGTAGAGTTTTTGGCCCTTGAGCCATGTCATCTAGTAATGTCAGGAGCTCTTATGCGACATATGAAACCCATTCCAGAGCGTACTATGTGGGTATTTGATCTTACAACAGACCATTACACAAACAAACACACACAGGCAGATGCATCATTTAACAAGTGTAGGGTATTTCAAAGTCTTAGACAACAGAAGACAGCAACCCCTCAAACCTCCCCAAATAGCTCTGGACATATGTATTTTTTTAAATATGATCAAATTCTGAACAAATGATCACATTGTTTGGACCTACATTGTTTTGTTTTTTAACCACTGTGAATTTTATTTTAAAAAACTAATTGTTAAATGCCTGTAAGGCCTACTCAGAAAGTACTAGGCATAAATTCTCTGAGATGCTGTTTGAGTCTCTGCGTCTTTCATCACCTGCATTGGCGTGAGGGATGCCGACATGGCTATGAAGCCTTCAATGTCACTGAAATAGATGGTGACGCAGTCGCAGGTCTCTGCTCTCACTGTCTTTCCCGCTATGAGCTGAGCAGCTATGCATCTAAAAATAAAAGAAAAAAGACACTTTTCAAAGGCAGGTATCAAGTGGAGGGCTTGGTGATGATCACTGTTCTTGTCACGTAGGCTTGTTAGGCCAGGTGCAAGCAAGTTTTTAGCAACTGAAGTGTTGTGGTCGAATCCACTGAACAGTCATGCCACTTTTGCCTGCACCCTATCAACAAGAAAACTTACATCATATGTGGATACCGTGGCAACACCTGCTATGAGCAGTCCCTCTGCTCACTTCTTCTCTTCCTGGAGTTCAGTGGTACGTTCACTGACTATCTCCTCCAGACTACACGCATACTCCATATGGGACAGCAGGTTTTCCAGAATGTTCTCAGACCCCCTGCACACACACACACAAATGCTCAAAAAATTTTTATAATTACTACTAACTAGCTTTAGCGCTATCACATTAAAGAATCAGTAATGCTTTATTGTCCCTTTAAGGGCCATTTGCTGCAAAAAGATTTATCAGTGCACAGTACACACAACACCATTGCTCTTTTATCTCTCTCTCTCTCTCCATTCATCCTCCAAAGCCAGTATAAATGTTTAGCGTGATACGTTGTGACAGGGGTGTTCTCATGGGACTCTGTGATCACTGGGCTGTGTGTAACTGGTCCCCGGAGTGGCCATATCCTGTTTGTTTGTCTACCTGATTAAGCACTGTCATTTGTAAGTGTAATTAATGCTCCTCTGTGTCCCTGCCCTGTTATTCTTTATTACCTCAAAAGTGCTCATTAGTCACTCACAACTACCCTCATTTAGAGCTGAAACAAGCACAAATAGGAGCAACGTGCAACTCTAGCAGTGTCAAGACAGCATTAGATTGGGAAGGAGAGATAGTTGTACACTACTGATGCCTCAGCACTGCTTGTTTAAAGTGCCTTTAATCAAACTTATCTCAATGTTAACACTGACTTCACTTGAGACTCGTACTCTGCAAGTGGGGAAGATCGTATCAGCAAAAAGTCTAATAAAAGTGCAGTCCGGAGAGGACCATGAAAGTCAGAGTGTTTGTAGTTCTCTTTGTTTTGGTCTGTGGTATTCAAGTGCCAACTGCCAACATGTCACTGTTTTATAGTGTATACTGTATATGATGTAAAATAAAAATGAGGAATATAAGGTTTATTAGCTGAGTTTAGGAGTGAATATAGGAGTGATAAATGAGTGAAGATACTATACAAAATATATTATCTTTATTTTAGAAATGTAGTATTATTTATATACTATTATAATATGTATTAATATTTTAAATGGGCTTTTATTTTCATATTTTCAGTATTCATTTTCATTCTAATTTAAGCTTCAGTAATTGTTATGTGCTTTTATTATTATTTTTGTTGTTGTTGTTATTATGTCTGTTTATCTTTAATGTATTTTATTTTGGTTTTAGCAATTTTTGTACTTATTTTAAACTTATTTAATTTCAGTTAGTTGGAATGGCAACATTTCAAATTTTCTAAGTTTAAGATAAAATCTTAAACATGTTAAGATTAAGTTTTTCATCTAATATTTATACCTTCATTTAATTCAGGTTTATATTTTATTATTGGAAATTATTTTCAACAGATTTAATTAACAATAACGACACTGATATCCATAGATAAATGCTCACACATACAAGCAGAAGTTCAGAATATAGCTGCAAGCAGCGATGACGGGCCCAAGCCATCAGTGCAACCGCCACCCCGGTGGCATCAAGAAAAAGGGCACAGCGGGCCCATGCATTTACAGTAACCCTCTGGTAGACTGGCTTTAAGGGATACAGCAATTAAAGGGTTAATCCAAGCCATCAAAACTGTGAAAGACTGTTACTTTAATAAATTGCCACGGCAACACCGTTCAAGATATCAGTGATATACAATTTATGAAACTGGTTCTTGATTGAATTAAACCTATTTTCAAAGCATCTGAATTTGAATCTGTCAATTGAGCACTGAAAAAAGTTGATTTTATAAAATCAACTAAAAACCAGCTAGACTTGGCTATATTGACTATATAGTCATAGTATATGCAATGGAAAGAATCTTTATAGAGAGAGGGAGAGGAGTGTATTACCATACTTCTAGCACTGAAGTGACAGTCGGGGATGTAGAAAGGCCCTCTACGATATACTACCTCTTGAGCAATAATGGCAAAACTGTAGATGTCACCTTTTTAGTACCATTAGCTGACATGGACTCCCTCAGCAGCTCCAGTGCACTTCATAGCAGAGCTTAAAATGGAAACATATTTCAAAATCTAAACAAAATGATCTACATTTTGCATTTATGTGTGCAACATATTTGTGTTTATGTATTGAGCTCTAAATTAATTCTATATTTTTCATCCAAACAAACATTCTTTGCTTCTTAAAAGTTCTATATTTCCAGTTTACCAGTCCAGGGGTCAAATCCAAGGCTCTGCTCTGAGTTTGAATGCCTGACTGCGTTAAGTCCAAAATCAGTGACCTTCAGGACAAAGCGGCTGTTCACGACACAGCTCGATGACAAGAGGCGACCGTGACAGTGAAGTGCAGTGCAGTGCCATTATTATAAAATCCTGAAGAAATACATTTGTTTGAAAATGCTGATAGAAAAGAAACAATGATCTGTGTACTAGCACCTGCAGGCTTCCTTTAGGGCTGTACTCTGCAAGAATGAATGGCTGAGGGGTCTCCAGCACCGCTCCAATAAATTTACAAAGGTTATAGTGGGTTGAATCTTTGCACTGAAGACACAGAGGTACTGATTGAGGTACATCATATCGCTGACATATTGTATAATACAATTAAATGCATTTGTCAATGTTTTAAGCAGAGTTTACATGTTTGAGTTGCTTCCTAAATTCAGAAAGCAAACAGAACAAATTGTCCCCTGAAAGTGAGTTTTTTTATTTATTATTAACTATGAATCGTTTTATTGGCAACTAAGTCATGCCCAGTGTTTTGTAGCATAAATTGTCTTCTACACTGTAAAATAATATGTGTAATTTTAACTGTAACATTTTGTAAACACGCTTCTGAAAAAACTGTTGATAGGTTAACAGTATGTTCTCGTACTATATACAGGAAAAAACTGTAAAAGATCTAACCAGACAATTCATGTAATTTACAGTAAAATGCTGTTAATTTTACAAATTACAGTTTTTAGAATTAAAAATAACAAATCGATGTATAATTTACAGTCAAAAACTGTAAACTTCTATTCTAAGAATCCCCTACGTGACACTCCACATTTGAAATTATTTTGTTTAAATAATCATGTTTTTTAATATATTAGTATTATAGTATTATTTTTAATATTAGTATATACATCTGCTTGTGGCGAAACTACTTGTGATGAGCTTTGATTCTTCATGTGGCTTTCTCTTTTACCATCTGCATTATTATAGTGGTTGTCTGTATGTTAAAAACAGGTTTTAATAGCAGTATGTGTTGTTAAATTTAGTGGTTTCCATTCAGATTTCCTTAAATCTGTAAATTACAGATTTAATTGATGTGTTTACAGTGTTTCTGTAGTTTTTACTAAATTATTCTGGCAACCACATAGCTGCCAGAATTATTTTGTAAAAACTACAGAATTGGTTTTACAGTGTACATAATGTCGGAATGCAGTGAATAAGATCCCAAATACTTCACTTTGTCGACTGCGGTTCTTTGTGCCGATGGCTTCTCTTGCATGCTGCAAATTATAGACTCCAAAGAAGCCTGAATGGGTTTGAATCTGTGGGACTGAACCACAAAGAGGAGAATCTAGATGTAATAGATTAATTCATAAAGCATGTAGTAATTCCATCTAAACAAACTACAATTAAAACAGTAATGATTAGGTGCTAGAAGTGTCTCTTTAGATGACAGTGTCCATTAATTATATGTAATATTTCTTCCTCACAATTGCTATTATGTTCTTGCATTACTAAATAAAGTAAATTGTGGGCCAGAATAATTACTTAATCATTAAATCATTTCAAAACCTTTGCTGGCTGGTTGAGGAGTGATGCTCCATCATTACAACATCATCAGTATTGACTGTCCACAGCATCTTGAGTTTGAACTTCCTGGTAATAAATATCAGTTTAATCAGAAGACAAAAATCTAAGGCCATATTTCTACAAAGCCAATAAATCCTGAAATACTGAGAAAAACTGAAGAACAGCAGCGGAGCTGAATGATTAAGGTTTGCATTTTTGTGCATCAGCTCTAAAGTTTCAGCGGAATTTAGTCTGGCATTCATGAACAATAAAACCAACATAATGTTTCAACATAATTGCAGTATGCATGCAAATCTTACATCCAGAATAAATAAAAATGGTGTAACTAGCAAAAACAAATCTCTTGGGGAAAAAAAAAGGATGGGGTACAACGGGGCTAACGGCGCCTTTCATATTATTTTCATCTAAACCACTAGATGGCCCAAAAACATGGCTTAGCACTTTCCAAAACATTCGCTTTTCAAGATGCACATGTATATTTGTCTGATCCTTGACGTGATCGCGCACAGCAGCACAAAATTGATTCTGTGCTTACTTGATCTAATATTTTATGTTTTTTTAAATATTGTAGATTTAAGTAGCAAATGAGAATCCCTAACATTATTGCAAATATTTAAATATAAGTGTATTCTTTATGAATTTCAGTTTTGTTTAGGATAATTAAAGCAACTGTTTTTAAATAACGAAAGAATATGTAAAAGTATGGTATTTTGGGTAAAAAGAGCCCCCGCTGTTGGGGCTAAAGGCGCACAGTAATTAACATGATAATTAATGGATGGCTGACTTTTCCATTTGTTGATATGACATGGTTAGATTCAGATGATAAATATAATATATTATGTTGGGTGTCCATATTAGAGATAATCACCATGTTTAGAATGAAATCATCATATTTAAAAACATGATATTAATCATATCATATAATATCATTTGTTGTTACTACAGTAAATATATACGTTGAGAACCTTTACTTATTAACATGATTTTGTTTCTGTATTTTTAAATATATTTTTATATTAACATTACCTATTTTGATGACAGTATATTTATTGAACAAAAATATTATTTTATTTTTCAAAATAAGCATAAAATAATACAAACTTTGCTAAAGTAATTGTTTTGAACAAGTATTAACTTAGACATGATAAAAAAAAAATATTGAAGCTCAAGTATTTGTATCAATACCGTGAGCCTTTGAGTTTTTTACCCCTTTGCCAGCTCATACATTTATACGATTTTTAAACAAAATAAACAACTTGAATGATTTTCACACAAAATCTGTTGCTCCAATGATGTTTAATTCAACCTATATATTTTTGCTGCAATTATTGCCTACATTTTAGGCGTAGTGAATATCACATTTTTTCTTAAGGTGTGCCTTTAACACCGTTTTTTCCCCAATGCAAATTACCTAATTTCTACACTTGATTCGGCATTAATAATGTTTAAGAGCAGTTAAAAATACACACTTTAACTATTACCTATATAAAGCACAGATTGCAAGGGTCCACCAAGCCAGCAATAATCCCCAAAGCAATCAAGAATTGTCTCTCTGAAAATAAAACACATTTGCGATTTGCGATACAGATCTTGCGATCTGCTGGGTGATTAGCACCTTGGTGTCAAACTGCAACTTCGTCCATTTATAGAAATATGATACAGCAAGACTGGAAGCCACCAAGGGTAATTATGTAGGAATACAATATCAAACAGTCACATCCAGTCACCTTTGATAAAAAAATATTATATCTGGTTGCATAAGTCTGTCCAGGCTTTATTACTTCGACCTGTTAGCTTGAGGGAGATTTAGTCAGTGAATAGCGGAGTAATCTATATTGCCACAGAGTTGGACATTTGGATCTTGCAGGCATTGGTACATTATTCAAGATTTTGTTCTTTCCCCCCATTTTTTAATCAAAGTTAAAGTATGGGGCAATTCCAAAAAGTGAAAATGAAGGGGTGATAAAAAAAGGCCAGAGTGGAGGAGTGTGAACGAATGTGTTTGGAGCAAAGTTGGGTATCTGGTGCCCCCTGTTGGAAACAAAGTTACAAAGTTACTATAGCCCAGGCATTCTCAAATCTGGACCATTACTGCAGAGTTTAACTCCAACCCTAATCAAACACACCTGAGCATGCTAATCAGAGTCTTCAAGATCATTATAAAATCACAGGTAAGCGAGTTTGATCAGGGTTTGAGCTAAACTCTGCAACAGATTGGACCTCCAGCGAAAGATTTGAGGAACCCTGCTATAGCCTTTAACTGGCCCCTTTACAGAGCTGATAAGCAGAAATGCATGAACACGATTCCAAGCCTCATATCACACTTTCAAGACTAACGAATGAAGGACAGTAAAATACCGAGATGCCTTATACCTAGAGGCCATGAAATTCCAAACACCAACCCATCATTGAAAACACGCCTCTGCCCGGAGTGCCCAATGATTGATGTAGAGTTCTCCATGAAAGCCACAGTCTGAAGAGTCTTTGGGAGGAGTTGTCCGTCCTCCAGGCCACTTGATTTAAACCCCTTGTGCTGCCTTATAATTCCCAAAATAGGTTGCAATGACCTGTGTGGATAACCCTATGACTCATTTGACAAATGCAATTCAGAATAGCAGAGCAGGTTTCACATGGCTTGCACTGGTTTGGTTTAGATAGTAAGCATATGCTAGTGGCTCACCTGACACTGGTTAATACTACCTTGGAATTGTTTCATCGTGTAATTTAACTCACAGTCTCCACTTGCTTCAATAGTTACATCTCCTTGAATGCCTGTTTAACAAAAAGTCACAAAGCATGTAACCAGAAAACAAATCAAAACCAGAAATATCCTCTTTTTATCTAATATTATACAAAACAATACAGCATTGCATACGCACATGTAATTTTAAATCCAGTTGGGAATCACTGAATATATTTTAAGCTCTACAAACCTGTAATGGTTCTGTTCCACATTCGTCTAGTGATGGCTAAGCCATCATATGGGTTCTCTTTTTCTGCTAAAGTTTTGTTTAATGTCTGGGCATACAGCCAGACACTATCATTGGCTATGGCTGCTATATGACACCTGTGGAATTAAAACAATAGAAGTCACAATTAAATAACCTAAAAGTTGTGCTAAAGCATCATCTCACTTGTATAGTGATATTTAAAAGCAAACTAAATTTCCCATCACATGGCTTTCCATCCAAAATGTATATGTGGTGTCATTGACATGAAACACTGTATATGTGGTATCATTGAAAATAAACTCTATCTTTGTTGGTGTGCATAATAAAAGCAAACCTTTTCATTAAGAGCATATGTATTGCCAAAATCTATTTTGGATCTTTTGATGACATTCCCTGAGAAGGCCTGAGACCGTTTATCACTGGGTTTATACATAGACAGGAAAAACAGAGCCTGATAGCTTGCTTGGCCACTGAGTCACATCCATCACCTGAGAAAGAAGAAAATCATGTACTATAAATAGAAAATTACATCATGTTTAGTAATGTCTCATTTTATGAGCACTGCCATTGTTTTTGTGGTTACGAAATACACACCTTGTTTCCAGTCAAAACTGCCAAATAACAACTTTTGCTTGTATGGCTCGAAACAAAAGAAAACTAAATCTCTGTTGGTGAGGCCTTTCTTGTGAGCTTCAATTAGCAAACTGCAGACCACCTTTCCATGTGCTGATATCACAATAACTGTATAGGCAAAAGGCCACAAACGATAGTTTCATTGTTTAGTTCCTTGCAGCTTTTGTGAGAACAAATTTGAATCAGATGGGATTTTTCTTACTGCGAGAGACTTGAGCCACATCAGTTAAGACCCAGGACTAGGATCTTTGAGAAAGAGAGCCATGGATGTCTTGATACGTGGCCTCAGTGGTGTTATTGTGCTCTGCTTGATACCTTTCGAGAAAATTAATTTGAATAATTCTAAGATGAACTTCTTGACTTCATAATAGTAACTTTTGTAAAAAAAAATTATCAACAAGACATTTAACTGCTATATACTTATATCAATTGTGAACTGTAACATACAGGCAATTCTGGTAATGTCAATTTACACATTTAGATTACTTGTTCTTTTCACATCTAAAAAAACATTACATTTATATGCAAACTACATAAAACCAGTGAAGTTCCTTTTCTATTAGGTGCAATATTTTTTGTACTTAATATATACTTATATATACATTATATACTTAAAATCACTTTTACCATAAAAAAATATGTATTTATTTATTTTTACAATGTACATGCAGTTTATAATAAATGTACATATATATAGATTTTCCACCTCTCAGTTTCAAGGTATATTACATACCTGATACCCTCGATGGGAATAGCCAGGACTGTTTATTGTCATAGATAATGCCAATGCGCTGCCAGCCAAACTGCTTACAGATTTCCACAAATAAAGCCCCTAGTTTCGTAAAAGGTCCAAACACTCTTCTTAAGGTCGGATAGGCCTGAATTTCAAGGGGCCAAGAGAAAAGCCATTCAGCAACTGAAAGCAAAGTGCATTTTAAGAAATAAGTGTGTTCATTATACACATTAAAACAGACCTTCTTATCTAGAAACTGTTGATCTGCACATACGGGGCTGATAACAGCAATGTTCCAATAAACTGCTAGTTTAGCTGTCACTGCGCAGACCTTAATTAAGAATTAGCAACAGATGATAATGCTCCATTTCCCACTCAACGAACATTTGATAGTCCTTCGTCTTGTAATGATGATATCTTGTGACAAATGAGATTATAACGACTTTTGTAATTACTTTTTGATAGCCCTTCATGCGTTAAAAGTCAATTTTAAGCTTTAATTGGAACTCTGCGCTTGTAGAAGACAGATTCCTTAATTTATAAGTCTATTGTCTGTGTAATGATATAATGAGTGAGTGATTGTTATTTTTGACACGTTTTGTTTAAAAATACATTCCACTGCATTTTTATTATTAATTTGTTTTGGCCTTCAATTGTCTTGGAAAGGAAGTTAATAGAACCACATTCATTTTAGCAAGAAGGTCCGATGAAAGCACTGTATTTGTGTCTATGGTAAAGCGCCGCAATTTTCCCTGGGCCACGTAGATCATTGCATTCATCATCCACACAATTGTAATCCAGATGATGACCTGACATGAAAAATTCAACAACATATTACATCAAAGATGATATATAAATATTGTACATCTTCATTTTCTACTTGGTACAAATAGCTCAGTGACCTCGCAGAAGATCCGCACTGCTGTTTACAGAACTGATAACGATAAGAGCTCCAGCCCCAATCCAACCAATACTGAAAGTAATGGAGGTGTTGGCATCGAGATCAACAAGGTGAATGTATCGCACAGATTGAGAGAAACCAGGGTCATCAAAAAGAGCAGTGAGCCAGGAAGTCTCTTGAAGTGCTTCATTTCCTCTAGATTAGTCCATGTTAGTCCAAATTTACATTCATATTTTACAATACACACAAATATATATTTGTATGAATACACTATTTCCCATGTAAACAAGCTGTGTATAGATATATGTGTTTGAATAGCTTCTAATTGTCTCATGTGTCATGTACACTAAATAAGCCTGTACAATTATTAAATTAAATTACTTACCACTCATTCCAAAATAATAATTCCTGCTTCAACACAGAGTTTGAACAAAATGAGTCCAAAACAAATAAAAAGGACCTTGTATCAGGAACTACCTGTATCGTGGATGGGAAAAATATCCAGTGGCAAACTGTGGCCATATGGTTTTGCTCTGAATCCAGCCATCCGCGACAGTGATCTCCCCAGAGTGACTGTAAATCAAGGGTTTCACATTAATACTGCTCTGTATCTCAAGCTCTGGTGTTCCTCTGACATTTGTTTATAGCTAAACAATCATATGAGCAAACACTGGTCTACAGATGTCTTTGGGAATTCTCATGTCCATGAGCACTGAAAAAAAACATGTTTGTCTGTCAGTGCTTTGAGTGATACTGTTGCATTTGTTTCTATTTACATGCATAAGGAGTCTTTTCAAAAGTGCATGTAAGTATAAACAAGGATTTGTTCATATTGAATAATGACAAGGATGTAAGGTTCTAAAATAAACTGGAATTTTCTAATGTTTGCCAACTTTCTGTGTTTTAAAGAATAGAAAGGCGAATGTTAATGTATGCACATTAATTAAAATTCATAGCACAAGAATCAGCCAGGTCTGGAACAAGAGGTTAAAAGGTTAACGTAAAAACAAGATAGTGTCCTTCCCCTGCACGCTGGCACTGGAGGCTTTATATCGTAGGCATGCCCTTTAGTGTGTGTGTCAATTTCACAGGCCAGAGAACATTTGAAACCTTTCTCAGTACAAAAAGCTGAACACCATGAGAGAGAGATAATGGTGTGGTCATTTTCCCCCAAAATATGTCTACCTATAAACACAACAAAATATGTATTGGGGTTAGTTTGTGTCCCTGCATGAATACACAGGGAAAGAAAATAGGACAGAAATAGTGGAAAGATTTCTGCTTCAAAATCTGGGATTTTATAGTTAAGATCAATTTACATTTGAAAAAAATGTAAGTTACACACAAAATTAAACATCCATTTCAATTTACACACAGAATTAAACATCCATTTTAATTTATACACTCACACACACACACACACACACACACACACACACACGCACACACACACACACACATATATAGCTATAGATAAAGATATACAGATAACATAACAAATGTTTAAACTGACACATTTTTAAATGTTCTGCACAAAATGAGCTCATTTCAAATTTGATGCCTGCTACAGGTCTCAAAATAGCTGGGACAGGGGCAGATTTACCATGGTGTAGCATTTCCTCTTCTTTTCAAAACAGTTTGAAGACGTCTTGGGCTCTGGGCATCGAGGTTATGAGTTTGTTGAGTTTTGTTGTTGAATTTGGTCCCATTCTTGCCAAATGATATGCCAAAATGTTCTCTATAGGTGAAAGATATGGACTGCAGGCAGACCAATTTAGCACCCGGACTCTTCTACTATGAAGTCATGCTGTTGTAATAGCTGCAGTATTTGGTCTTGCATTGTCCTGCTGAAATACACAAGGCGTTCCCTGAAATAGACATTATCTGGAGAGGAGCATATGTTGCTCTAAAACCTGTATAAACCTTTCAGCATTCATAGTGCCTTCCAAAACATGCAACCTGCCCTTACTGTATGCACATATGCACCCCCATACCATCATAGATGTTAGATTTTGAACTGATCGCTGATGACACGCTGGAAGGTCTCCCTCCTCTTTAACGGACACGCTGTCCGTGATTTCCAACAAGAATGTCAAATTTGGACTCGTCTGACCATACAACACTTTTCCACTTTAAAACAGTTCAATTTTAAATGAGCCTTGGCCAACAGGACATGACGTTGCTTCTGGACCATGTTCACATATGGCTTCCTTTTTGCATGATAGAGCTTTAGTCGGCATCTACAGATGGTACGGTGGATTGTGTTTACTGACAGTGATTTCTGGAAGTATTCCTGGGCCCATTTAGTAATGTCAAAGAATGAATCATGCCGATGAGTGATGCAGTGTCGTTTGAAAGCCCAAACACCACGGGCTTCCAAGGTCTTCGGCCTTGCCCGTAAGCACAGAGATTTCTCCAGTTTCTCTGAAACTTTTTATGATGTTATGCACTGTAGATCATTAGACATTGAGGAACCCTTTGTTGCCCCTGTACCAACTTTTTTGAGTCCAGTAGCAGGCATCAAATTGGAAAAGCTAATTTAGAGGAAACAGGTGTAAAATGTATCAGTTTAAACATTTGTTATGTTTTCTATGTTCTATTGTGGATAAAATATTGTCTCATGTGATTTGGAAGTCTTTTAGTTTTCATTTTATTCATATTTAAAAAAGGTCCCAACATTTCATGAATTTGGGTTGTATTACAATATTATATTCATATTACTTACGTTGTATTAAGATAACGTGTTTCTGTGCAAAATTTTAATATAATAAAAACATCAAATAAGCATTTTATATTTATTTATTTAAACATTACTTTAAAGTTACTGTTCGCAAATAGTGATGCCAGTGTAATCTCTTGTGGCAATAAATATTTGTAAAGGCAAAAATAGCACCGTATTCATTCTACATGTTTGACAGAGTCTGCTTGGTGTTATACAAGTAGGTCCAAGTGACGAATAAATTTGTAGTACAAGCGTAAACATTAATGATTTCAGCCTTTTATCACGTGATGAGAAACGACGTCGTCAAATTGCTCCGCCCACTCTATCAATGGTGATAGTTAATTGGCCTCTGTTAGTTCAGCATCTTGTCACTCGACAATTTAGTAAAAACGATTAAAACCGCCATTCTTGTCTCAGTGTGGCCACGACCCTCTCATTTAACCAAAAGATGGTAAGCAGCAATCTTCTTTTTAAATATAATTTCAATGCGTACGTGCGCAGTATATATTTGTTTTTTTTATAATCATGCCTCTGGGGTTTTACAAATATATAAGATAAGAAAGGGATACACTGAAAAGTAACGAAAACACTTTTTGGAGATGTCGATAAGAATGGAACGCAAATAATTAAACAAGACCCGTCTAATGATTTTATTTCCGACCAGAAGAAGGCAGTCAATACATAAAGCTCAGAATCACTTGTGGCATTCAACTCATATGAAACTCAAAGAGCAGACAGGAGACTGAAATTGCTTCTAAGAATAAACAATCTAATAATAGTGGTAGTAGGCTAGTATTAATAATAGGGGGTCATTCTTCAATTGGGGTGAAAAATGAGAGGCAGTATTTGTAAAGCATGCTTATTTGTTTTTTTATAATAACATATTGTTATGCAGTTTAAAATGGTATATCTATTAAAATGAAAGCTGAAGAACAGTTTGATTTTAAAATCATTTCAGTCAAACACTAGTGACAGCCACTCATATCTTTGTAATTTTGAAGTAACACCACAGACGTAATAACAACACCAGAGACTTTATGTTGCAAGCTACTATAGGCTCTGTGGTGTTACCAGAAAAGACAGTAACACCACAGACAAATCAGCCTAAATCCATGATTTCAAGATCAGGGGACATTTTTGAAATATTAATAAGTATGTATTTATAAAAATTTGATTAAAATATGTCAGCTCTGCAAGTTATCAACATACATTTAAGAAAAAGAAGAATGTACTCCCCATGCACCCCTCAGATCAACCAGCACAGTGACATTTACACACAGGAAATAGTCAAAATAGAATTCTTAAAGGGGCTACATACATTGTTGTATCACCACAGACATGAATTTAGGGGCCCCAAGTTTTTTCTTAAATATAACAAAATATGTATTTTTTAAACAATTGAATACAATGTTACATGTTAAATAAAATCTATATTCACAATAAAACCACTTTATTTGTGTAATTTTTATATCATTGCAATTACATTCCATGATACCGCTCTAAGGTATGGTGGGAACATCCATATTTTGTTACAAATGCAATCTCTAAAACTCAATTAAATATGTATAAAAAATACTATTAACAGTGCACAAATTGTGTGTACCCTACAGAATATAAAAATGCAAAATTTGTATTATTCATTGGTATTTAAAAGTGTATTTAAATTGTTGCAAAGTAGAGGGACACCACTTCATCACCACTACAAATGAAGAATGACCCAATAATAATAAATATCTTAACTCTGGATTGACACATATTTAATGTAACAAGAAACCAAAATAGTTATCTTTAAATTAGTAGGCTATTTTATTGATTTAGTAAAATGGCCTAATTAAATCCTGTTAAGCTAAAATATTCCCTCTTAAACCTTGACAGCATGGCCCCTAGGTGCATAACACATCTACAATTCAAAGCATACAAAAGTTTTAAACCACAAAACAATGGTCCTGACCACTAGATGTAGTTGGGCCATCATTGCCACAGACTATCTTATCAGAAAATCATATTACGCAGAAACGAACATTAAAATACTCTGAATTTTACAATCCACCATCCTCTAATATGAAAGTGCATCAACTAATTTACAACATACATTCACTTTACCCACTTAATAATCAATACGATACTGCCACCTAGTGAACTGGAGTGTGGATCTTTATTTATATTTTCAAATCTACATCTATGGATTTTGGAAAGTCAGCACCTCTCGTGTGTAATTACCTTTAATTTTTATCCAGTAGATTTTCTAGTGGCAAAGTCTAAACACCTTTTACCTACAATTTGCAGTTTAATATGAATTATTTCACTGTTGTTGTTTTTTTATAATTTTAAAAATCTTATGTACATCTGTCTCGTATTGTTTCACTAAGGTTTAAAAATTATAATTTTCCAGATCAACACTGCTCTCTTGTGGTCGCTCCGAATGTACTTATTTTGTGACTTAATGCTGTTTTTAAAATAGAGCAGCATCCTAAGAGTCTGCAATTTTATAGTCGTACAGAGCCAAAACAGTGTAAAAAATACAAATATCTGTAGTTACTCGACCCTAGATGATCCACTGAAAAGCACTATGTTTAAAAAAATAATAATAAAATAAAGGAAATCTTGGAAGCCTGGTAAGTTAGTTAAATCAATATGTTTCAAAGATATGTACTTTTGTAATAGAAGAATTTACAAAAAAAAATATTATACAAAGAAATAATAAGCAGAAACAGAATTGGAAAGAAAGAAAACACTCACAAACTTTCTTCACATTAACATACACTTTATTCATATCAAGTCTTTTTTGTTGTTTAATTTTTAAAGACAACATTAAATACAGAAGGCACTTACAAAAAAAATTAAATTATAGAAATATATTAACATGGATTAAAAATAATAAGACAAAATGATAAGGACCAGAGATAGCGCCCCATGGCAGCCTTGTACAGTACATCTCAAGTAAAATCTACAGAGTGCTAATCTAAGTACAGTATAAAGAGGATTTATTGTTATTAGTTTAATGCCCCTACAAGGTTTCCATACATCATTTTATCATTTAAAATACAGATAGTACATAACACAATTGTTTTTGTCACTAGTAAGTGGTTCTTGTTTTTGTTGCCGTTTATTTTAAATGTTAGGCTTTGTGGTTTCTTCACCGAAGGAATACTGGTACAGCTCGATCAAGCGGTTGGCCTCCCTCTGCCCTGACAACAAAGCACCATGGGTAGTGGAATAGTATTTTCTATGGGTGGCCTCCCCAGCAAACAATACCTGTAGAGGCTTTGGATAGAAGAAAAGAGAAGAAAAACAAAAAAAGTTAGCTTGACCAAACATATGCTCTACAATATTACTGCCCTGGGGCTCAGTAAGCTGTTTTAAGCACAAGTCTCTATCGTTCTGATATAGGAAAGTGATTTAACAGTCCCAAGCCTCTTGTTCTTTTTGTGCATTGTGCTCTGTGGGGTCAGACTGTTCCTTTCAGACCCGTAATTGGTCAGAGAATATGTGTGTGTGTGTTTGTCTTGCCCTTATACAACTCAACCTTCTCATCTAACTCAGATTTTAGTCTCAGTGCTGCACAGCTCAATATGACACATTTAAAAAACATCATGAAAGCAAGACTCCAGCCTGACTTTAGAGCAGTCGTGGGAAATTTGATCAATGACATGAGGTGAAAAGGCTGTGTAAGTGGTTCTAAACGAGATTCAAAGGTCTTTGATTAAAATCATCAGAAGCAAGCATAATGCCATTGAAGAACACATGGGGCTTGTACCATGAAGCTGGATTTGCTGGCTAGCCAGGTGAGTTTCAGTTTAGTTTGCACCAATCCAGGGTTTTAGGTACCATTAAAGTGGCTTGGCTTTTAGCGGCATTCATTGCCATGGTAACTTACACTCCACAGCGAACGTGCTCCCGGTCAGGTTATGTTCTGGGTTAGAGATCTCAAACTGAAATTAGACCATTCAGATGTGAGCAAAGTGACACACAAGTCAAATTAAAGGTACAAATATTTTGTTTTTTTAAAGTCTGGCTTTAAAGGAACACTCCACTTTTTTTTAAAATAGGCTCATTTTAACTCCCCAAGAGTTAAACAGTTGAGTTTTACCGTTAGTGAATCCATTCAGCTGATCTCCGTGTCTGGCGGGAGCACTTTTAGCTTAGCATAGAGCATTGAATCTGATTAGACCATTAGCATCTCGCTCAAAAATAACCAAAGAGTTTTGATATTTTTCCTATTTAAAACTGAACACTCCTGTAGTTACATCGTGTACTAAGACTGACGGAAAATTACAAGTTGCGATTTTCTAGGCCGATATGGCTAGGAACTATACTCTCATTCTGACGTAATAATCAAGGAACTTTGCTGCCGTACCATGAGTGCAGCAGGCACGATGATATTACACAGCGCCTGAAAGTAGTCCCTAGCTAGGTAACTAGCTATGATATAGCAGGGGACTACTTTCAGGCGCTGCGTAATATCATTGCACCTGCTGCTTTTAGCTAATTTAAAGCATTTATTTTAAATGAATATTAACAAATATCATATGTAATATAGATAAGCTGTTGAATAAATGGATAACGCTTTAAAAACGACTACATGTGACCTTACATATTCAAGTCTCTATCGCTATATATTAGCTATATAAACTTTCACTTGTAACTTCACAGATAGAGCAAGGTAATTTATTTGATTTGTCTTCTTTCATGGACAAGTATTACTTCAGAGTTAATTAGTTTAAATTCCCCATATTCTTCATTCTCATAACCTTTAGCAAAAGAGTTTGGATCTCTCTCACAAGAAGTGAATCACAATTGTTCTGTGTTGCAAGGCATGTGATTGGCTGTTCATCTTGATGTCACGCATTCATGTGCACATGCTCCACAAACTCAGGATCAAAGCCTGAGTTGACAAAGATTTTTGATGGTCAGCATCATGGTACCTACACAGCCAGATTGGTGTGGTTTGGTTTTGTCAATTCGAAAACGAATCATGTAATTCTGAATTTGTTCAACTACCATCATGGTACAGGCCCCTGCTGATTTTGGATTAATTGGCAGAGAAGTAAATGGAAAACAAAAATCATAATTTGCCCACTATGTAAACATGCACCTATGAAGAACAGCTATACTTAAATATACTTTGCTGTTCCAAAAGGATACTGCATTCATTTTGATACCTAATTTATGCTAAGTATGAATGCCAATTATTAAGCTAATTTTGCTTTAATAATTTGTACAACTCAATGGGTATTTCAACATACCGGAGCCTTAGTGTTCTTAATATAAGGCAGGGGCTCAGCTAGCTTCTCCACATCTCTGCCGCTGGAGCCTACACGAGTGAAGGAGTAAGAACCCCGGATATAAGGATTACTGCCCCACGAGGAGCGCAGGATACGCCTTGGTTTTGGAATATTCTGGTTTCCTGTTAGAAACATCAAACATATGAAAAATAAATTGACAATTAGCCAAACTCAACCAGTTGATTAAAAAAACTGTGTTTCAAAAAGTAAAAAAAATACTAATTTATCTTAAATTTTGTTGCTACAATTTTAAACCCAGCTAATCAAGAGAATCCTAGGTAAACAAATCTTAATCTTTTACACTGATCTGTGTTTGTTTTGGTGGTTTGGGTAAGGTGGACACGTGTTGGATAAGGGAAGTTAATCTTAAGTCTACTGTCAAATAATGACAGAAATTAGGGTACATTTCAATTATCAGTGGCAAGGTGTGACTAAATCTAATTTCAGCACACTAATTACTGCATATGGGACTGGGGCAGATGGAAGGGGAACCTGTTGTGGATCTGGATTAAAACAGACTGACCTAGTTAAGAGGCATGACAGTCTGTTGACATCACCTGCAGAGAATGTGTGCATTGACCCTTATATCTGACACGTGTCCTGTCATGAAAGGGTTACAGTGGAAGAGAAACCAGAGGTGTTTACAGTACAATCTTTCACACAACCCTGGAAACTTTAGAGCCATTGTCTGTATGTTTACACTAGAGGCCTGACCTTGTTA
The DNA here is from genome assembly GCA_027564155.1 of Gymnocypris eckloni scoliostomus. NCBI lineage: Eukaryota > Metazoa > Chordata > Actinopteri > Cypriniformes > Cyprinidae > Gymnocypris > Gymnocypris eckloni. Next base: position 28,406,791 of record CM050416.1, read on the forward strand.
GAGGTCCTTTTTCTTCCCTGATTTAAATGGGTCATGTGATGTGATTTCAAGTTTTCCTTTTTCTTTGGAATGTTACAAGCTGTTCGTGCATAGATAAGATCCCTAAAGTTGCAAAGACTAAAGTCTCAAAACAAAATATATATTCTTTATAAAAATGAAGACTCTGCCATTCCCCCTAAGAAAAATGGCTCATTCAAACACGCCCCCACATATCTACGTCACGATGTGGATATATTTGCGTAATGCCGCCCAAATGTTTGCGCAAAGAAAGAAGGCGTGGTTTCAGTAACCACAGTAGTGTTGATGCAGCCATGTCAGGGAGAAGCTGTGTTTCTAGGTGAAAACAAAAGCACTCTATTTGGCCTTCTGAAAGTAGATGCATTTAGGAATCATTAAGATTATTTACAACAGAACAGCACAACCCAGATGTTCAAAATTTTGCTAAGCATTTTATGGAAGACAGTTTTGTGAACCTGGGAGAGGAGGTAATTCTGACTTTGCTATGACAATCTGGCGCTTCTTAATAAGCGACTGTACGTATGTTTTGTTATTAGTTTAAGTATTTGCTATTGACTGTTCAAATATGAAGTTTTGTGCATCGTGTGTGTGTGCATGTGTGTGTGTGTGTGTGTGAGAGAGAGAGAGAGAGAGACAGGGTCACATCACAGTGGAGTCAGCTTTCTTAATCGCGGCTTGTGTGCAAATACGAGCTTCATCACTGTGTCTGTCACTCGACTCTGTTCTGCTTTCGGGCTTGAACTGATGGTAAAACTAAGGACATTATTAACTGTCTTTATATTTACTTTGAAAGCTGAAGCTTGCGATTATGGTAAGGAGCATTACATTTCTGACACCTGCTTGTGGTGTTCGGCCAATCACAATGCACTGGGTCATTTGGCCAATCAGAGCAGACTGTTCTTGTCGGAAGGAGGGGCTTTGTAGAAAACGACGCGTTTGAGAGAGGCGGGGCATAGAGGAACTACAATAGTGTGTTTTGAACATTAAAACATGTCAACATATTGTTACACCAAATACACAAAATAATGATCTTTAAAATAGCATCATATGACCCCTTTAACAGGTACATATGCCTAGTTCTTGTCACAAAGAAATATAACATAAAGCATGAAAGCAGACAGCATTAAAATAACCAGTTAAAAGTATATGTGACAAAACAAACTCCTTGTTTGTTTGAATGAATGAATGCATTTTATGTTTGGCTTATGTTGATTGCATTCAAATTCCTGAAGCCCTAAACAAATCTCTAGTCAGCTGGAAATTATCTACCTTGATTGTTGTGTAAATGCAGCTCTCTAAGAGGGTCAAAATGGGGGATTATTTGCAGAGGTGGGTAGTAACGAGTTACATTTACTTCGTTTTGGGTAACTAATACTTTTAGAGTATATTTGAAAATGTGTACTTTTACTCTTACTCAAGTACAATTTTAGTGAAAAAAATTGTACTTTGTTACTGTGGGCGACACTCCTCTCGTTACTTTATCTTAATGCAATACAAGTAAAAAATGCTTCAAATTATTCCAAACGCGCCATCTACTATTTTCTGGGCCCAATCATTCTGCCCGTTCGCGAATGATTCATTCTTTTGAGTCAATTCTGTACGAAGGCTTGATCAAACCAGTTGGCAAACCAGAATCGGTTCGCAAATTAGTTTGAATGATTCGTTCAGTTCCCTGCCACACGCGCTGAGTCGTCTGAAGCCGTTCTCACTCAGAGTTGTAACAGAAAGAGTGTTGAAGACGTGGCTTTGGATCTACAGTCAATTGAAAGCAAATCTGCAAAGGCTATGGTTTGCTACTAGCTATGAAGATATGTATTAAATGAACACCGCGTGTGCTGTCGGTTCCACAGGTATAGATAGATTTGATTACAGTGCACGATACCACTATGACAATTGTCACAATATGACAGTTTGTTGTACATGTACCTTACACATTAAATACAATTAATAATTTATTCATTAAATAAGCTGTCACAGAGTATGAAACGAACACCCGCCAAACCCGCGCTAGTTCCAGGAGGAATGCCTTTGCCTGCACACAATTAATTTGCATACCTTGAAACCGGTTATCGTCCCATGCCTAGTTTTAACCCTTTCGCACGTGAGTTTAAAATATTTTAGTTGAGCTCCCAGTTTTTTAAGCGACCATTATTTAAGAACGTATTACCTTATTGTTTCCATGGCGACGCGTCATGCTTGTCATGTGACACAACGCATGCAGCCACATAGCTCTGTATGACATGTGGATCGCTTTTATTTCATTTTTCCTTTTTTATTCAATATATTCACAAACATGCTCACTATATTATGAAATATCTTATATTCCAATTCTGAAATATATGCAAGTAAATGTATTTGGTAGTTTAAACACTCTTATAATGACCGTATTGGTTGATCTATACCGGCAGATGGGCGCCATGTTAGTTTGCGCTGAATCCTAGCTGTGGGATAAACAACATGTAAATTCATCTCTCCTCCCAAACACATTAAAGTAAGTCTCCGGTAAACTGGGAGAAGAGTAATCTTTATAGTTACCAACACAATCTGTATATGATATCAATAAAACATGTCAGATTATATTTATAATGATCATTAATGCTGCTTCCATATCCGTGTGTATTTACAAACTATAAATGTATGGTTTTGCTAGTACTTATGTGTATTTAAATGTCTGAAACCTAAAATAAGCATTATATGGTTGAAAACACTGAATATTTGTGATAATATGACAAATGCTCAGCGCTTCCGATCTGGCTCCGCGCCAGCCAAAGCACGAAAGCAGATTTGAATTTGGCAGTTAATGATGTGACGCACTGAACATTCTAATCACACCGGTGTGATCGTACACTTAAGGGACCAGCCAAGACAAATCACACCGGTGTGATCGTACGCGTCAAAGGGTTTAAGATAGATGTACTTTTTTGTTTTGTCACACCCTGATAATAGTGCAGTTTAAACAAGATACAGTGTTAAGGTCATTGCACACTGAGTCCGAAATTTTCACACGTTAAAAAATAAATACGACCTCAAGTTCTGTCAATCACGTTTGCACACTGCCTCCGAAGATTTCGTCCGTCAAAAAAAATTGGGATCAGGTTCGATTTTCTCAGTTTTCGCACCCGAAGCATGCATTTTGATAGGAAAAGATGGGGAATATGAAAACTGAAAAACGCATGCAAGAATTTCGTACTCCATGTGCAATGACGTTTACTCTTGGCACATGTGCTGACCTGTAAACTGACGCAGTAGTTCGGTGCATATCTCTGCCACGGTCTCGTCGTCACACCTTTCCATGCGCAGGGCTTCTTCTCCACAGATCCAGCCACTCAGCATATGACCATAGCGCTCGGGTGGATAAAGCACATCAAAGCTGCAGATCTTTCGGTACCACAGCTCTTCTGGGTATGCCTGGCTCTCCAGTTGTGCCTCGTCCTCCCACACAAACTGAACGCTGTTGCACTCGGGGCTCCAGAAGGGCTCTGCAAACTCCAGAAAGATCTTGTCGGTAGTACTAATGCCCAGTTTCTGGATGGCCAGTGCCTTGTCAAGTGGCAGTCCTGGTGAGAAGAGAGTCTCGTGAGCTTTCTTCAGGACCCCAAGAGAGGCCGTTAAGATCACATGGTCTGCCAACAGACACTCGCCGTCTTCACACTCCACACAGACTGGAGAAGGGCTGGGTCGTTGGTCCTGGTTATGGTCAGCCTGGTCTACAATCTCCTCTGTATCATGGGAGCTGCAGTTCCAGTGAATACGGCGCACAGGCTTGCTGAGGCAGAGGACATGATTTGGGATGTCCTGAGCCAAGATCTCAAAAACTTTTATGAAACCAGCGGGAATGACATGGTGAGCGCCAGGAATCTCTGTCCACTCACCAAACTCACTTAGAGACACTTCATCCATGCTGGGGGAACTGCTTTCACAGCTCTCAACCTGAGGCACAGAAAAAAAATTAAGAAAAGAAGAAATTGTGCATAAACCTACCGCATCTTTCTGTTAAGGTGCTTCTTGGCATTCAAAATGAAGTCTACCGATTCCAGTGTTGCCAAGTCTGCGGTTGTCCCATGGAATTGTGGTACTTTAACACAGCCCAGGGTTTAAGCGACCCCAATAATGTGATATTTAGCCCTTAAAATGTTAATTTTACCAGGGGAACCCTGCCAAAAAATGTGTATTTTACCACCCCCGGAATGCGATTACCGGGGGATCCCCCTCGAAATGCGATTGGGCTAGTTTTGAGTACCAATTGGATGGGTTTTGTTGTAAAAACCTGGCAACCTTGGCTGAGTCTGAAAATGTGACCATTCATGAATAGCCTTGCAAAGCTTAATTTACTGTTGTTGTCACATTGGTTTCGCAGAGTAAATACTTGAACTCTGCTAAACACACCATTTACTCTAGGGTTACAGTTTCAAACTATACTGCTGTAAACAAACACAGGCAGTCTAGCAGGCATACAACCAGCTGAGTGCTTTTTCTGGTCTTGCCCCTTCCTCCCATAACCTCTAGTATTACAGGATGACATTTAGTGTATCTGTCCTACTTTTACCTCAGTAATCCAGAGCTTTCATTACTATCTGAATATCTGTGAATAGCCTGAGTGACAAACAGTACTGTGTGACTTTTTATAAAGAGGTTTAATTATTCCATGAATTGTAAATACAAGCCCATTGTGAGTCTAGGTGTCAAAGTGTGGGAAATATGAAAAACAACGCACTAACGTTGTTAGAGGCAGCTAACCAATCACAACACATTTAGTTTTTCGGAAGGTGGGCCTTCATCAAACCCAGAACTAATTGAGCCATTTGTGTCAGGCTGGGGAGAGAGGTATAGTAATAATTTAAATTATGTGAAAAATAATACGATTTTCGAACCACCAAGCACGAGAGCATATTCTAGTACTCCCCCAAAACAAAATCAAGACTTCGTAAAAAGGCATAATAGGACCCCTTTAACTATCCTGTGGCTAAACAAACCATGATTTGCAGATAAAAGATGAGATGAAAATCGCTCAAAAAAATTGGAGCCCTGCCCACCTTGAGGTACTGTTGTAGCATAGATAACTTGAGTTTCTTGGTGCTTTCTGAGTCATAGGGATCGAGCATGATCTTCTTGCGCACCACATCTCGTGTGAAGATCCCAACACTGTTTTGACTCTCGGCTCCCACAGGCTTTCCATTCTGGAAGAACTCCTGAGTCAGCTTGTACACCTGCACAAAGGAGGTTTTTCAACAAAGGTTAAGAGAGAGAAATTGTAGAGTCATCAGATCATGAAGCTGTCCTTACCACAAATAAGAGTTTAATTGCATAATGCTGGGTGCGATAATCGGGCTGATTTGGGGCCGATTTCTCCTCTTCTGACAATCCTAGCTAATGTCCCGATTATCTTGGTGATTCTAAATATTATCTTATCAGATTTTCCTGTGGTGTAAGGTGTGTTAAGAGTGACTGAATCTGCTCAGAAGAACATCGGAGGCACCCCGATCGCGAATCATAAATATTCAACATGTTGAATATTTACAATTAAAAATCCTGATGTGTGGGGGGAACCCCGAGGAAACCACACACTATAGGAGTAAAACGGTTAAATCTAGGATTTTTTTCCCCCTCATGTTTGTGGTCTCTCACATTTTGAAGATCTTTATAAGATTTTAAAAATCTTTTAGTGTGTGCCCAGCATTAGTTACTGAGGTAGAGGGAGAAAGGCTCACTCTGAGAACATTAGCTCAGGATGAGGTAACAACCATAAAACACTTAACTTTTACACTGGCAGCTATGAACTTGAAGTGAAAAATGCTTTCTCTGACAAAAAAATCAAAATAATTCTTCACGTGATTGGATCACCAAATCATAATAATTTTTAATACCAGGTGAAAACACGGCCATACTGCAGTAATTTATTAAAGCCTTATAATCCACAAGAGGAAACACTAAAATCTTCCAGTTAAATCACTCTTTCCCTCACCTCATTGTACAGGTCACTGAACTCCTCCACCAGATCCTTTGGGATCCGCTTGCCATTGTTGGTCTGGTAGTGGGCCACACCATTCTTGGCATAGAGGCTAATGCGGCCCACACTCCTCTCCTCCTCTGTGGTGTGCTCCAGAAGCCCATTGTCCTCAGCCAGGTGGTAGATGGGGTTCCCATTTGCCCCATGGATCCAGGTTGCTCCAAGTTCCAAAGTGGTTTTACCTGTAAGGAAAGGGAAATTAGGCACCTTGAAAAGACATGTTTTTTTGATCCAAGAATGTTATGGATGAAGTAATAAAAAGGATGCTATCATGAGAAGACAGTTGTCTTACCGTGCTGAATGCTTTGCACTCTGCCTCCGATACGGTCTGAGGCTTCTAGCACCGTGACATTGGTGAAGCCGTTCTCCAAAAGGGTTTTGGTGGCGGCAAGGCCGGCCAAGCCCGCGCCAATTACTACTATTCGCGGTTGTCGATGTCTGTGTAAGACACTACTAAGAGGATCATCAGTGCTGTCTGAAGATATTTCACAACTTTGCATGCCGTCCAAACTCTTCTTCTAGGGAATCTGGGGAAGGGTGAGATGGGGAGAAGCTATTAGAGTAAACACCAAGCCCTCCAGCAAGACAAATAATAGAGATTATTCACAGAAAGGAGGAAAAGAACACATCAAAGATACAGAAAATGTTATACTTTACATCTTTCACCATGTGGTTCATAGGAATGACTGCAACACAGTCCCTTTTCAAGCCATAACCTTAAATAACACCAATATCAAAATAAGGTTTCTTATCTCTAACTTCATGTTGAGAGTGTTTATATCACCACTGCAGTGCTGAACAAGAATAAAGAGAAAGAGAGAGCAAAAAGGCCTGTGAAGTGTGAATTTGTGTCCTCGGATGGGTAAAGGCTTAAGGCCCGTTCAAACCAAGGACGATAACTATAAAGATAACGATAAAGATATGTTTCTAAAAACGTTCTCAATATTAAAGAACAGCAGAGTCCACACCACAGCAATAACGATATAGGCACAGAGAAACTATATCGTTGGAATCACTTTCAGAATTATATTTTTTTTCAGCTGATGAATGATACAAATATTGACAGCCAATCATAATCAATCCTGCTGTCACAAGCTCGAGAATTTAAAGAGGTTGATTACAATGCGCTGATAATAAACCGATGATATCTTCCGCTGGTGTGGACGCTAATCTAGTTATCTTTATAGTTATCATTGATGTAAACAGGGCTTTAAAATGAGTATCTTATTATCTCTTATTTATGCACACATTCCATATCTGTCAACATTGTTATTGTACCCTGTAGGCATAGCCACACACATGCAATGAGGAAGAGATGGACAATTGTGAATGAATATGACTTAAATGAATGAGGTTGTAGCTACTATGCTCTCAGTAAAAAAACACAATAACCTCCTGTTGGGAGTCTGCACAGGCCAAATTCATTAACACAGTTTGTTATCAGACTGTGGAGAGGACAGGAAGGGTTGGCTGCGGCTTCTCATGCACAGTGACAATCAGAACGTTTATTATAAATACTAAAAGGAGCTAGCTTGGTGGCTGCATTGCATCTGCTAAGGCATGAATGTGTTGTTTTCTTCTTGAGCATGTGAATTCAACTGAATTTAGCCACACATCAGCAGATTTTTAATATCGCTGAACTAAAAACTTTAGATGGTTTGTTAGATTTGTTAAATTGGCTTGCTGAACACCATTTTCCAAAGATAATCAATTCACCATGCAAAAACAACCAGTGTTAGTCAGGGCAAAATAGCAAAACTTAACAAAACCTTATCATATAACTATAATGTGAAGTAATATATATTTAATAAGTATTGGGTAAAATATACACATAATATTTTGTTACACTGAACTGCTGGAAGTATAAAGCATACTGTGTGGCCTACAGCAAGAAAAACAACCCAACTAGATGAACTTTGCAGCTGTATATCCAAAATTACAGAGTGAAGACTGTAATCCAGATTCCGAAAAAATAACATTAACACTTTAAGAATTTAGACCGATTTTTCATTTTTAACTTAAGCAGAGGAAGCTGCAACTAAAGCAGCTCTTTGGTTAGTACCAACAGTGGTAGTATGAAATGACTGCTTTTTAGATTAAAGCTTGTCTAATGATTGGGTCCCTTTAGCAAACTAAGCTTGTGATAGTGTGTTGTTTCACTGATCTGCGTTGACCTCCTGTTGAACTGACGGACATTGAGGCATTTATCGGTGACTCACGGCCAGAAACTCCTATAGAAAGGACGCTCCACAGTGAGGTGGAGAGGTTCTTTAATGGGGTCCTGAAATGGAAAGGCCTGGATAAACTAAACTGCATCTGCAGGTCCTAACCCCACCTTTCCAATCTCATGCAGTTTGAGGTGAACCGAGTGTATGTGCAATGTTTAACAGACCCACATCTCTGATATATCCAGTGTGCTCTTCTAGATCATGGAGCACATCAGAAGTTGCTGAAGGCATTACAAACAGCTGTACCAAATAAAACATAACTACAGACATTCGCCATTTTTCAACACAGTGGTTATGGTTGAGAGGGTTTGTGTAGGAAACATTGTATGCATGAAAAAGTCCTTGCCTTGTGGTACATCTGGTTTCAAGGCAGAAGCAGAAGGTCATATCTTGTGAAGTTAGGATGAAGTTACTCATTATATGAAGGAGAGAGCGTTCAGTGAATAGAAAGAGATGGCGGATAAAAACAAAAGCGGAAACCGTCTGCAGAATGATAAGGCAAGAAGACCCGTGTAAATATCAAATCAGCTTTTCAGCGCTGGAAAGAACTCAAGGAGCGGAAGGCCTGCGATCGGCCGCCGAGGTTGCTTTGTTACTTCTTGATAGGATACCGTGATCTACACCAGACGCAATACTCTGCCATATGGAAAGGTGGGCACCCTGGCACCCTGACCACATCAGCTAAAGTCTGCCTGCACTGGACACGATACAGCGACCGTTGAAAATTATTTGAAAATTGTGTCAATACGTCATAAATAGTACAAGGCAGCAGTTTTCTGTCGGAGATTTGGCGTGCCGTGCAGCATCAGTGTAGACAGCATCACTGACTATAATGACTTCTATAGTATTTTATCGCGCGCTCACGTCCGGTGTAGACACGGTGTAACATTGGCTTTGCTTTGTTTCACAGAACGATATAGAACATTTTCAATCGATTTACACTTTATATCATCGCTGACATTTATATTGTCATATCGCCATAGCAAGCAGTAATTATTAAAGATTAATGAACACATTTGACTAGCTAGTTGATAAAACCAAAATCTTACCAAAAAAAAACCTAACAAGACTGACTAGTGCTAATGGTATGTTCCCCTTGCTAGGTTTTTTTGTACCTGCTGAGACAGGTATGCTTTTTTCCCACAAAAGCAAGATCGCCTTGTTTTAATATTAAAGTCATGCACATAGTAGTGCAAAAACCATTTCAAGCATTTTGTATATTTATACACAGTAAAACAGAATCCAGAATCATCAACAAGCTAACTATAAAGATAGCACTGCGAATGATGATATAGTTGTTAACAAATGGGATGCTACATTTTATTCAAAATTAAATATCTTAAATATCTATGATCTTGACTTTAATAAGATTTTTCCAGGAAAAGTATGAAAGTGGCATGTTTGAGCTAGTTGATACAAGAAATCAGCAGTCTAATAAAGAGGTTGTTTGGCAAAAAGTATTTTATGTATTTTGAAAATACTAAAATAATAAGATTAATTGTATTGAAATACAAAATACATTTTATTTTTTTAAAGGTATTAAAATACAAAATAGAATTTGTATTTTAAATACATGTATTTGAAATACTGCCCATCCCTGATTGAGTGTTATACTTATAGCAGGATAATAACAACACGAGGTCCTGTCACCTCACTTGCCACAGATTAAAGGTGGGCTTTGGGGGACACACACATTCTTCACAACCTATAATGCCTGTAACCCTTCCCCCTCCCCCCTCCCTTCTCATATTATCAGAGTGTTCTCTTTTAAAAGCAGACTTGGAACAGTTATACAGACCCGTATTTAAGATCTACAGTCCAAATACAGGAGATAAAACAGGACAGTCTGTTTGGAGAAGATAACCTTCACAAAGCCGGCAGAGGAATCTTTTTCCTGGTGGGATACAATCTTAGCTACTGGAAAGGATATGATCTATACAAATTAATCTATAACATTTAAGCCTATTATTATAATGATCATTTTAAATAGGTAGCCTTTGTGTGCATAAAAGCCTGAAGCACTGGGTCCTTTGAGTTGAGATGAGCGAAGTTTGGCTGCTGATAAAGTAGCAGCACAAAGTGCGTTCAGTGGAATCAGCGCTGCCACGTAACTACATACTGTGACGGGCGAGTGGCCTCCAGCGATAAAAAAAATAAACAAACGTCTACCTATAATATTTACCAAATATCCTTTTCAAGAATTCAGCAATCACCTTTTATTGCATCGTTTTTAGGTGACTTAACATTTAAGTCAAAATGTGTGTGTCAGCGCATTATTAGAAGCACCTCAATGAAAACTGAATTGTAACAGACAATGCACTTTGCTTTCGAGAAAAATAACGGGGAAAAACGAAAAAGACAGAGAAACACCTTATGTACGAGATGAAAACACTGTTCAGTCCTGCGAGATTTTGTTTGGATTCACCCTTTCTCCGTTAACCTACATCATTGAAACGCGCAGTAGGCTAACTTAGCAGTAAAAACATACAAATCATCTTCTGGTATTCATTTATGTAGTATGGCCTTTACCTGACTTTGTCGTCTTCAGCGTAAAGCGGAGAGCGGTCCTCTCTTCTTTGTATATTCGCAGGCAGGGTCTTGCTTTGTATTTATGTGTCTTGAAACCAGAAGCAGCCAGTTTAGTCGATGCCGCTGCCTCCTCGCTGAATAAATATGAGGAACCGTGACGTCCCGCGACGAAACCAACACCGGCGCGCGAGCGAGTCTTGGTGTGACCCACTGTTTGTCACAGGGGCGTTTGAACTAAAGGCAAAGCCCACCCTCTTATATTAATGAGAGAGTATCTTGTTTTGTTCAGTCTTGTTAGATTACGGTGAACGCCTATCCTTAAGCAAACAAACAAATAAATGCATGGTTGAATGAATGTATCAATCAATATTTCAAATTAAGCGTTTACACATAGCAATATGCTATGCTGCATATTAACCTACATACATAGCATATTGCTTAACAGATGAGTTCATTAATGACAAGACGCTCTTTATTCAGGATTTACACAAATGCAATTCATAGAAATGAATAGGTATCTAGGCCTACTATGTTTTTAGTTTGTTAATTTTAGTAGCCTTTTTGTGAAGCTAATAAAAAAAACATAAAATAACAAGAATATTGATATTCATAACTCTAAGTACTTCATCACATTTGTACAATATTTTCTTCTTTTTACCTTGAATTTAACGTGTTTTCAAGGTTCAATGTTTTTGTTTTGTTTTATCACTATTTATACCAAAATGTATTTATTACAAAATAATATTAACTCGTTAACAATACTCAGTGATTGATACAAAGCAAAAGGAAATTCACTAAAAGCGATGTTCTGTTATTTTGGTTTCTTTATACATGTTTCACTGTGGGGATATTTTTTATCTCTAATTTGCCTAAAGATTATTTCTGATCCAACCGCTGTTAATTCACAGAACACTGTAATACGGCATTGCTATTGGGTAAAAGATGTACTCACTTACACAGATTAAGTAGAACCTTTGAGACTGCTTTAATCAATTGGCAATCTGATTTGAATGTGTATCTTTAAAGGGATTAATCCCATCAGACTTGCATTCATTTTTTTCTAGCTCTCGACTCTTTTTAACGTTGTTCTAATATAAACTCAGTTCAGCAGATTCACAACTTCCCTTTTTTTAGGTTCAATAGAACACGGCGTCCTTGTTGTGGCACGTTGTTGATTACTCACTTTGTCACGTCTATACTGTTCATGTTATGATTAATCCAAAATAGATAATTTATCTTAGAAATGCAAATAGGCTAAAACTTGATAGTGATTTAGTTCTGGGTGCATTGGTTTATGCATTTATCTAATCATGTTTGCACTGTGTAGTCTGCTCTACATCATGTTTTCCCTCAATTCAGAATATGACTATTTGCTATTAAAGAAAACTTATATTAGGAAATCAAATTTAATAAAGGCCTGTTATATTCCAATGCCATGCGATTAAAGGCCTACATTCTACAGGCTTTAGTTAAAAAAAATCACAAGAGGATTAGCAGTGGTCAGTACGTTCCTGAGATGTAAAACCAGTTAAAACCCATTCATGAATGGGTGCCAAAGCACAACTCATGAAAATGAAAACACTGAGGATTAAGCGTTTCATTTGGAAATTGAAAAAAAAAATACTCGTGATCCCAGATATAGTTACAAAGGTCCAATACCAGCTTGTTTTCTGGACTATGTATTATATAGCAACATAATATGTGTCAATCAAAGCTATATATTGGATGTTATTACATCTAAGCAGCTTAAAGATTTTTTACTAATTAAGGTTCTGTTTTTGTTTACTCGGGGAGGGAGAAAAAAAAACTGAGACGTGCCGGGTGGAGCAGAGGTGCTTGTTGACTATAATCTTCTTTTGAATGTAAAGGCGAATCATATTCCTCTGTTTTGAAAACACAGCATACACCTCATTTATATACTTTATTTTTATTTATTTTTTATTTAATTTGCCACTAGTATATTAAGTATTTCACACGCGTACACAGATTAAGATATACTTGTTGAGCTGTTTGTAAATTCTCTAAATTAGTGTTGACTGATGGAAAATGCTGTTGCTGCTGATAGATATGATCTGTTGACTGAATTTATTTAATTACATACAAACATGCATGTGTGCAGGCATAAACACAATGAGTCTTTCTAATATTTGAGAAATCACCCACTTTTCTTGCTAACAGCGGTTAACCACTTTGAAACAAGCAAACCGCACTGTCACTGGTTTCAGGAACACATGTGCTCCACTTTGTATGTGTTATCTGGATGATTTCAAAGCAAGCTTTACCACACAGAAAGACTGCTGTTATGTGGCTAGCACGTGAATGGACACGAGCCTCTTGAATAAGTAGAACAAAGTGGAATGTGGTAACAAGCCATCACCAGTGGACTGGTCTACTAGAATGGCTCTTCTGTTGGTGACTTCAGCGGGGTGCATAGCCTGCACACATTGTGAATGCTGCCCGCCTAGGCTCCGTTTTCTCTAGCAGTCCAATTGGCATTGGCCATGTGCCTCAACAGTACAAAAGAGAAGGAAGAAAGTGTCTTTTCATGAATGGGAGGAGAAAGCAAGCACAGGAACTGGGTGGAATCGTTCTCATTAGGCAGCTTCATTGTGGATGTTGGCAGTGGCTACCTTGTGGGCTGAATTTTGTGTTGTTTTGCTTATGATTAATGATATAATTTTATCTGGAATGGGGAGACTCGTTATATTTGGAATTTATATCATGGTTTCTTCTGATATTTGCAGGAACAGTTCATATAAATCAAGCCCCAAAAGGAAAAAGAAGTTGCATAAAAGTGGCCCGTTTAACTTGTGAGCTACATTCTAACAATGTAACTTTTCAAACAACGCTAAATCAATGCTATTCTCTGAAGATTGAGGCCAAATTTAAATCCGATTCCCAGTATAAAGGTTTTACCAGAGCCATTTGATCCAGGATCAGCCTTGGAGATCTAACAAACAAAAAAATACTTACACTAAGTTGGAGGGCTCTGCAATTTGAAAGAAAGAAAGAAAGAAATTACTACAGAACACAGTTACTACAATTTATAAGCAAAGATAATTTTATCAAAAGTGAAGACATTGTTTGATTTATCAATTAATCCTGATAAATGTATTGGTTTAAATATAAAAACGTATACTCTGTGATAAGATTGTATAAACAAATACATTTTAATATCTAAATGAACTTGATTTATTTAAGTTTATTCAAGACCATCACAACCTGACTACATGTGTGTTATAGAAATGTATCTAAAAGTAATTTAAAATGGTCCGATCAGATCAATAGGTCCTCCATGTAACAAGCTCATAGCAATTCAACATTGCGCAACAATTGTACAGAATTACGGAGTAAATTCTCCATTCACATATTATAAGACAAAATTCAGAGAGCAATTCAAAATCACAAATCTGTCAAAAAATCTCTGGAAATCATTCAATGAAAAGGAAAAAAACTTGAAACACATTGATATATTGCATTTGATTCAGACGTAGGTGTGTGTTGCGGTGCGAAGGTGGTAAACTTCGGTCCTGGAGGGCCACTGTCCTGCAGAGTTTAGCTCCAACCCTAATCAAACACCTGCCTGTAACTTTCTAGTGATCTCAAAATACATTAATTAGCTTGTTTTGATGTGTATGATTAGGGTTGGAGCTAACTCTGCAGGACAGTGGCTCTCCAGGACTGAAGTTTACCAGCCCTTATGTAGTGTGTCATGTCATATCATGTATGTCATGGAATGAGATTTTACTCCATGTTAAACTTCAAGAAGCAACAGAGGTGCACATTACACTTTGTGCACATCACTTTGGGTGTTCCTTTGCACCCATGAACCTTGCATCTTCCCTTTTTGTCACACATAATGGGGAATCCTGGTTAGGGATGGGAGCTGTGGACCCCTGCTTCCTTACCCTTATTGCGCAAAACAAAACAAAAACTGAATTTATTAACATGTAAATATACCAAATATTTCATATGTAAACTTACAAAACTATTTATCTAAAAGTAGAGTTTTGTTTATAGTAACTTTATTTTATTTTTATTGAATATATATATATATAGTGTATATTAAAATGTTTTGAAAGTTACTATAAACACAACTCTACTTTTAAATAAAACGCATTATAATAGGAATCTTTAAAACAAAAAAATATTTTTATTTATTAGGCAAATAACAAACTGAAACAGATAATATAATAATAATAAATAAGACAGTTTTCCACAGTCGCTGTTGTCATTGACATCTAGTTGTGGTTGTTCCCAAATACTTTTTATTCAAATTTGTGCAATCTATCTTAGAATCCATTAAATTCTGACAATACTTATAAGGAGCTTACACATAACTGGTGTGGATTAACCATATAATTTATTTTTGTTTATTGTTTTGTTTGTGATAAAGTATTACATGTAAAGAATGATGCAAACACAGCAAGCTGTAACATGATACGTAATGTGAGAGGAATTGTAATTGGCTGCACATAGAGACTCTGTTCTTTGCAACCACAATGAATGAGTTCCAGTCTGACCAGGAAAGCCAAGACCGTCACATCACTGCCCGCACTCGTTCACTATCTCACCAGCTCTTTTGTATGCTTTCCCTCACAGCTCGGACTGCGTAACACTCTTTGCTATAGTGAGCAGGCTTTCTCTTCATTGTGATTATGGAACACAGTGCTCTGTTACAAGTAAATCCCGTTGTCCGGTGTGCCATAGCTCTTCAGGGCAGTACACCCTTCCATTTTAAGGTGCTTACATTAAGACTTAATAATAAAATAACAAATATGTTATTTAGGGACAAGAAACAAAGTGTTTTGTTGTGCTACACCAGTTCTTTGGTCCTCAGTGCACACCTAAATGGCATTTGTGGTTTGTAAACTATTCTGAAATTCCTGTTATCCTGTTAGTAAATAGAAACAGGACTAGAAAATTGTTTAAGTGGTGGGTTAATTCAAAGTTGGTGTCTTGAAACTTGGAAGCTTGGTGTTTCTTTGTAACTGTTTGTGATATTTGCTGTAGCAATTTTTGAGTGAAAATAGTTTCTGCACAATTTTTTTCTGAATCTAGTTGAAGTAAAAATATACCTCATGTTACATCCAAACTATAATGATAAAGGGTTACAATGAATGCTGGGATCCTCTTCTTCCAACAGCTATTATGTGTCTTGTGCTGTATCTTCCGCCCTGCTATTCTTAGGCTGTGGTACTCTGGGTGAGGTGACATTGGGCGGCTGTCCTTCTGTCCTGTCTCACTTTGGGTGTGTCTGTAATAACATGGCCCATATCCTCTTCTCTGAATCACAGGAAGGAAGCCCGTGACGGTGATGGACTCAAACAATTCATCTCCATCCTCCTCTCAGGTATTTCCTCAGAATGGGAAAGACACAACAGGAGAAGGCGGGATAGACTTGATTACCTTCATGGGTCTTATGTCTCTGTGGGGACAGGACACAGGTCTTTTACAAATGTGTCCTGGGGTGAGTTCAAAGACCCTCTGTACATCAGGAATCTGGTGTGGGTTTTTCATAAAAACATTTTTTTGGTTGTTTTAGGTTCCACCAAATTTTTATTTTCAATTGGATTATATGGATATCAATTTGTATTTAACTTATTGAGCAGTTTATGTCCCAGGGATGATTTTTCTATCAAAACAAACAGATTTGAACATTTTTTTTCCTGACTGTGCCTTTAAATGAATTAGAATGCATGAAACAGTAGAACCACTGCATTTTAATCACAATGCAAACAAACATGTTAATTAGTATGAGCAGTTTTTGATGTAAAATTCCTTGTATAATTTCAGAATTGAAAGCAAAAACAGAATGTTCTGAACTTAGCTTTGTGAAATTATGCACATAAAACACATCTGCTCGAAACCGAAAGAACAGACAGGCTGAATGAGAACGCAAATTCATTCTCTTCCAGCAGGTGGCGCTTATATAAAAGCAGAAATAGCCTACATCGTTTCCTTAGTTGCAAACAGAGCAGTGCTGCGCTATGCAGTATATGAAGGTAAGATGAAAAGAATGATGATTCAAATGAGTTTGTGCTACTCTTTAGAATCTCTGGCTTCTGTTAACTGCCGTTTACAGTTGATTGATTTGCCCAATTAAAGAATTAGTTGTGTTATTAATACTTCTCTAACCATTAGTCAGAAGTGTATGCATTAACATGGTATTTCCTCTTTTTTCACAACACTTTGTTGCTATGCCACTGGTTTGCCTTTATTTGTTTAAATTTCATTTGGTGTGCATAATTCAAACGGGTTTACCGATCGAACCGGTAAATCACCCAGCAATACGTGTTGTTTTATTGATATTACATTTCACATACTTTTAATTTTGTTTTGAGAATTTACAGATACCCTTTATTTGTAGTTTTTGTTTTACATTTGTCCCAGACCTATTATGTATTCATTTTAAATCTTACATGGTTATTAAAATAAGTATCTTATGCTTGCCAAGGCTGCATTTGTTTGATCAAAAATAGAGTAAAGACAGTAATATTGTGACATTTTAACAGCCATCACTCCAGTGTTCAATGTCACGTTTCCGTCAGAAATCATTCTAATATGATATACAAAATATCATTAAAAAATGTAATTATGTTTAATTGATCTTAATTTTGCCTTATTGTGTCTTTTTAAGATACACAAAATTCTAGCAATTTAATTATTTTATTATTTTAAGATACACAAAATTCTAGAAATTTAATTATTTTATTATTTTTATTTAAATTGTCAATTTCATCATCACATAATGCTGTTAAACGATATAAATTTAACTGTGGAGTAAATACAGTCCAGAGTTTTTTTCAGCAACCTTTGTCAAATGGCTAAACTAGACTTGCTATTTTGATCAAGAAGATAGCAGACCATTTCCAATATTAAATGTTTCCATGACACCTAGCTCAATTTAGTATGGCCACACTGGCCATAATCATAGTACAGTAAAGTCTGTACATTACAGTCTGTGTATTTAGGATATCTATTAGCAATATGATTTATCACCAACATGGAAACATGGTAGTTAATACTACAAATCAGCTGAGTGCTGTAATACTAGCAGAGATGGTTCCCTTCCAGGTTCCTTACAGCCACAGTTTGTTAAATCACCTTCAAATCGAAAGTCCCTCTCCCTCAACCTAGCTCAAGTACAGCCGAATTATCCAGTGATACCAAAGATGTATCACTAAATCAGTATATGATTCAAAGATCACCATTAGTGCTTTAAAAAATGATCTTTAATCAAAAACAAAAAGAACTAGGCAAGGGTTAAGCAAGCATGGTAGATGGTTATTAGAGCCTGAAGGTTCAAACTGTTCTTGCCCTCTGCCTCTATAGCATGCTGTAAAATGATACTGTAAACAGTCTGTCAGCTGGGTTAGTCAGCATACCTTCACTGCCAGACAGTCAGAAGCCAACTGAGAGACAAGGATCATGTTATACACAAACATACTCACAGTAACAAGGCTGAAGTTAGTGATCAGTTAAAGGTCATTTGTGTAATGTTAATATAATGTATACACATGCTGATTTCCATAGAGCGGACACATTTACATAAGTCATTCAGATTTGAAAATGATGAGTAAATTATGACTGAATATGTGAACTATAACCTTTAAGCCGTAAAGAATACACACAGACACCCTGGGAAACCGTCAGGATTTAGTGGATTTATGTTTAAAGAACTTGCAATAACTTTCCTTTTTTGTCCAGTACTTTAAAGAAGAAAGGAGACATTCCCTTTCAAAAATACTTTTTGTATGGCATTATCATTTAAATAGCCAGCTGTAATGTATACACACAAAATAGACTAAATACAAAACATTTGAATTGGTGTGTTTGTTAAATGTCAGTCTTACCATATTTTTTCAGAATTGTCAGTTGAACCCCCTGCAGTTGCACTAATCTAAGACAAAGCCTGCTGGTTCTTGCACAGTCATGAATCTCAGGGAGTTTAGTTTTGGTGGGGCTGGTCTCAGATCAGTGCATATTAACCACACTCACACAGAACTAATGACTTCACATTGCCATTCATATTTTCCTAACAGACCTGTCTGTCAGATGGACCAACAGCTGTGTGTCTCGGAGACAGCGTGCTGTTATTCTCCAACCCACCAAGATTTCCAAACGGTCTCAGATGACATAAGAAAGCACACTGCAGATGTACAGGTTAGGATTCAGTAGATCATATTTTCAGTCTCAAAGTTCAAGTGAATTTTTCAAGTGAAAGTGAAAAGTTACAAGAATATGAGATTTATGCAAAATATTTTTTGCTTGTACAGTAGGTTAAAACAACAGTATGTAGTTTTGTATTATTGTGTGAATTTTTATAAATTCCACTTACTTAACTGTAGGGGGCAACATTTATATAATGTATTTGTATGGCACTTTGGTGAAAGCTGTATGCTAAAGCTGTTGTAAATGACTCCAGAACATAAAATAGATTTTGTTGTGTATTTTCTTGGAATTTTTCTGGAATAACAATTTCATAAAAGCAATAAGCCCTGTTAAGACATAGTTTACAGTGAATTTCGAATACTACAAACTGCCACTCCGTGTCATGCCTAACTACACTCCTTAGGCAATTATTGCTTTAGTAAATACTACTAACCACATTAAATAAAAAAATGCCTTTAGTTATTATGTAAACAATCACTAGTCCCACATTATATTAGGTGGCCTTAACTACTATGTACTTACATTTAAATAAATTATTTGATACAATGCACATATTGTAATTATATTAAAAATACCTGCATGTAATTACATCTGTAATTCATTTATGTAATTCCATTTATAATTAAACTGTTGACCCATAGCTTGCACCTTAACCCAACCTTAAACCTACCCATACCACCAAACCTGTCCCAACCTTACCCATATCCCAACTCAATAGCAGCAAATGTGTTTTGCAATACAATATGAACACTAAGTACATTGTATTTCTTTTTTTATGTAAGTACATAGTAGTTAAGGCCACCTAATATAAAGTGCAAACAAATTACCTATTGTAGGGCAACCCATTAGGGGCTCTTCTGGGCACTAATTTAAAAAGTGAAAAGTGAAGTGATGTGTGGCCAAGTATGGTGACCCATACCCAGAATTTGGCTGGTTATTCACACCCCCACCTACAATCCCTGCCGGCCCTGAGAATCGAACCCCGTGACCTTCTGGTAACAAGTCCTTTCCTTTTCGTTCCTTTAGGCCATTAATTTACCAAGCACATTTCATTATATGTGCTGAACAAAGACCTAGTAAAATGTTGTCTGCCTAGGAAGCTTAATGTATACTAATCTAAGAAACATCACATTGTGTGTCTGTATTTTCAGTCATCAGAAATAGATGTGCCTGATTTGTGAATGAATCATGACTTACGCAGGTTCTTTTCAATCATAGGTTGGCAAAACTGAATCGTTTCATGATTTAGTCTGAATAAGAATAATAATTTAGTCTATTTTTCACCCACTGAATCATTTGAAGCGGTATCTCATGCACTAAACAAACATCAATCTAATATTAGTAAACATATGCTCTATAACCCACAAAAGAACGGGCGAAGTTTAGTTCACCTCCAGATGCATCCCGTCTTGTTGCAGCATTGAAGAAGTGATTTATTAACTGTGTCTGCTACTTTTAAATCTCATATTGAACCAGTATATTTTCCAACATATAGTTAAATGAAAGCACTTACCCTGCCTTAACCATATGTGTCCTCTGATCTCCAGGTCAGTACTTGTGACACCTCCCAGCCCCTGGCTCACAGATGTTCTCCATGACCATCAAACCAAGCACAGAGATACTAAGAGGAACTAAACCAAGATTTAAAAACTGCTAACCAGAGCAAGTACAATTCTCTTTTATTGTTTCTGCTGTCAAGATATTTCACTGCCAAAACAAAATCAGCAAAACCCAGACACTTGGAAACTCTTCACAACAATTGGTTCTCTTCACTGTCTCCCTACACCTCTTGCCACTTCTTCTCTGACTGCTGATGTCTTTGCCAGCTATTACACCTATAAGGTGGCAACCACCAGCAACCAGTTCTCTATACCACTTACCCACACCCAACTTCCACCCACAGACATTCCACTCTTCTCTTCCCTCTCTCCTCTTACAGATAATGAGTCCTCCAAAGTTATCTGTGTCAGCTGTTCTACAACCTGTCCCTTAGACCCAATCCTTTCCCAACTACTGCAGGTGATCTCATCAACATTACTACCCACGCTCACTCATATCATCAACACATCCCTCACTACTGGAAAATTCCCCAGTGTATTTAAATAGGGCTGGGTAACCCCGCTACTCAAAAAGCCCATACTCAATCCCACAGCAGTTGAAAACTACAAACCAGTCTCTTTTCTGCTGTCTAAACCTCTTGAAGTGTATGCATTCAATAAGCTCTATGCTTTTCTATTAAAGAACAACCTACTTACAGGTACACTCTCCAAATCTTCACTGTTTCTGTTTCTCTCCGATGGAATGAGCTATCAACCCGAACTGCAGAGACGATCATGTCTTTCAAAAAGCTGTGTGCCACATAATGATAAAAACAAAGTACAAGTTTGGAATAATTCAGATTTTTGCAAGGTTGCATTTTTTTTTTATAAAACATATAATACAGTAATATGAAATATTATTACAATTTAAAATAATTGTTTTCTATGTGAATATATTTTAAAATGTAATTTATTACTGTGATAGCAAAGCCAAATTTTCAGCATCCATTACTAGTCTTCGTGGAGTTATTCATAATTAAATACCAATAATAACTGGGCACCAAATCAGCATAGTATAATGCTTTCTGAAGGATCATGTGACACTGAATATTCAAATAATGCTTCTGAAAATTCAGCTTTGCAATCACAGGAATAAATAATATTTTAAATATATATTCACAAAGAAAACAGTTCTTAAATAAAACTCTTTTACTGTTTTTACTGTAGAAATCCGAATAAATGCAGCCTTGGAGAGCTTAAGATAATTCTTTCAAAAAAATTACTAAACCTAATTAACCTAAAAAACTTTTACCCTGTAGTGTATGTATGCCTAAAATGTGACTAATAGGAAAGCTTCAATGTGAAGTGTCAGCCTTAAATTGTTCTGAAGCAACTCTTGAACATCCTGAGCTACTAACTGACCTGACTGTAATGCAATGTACTTGCATGTGAAAACAAAATTATTTTAACTGTAGAGAGAGACTGATAGCAGCAGTTAACACTGTTGAAAGAAAGACAAAGGGTTCAGTGTTTACATTTCTTCATTAGTAAAAGAGACCATGAAGATGTGTTATGCAACTGCTCCCTAGCTGTAAGTAATGCCACAGGCTCAACTGTGAAATGTCTGGATTGTAGTGTCCTCTATCAGCTAGCAAATAACCAATTATTTGAGGGGCATTAAAATGGTATCGACTGCAAACAGAACCTTCAAAAGGACACCACCTTTGTAGAAATTGCATAGACTTCCACCTAGTATTGCCTGGAATGATCTTATTCTACTAAGTGATGTAAAAATGGCAGTTTTTAGTTTTCGCTGCACCTGTTTAACCACAATGACTACTTCCGTTGTACCTGTTTAACCACAATGACTACTTTCTCATTCATATCTGTTCTTAAGAATTGCCACCTAGCATTGCCTGGAATTATCTTTTTCTACTAAGTGATGTAAAAATTACAGTTCCCCTCTGGGAACTTGAGCTGCGCCAGAAGTGCTAGGGCAGCGCTAATCAAAGTCCGGACCGGGAGGAATTCAATCCGGACACGCCTCCACTTGGTATTTCAAGCACACTAGTATCACCCAGACCTCCGTGCAGCGTGCGTGGCACACACACACACGGGCGCATGAACCAGTGTTGCACTGTTACAGACTCTTTTGTAAGACCAAGCACATAGCAACTAGCAACATTTTGGATAAACCTTAGCTTTCATTCAGTAGAATACTGTCACCGGTTTTGCCCCACGAGCGCGAGGTTTCGCTTCCTGACGCAGTCTTTCTCTACCGGCAGAGTTAGCAGCATATTCAAAGAACCGAACCGCAGCAGACTTGTGAATGAATGAGTACAAAACAGCATTTCCAAAAACCTATCTCTGTTGACTGAATGTAGTTCGTCTGTAAAGGGTTGAAATATGCACATAATTTGTTACACAGACGGACGTTTGTGCTCCATGAAATAAATATATATATATTTTTTTTTATTATTATAATGAAAGATTTTGGCAATTCAATTGAAGTGACTTCAAGTTACATTGAATACTATTTCAGAAACATAATATATGTTGGCCTAAATGAGGTTACTGTTGAGTAACCCTTATGAAAAATAACCATGATTTTATTATAATAAAAGTTAGATATATACATATATATATATATATATATATATATATATATACAGGTGCATCTTAATAAATTAGAATATCGTGGAAAAGTTCATTTATTAAGACTGCTGACCTGACAGTTGTCCAGAAGACAATCATTGACACCCTTCACATGGAGGGTAAGCCACAAACATTCATTGCCAAAGAAGCTGGCTGTTCACAGAGTGCTGTATCCAAGCATGTTAACAAAAATTTGAGTGGAAGGAAATAGTGTGGAAGACAAAGATGCACAACCAACCGAGAGAACCGCAGCCTTATGAGGATTGTCAAGCAAAATCGATTTAAGAATTTGGTGAACTTCACAAGGAATGGATTGAGGCTGGGACCAAGGGATCAAGAGCCACCACACACAGACGTGTCAAGGAATTTGGCTACAGTTGTCGTCAGAGGCGTCTTACCTGGGCTAAGGAGAAGAAGAACTGACTGTTGCCCAGAGGTCCAAAGTCCTCTTTTCAGATGAGAGCAAGTTTTGTATTTAATTTGGAAACCAAGGTCCTAGAGTCTGGAGGAAGGGTGGAGAAGCTCATAGCCCAAGTTGCTTGAAGTCCAGTGTTAAGTTTCCACAGTCTGTGATGATTTGGGGTGCAATGTCATCTGCTGGTGTTGGTCCAATGTGTTTTTTGAAAACCAACATCACTGCACCTGTTTACCAATACATTTTGGAGACCTTCATGCTTCCTTCTGCTGACCAGCTTTTTAAAGATGCTGATTTCATTTTCCAGCAGGATTTGGCACCTGCTCACACTGCCAAAAGCACCAAAAGTTGGTTAAATGACAGACCTGAACCCCATAGAGAATCTATGGGGTATTGTCAAGAGGAAAATGAGAAACAAGAGACCAGAAAATGCAGATGAGCTGAAGGCCACTGTCAAAGAAACCTGGGTTTCCATACCACCTCAGCAGTGCCACAAACTGATTACCTCCATGCCACGCCGAATTGAGGCAGTAATTAAAGCAAAAGGAGCCCCTACCAAGTTTTGAGTACCTGAGCAGACTCTGGTTCTTTAGTCTTCCTAGTAGATGACGTGGGTCTGAGGACCGTCGTTTTCAATAGGAGGCTTCTGAGGCAGTCCTGATGCCATGGCCCAGGACTTATGAGGGCAAGCGCATTACACGGTGCCCATCTCTCCTCAGGAAATCAGTCTGCTAACCCTGCAAGTGTTCCAGGGCGCAGCGGTCTCCAGCCAGCATTTCTCTCAGTTTCTTCCGTCCGGAAACGTAACGGAGCTGAGAGGCTCGCCGCCCATTTGGGGGTCTCTAGAGCAGCTAGAGCGGCCGTCCCCTGCCGGTCCTCCACTTCAGGGCACCGAGCTAGCAGCTCTAAGTACACCAGAGGCCAGTCTTGAGAGACTGGTTCCCTTAGTAGAATATTTGGCAGCATTGAAACTACTGCCAAATGTGTCTCGATGGGTCATGCACACTGTAGAACAAGGCTATCACGGCGCTCTGCCGCCAACTTTCAACTAGGCTCAAGCAGGCTCTGGTAATGGAACAAGAAGTGAGCACTCTCCTGAGGAAGGAGGCCATCGAGGTGGTCCCTCATATAGACAAAGAGTCTGGGTTCTACAGCCCTAATTCATTGTTCCTGGGAAGGATGGAGGATGGCGTCCTATTTTAGATCTAAGTTAACTGAACCACTCAGTCATACGACTGAAGTTCAGGATGCTCTCTTTGAGCAGATCGTGTCTCAGACCAGTTTCGAGGACTGGTTGTCATGAGCAATCTAGAAGACGCATACTTCCCATCTCCAACCTTACCAATCACAAGAAGTTCCTGAGGTGTGCTTTGGGGGTAAAGCGTATCAATATCGGGTTCTTCCCTTCGGTCTTGCACTCTCACCCTGATTAGCTCATCAGAGCGTATTGCGGTTTGGCATCGAGATGTCGTTCTCGCTCACACAAAAGAGTTGGGGTTAAGACTTAACACCAGAAAAGTGTGTTTCTCCAGTACAGAGAACCACTTATCTGGCCGTGGATCCGACCATGATGCAGGCACGTATGTCCCCTGCTCGGATCAAGTCAAAAACTGCTGGGTCTGATGTCAACTGCTTCCAACGTGATACCTTTTGGCCTGCTGTACATGAGACCTCTATAGTGGTGGCTCAAGACCAAGGGGTTCTCCCCGAGGGGAAACCCATTTCGCATGATCAAGGTCACGCGGCGATACCTATGTGCCTTAGACATGTAGAGGAAACCCTTGGTTCTTGTCTCAGGGTCTGGTGCAAGGAGCTCCTTGTCGCCGCGCAACGCTAGCGACGGATGCATCTCTCACCGGTTGGGGAGTGGTCATTAGTGACCACCCTGACCGGTCTGTGGAGTGGTCGCCATCTCACGTGGCACATCAATTGCCTGGAGATGCTGGCCGTGTTTTGAGCACTCAAACACTTTCTACCAGACCTGAGAGATCGCCATGTGTTGGTGCGAGCAGACATCCTGTCGAGGCAGGGGCTGAGGCCCGGGGAATGGATGCTTCACCCTGAGATGGGGAAGCAGATAAGGAGAGTTTTGGGCCAGGCTCAGGTGGATCTATTTGCAACTCGTCAGACATCTTACTGTCCCGAACGCGGAAAGCAGGGCCACGAACAGCGGTGGGTCCCGAATCGCGGGAAGCAGATGGCTGCCCCTCTTTCCTTGAAAAGAGGGACAGACGAGAGTGGAGCTTTTTCATAGAAAAAGCTCACAGTGCACGCAGATTTTCCCCTCAAGGACATCGCGTGCATGCTCCTTGCCCAAACAAAAGACGCAAAGATTATGTGTGTCATCGGGGGTGTCAAATAACGAGGACGCGGATCCACACACAATCTTAAACACCTTGCTAGTGCTCGCCATGATACAGAGAAAACTGTACTCTTACCAGAATGCACGCTTAAAAAAAACAGTCAGTGAAGACGAAAAAGAGAATGATGTGTCCTCCCGGCGTCCCTTATATTGCGGTCGCACCGGTAGTGACATCATGGGCTGTCGCCGGCCAACAAGTGGTGTTTTTATATTGTATGCTTCAGACACGAGTCACGCTGAAGGCGTTCCCCATAGCGACCCCTAGGGGACGCAGTTCGAAGTTCCCATGAAGGGGAACTATTGTTACATACATAACCTGGGACGTTTGCGTTGCACCTGTTTAACCACAATGACTACTTTCTCATTCATATCTGTTCTTAAGAATTGTATTGTTCAGGTAGGAGTTTGTTAATATAAAACATACATCAATCATACAGATTCAAGTCAAAATCTAGAAAAGAAATACATAAATGCTATAGTATAGAAATAAACAAATTAAATAATGTATAAAGTATCAGGAAAAATAAGTACAGTTTTGTTTTTTATCATTTTGAAAGTCTCTTGTCCATATATTAACATGGTGTTCTACAAAAAGTGCTCAGAAGAATTCTCTAAGAAGTAAAGAATGAGCAAGTAGGTTGAGCATTTGAGAAAGTGCCCTTGCTACTGTTTAGAGTAAATCTCCTCTAGTCATTCAAACATGAAGACATCTGCTGTCTGTGACTGCTTGTGCAGGAGCATGAATCTTATGTTCTTCACTCTACAGAAACCATGGAAACTCATCATCTCTAGCTACTGAAAGGGGGAATCTGTGATTTCACACATCCTATGATGTGTCATAACCATTAGTGCAGCTCCAAATGAGGGGATACAAGGACAAGCAGAGTGTATAATTTCTAGCGCTGTGGAGACATTAAAAGAGGTACAGTGAAACACTACCCACGTATATCAAGTAAGCCTTATGCTTCCATCTTCATAAAATGCACAACCTTAATCAGGCCATGAATGTTCATTTGCTGCCACCTAGAGGATACATAGATGTAGATCAGAAAAGAGAAAACGTCTGTTATGGAAACATTTCATTGATATATATTATTGTTATTAAGAAGCAGATGACTTTAGTCAAAAAATATAAAATTAAGGGATAATTTACTGTAGGATACAGGCCTTTAATCACAATGATCCTAAATGGCCACATTAATCAACTTACCACACTGCTACTTACCAAATAAATAGACATGCAATATTGATTGGAAGTTATCAGTGTTTGGACCCGTATTGTTCTCCATCTGCAACAGATAACTCGTTTTCTCATTATCTAACTTATTATAACACATTTTCTTACCAGTAACATTCTAACAATGCCTGGCATTAGGATTTGTATAAGCCTCTCTGATCAATCAAACTGAATTCGTTTACCCTCATGCTTCATCTTGACATGATTATGACCTCTGTCAAGTCTCTCTCTATTTTGGTTAAAGGTCGGTTGTTGCCTTCAGGTGTGTAAATAACATTCCCAAGAACTGTTAGAACAGCTGATGCTCTAATCACATTACAAAACAACAACAAAAACCTCTACACTGTGCTATAGGGTGTGTTTGTTGTGTCAACTTATCTTTAGATAATCATATGTAGCAAATAATGAAAGTGTGCATATATACAGTAGCACACTAGCTTTTTATTTATTTACATTTTGTGCATTTAATTTGGTGTAAGTGTATTTTTCTCGAAACATGAAACATGACAATTTTGATTTTATTTAATTATTTTTATAAATATATAAATACTTTTATTCTGCCTTTTATTTCTATGTATAAAGCAAGGATCAAAGAGAAATGATGATTCAGTCAGTGTGGAAGAACTTGACTGGTCTGCAGAAAGCCAAGTCCTAATCCCAGCTGAACACCTCTGGTGGGACTTTAAATGCAGACCTTGAGCCAAACATTCATCACCAAACACCAATGACTTGTACATATGGGTACAGTCATTTCAAACACTTCAAAACTGTTACAACAGAGGTGTAAATACAATTTTTAAGTACATTAATTTCTTTATTGCCACAGTTTGGAAGTGCCCTTTTCTCTTCTAAAGAAGGGTGTGTCCCAGTACTTGTGTCCATATAATGAATGTACAAGTCATTGGTGTTTGTTTGGTGATGAATTTTTGGCTCAAGGTCTGTATTTAAAGTCACACCAGAGGTGTTCAGCTGGGATTAGGACTTGGCTTTCTGCAGACCAGTCAAGTTCTTCCACACTGACTGAATCATCATCATTTATCTTTGATCCTTGCCTTATACACAGAGACACTGTCATGTTAGAATAGAAAAGGGTTCTGTCCAAACTGTTGCTATAAAATTAGAAGCACACAATTCCCTGGAATATCATTATATGCTTAAACATTAATATTTGTACTCATGAAAATTACTAAAGTAGTCAAACCTTTCATTAGAAGCGGGTGACCCAATACTTTTGGCAATATAGTGTGTTTATATATATATATTACCGACCCCTTACCAAATCTTACAGAAAATAATACTTTTGAACACTAATATCTCAAAAACAATAACTATAAACCTATACATGGACAGATAAAAATAGATTTTCTCTCAAAGAAATGTAGCTCTAAATCTGAAGGCAATACTAATTGTTGTGACAGATATACTGTTAAGCAACACGTAATCATAGTGGTTTGATTGTTTTATGTTATTGTTTTCTCCTAAATGTAATAGCATTCTACAAGCACAAGATGGCAAGAGAAGCCTTCACATGCAAATGAGATATATAACTTTTGGTTTCAGCTTCTGTGGTGACCGTGGATATAGGCTGTGATAGAGCTCCCCTGTTGTCTGAAAATGTCCTGTTCTCTGTTCAGATACTTTTTATATTTTTATATATTTTTTAAGAGGAAGCCTTCATCACCGTGCTTTCTTTACAAGATTCAGCTTCAAGTATATATGGCAGAAACCATTTTTTTCAGAATTCTGAAAATTCACCTGGGACAATGGATCCTCTTTCTGTACGTTTCTTTGACTGGCATCTCTGCTATTCTGTGGGATATACTGCATATCTCAAGATAAAAAAAGAAACTGCATCACAAAGATGAAGTTCTCACGGTGAATGCATACCTTGACTAACAATCAAACAACTAAACATCAAGTCAAAAATCTTGGGGTGATTCTGGAGACAGACCTTAGTTTTAGTAGTCATGTCAAAGCAGTAACTAAATCAGCATACTATCATCTCAAAACATTGCAAGAATTAGAAGTTTTGTTTGCAGTCAAGATTTGGAGAAACTTGTTCATGCCTTTATTACCAGCATGGTGGATTATTGTAATGGTCTCCTCACCGGCCTTCCAAAGAAGACCGATAGACAGCTGCAGCTCACCTAGAACGCTGCTGCCAGGATACTGACTAGAACCAGAACATCTGAGCATTTCACACCAGTCCTCAGGTCCTTACACTGGCTTCCAGTTACATTTAGGATTGATTTTAAAGTACTTTTACTCGTTTATAAATCACTCAATTGTTCAATTGTGATTGTTATTTTTTATTCCTTGTTTTTATTATTATTATCAATGTCTATTTCACTTCCTTTTATGTAAATCACTTTGAATTACCACTGTGTATGAAATGTGCTATATAAATAAACTTGGCTTGGCCAAGTGTTTGGACACTTTGACACTTGTTGACACTTTGAATCACTTTGTGAAATCATCACTTACGTATATGTCTATAAAAGCATAAGACATAGTGTTTTTTTAATTGAATCTCTACACGTTGAATGGAGTTGTAAATTAACACCAACTTCTAGGTAGATTCAAAACATTTTAATAACCTCAGTGTGAAAATAAATACTGAAAAAAAACAATAGAGCTTTTTTAACACTCACCAAAATGTACCCAAAAATTCTGCCATCATTTACTCACCTTTAAATTGTTCAAAACTTTTTGAGTTTCTTTGTTCTGTTGAACATAAAATAAGATATTTTTAAGAATGTGGGCGACAGTTTCTGGACCCTATTGGTTTCCAAATGTTCTCTAATGACATAATAGCTGTTTCGAGTAAGTATTGAATATGGGGTCAAAAGGATGTGTGTGGTAGTTGACAAAGAGATCGCTTTAATTCAACAGGTCCATACATTGATCAGTGTATAGAGTAATTCTATCCTTTTACAAGGATAATGCTTCCTGCCTCCTTGCACTATTTATCCCCCACATGTCACTTGATTCCGTGCCAGTCTAGCGCCCGGTGTGCCGACCTCAATAGGGCTTTGTAAGCGCTGCCATCCTGGTCTCCCGACCCTACCCCAGGCATCTATTCATGGGTTCCCATGATTCCGCCCAGTTGGCTCTGGTACAATATGTGTCTGTCAGTGGCACCTCATTGGCATGCACTGGCACACGCGCACAGACTATGTCTCAACCAAGTGTGCCCACTCACTGAGCTATCCAGATATGATTGAATCCAAAACGGCTTGCACTGGGCACTGATTCGAACTTTCTAAGACTACCCTAGATTTGTCAAATATGAAAGCTTATATACTGTATTAATGCAAAACATGTTAATAGTATGTATATATATATATATATATATATATAATATATATAATATTATTATATTATTCTCCAAAGAGCTTCAATCTAGGGTTGTGGGGGTATTATATTATCTTTAAGAAACCCTCTAACTCTAGCACTCTCTATTCTAATTATATTTTATCTTTTAATTTTCTCTATATATATATATATATATATAAACAAACTAAATGTAATGTAAATGTCCTATGTGGTTTCAGGTATTTTATATTATATTTGATTAAAAATACATATGTACATTACACTGAGAATAAAAATGCTGGATCTCTGGAGGATATAATGTAGATATAATGTAAGGAGCTACGTATGGATGTTTGAATCTACCCCTCCCTTTGTGAAAGCATCCGCATCCCTCCCCAGTCCCCACACGACCAGACTCAACTCCCCTCTCTGTGATGAAGGAGGAGGGACCTGCGCTTGTCGTGAGCTACGTGCAGAGTTCACAACCACCAAATATCTCAATCGACCATCCTATGAAGACGCATATCAGCGGCGCGCACAATTCACTACAGTCTCGAGCGATTTACTTTCTGTTTTACGAGCACCAGTTAACTAGCATACAGCCTGCGATGCTTGTGTTTATACGATCGTTGATTTGTTAATAATGCGTACGGATTTGTGCACATTTAAAGGCTTGATTTGACTTTTTTATGGTCGGTTGTTAGAAGAAGGTAGAAGGTGTGTTACATTGCGGAGGCGCATAATTTGAGCTATTCCATCTGTTTGGGTTTGTGATCGAGCAGGAGGGAGGAGTGGCGGAGAAACGGCTGGTGAGTCAATAATACTACACCTCCACATGAGCAATACATACATACATCATGTGGTTGTTGCACTATCATAAACATAAATTCTTCTTTGGCAGTGTTTATTCCTCGAGTGCACCGATTAAAGCGCGACCCTTAAACCGAAGGTTAAAAGACATACCGTCTTTTAACGTTGTCGACTCCGTTAGCTTGCTGGTTAATGTATTCGAATCCTGAGCGAATCGTTCATTTGAGTCGGTTCTCTATGATGTTTCGGCTGAACCGTTTCACAAAACACCGGTCTTTTAGGAATCGGAATGAATCGATCCGTACGGTTCGTTAATCGACATCTCGTCGACTCATTGAACGAGAATCGCTTCTTTCGCAAATGTGTGATTCATAATCCGAGGATTTGGATTGAACCAAGGATTATAGTAGTCCAATTTGTTGACTGCTAAATCAACAAGCAACAAGCCTTGACTTTAATAAATATAATTTTATTTGGGCGTGAAAACACTTTTCAGATAAGATAATTAGCAGTTTAATGTAAATGCATATCATTTTAAATTCTAAACAAAAGGTGTGTTACTATGAAACCCTGGAACGTATTATAATTATTTGTAATAATACAATGCAATAAAAACGTAATAAGCAGCAATATGTGGTTACATACGAACTTAATTGAAGCATGTTCCATGCGTCCGCGGGATGTCAGAGACCCTGGGATGACGCAAAGACGTCATGACGTAAAATAACTTTGAACCCTTTTTAAATGATTCTTTGAAACTAACTGTTCGAACGAATCGACTCGCATAAATGAGTCAGATCCCCTATTATGTTTTAGAAAGCAGAACGGCTAGTGAGTCATGTCTACACCGGACGCAAG
Source organism: Gymnocypris eckloni scoliostomus (assembly GCA_027564155.1). Taxonomy (NCBI): domain Eukaryota; kingdom Metazoa; phylum Chordata; class Actinopteri; order Cypriniformes; family Cyprinidae; genus Gymnocypris; species Gymnocypris eckloni. The sequence goes on from CM050416.1 coordinate 28,438,938, forward strand.
CAGCACGGCACGACACGACACATACCCGACTTTAAACGGATGCCCCGTTTGGTTTATGACTATTTGACACTACGTTTAATGATTTGCAACGGTCGGTTTGTCGCGTCAAGTGTAGACACTTTAGCGGTTGCGTTGCCACATGACAATAATAACGTCCGGTGTAGACACGGCGTTTAATGTCGCTCATAGCATAGGCATATAATGTTCATGTAAATTACAATTAGACATACATGCTTCTGCTTTTACAAGCAGAGAGCATTCATTACTCCGTATAGACTCCAGAAACACCGCTTACTATCAGCCCGATACAAATATAACTGGAGTAATGTATTATTCATCAGTGGTTTGACTGATTAAAAGGAACTCAAACGGGGTTACCTCTGAATTTGAGCAGTATTGACGCCTTTTTTGCTGTCTGCCACTGCGACAGGTTTTTTTTCTGAATGCTCAGAATTCAGTTCACGACTGGTGTCAAACTTCTCGACGTCATGATTACAATAAAAGGAGGCGCGAGAGCAGAATGTTCGAAGCGCGTGCTGGCCTGACCTCAGCTGTTTGTTTACCAAGTGCTTCTGTTACGCAAAGTAAACACAGTAGTTACATGTGCACTTCATTACGAACCCCAGCGCTGGAGAATGTTTAGTTATGGTACACTTAAACTTGATTTAAAGTAGCCTTAAGTTAAGATATTACATGATAAAATTCATAAGCATACTTTCATTGGTAGGTCTATCCAATGATAAACCTTTATTTGGGGTTTTACTTTTTAAACTTAGTTTTAGTCATGGATTGCATGGATGAGGGCATGTCCATTTTATTGTTTGCCTAATTTGGTGACTAGTAAAATTGAACCTAGACCTAATTTGGTCTAGTAAAAGTAAAAGATTAATTTGTGCCAAAACGTTGTAGAGTTACACTGACCGCTCTGCTGTCATATGCACAATTAAAAAAGGGTATAATTAGCAACAACATATTGTGGGTCTTGGCCTACCAGTTAAATACCATAAATACTGATTTAACTAGGCTAAAGTTAGGGCATAAAGCACATTTTAGGCTAATTGACAAAATACGCAAAGTGCACATGAAAAATGTATATTATAAAGAAATCCAAACCACAGTATTCTTCTTAATTTGTCATGGCAAGAATTGTAATTTACTTTAATTGCATCCCCTCACTTCATCAAGCAGGCAGGTCTGGTCTCTGGTGTAATACACCAAGCTTGTGCATGCTGTTTTTCAGTGTTGCTGGCTGAACGATATGTACGGCACTTAATGAGAACTAATCAGGAACTTGTTTTTGTGCACAATGTCCAGAGATGTCCGTTTGCCTTATGCCATCCTGGCTGCTTGGTATTAGACAATGAAAATAACAGCCCCCTATGGTGTAGAGGTCAGCAGTTTGACCTTATGTGGAGCAGTACTCAAAAACGATCAACATTTGCCTACAGCTCACTGTTAATAGCAGTTTATTCAGTGACAATTGACCCTAAAATCCATCTGTTTTTACTATGTGTTTAGTTTATTCCAACATGCTGACATTTAAAACCAAAACTGTCATTTCTGATGTTTCTGCTTTGTAATGTACAATATGTTTTAATGATGCTGTATGCTTATGAATGACATAAATTCAGGTTTTTCTAATATAACTTTGAGGTTACTTAACATGCAAATGAGCTGTTGAACCTAGCATGTCTTTGAGTTGTGCATGATGCTTATGAATAGTTTTACACATGCCAGATATGACTCATGAGCAATTTGTGGTTAGTGTAGTAAATTCCCAATCATTCCTAATAATTTTTATATATTTTTTCTTTTGATGAGACCGGAAATTGTTTTATTCAGGTAGAATGTGGAAATGCATTTTAGATAGTAAGGCGATTCCTCATCAGCTGGATTTGCATGTTTGTTCCCCTCAATACTCTTTTATAAAAAATAAAAATAAAGGATTACGTAAGTTTCAAAGACACAGATGTGAATTAGTCATCATGTTTTGCAGGCTCCTGAATTCTGAATCCTGCCTAAAATCCACAAAGATGATATATCTGCCAGTGTAAGTCTTAATATAATGCTTTACAACATATTTGATAGTAGAGTTCAAGTTGTATGGTCCGTTTAAAAGTTTGCCCAAAAAATGAAAATGTGCTGTCAGACCATCTAACATTTAGATTTTGATGAAAAGTGTTTGTTTGTTTGTTTGTTTGTTTTTTCAATATAACAGATTTTGATAAATTAAGCATCACTTGCTTACTAATGGATCCTTTGCAGGGAATGGGTGCCATCAGGATGAGAGTCCAAATAGCTGATAAAAAAAAATCATAATCCACACAACTTCAGTTGATGTCTTGTGATGTGAAAAGCTGCATTTGTAAGAAACAAATCCAATGTTTTTACAATCCAACGAATTTGAACTGTTACTTCTAGCCAAAATACCTGCAGTTCATAAATCCATAATAAGGCTTTCTCCAGTGGAAAGTCCTCTCACATCCAAATCCACTGACATATTTGTTTAGAACAGTTTTTGCTTGTAAACAGTGCTTGATCTTTGTGTTCTCTCCTGTTTCTAACAGGACGACTTTATTGCTGGAGAAGCATTGCTATGGATAGAGGACTTGTATTTTAGCCAGAAGCAACGATTTCAAGTTTTTTTTGATTATGAGTTTATTACTAGCATGCAGCTTTTCGCTTCACTTGACATGGATTGATGAACTGGAGTTGTGTGGATTATTGTGATGTTTTATCTGTTGTTTGATCTCTCATTCTAATGGCACCCAGTCACTGCAGAAAATACATAGTAGGTGAGTGAGAGATGCAATGCTACATTTCTACAACCCTGTTCAGATGAGTATACAACCTATATCTTGAATGGCTTTAAGGTGAGTTGGTTTGCAGCAAATTTAAATTTTTGGATGAACGGTTCTATTAAAGGGTTACTCCACCCCAAAATTAAAATGTTGTCATTAATCACTTACCCAAATCACTTATCAAAAATAAAACCTTTATTCAACAATTAGTTTATTCACCTACCCATATCACTTATAAAAAAATAAAAAATTTATTCAACAATTTGTCTCCTCTGCATCAGCGTAGCACCAATTTGGAGAATATCCAAATATTGTGCTGCTGTGTTCTGTCTACAAAAATTCAACGAATTGTTGAATGTAGACATTTTTTTTGTGTGTAATCTCATTGCTTCAGAACGTCACTGTTGAACCACTGATGGCAAATGGACTATTCTGACGATGCTTTTCATACTTTTCTGTGCCTTGACAGTGTTAATTGTTTGGCAGTCAATGGGACAGTCACAAACCTCCCGGTTTTCATCCAAAATATCTCAAATTGTATTCCGAAGACGAACAAAGCTTTTATGGGTTTGGAACAACATGGAAATAAGTGATTAATGACAACATTTTCATTTTGGGGTGGAGTAACCCTTTAAATTGTTTTAATCACCAAAATGCAGTTATAGAAATTCCCCATATATTCTGTAAGATTAAAACTGTCCCTTGTGTGATTGTTTATTCAGCTGAGTTCCTTCACCTTCATAATGTATTGCATCAACAGCTTTTAAGTCTTTTTAATGAACAGTTTCTCTGGTATTTCCGGGAATCTGGAGTTTGTATAGTCTCATTGAAAGAAAATCATTCTTTGTTGATTTAGAAACACTGATTCTGTATGAAGGATACTTGTCTAATACTAATATAAACAAAGGATTATTGCATGTATATTTTGGGTACAGTATAAATGGCCACATGATGAAAAGAAGATGAGAATTAAGACCACTAGAAAGACCGGGAAAAAGAAATCCAGAGTTGTTTATATGGGCCCTGTGGGGCATGTCGGCTCAGAGGGTAAATTAGGGGCAACAGCTGCTGGTGTCACTTCTACAGCTTGTTTGTACCATCTCATGTTACTGTTTAAGATCACAAGACAGGACACTCATAAAAGCGATGGCAGATCTGTTCTCAGATCAGTATATCAAGCCAGCTTGCACTCTCAGCACAGCAGAGCATTGGAGAGAATTATTGCAAGATAAGCTATTTGATAGCATGCGGAGTATTCATCATCCTTCTGGACTTATAAATCATATCTTCTCTCTTCCAGTGCTTAGTCTGCAGTGCGTATTTCCGTTCACCCAGAAATGAAAATTCTGTAATTTGCTCACTCATGTTGTTCCAAACCTATATGACATTCTTGCTTTTGTGGAACACAAAAAGGTACCATTTCTCCTTTTGTATTCCTCAGATATAAAGTCATAAGGGTTTGGCTCCTCTTCTCTGTCCTGTCTAATCACTCACTTGAAGCTCTGCTTCTTAAAGTGAATTAATTAGCTGTAGGAGTAACACCATTGCCTTGGATTAAACAGTGTCTTAATCTCACTGCCCACACACACTGAGCTGAGACTATTTTTTATGCTATTATTTGATGACTTAGATGATTGCATTGATATAAGGTTCCTTTCTTATCATATACAAACGTAACTGAATAATGTGGTTATTAATGTGGTAAAGTTTCAATTCACATGGGTCAGAGATGCAGTAGATGTACAAGATTTGCATTTGCTCAGGAAAGACTTACAATCCACTAGAATGACCACGTTTATATATTTAATAAATACGGCTTTTGATCTGTCAAAATGCATTTACAACTGCATTTATTTGTTCATCAAGCCCATTTTATTGAAATGTTTTTGAAAGAAGTCTCTTTTGATGACCTAGGTTGAGCAAAAACAGTAATATTGTCAAATATTCTTATAATTTAAATGGTTTTGTTAAAATATAATTTATTCCTGTGGTGGCAAAGTTGAATTTTCAGCATGATTACTCTAGTCTTTAGTGTCATATGATCCTTCAGAAATCATTCTAATGCTGAATTGGTATTTTGAAAAAAGTTGTGTTGCATAATATTTATGAAAACCACGATTGATTTTTTTTTCTTTGTTGTCAGTTTTGAATAATTGGTTGTGTCCTTGTTAATATAAAAATAAAAGTATGGATTTCTTAATACAAATCTTTTTGATTTCTGACTTTTGAACTTTAGTTTATATGCTTATATGTGCACAGTTGCACATATAAGTTCTCTTTTCCAAGCAATGTTGACATTGATGTGATTATTAAGCTGCAAATAAATAGTTTTGCATTTTTGAGAGTAAAAAATTTCAATGTAACTTGATCAACAATTAATCTAAAAAAAAAGTTTTTGAAATTGTTAGTTGATTTGGAGTTATTCAAAGAAGCACCATCCTTTAAGATTGACTGGGGGGGGGGAGTAGTGAAAGAGCAGATTTACTCATCACACTGATAAGAAAAGTGTTTATGTATAAGGATGTTGGCAGTCATTGTCTAATACGATCTATTATTCTCTCAGCTGAGTTGAAGCCTTGAAAGCAAGATTTGTACTATCAGTTCATTTTCAGGGCATTCCTCCCCCCATAACTGTAAGTGACTGCTACTGTTGACACAGTTCTGCAAGACCATCACATCTTGTTAGGTACTATATGTAAAATGAAAGTATAAACTGGTGACCACATAATCTCACTAACCTGGCACCGACACTGTCAGAACCCACATGACTTCCCTTACAAAGCTGGAGGCACTCTAGTTTTATTGTAATTGTAAGTTTCAAATGTGCAACTGGGATAGCCAGGGCTCAAGGCTCAGTGGAAATTTCCACTTCAGATTGAGACAGCAGCCTTTGTTCAGATGCAGGGGCTTGACACATGTTGCTGGAAATTGGCTTGGGACTCTGTTGCGAAAGACAGACAGCTTTTCCCAGACATTATGAAAAACAAGCAAAAACCGATAATGATAATATATATTAAAATGTTTTTATAAAAAATGATCACCTTCTGGCAAAGCATGTTCCTGTTTTAAAGTACTCCAGTGAATAGAAGGATATTGAGTAATTCAAACTTTTCCCAGCCTTTAACGGTTAGTAGATTATCCTTTTTCTTTGTTTTGTTTTTTGGAAATGCAGAATCTTGAACATTGCATAAAATAATTTAGCCTTCCAATACCCCTGTTTACTGATAGACATGAGGAATACTAATTACCCAAACTAATGTCCATAAAATAGCCCTATTGATCATGTTTGGAGTCTAACCAGCTGTTAAAAGCGAATGATCAACTAGAAATGTTAGGTGGGGAGTAATGTTTGCTGCTCAGTAGGGGAATGTTGACAGTAAAAACACGGTTTTACAGTTCTAAGCCTTGAGATATTGAGCTCCTCCCTTGATGCTGGGGGGTAAAAACTACCCTCCCTATGATGGAAGATTACCAGAAGCACTTAGCAAGGAGTCTTCTTTCTGCTTGATAGTGTTCCCATGGATAAACAAGAGTTTTAACTTACAGACAAGGTATCTCTTCATGAGAATGTCATGTTGATTTTTATGAAAGTTACACAAGTTTTGTAGAGAGGTTGAAGGGTGGTGTCAGTATGAGTAGTAGAGTTATTTTTATCTTGTTTAGTTGAATGGAGTTTACTGTCAAGGAATGAAAAGCTGAATAAACACTTTAAATAGTCATATAGAAAACTATAGTTTGCTTCTGTTCTAAAACCTAGTAATTTAATGTCTGCATATCTAGACAAAAGTTTAGATCAGGGATAGGCAACTTCGGTCCTGAATGACAAGTGTCCCGCAGAGTTTAGCTCCAACCCTAATCAAACATCCTATCCCTGGTTTAGATCATGATATTTACACTCTTGTTTTGACGCAAAGACTGCATGATGACAGTATAATAACTTCTCAGTGACGCAAGTTTAAGTATCACATGTATTCTTTGCGGAGAAGACAGTCCCAAAATACACTGGGTAAAAAAGAATACAATTTGGAAAATGGGTCATGAGAAATGTCAAAAATGTATACACTGTAGTGAGGTGAAATGGTTTTTGGCCCCTTCCTGTTTTATTTGTAGTTTTTTGCATATTTTTCACACTTAAAAGATTCAGATCATCAAACAAATTTTAATATTACAAAAAATTATGCAAGTTAAAAAAAAATGTAGATTTTAAATGATGATTTCATTTATTAAGGGGAAAAAATCTGGCCCTACATGAAAAATTAACTTGCCACCTCCTGTTAAATCTCAGTTAATTTTTTCTAGCCACACCCAGGTGTGATTACTGCCAGACCTGATGAATCAAGAAATCACTTAAATAGAACCTGTCTGACAAAGTGAAGCATGCTTAAAGAGCAACACATCATGCTGTGATCTAAAGAAATTCAAGAATAGATGAGAAACAAAATATTGACATTTAACAGTCTAGAAAGGGTTATAAAGCCCTTTTTAAGGCTTTGGGACTCAAAAGAACCTTACTACGACGAACAACGAACAAATTAGTTTAATGATCTGAATCTTTTAATTTGTTACAAACATGCAAAAAAAACTAACACAAAAAAACAGGAAGTGGCCAAAAACCCTTGCTGTCACCTTTGCTGCATAGTTCTATGTTGTTTAGACACAATGTATGTTAGGACCTACTTTATTATGGTCCCTTTCATTCCCTTTCATTGTGACACTAGTTTTGGTCCAATATTCTTCTTCACTGATGAAGTCTTGCCATACTTTCTGAACGCATTCATAATTGTAAAGACTGTGCTTTTTAAAGGGAAACTATTATGCTCCATTTTACAAGATGTAAAACAAATATATGATATCCCCAGAGTGTGTATGTGAAGATTTAGCTCAAAATACCCGGCAGATAATTTTTTAAAGCTTGTTAAAATTGCCACTTTTAGGGTAGAGCCAAAACGCCCTATTTGCGTATGTTGCTTTAATGCAAATGAGCTGTTGCTCCCGGAGAAGAGGGCGAAGCTTCAAGAGCTCAAGCTCCTAATTAGCAGTGCTAGCTGTTGCAAATAAACATTCCACTATTAGTACAAGCCTGTCATCTTTACAGAAAATGTACTTTGTTTAAAAGTCAGTCATCTGATTTTACTGTGCATAATACATTTGCATTTATGAATTACACAGACGGGGAGCACAGCGCGATACAAATAATAATATAGCTGGTCTCATGGTGCATGGCATGCTATCACAAACTTTTTAAGTCCCACTCGTGATTATGAGCTCAACTCAAGCGATCGACTCTGCTGTTATATGCATCTTTTAACCACCACATTCCTATTCACGGTCATTCATGAAGACAGCACCAGTGAAAACAGACTGAGACAGTGGTAGCTTTAGCGTCATTAGCCTTACAGAGTGCCAAGAAGCTCTTTCAGAAGAGCAATTTGGAAAACAAAAGCGTGATACTTTGTCTGGAGCTGACGTTCGCACACAAAGCGTTGGTATTGATTCATACACGTATTGGGGACTTTACAGATTTTTTCCGGGACATTTCCTTAAATTAAACTTAACCACAGTGTCCTCATCGGCTCAGAGGGACAATCTGAAACTGCTCATTCTGAGAGACTGTTTATGATTTTTTTTTTTAGATAATAAAAAATGAGTAGGTGGATTTTTACCATTATAGGCTGGTTGTTGTCACACACTGCGGCCACACAACTGTGTTCCAGCACCTTAGAAGTGATTTTTGTATAATAGGTCCCCTTTAAGGCAATTGGCTGTTAAGTTTACAGACGCTTAATGGGCTCATATGATTTGTCTTTTTTGGAAGTCCGACAAGTCACTGATTTCACTGAATGCTTGTAACTAACCACTGCTAAACAAAAAGTGTATAAACAAACTAAAGAATGTAAACAACAACAAGCTCAATAAAAGACAAACACAATTATGTAATTACATTATTTTGTCAAACACCTGTTAAAAGTTGGATTCAAATAGAATATTTTACTCCATATTTGACCTAGTATTTTTACAACATGAACTCCATTGCCATTCATTGTGAGTGGAGTGATGTGAAGTCTGTTATTTGTTTGAGTGATGAATTTGCTATGACTCTGATGTCCTTTGTTGGTGGTTCAAATTAGTCATTTATGTTGTGACATGAAAGTTAGGATGCCTCTTTAATATTGTTTGCATGACCATTTTAATGACAGTTATATTTAATATGTTTGGGGCCACTCAGTGGATCTGTAAAATATCTTTGCATTAACGTGTGCCAATGGGTCTTTAGCTGCCAGACGACATAAGTGGTCATCATAAAGGTGTGTGCTGATGGTCTGCCTGACTGAGTTTCACAACATCTCTATGCAAACACTTCAGCAATCAGGGTTGCGTACAGAGTGTGTAATTATAGCTCTCTTTACTGTGATAAATGCTTCCTTTTTCATCTGTGCTGAGCGTCAGAGTGAGACATGACTCATGAGCAAATGTGAAAATGAAATTGAATATACTGTACAGTATATGGTGAATTCTCCTAGTGGCCTAAGACAGAGAAAAAGAAAGTATCTTATTTTATTTTCCAGAAATACCAGGGTGCTTTTTTAACCTCAGAAGGATTGTTTTGCTCTTACGGATAACAAAAATAGACATTTACAGCTTTTATATTAAGGACTCTGTGCATATTGAAGACTTTTCCAGAAGACATGATTTACAGTGCCTTGCAAATTTATTAATACCCCTTCATTATTTTCACATGTTTTTATGTTGCTGCCTTATATTAAACTGCTTTAAATTACTTTTTCCCTTCACATCAATCTACACTCCATACACAATATTGACAAAGCGAAAACAGAATTGTCACAACTTAGTAAATATATATTTAAAAAAACCTAAAATAAGTACATTGCATAAGTATCATCCATAACCTTAACTAAATATTTAGCTGAAGCACCTTTACAGCCTCAAGTCTTTTTTGTTTGATGCGATTATCTGCCATTTGTCTCCTCACCTCTTCAGCTCTCAAGCTCTTTCAGGTTGGATGGGAGCAGATGCACATTTTCAGGTTTCTCCAGAAATATTTGATTGGGTTCAAGTCCAGGCTGTGGCTGGGCCACTCAAGGACATTCACAGAGTTGTGTATAAGCCACTCTTGCTGTGTGCTTAGGTCCATTGTCCTGTTGGAAGGTAAACCTTCTGCCCAGTCTGAGGTTCTGAATGCTCTGGACTGGGTTTTCATTAATTTCAATATTTTGGTGCATTGAGCTATTATTCTATTCTGATGAGTCCCTCAGTCCCTGCCGCTGAATAACAGCCCCACAGGGACCCCAGGACCCCAGTCCTTTAGGTGCTTTTTTGTCAATTCCAAGTGTGTTTTCTTTTGTCTTCACTAAGGAGAGGATTAAGTTTGGCCACACTCACTGCCATAAAACCCAGATCGATGGAGTGTTGCAGTGGTGTTTGTCCTTCTGTGGATTTCTCCTATCTCCACATATGATCATGGAGCTCAACTAGAGTGGCCATCGGGTTCTTCGTCACCACTTTAACCAAAGCCTTTCTCCATCAATTGATCAGTTTGGCCAGGAGTCCAGCTCTAGGAAGAAACATGGTTGTTTCAAACTTCTTCCATTGAGGGTAATAGAGACTACATGCTTCTGTGACCCTTCAATGAAGCAGAATTATTTTTTGAACTCTTCCCCAGACCTGTGGCTTGACACAAACCAGTTTCTGAGCTCTACAGACTGTTCTTTTGACCCCAGGGCTTGGTTTTTGCTCTGATATGCATTATCAGCTGTTGGACCTTTTATTAAGACATGTGTGCCTTTCCAAATTATACCCATTCAATTGAATGTGCCACAGGTTAACTTTACTCAAAGTGTAGTAACATCTACAAGCAATATGAATGCTCCTGAGCTAAATTCCAACTTTCTCAGATAAGGGCATGAGTACTTATGCAATGTAATCATTTACGTTTTTTAGTATTAATACATTTGCAAATATATTAAAAACCTTTTGTTTTTGGCCGTAACATTATAGTGTATGGAGTGTAGATAAATGTGGAAAAAGTAATCTATGGCAGCAACATAAAACGTGAAAAAAATAAGTAATTACGGGGTATGAATACTTTCGCAAGGCACTTTATATCTATTACAGATTTGCCTATTGATCTTAACAGATCTTAACTGTAACCGAAAGGTTGTAAGTTTAAAGCCTGAACATTTATCTGAAATATATGGATTGTAGCTTAGTTTGGATAAATAATCTGCTAAATGACAAGAATGCTCTTTTTTTAACATGAAAATAATGGATGGATGTCATGGGTGCTCTGAAAGCTTCGCTATGCAGATTTAGTATTGGCTAAATACCCATTGTGATTTGCTAAGGTGAATTATGACAACATAGAATGTTTGACACTAGTCTTTATTAACTTTAGCTGGGAGAATTCAGTGGATGTGATGTTCAGTACGCACTTAACTTTCCCCAGCCTGCTGGTGGGCTGTTCTCCCTTGGGTAGATTGTTTGGTGGTTAATCAGGCATTTCCTCTGTTGTCTGGCACACTGTCAGTGTTTGCATTGTTCACATCAAGGCACAGTATGTCTAGGATTGCGATTAGAGCTTAGCTAATACACATAATTTGGAATGTGACATTGTGCCCAAAGATCTTATGTAATAATATAAATATATGTAGAGAGAGAGAGAAAAGAGAGGTAGCGCATAGAAAAACAACACAAATTGCAACAGTATAACAGTTGCAACAGCCCTATTCAGTTACAAATGGGTTGCAAGTGTTACTGCAAGGGTTATACTTCTACAACATTTATTTGATCATTGTTAATGTTTACATATACTAATGTATTTTTAACATTTCAAGTTGTATCAGTTAATGAACAGTGTAGGATCATGAATTATTCACAGACAATAGTATATTTTATAAATGAATGCTAACTAAGGGTAAATGCTGTAAAAAAAATGGTCTATTGTTATTTCATGTAATGCAAATGCTAAGGTCATGATACTAGTATTCAAGATTATTTTTAAGCCTTGCTTTCACTGCAGTGCAATTTCATTTCCAAGCACCAATCATAGATGTTTACTAGCGTTGTGAGTAGGTCTTCTTGTAGGAATAGCTTTGTTTCCATAAAATGAATCCTTTAAGTGCTTTATTATATTTCAAGTGCACCAGTTGGGCTATTGAGATTTTTTGAGACTCCTCACTCCTTTATTCACACTGAAATTAAAAAGGAAAGAAAGTAGATGTGAACAAGGCACTATAGACTAGGTTTATTTGCTTTGTTTTCATAAAACCAAAAAGTGCTACTGTTTAAGAGTGCATGGCTCACTATACATTAATTATTGTTTAGTCAGAACCCTCTTTTAAGCCCAAAATCACTTTTTATAACCCATCTGAACTCATTAAGGATTGTAAAATGCAACACATTTTGAACAAGCAAGGGCCACTCCAGTGTTACTCTGCACTTCTTCTCAGTTCTGAGGGTGACTCGATGCACTATTGAAAAGCTTTTCCTCTTAGTTGAGGCGAAAATACCATTTGGCAGTGTCGTTACAGCAAGCCAAGCATTTCAAAAGGACCTTGTCTGGTCAGTTCGGGTGACATAATGGGAAGTAGGGGTGAGAAGAGACTAGATTTTGCACCCTGTGGTACAGAAGATCAGAAAAAGAACTTGTTTAGTTTCACTTCCCTTATTTTTGGGTGGCAGCAATGGCCTGACAGACACTTAAAAACACCTTTTGTGCTTTTGGGTGTCTTCCACAGCAGGACAGTGGCTCCGGAATACATTTGGTGTCTGCGAGTCGCTTTCTTAGCTGAAGCTGGTACATGAAACTGTCACTCTAGTACACAGGGAGTTTTCATTCGTAGTGTCCCTGCTGCGACCTCTGCAAGCTTTCCCTCTTCTCCTTTTTGAGAAGATGACATGTGTTTCTAAAGGTTTTACACCATCTGACCTGCTCACTATTGGAGATTCCCTTTACAGGGAAGGTTCTTGAAAGTTGCATAACTATCGTATTGCAGTCCATTGACAATGAGACAGGAAGGAAAGATGTCTATTGCTCATTTAAGAAACATCATCTCAGAATCACCGGATCAGATTTGAGGAAAATCCCTAACACTCCCAAGGTGGATTCTTAATATTATTACATGAGTAAACAGCATTTTTTTTTCCTATAGCAGTGCCATCAAAAATCATAAACTGTAATCGGTTTCGCTATAAATCAGTTCTGCGGTTCTTCACATTTACAATCTGTTAAATGGTTATAAAGATGAAATTGATAGCTGCTGTTACCTGGAAAAGATTCAGCTTGTTTAAAGCTATGTGCGAGAGCCAGTTTTGTTCGAATGGTTCTGGATCAGGCTCATAAGTAAAATTGGACTGGGAATTTTGCACTGAGCTGACAATGTAGGCAGAAATGTGTTTGCAGAGCAATATTACTTCACTCATTAAATTGTTTTATTACTTACAAGATTAAACTTGCAATGCAAATATGTAACTGAAATAGCAGCAGTTATATTATTTGCACTTATTTGTTCAATTAAGTTTATTAACGATATCAAAAATTGAATTACAGCCCAATATTTTAACTCATTTGTTTAGTTTTACTGGGTTTATTTTAGTGCCTTAGTGATGAGATCTTTCCAACGATTTATGACACATCTTATCTGTATGATGGTTCATCTTATATTTATTAATATAATATTTCATAAAGTAAATGTATCAGTGATTATATCAGCCAGAACAAGCTGCTGATTCATTATTGATATTGCCCTAGAATTTCCTTATCCGTGTATATTTTACGATTGTGGTGGATTTTTTTACCTATCAAAACTGCTTTTATGTGCTCAGTTTGCCCTCATTATGGTTGATAAACACAAATCTCAGTTGGAATGCTGTGACTGTTAACTGGGGTGAAAGTGATGTTGTGACATGCATTCAGCTCCCATAATTCGTCTTCTTGTCTCTGAGCATCTCACTGTAACCTGACATTGACCCTGCATTGAATTGGAGAAAAAACAATTATAAGTATTTAAGATGATTTTGCTCACATATTAACAGCAACAAATACCTGGGATGATTCTGAGAATCTTTATTTTTTATCAGTTTTTGGGGGGTCAGGGCAATGTCTTTTTGTTCAACTTTGATAACAGTGAGACATGTTTCTTGAGCACTAAATCATCAGCATATCAGAATGATTTCTCAAAGATCATGCAACACTGAAATCTGGAGTAATGGCTGCTGAAACTTAAGCTTTGCAAAAACAGGAATATTTAGCATTTTAAATTATATTAAAAAGTGGCAAATTTTGATAGCAAGTAATCATTCAACAGACATGACATTAAAATGAATATCATCACTGACACTGAAGGGGAAAGGAGGATAAGTACTTGCCTGCAGCCAATGGAGACTCTCCCAGTCTTGAACCCATGCCCAACCCCCTCGTTCTTCAATATGTAGGTCTTTTCGGATTCTTTTCCATGTGCTGAACTTGAGGAGTTTTCCCAAGTACATGCATCTTTGTGTTTGAGGGCATTAAAATGTCAGTGTGTATGTATGTTTTGGCTTTATGACAAAGACCAGTCCACAAGAGCTCAGACGATTAATGGCTGTACAGGAATATAAAGAAAGGAGAAGAGCAGTGAACCGTATTTTGCCACAGTGGCAAAATGGCATCATGAGCCTGACAGATTCAGACCTCTAACTTAGTCAAAAAATACTACTGTTTACTAGTACATACTGTATCGGTAAGAATGAGGGATGCTGTTAGTGATATAACTGTGTCTGTGTAAAGGCAGCTGGTTATTGATTTTCTGTTTGAATATTTACCCTCATCTGTCAGAACGCTTTGCATGGGTAAAGCTGAAATGGACACTGACAGAGGAGGACATGGAGAGGCGAAGTAAACAATCTGTTGGTGGTCAGTAGGAATTTGGGTGAAAGTGGGAGCGTTTCCGAATGTGTCAAAGGCCATCACATTCAGACAGGTCCAGGATGTCAGATGTTTATAGGGACAGTACAAGTCAGTCTGTGAGAACAAAGTATGATGGCTAACACCCAGCTGCATGTGCTGTTACATCATTTTTTTCTCTAACTCACCCTTTGTTTACACACACCGTCTCAACGTGTTGCTTGTCTACTATAGGCATGTCCAGACATGCTCGCACCAGGGGTGGGGGTAGCATTGCATCCTAAAGAATGTCCAGTGAAAACTCTCACTCACACATGTAAATAAACAAAAGACTTATGCACATTTGGGATGTTCCACTGACTCCGGCTGCTCTTAAAAAAATTGTATCATGGATTAAGACATTATTTACCAACATTATGAGTTTTATTTGGAGGGGTTTGCGACTTCCAAATACAATTTTTTTTCTATTATACCAGGCACTTATCTTTGACTTTTGTGTGTATTATACTGATCCAAAGATATTTTCTACTGCATCTCCCAACGTTACCCCTAAACCTTACAGAAACCCTTTTACATTTTTATATTTTAAGGCAAGAGACTTTAACACAGCTATCACCATACTCTCTTAGGTTGATTTATCATAGTACGTTAAGACAATTATTTTATATTAGTTTTTGTATACGTTTTCTGAAATGTTATAAATATGATAAGTATAAGCGAGTCATCTAATTAAATATGTGCTAATTTGCATATTTTTATAGAACATAAATGTTAACATTGTATAAACAGCTTCAAAATAGTGTTGCTTTATTGAAATATTTGAGTTGAACGTTTATTTTAGATCTTGGATTTTGGATTTCTTTTTATCACTCCATATATCCGAAAATACTGTCAAACATCAACATTATTTTTATAAATATTACCAAATCCCTCTGTAAAATCTTCAAAATATACAGTAGAATTGGAAAATGTGGTGTTAGTGCTACTGATGTTGACATTTCTGACTTTTTTAGATAACATTTTGATAAAACCGCCTTTAAAGATATGTTGTAATTGAAATCTTTGTAGGTAAATTGTAATAAAACAAACACTCAAATGTGTTTTTTTGGATGTTTTCTTTTTAGTCTGATAGAAAACATGTTATTGGAGCAAAATTGCTCAAATTCGACCAGTGCCTAAAAAAAACAATGGTTTTGCCTGTGGTGTCTTCTTTTATTATTAAGTGTTTTTATTAAATGGTTTTCATTAATGCAGTTGAATTCATGATTTATCCTTTCTGAAACATTTGGCTCCGTTAGCATTTGAAATTTTGAATAGAATATATAAATATATAAAATATTTAAGAAATATATAGAAAAAACATGCTCATAAGGGACCAGGTCAAAACTCAGTGGATTAGTTAACACTAATTTCCCACAGACAGACAGTGTGGTTATTGCTTAATGGCTCCTGCAGGACCAATTTTCTCAAACTCTCTCAACTAGAATATTACATGCACTGCCCAATGCACAATTTAATGCATTAATGAGTTTATTCATTGGTCTGTTGGGTACATAAGCAGTTGTTGTGGAAACCGTTCAGAAATCAAGCTAAGCCACATATCAAATCACAGTCACACTGACAAGAACATTCGCTTATACAAGCATCGGCAGACAGGGTAATTATTTTCCTTTGAGATTGAGCTGACACAGCAAGTGGTCTTCTAGCTTTTGCTTTAGTGTTGTGATCAATAAATTATTGATTTGTCTCTTTCCCTCTCATTCTAGGTTATCCATGACCTCAGATTTACAGCATTACAGTTTCAGGATGCCAAATATAGGGTTCCAGAACCTTCCCCTCAATATCTACATTGTGGTTTTTGGGACGGCCATTTTCGTCTTCATCCTCAGCCTACTCTTCTGCTGTTACCTGATTCGGTAAGACCACTTGGCTTTTCTATGTGTGCGGCAGCAGAATGTGTTTGAACAAGCCTCGAAATGCCATACTTATGCTTATTTCTTCTCTTCAGTAAATTATACGGTTTGAAAGTCTCAATTTAATCCCTAAACATACAGGCTACAAAATGGAGCTGTTGTAATTAAACAGCTAACACACATTTAAGTGTAATTTGCCTCATGGTTTGTTTGTAAGTTGATGAAAAAAGAAATTCACTCAGTATGAACAAGTGGGTGTATTTGGAATGTGTGGTGTAGTGTTGCCAACAGGACCAATGTGCGTCATTAAAGTCACAATTACACCACAAATATAAAAGTAACATAATTATTTATGAATCTCATGTGCTGACACTGAACTGCCTTAAGTTAGATTATGCCACAAATGCATGGATCGGTGTTCATCTAGACAACTGTTTAATGCACCGTGCTCAAAGGTAAAATAGAAAATGGAAGGGAGTTTAAAAGACTTCTGTGAGAGGGTAGAGGGGAGCTGACAGATGGTGATGAAACGGAGAAGTTTTCTTTCCAGCTTTTATCATGCTTACTTTGAAGACTGAACCAACTCTGAATTTCAGAGCCATACCTTACGTATTAGTGCTGTCCAATACAGAAGTAGAGATAAATCAGCAAGTTGTATTGATTTATACTTTTGCTAAATACTGAGAAGCTAATCCTACACATTAACACAGTTTGTTGTTGTTTGGTTGTAATAGAGCTGTTCAGTTTCAAGGTTAGCTCTGAAGTTTTGGATTTAGTTTTGGATTTATTAGTAAATTGTGGTCGGTTGTTAAAATTTCATTAAATATACTTCTCTTTGACTTCTCATACTGTAATGTAATTTGTATTTATACAGTTATACTTTTAAAATACACATTTAAGCCAACTGGTCTACAAGCCATGTTTTGATGGCATGCCCGAACAGCTCTATTACAATGCAGTATTTTCTTAGCATGGTGTGTTCAGCTTGTAAATTAAGCCCTATGCTTCTAAAAGAAAAATAAGTGATGATCAGGACAACAATGCAATTGTATGGCATTTTGAAATAAATTCATGATTACTTCTCCCTGAAATGGAATTGTTACTTTTAATAGTTTCTGTGCATGCTCAATCTACTAACAAAGCTTTTCATGAAGAGTGAGAAGGTCAAACAGCACAGTTTGGAGAAGCTAAGAAAACTACTGACTTGATAATCTGAATTGACAACAAAAATCACAATTACAAACTAGATACCTGCTTGGATTTGGCTTGTAGTTTCAGTGTAGTTGGATATAAAGCTTCTTATTTTCACAATAACTGAACCCAAAGCAGCTTATTGCACAATTACAAATCGTAGCATCTTCGACCTTGAGGTCAAACCCACATTGTGTCACCAACTTCCCTTATGGATTGAGTGAACTCTGCACCAGCAGCAGCTTCATAACTTGAAGGACATTGATTTTATTTATTTTTCAAGTGAGAATGAACCTTGCAGTGAAAAAAACCCCTAAAAACTACCAAACCGAATACTGATGTTTTACAACAAGCACATAGAAATGGGAATATTTGGTCTTTCATGAAGCTTAAGAAACTCCTTTTCCTTCAGCTACTGAGCTAATGAATTGTTATGTAGTCAGATTTGTCCTGAGCACTGTTGCCATGAGGTCATTCCTGGCAGCAGAGACACTGAAGCTTTAATGTGCAATTGCGTAGCATCTCTTATATAAGACAGTAAGAACCAGCGGCTTTTATTCAATTTCACCCCAACCAGTGGGGAAGATGGTAAGTTCTTTACATTTACATTTAGTCATTTTGCAGACGCTTTTATCCAAAGCAACTTCTTTCCCATTTATTATATACTAGTTCTGTTTTAGTTGACTTTGCCTCCCCCTTACTGCATTTTCAGATGTTTACCTGTTTTGGTAGCGTTTTATAGTCTTAAATTAGTCGTATCAGTAAAAAACACATTCTTGAATGAAAAACTGTCAGATTACCAAGTCATTTATAAAAATAGTTTGTTTTTAGTCCAGATTCCATGCTTCTAAAGATGTAGGCTCCAGGCTTTGTGAATTAGTTCACAAATATTCATGACTTCCTCATTAAATTAACCAGCAAACATTTGTCATGTCCCCATGCACAAACAATATGTGGCCCCAGAAAAATAGTATTTGGACACTTAAAGCGCACTTAAAAATGCATTACCGTCATTGCATTAATTAAGAAAATGTCAAATAGCTGTTATTTATTTTAGTTCACTGCACAAGCATGCTTTTTACTTACAACATTTCACAAAATATGTTAGTGGGGCCACTGTGCATCTGAAAAGCAGCTCTAAAATATTTATACTGTACATTACACTAGCAGGTGATAATGGAAATGGCAACAATCACAAATTCAGCATGTACCAAAATTGTAGGCCCCTATTCTACCAGCTGCATTTTCCACTACATTTTTTGTGTGCTATTTTCCACCTCCACATATACCTTCAGCATCGCTGAAACAATAGGGTAGAGCGCAGAGTGCTTATTCCCAGCTTTTTACATCATTTAACAGCTGCTTTTGATCGGATGGAGACGTCCCTAATAAGAAGACCAGCTTATGCTGTGTTTTTAATGCTGGTGACCAGAATGGGATTTCTGTGTGCTAGTGTACCCACCTGGACTAATTAACACAAAAATACAAATTCTGTAAATTATTCACCTTCATATCATTCCAAACCTGTATGACATTCTTCCGTAGAACACAAAAGTGTATTTCTGAAGAATATCCTGGCAATGAAAATTAATGAACATTTCAGCCTTTTTTATTCCAAACCTTCAGACGACTTGGAATATAGTTGTAAGGGGCAGTCGTGGCCTAGTGGATAGAGCGTTGGACTTGTAATCCGAGGTTGTGGGTTCAAATTTCAGTCAAAAATGTGTCTTTTCAACAGGGATTTCAACGTAAAATATGCTTTCCTTTTAAAGTCAAGATCAATGATTGAAATCATGATTTGGTCTCTTAAACTGTTATCCGTAAAATCACAGACTGAACAAAGGACCATCAAATTGTAATCGTGCGACTCTGTGGACATTCACGACGTGAAAGATGAGAGTCGTGAGCTCAAGTGGACCTGTGAAGAACGTCGTGATTCAAAGCAAACACGCAGCCGCACGTAGCTGCCGTGCACCAGCTCTGACACACAAATGCGAAATGCCCCCGTGAATAGCGAACACCCACTTGGAGAAGAAAACAGGTGGGTGGAAGAGTGTTTGTCTGGCGTGATCATCCTCATGGGAAGAAAAACAGAATTCACACACACGTATGAGATTGAGCACTCACTGTGACATGTTAATAGCTTTACTGGTTATTTAACAATGGAGGGAAAGAAAATCAAGAATATCTTAATTTGTGTTTAAAGATGAACAGGTTTGGAATGACATGAGGGTGAGTAATTTATGAAATAATTTTCGTTTTTGAGTGAGCTTTCCCTTTAAGTTAAAAACGTTCAGATTTTAAAAAAGTGAGGTTTTTTTCACACCACTGCCCTATGTTGTGCATTTTTTTAAATAAAAAAACGCATTAATTTGTATGTATTGATTATAACATTAGTGCCAGGGCTTTTCTAGGTTTGATTGTTTCTGCATGCCAATGAGTCTAAACATAATTTTCTTTCTAAAATACCCACAAATGCCTCCTCCTCACCCCTAAATTTCCCCAAAGGGAGTATCTGCACCTTTACCTGCTGGTCTCTTTCAGATTGTCAGTTTCTCTCCTAGACTGTGCTACCTGTTTTACAGGTCCCTCTCACGCTGCTGCGAGAGGTTAAGCTTATTTGTAATGGAGATAAATTTTGCAATACATTTTTCTCATATCTATCCAGCTCTTTCTTCACTTGCCAAGTATTTTCTGAATGTACTGTATTGTCTTGTATCAGGTATGTTAATTTTAGCTAAGGAGGTGATTGTAAGATACTGCAGTGTTGTATGTCGTGTTCATTTCCTTTGTACAGGAAGTAATATTGGTTGAAAGTAATATGTCATATCTAAATGAAAAGGGATTCAGCAAACAAACATTCAAAAAAGGCCAAGATAAAGCTATTGGACTAATACTAATGTTCTAACAGCCCTGCAGACATTAACAGTTCAGTGTTCACAAATGAGTGGCTAAACATAGTGTAAGGCATTTGCTGGTTTTCTTAAAATAGATTTTATTTTTACACTAGAGACTCTTCCATCATGCCTGATGCATTCCAGTTATTTTCCATCAGGGTTCCTCTCTCACTTTCCCTTTCTCTGGCTGTGACACACACACTTGCTCAAGATCAAAATAGTGTTAAATGTAGACTGTCCATTGCTTGGCTGCCTCCATTTCTTGAGTTCATGCCAAGAGTATCTGTATATAGTTCTTTTAAAGGGCCTGGCTCCAGTCTGACAGTCACACTTCGTAAAGCATTGCAGTGGTGTGAGTAGGTAGTGCCTGGGCAGTCTGGTTCAGACAGGCTGTTAAAGTGTGGTCAAGCTTGATGAGACAATACAAGACCCAATCTACTCTAGAAAGACTCTGAAGAGAGATTTAAAATACTAAGGCAGCTCACAGCACTGCTAGAACTAGTCAAGAGGAAGTTGACATCAATGTGTTTAAAAGTTGAATTGTGAGATTAAGCTCAAATGTGGTGGATATAATGTATACTATGTATGTTCGGAATGACTGGAGTAATGCCTTATGGGTAGTGAAGGCCGCAATTTTTCAAATTATGACTGAAATATAAGATCCAGACCAAAGTTTGACCAAATACAGCTGGAATATATAAACTGAGGTCCAGGCGTGAATACAATGCATTTTTCACACCCATGAAACCCTGTGTATTAGTATCATGGGTTAACGTTATCATAATTTGGTATTATCAATGTCTCTCCAGCACAGGTTTTTTTAAATGTTGTCACTCTCTGTATTAAAACAAAGATTTATTTTTTCTAGGTTACGGCACCAGGCACACAAAGAGCTCTATGCATACAAGCAGGTGAGCAGCTGACTGGATTATATAAATGTACATTGTTTACTGTATGATTCAACTTGAGTGTGAATGGGAGTATCTCTGTTTGTTTCTCATGCAATTTCAAATGTTTAGGTTGTAGACTGAGTTTCCAAATTGCAATGGAGACTTACTGTAAATGCATTTAATAACTGATTGTTATTTTTTTGTTTACAGGTTATTCAAAAGGAAAAGGTCAAAGAATTAAACTTGCATGAGGTGAGTTTTCCCTTTCAACCAACTCTGCAGGATTTTATTGATTTTATTGATTGTTACTCATTTTCTAAGATGTTTACACGATGCATATTGGCCATAAATTGTTTTGGGGGGTTTTTTGTATAAAAAATGAGCTGTGATGAAGCACATGAAACTTAAAAGACATCTTACACCAGTAATCATTAATGAAAGTAAAAAGTATATACAAGTAATATAGTAATACAAATTAACAGAGCTATGTAAAAAAGTAATATACTCTATAAAACAAATCCTGTCTAAAATTATTTGAATTATTTGCATTTTTTGCATTTTTGGAGTATATTTGGGAAATTATATTTATATAGTGATAATTATATATATATATATATATGGTTCAATACCAATACATGTATCGTTATACCCCTAATATATATATATATATATATGAGTAGTGATTCATCGATTTAAATAGCCAAAACGTGGACATTTTTGGAGTGTTGAAATGACAAGTTTATTTTTAAGAACTGTTTTATTACAGTGTTTTGTATAGTAAACGAACCAGTTCAAAAATAAGCGATTAATTGATCAATTCTGGTATTTTGTGTATTTTTGTAGTTAAATATTTAGATAAGCACTGTTGTTTATCACTGTCTGACACTACAGTTGGCCATGAATATCAGTTACATTGTACCTTTCAGTGGTTATACAGACTGTTAAACCTGAACTACCCTTTGCCCTGATCATAAGGACCTTTTACAGGATTTGTACTGTACACTCTCCATGTTTAATAATAGCATGAGTCTATGACGTGTTTAACCTTCACCGAGATGGTTTGTACATGACCGTGTTAATAGGCCAGTGTCCTGACTTCATATGTGAGTGCTAATTAAATGTTAACGACAATATTGAGGTGTGAGGACACCAGAGATGTTGTTGAATCCTCAAACTCTCCTGGCATTTCTCATAGCACTTCACTCGTTTCCTGTATCTCATAAGAGTTCAATGTCGAGGAATAGTTTCATTTTAAGGTTATTGTATTTTCAGTATTGTGGCTAAAATGAGATATTCCTCTGCAAAGAGCAGGCAGATACTGTACATGTGGATGTGCTTGAATACATTGCAATTTTTAAACAAAAAAATGGCTGCATTATGTTGTGCTGAACTGAGGCTATATTTTTTGTGTAAACTTGGCATCATGTGTCTCATCTGGCTTTTTTTAATTTGTATTTGATGCGACAGCACAACAGTTGCAAGTTTTATGCATGATACACGTTTGTTAAACTGCAACACAATCAAAAGAGTTAGTAACATTTTATCTTGGAAAGGAACACAAAGTTCTCCCAGCTGCTGTATTTTTTATCTAGTACTAGAAGTGCTAGAGGTGTCATCAATATTAAAAGCACTGTCCGTGATTTTATATTAGTCATATCTTTTAAAGCAGCTCCTGAAAACTGTCAGCACTGCCCAGAAGTGCCAAGCAAATGTGAGCCGCACTTGTAATCTCAGATTTTATGGTATTTTTCTTCTTTTTTTTGACTTTCTGCACCAGCATTCGTGACACTCATTTGTCAGACTTAAGGTTTTGTATTTGATATTGATTTTTTCACAAATAGCTTTGAGGAAGCACTTTCATCCATGAGCCTGATACTAGCTTTTTTCAGTTTTTTCTTTCCTTTTCAAAAGATGTTTTATAGTTTAAGCTCCATTTGTAGGTGTTCCCATCTTTTTATTAGGCAACATTGTCTGTTCACCAGGCTGAATTGATTATGCTTTAAGTGATCAATAATGCTTTAGTACTCTCAGCTATTTTAAACTGTATTTAAATCCATCCCACCATGTCAAATTGTAAAGATTTTACTGTAAAATTACAGCATAAATTGTGCAGAAAAAAGTGGTCATACATTACATGCACATTTTTTTTTCTTTATCTCTAATGTCAAGTACAGCATATAGGAGCATTGTTTATGACTCAACAAGTTTAACAGGTCATGGTTAATCTATTACATCATATACAAATTATAAAACAATTTTAGCAATTTTTATAACTTGATAAAATAAAAATATAATCATAAAACTATATATGTGATTTCTAATATACATTATATAAAATATTAATTATTATACATTTGATATTATTTAATTATATATTTTCTTAAAAAATAAATGTATTTGATAAGCAGGATCATTTAATTTGTTGGTTCAGTTTTTTTATATTTTAATTTTGCAAACAGCTTGCAAGTTGCAATGGTTTAGCAAGTTTTTTCAGTTTTTTTTTTTACATTTGTGGTTTGAGGATTCATCAAGCCAAAGCATATACTTATTAGACTACACATTCCCACAAACAGGTTTCTAGAGGGCATTCGTGGAACTGAAAATAAATGGGTCAGTAGTCCCCTTGCCTGTACTGGTAAGTCTGGTTTGCACTTGTATGTGTGCTTAAACAAGAAGGAAGGTCTTAAATGAAGCGGTGGGGGCGAGCTACAAGCCGATTGGACTCTCTATCCTGTGCACACAAGCCACGGGGGGGACAATGTTATGATTGTATACCACAGGCATTATAATTTTTCACTAGCATAGTTAGAGGTTACAAACATTCAGCACAGCCATGCAAAGCTACCGTTTCCCCCCGAGGCACAAACATTCAGCACAGCCATGCAAAGCTACCGCTTTCCCCGAGGCACAAACATTCAGCACAGCCATGCAAAGCTACCGCTTTCCCCCCGAGGCACAAACATTCAGCACAGCCATGCAAAGCTACCGTTTCCCCCCGAGGCACAAACATTCAGCACAGCCATGCAAAGCTACCGTTTCCCCCCGAGGCACAAACATTCAGCACAGCCATGCAAAGCTACCGTTTCCCCCCGAGGATCATAGAACTGGTTCTGAAATATCATGAACTGTAATATTACCATATTTAAAGGTAGAAATCCAATGTTGTCCACCACTGACTTGCAAAATATATTCTTGAAGGTGAGCAAATGATGACCGAATGTTAAGTTTGGCTGAATTAATGCTATGAATGGTTCTCCACTAGATCCATGAATTAAGGAGTGTCTGACCACAGCATGTAGCCTCGGCTTTTAAGTTCAAACCCCCATGAGTTGGAAAGGTGATCTGGCTATAGTAGACTTTATACAGCCTCACACTGCTCTATCACCTCGTCCTTAAGCTTACATAAGATACAGTGCCAGGCGAGGGAATATAATCTCAGCTCTCGAAACATTAAGTACCCTTCCTATAAGGTGATTATATACACGTACACTTTGAATGGTTGAGCTTGTGCACGGACGTTGATGTGCAAACACACTGGTACAGAAATCTAGCAACCAGTGAGAACAGCATGGACATAAATATCACCGCATCAGTGATTAAGATTTATTGTGCATAATTCCACTGCGGTGAAGCGGTCGGAAATAAAACTGCACGGTTTGTGTTTTATTATACTTGCACGTAGCTACAGCTCTAGGTGAGAGATCAGACACATGAGAGCGGCAAGGTGAAACAGACTGAGCGATACTTATTTCCGTTTGGTAAGAAAGACCCCGGGGAGTCACGTTTGAACTGCAGACGTGCTCCGTTCAGTTCAGAAACCCAGCAGACTGGAGAGAAAAGAGGCCCAGGATGGTATTAAAACAGAAATGCATGATGATACACAGTGGCATAGATTCACTGTTTAGACGGTTTAGGCCTCTCTAAATTGATGGGAATCAGTGTTATTTCAGTATCATTGATATTGCAGTTAAATATGTGGAATTATATTTTATTTGTATATTTTCCGTTTTCATTTAAATTTTAAAGTTTTGGTCATTTTGTTGTGTGCATTTATTAGTTTGTTTCAGTGTATTTAATATATTTGATATAATATTTTAGATTTTGTTAATATTGTGAATATTTTTTTTTCTATTGGCTGTTAATTTGGGTTCATATTCAATTAATTATATATATATATATATATATAATTGAATATGAACCCAAATTAACAGCCAATAGAAAACAAAAATATTTTCAGTTTTTATTTTTATTTTATTCATTTTGTTTATTTTAGTAGGCTACTTCAAATTAACATAAACATAAATTATAAATTTTGCCTTGTCAACTAGCAGAAATAAAATCATCTTTCAATAAAAAAAAACATTTTATTGTTGTTTTAAAACAAAATGTTTTAAAATAAATAAAAACATTAACACAAGTAAAGCTTATTATTTGTATTAATTTCCAGTTAATGGTTATTTTATTATTTTAAGTAAAAAAATGTTTTCTGTTTTAGTCTTAGTTCTTAGTTCACTTTAATATCCACAATGAGAATGATACGGTTGGATGGTTTATTATAACCAGACTGGCCTTGGTTGGAGTATAAAACACAATAGTGAAGGCAAGGCACTGTCAGTTTTGTGCAGGATTTAGCTACATGTTTAGTGTTGAAGAAACATTCTGTCCATTGTTGGCCAGTTAATGCCATTCTTTCCTCACAAAACCCAACAGTGTATGTTCAGCAGACAGCGAGACGTGTCTCAAACTGAGAAGCATTGTGTCTCAATAATTCACCAGCCACCCCCGGCTCAGGGTCAATGACACCTAAAGCACTCGGACTGTAAACAGAACTATATCTTGTTTTATGATACACACACAGAACAGTAAATAACTGTTGTGACAGATGCACATGTGCCCAGGCACATTTGTCCGAAACCACTGTTGTTCTTTTACAATTGGTACAGTTGTGCATTTCCCTTCCCCCTTATTTGCTCTCAGCAAGGTTAATGAAATATTTACTTTGTACACAGTTCTGGAAGATGTCCTGGATAACATGAGCTATGGAATATATCAGTTTTTATTATATAATAAATAATAAAATACTTTATTATTACAGATAGGTATTATAATAATAATAATGTATTTATATTGTGAATTAAAATGTGTCACGGCTGTGTAAGCAATTCAGAAAATTCTGAATATATATACTGTAAAGCTGTGGTTGTCAGATTTAACTTAACAAAAAACAATAAAATAAAAATAAAGAAAAACATGTATTCTATGTATTATAAGTTTTAACCTGGACATCCACTATATATGAATTCATTCATTCATATATTTTTATTTTTATGTTAATTCATATATTTTTGTCATTTTAGAAACACTTATGTAAAGCTGTAATTATGCCACAAGGGTGTTAGCTGGTGAAAATCATTGTCATTTTCTTTTCTGTGACAAAATGTAGTCATTTTACAAAAGTCATTCTTTTGCACAAAACAGACAAACATCATTCCACATGTTGTTGGTAATGTGGCCTGAATGTAGTTTGATCGTAATTATATTTGCCTTAAAAAAAATCATTCAAATGAGATACAAACTGCAATTTGAAAACCTACAATGTCCCACAAATGTATTTTGTTTTTGCGGCAAAAATATCAAACCATTTTAAGAATATGTAAAGAAAGCCTATGAGGTTGATTTTCACAACATTTCTAATATATACAGTATATATTGGTTGTATTATTTTTACTCTTTAGTAATTGTTTAAAATGTACAATTTACATTTAAAAAGTTCTACACCGTTACCTGATTGTAACCATACAATGTTGTAAAAAATATGGGGAATGAAAAAAAAATGTTTTTTATTCTTTCTGGAAGTACATAACATTCATACATTTTTAGCATTGTTTGCATCTGGTTGAATATCTTTACCCTGGCACATCCTGCTTTGCTATTTCTTACACATTCCTTTGAATTTGAATGGCTACTTTATCAAAGGAACTAGCTGCTGTTAGCCCTCAGCCTTCTATAGAATAGCCAGAACCTGAGACTTTTGCCTGCCTCCAGATTACATCAGCATTTAATTAAGTCTAAATGTTAAGAATTCCACTCTCTGCTGTGAGACAGATCGTTAATCAGAGTGTTTGTCTTGCCTCCTACGGCACCAGGTCTAGACATGTTAGGCAGTAGTCAGAAAATGCTGCTCTTGCACTGATGTCCATGTTTTTTTTTGCTTGACGAAATGTCATATCTGTGCCCCCAACTGCTACACTTCACTGCTAGATTGCAAAGGAAACTTCTCGATTTCATTGCTTAAGATGTAAAAGACTTAAAAGAAATGTTTTCAGGCATATCGATCGTATGTCTATGATAAAGTTCTCATGAATTCTGCATTACAACATATCTTCCAGTCTCACTGATCTTTGAAGTTGATATCCATTTCTTGTAATAACTTGTTGAGTGTATTCAATGGAACAATTTTCATCTTTGATGGCAATTATTTTAAACATTTTATCTGTGCGTTCACTGAAATTGTATTGTTTTCTCTCCCTAGATTTGTGCGGTGTGTTTGGAGGAATTCAAGCAGAAAGATGAGTTGGGAATCTGCCCGTGTAAACATGCCTTTCACAGAAAGTGAGTACCCTGGCATATGTCGTTTTCTAAAAAGAGGAACATTTCTGCACCACTAGCAGCTAGCACAAAACAATTTCTGCAGTTTGTTTGTTTGAGCGACCCAGCTGGGCCAAAAATAACACTGGAGTTTGAGGTTGGACCACCTGTTTGATGAACAATTGTTGACAATGTATATATTAAAATTACATAGAATTTTGTTGTCTATACATGTGTATTTCATACACTCCAACAATACATCAGAGTTATAAAAAAAAACCATTATGCTTGATATTGCTGAAGATTTTGGCTTGTCTTTGTTGACTAATAGATCATTAGTAACATTAACTGATCAAAGTAATTGACCACTAATCGTATTTCTATTATTATTATAATTTGTATCAATCCCCATGCTACGGAACTGGTCTCCCGCCTAAATAACATTAACTTGGTTAATAACCTGTAACGTAACCAATATCTCTGACCCCGAACCACCCATTTACATCTTAAGTGAAACTGTATTTCTCAACCATGTTTAAGTAAGCGACTATGTCCAGTATTAACTGTGACCGTGAAGCAGACTTCAATACACTCTATGTATTAAAAAGTGCTCGTGTTTGTCTCTGACAGGCTCGAATCGGACAACATTATAAAAGGGATCCTTAGAGAGATAGACAATTGTTTTATCGTAATATATATCCCTTTTGTTTAAACTCAAACTACCGTTTATTGATCTCCTCAAACCCAGCAGACTCCATTGACAAACACGGTCATTTACCTCGCATACCATAGTAAAGCAAGCTTCGTTCAAACTCGACAGAAAAAAAAAAACTCACCAAAATGGTTTGTCTTTCCACAGTTCCAACAAGCATCGACTCTAGTTTTGGTCGAAATAATCCATAAGCCAATTCACTAGATGTGAAAATGTTGGGAGAGCAGCGGGTGAAAGAGGGCGTAACTCGCGGAGTTTCACTACAGCTTTGAGGGAGGAGATTAAAAAGATCGCGGCTAAACTTGCTAATTCATTCCACGCTAAAAACCATGTACACTATGTAATAATAACATGCTAATCAAATTAACTTACCGAACTTGCATAAATCCTCCATTCTGCTTCTCTCCGTCAGCAGCAGCTGTGTTGTCTGTGATGTGACGTCAGGTGGCGCACTATTTACAGCAGTCCTGTATTATTGCCTGGCGTATTACTATTAGGCTACAGCAAGGTTACAGCAACACTAAAATATACTGTAAAATGTTCCCGCCAAGTCAAAATTACCCAGAATGCAATGTAAATTACAGTATGTTACTGTAATGTAGAAATGTGGTATTGTACTGTAGGTTTTTACTGTACTGTGCTGCTAAATCTACAGCGATTTCTAACAGTGCAGTGGCAGATAGGTCATGTTGGATGCTTAAAAACTGATTGTTTTAGATATCCCAATTCTGCTAGTGGCATAGATTACAGAAAGTGCACACTTAAAACCTTAACTTAAATGCAAATGTGCAGTGTTACATGGGTTCTTCTGCCATTGATCTAGTTGAAATGTGTCCGACTTACCCATCTTCTCCTTCACTACTTTGTGAAACATTTGCACTGGGCTGTATGTCAGAGTGAATGCCAAAGCAAATGTCAGAGCAATGCTTGCTACAGCAAGGTTTTTCTCAATTGTGAAATACAAAAATTATTAAACCTTTAAATGTAAATCATTTTAAATTGATCAAATTCCTAAACAGAACCCCAACTGCTCCTACATCCCAACTGTGCAAGGGGTTAAATTGGGACTTCTGTATCATAGATCTGTTTGTGTACCTGATGGGACCAATACGGCCTAAAATAGAACAGTGCTTACAGTGAATTATTCATCAGTACAGAGATAGCAACATCTCACTCCGACTAACCCGAGATTCAGTCTCACATTCCACATGGGCTTCCTGCGAGGAGAAGACGCACAGCCAGCCCAGTGACATCCCATGAGATCACTTTAGGCTATCAGGAGCATTATTGGTAGTTTGGGTTAGCGAATGGGATACTCTACTGTGATCTGGGAAATGTTGGGCAGATTATTATCTAGTTAGCATTTCATCTTTTAAATTCTCCTTGTATCTGTCTCAGGTGCCTTATTAAATGGCTGGAGGTGAGGAAGGTATGCCCGCTGTGCAACATGCCGGTCTTGCAGCTGGCGCAGCAGCAGAGCATGTCTGAATCTCTGCCCCAACGCAGCAGCCTCTGCCCGGAGTGGAGAACCTGGTGTAGCCCTCCTGTTTCTCCTAAACATGTGACCACCACTACCTTCACACTCCCTCCTGTACAGGTACACGATCCTATCCAAGGACAGAGTGCAGATTTGTGCCCGAGCCACGGTGACCTGTGACCTGCATATGTTCATATTCTGCCTTGGTGGATTTACAAAGGATTTTTTCAAGTTACAATAATAGATGATTTACTTTGATCTTATTTGGGTTTAGCTTTTTTTCCTGTGGGATAATGAAAATGAATTGAGTTTA
This sequence comes from Gymnocypris eckloni scoliostomus, assembly GCA_027564155.1. Lineage (NCBI taxonomy): Eukaryota > Metazoa > Chordata > Actinopteri > Cypriniformes > Cyprinidae > Gymnocypris > Gymnocypris eckloni. Next base: position 28,469,622 of record CM050416.1, read on the forward strand.
CTTGGCCAAGCCATGATTAAAGTAACCGTTCCACACCAAAGCACTTTTTTGAGGACACCAGTGAGAGGTAAATAAAAGACAAGGACTAAAAAAATACATAATTAAGAAAAACAACTAAAGTTTAACTAAAGTTTTTTTAACAAGCACTTTACACAAAACTCAAATAGTTGCTTGTGATAGTAGCAGGATCTTGTTTTATATTTTATGGTTTCAAACTTTTTAGAGCCACAGAGCAACCAATGGTTTTATTTTCATTAGAGAGGGTTACGTTGATACTGTATATTAAAGGGATAGCAGCTCTCCAGTGTGTATATGTTTGTTTGTGTGAGTGTTTATGTATTGATGGTCAGTAGAATGGCTGTATCAATAGATACGGTTCACAGTGACTTTTAGCTGGTGGCCAAAACAAATGTGAATACAGAGTTTGTCTTATTAAGGTCAGAATGTGACCCAGCAGTATTTGATCTGTGGAAGTCTTTGTATTTGAAATGCTTTTTTTAACTGAGGGCTGTGTTAAATACACACACACACACACACACACACAGTACATTTGAGTTCAAGGCCTTATTATTCGATAAACTTTTGAACATTACCAAAAAGGCAAAAGCTAAAATTAAAAAATCCCCAGTGGTCTGTAGGGCTGGGTGGTATATCGAGTTTGTACGATATAGCTATACGTTTTATTTATTTATAAGCGATACGGTAGGAATTAATACCGTTAATATCGATATATATTGAGCACATCTGGAAAAATATCTAGGGAGGACTGCTGCGGAGAAAGTGCATAATGCAATTTATTCTAAACATGTGACAAGCTTTATATGAAGGGCTTCAAAAAAACTTGTAAGATGTAGTAGCCTATAGGGCTGTCAAATTGGCTGAAAAACTAAATCCGAATTCTTTACTAAAATATGATCAAAATTCGAATTATATTCCAATTTAAAAGGCATAAATAGAGTTTGGGGGGGGGGCTTTTGGCTTCTCTGAGGCCACAAGAGGGCACATCGAGCAAAATATTACCAAATGCACGTTTCTTCAAAGTAGGGCTGGGCAATATGAGCAAAAATTCATATCTCTGTATTTTTTGGCTGATTTGCAGTATACGGTACATATCGCAGTATTTTGTATTTGGATTAAACAAATAAATAAAGTTAATGTAACCATGCAGGCATATATAATGTGCAAAAAGGGTTCAAATCACATTACATTATAACATTATAACATTGTGATCTAAAAACAAAAATAATGCTTTTAAAGCAAAGTTAAATTTACTAAAATAAAAATGAAGAACAAACAAAAAATTAATATATATATATATATATATTGCGCAAATCTACTGGTACTTTTGAGATGTATTATATTTCCTTAGTTATTAAATATCTCTATCGCTATGCAAAACAGCCAGTGTGTGTGTGTGTGTGTCCGTGTGTGTTTTATGTGTCAGCGTGTGTTCGTACGGGCTCTCATATTGTGCTGCATAGCTTTCTGAAAATATACTTGGCATTAAGCCCCAGATCTGTCTCCAAAAGTATTAATAAATGAAATGCCTCTCTAGTGAGGCAAATCAAACTAGATGAGCTACAGAAACAAACTGAGATTTGACCTGAAGTTGCATACACAATCTAGTCTAGTATCATTCCAGCATCTTTCAGTGAATCAGTCCAGCACAACACAGAATCCTCAGCCATTAAGATCAATGACCAGCAGGTGGATTCAGTCAGCAGGAAAGGCCGTTCTTTATTCTCTGTAATATAATAGAAGCTCTGGCTCTTTCCTGCTCTATTATACCGCTATTTTGCAGGGTCATCCCAGCAACCTGGCATAGGATCCGACTGGGTCTCTGAGCCCTCCATGTTAAGACCACTCTAGAAGGGAAATATGTATGATATTTTGTACAGGTGCATCTTAATAAATTAGAATGTCATGGAAAACAAATGGGTTTTTGTTAAATGTAAGCCAAAATCATCACAATTAATAGAACCAAAGACTTAAATTACTTCAGTCTGTGTGCATTGAATTTATTTAATACACGAGTTTCACATTTTGAGTTGAATTAATTAAATAAATGAACTTTTCCACCACATTCTAATTTGAGATGCACCTGTATATGGGCTGGCCACAACACCACAAATGATGCCAGATGTGAAAACTTCATTTTGATGCCAAGCAGAATTATCTGACGCAAGTATTGTTTTATCTAAAACCAAACTAAATCAGCACTGGTTTGGTTTAAATGGTTTACTACCCATTCATTGCCAAGCAAACTGCCCGCCACATTCTGCAATGTATCTTTGTGTTTTTGAAAGGCTAGATACAGATTGTGAATTAAGTTGAGCTTATTTAATTTTAATTTATTCAAATGTTTTCATTTGCATATGCTGAGTGTATGAAGAAATTAAAAGACATTTATTTTGGCTTTGTTTGGTTTGCTCTGGTACGGTCTTAACAAAATGTATAACACTGAGGGTTTCCTTTAGACTTGTAATTCCGTATCATGGACAAATTTTGTCGAGTCCTAAATTAGGATCTCTCCTTCATCTCTGTTTGTAACACAGCAGGTCTTAAAGAGTCACTCTGATCACGAATGTATGCATATAGAGAGCTGTGGTTCAACTGTCAATATAATGTGAAAGTAGTTGATTGTGTCTAAAATCAAGAATTTAATTACTGCACTTTTTCATATTCTTCCGTTTTGGTGCCTCTCCGTTGAGGCAGAACTGAAATGGGGCAAAAGTTTTTTGTGTGTGCTTATGTTTAAAACCCGTAACATTTCAGTAGTACTAACAGCTCTACGTTAGTGCTGATGCAGATTAAGGCTTTGTGGAGATTGTTAAAAGCGATTTCAAAATCCACAATCAGTTTGAAAACATACCTAGAAACCTGGAGGTCAAATTAGCGTGTTTATACTGGAGTGATAGGTTACAGTTTTGCTCAATATATTCAAACTAATGTGTTCTACTGATCATTACTGCGAGTGCCATATCTGGTTGACCAGTTGTATTTTGAAAAGGCAAAATTGCGATTTCAGTTGCAACTTCTGTTTGTTCCTAACAGGCTTTTTAGACTAGATAACATTTTTACTGTGGTAAAAAAAGGCTGTTGGGAATATATCGGCAGTATTATTCTGTTGTAAAATAGTCGTTTCATAGAACGTGGTCAAGAGTCTCTAAGGCACATGACGTAATTCATACATTTTTATAATTTCTATCAAAACTGAACGGCAATGTATTAACTATCCCAAAGTCACCACCATGACAATTGGACATTCTTTCAATTCCCATACACAAATCTTGCTCCACCCCTCACTATTGTGACCTCACAGATGTAAAAATGAGCCCCACCCCTTCTTACCACAGTCTTGTTTTAACACTGCTAATGTTTGTGAATCTCACAAACATGTTTGTAAAAGTAAGAATTCTGCAGCAGAATATTTTCTGTACAGTATTTGTAAACTATATTTTTGTATATTTAATCAACATTTTGAAGAAAAAAAATGCTAAAGATGCTTTTTTTTTTTTGCTAATTTTGTGTTATATTCATTAAAATATGTTGCATGTGACTGACTTGAATTGTAAATAAAGTTGCCAAGTTTTTGAAATCAAGAAAATGTGTTGTCATTCTTAAAACTAAGAAAGAGAATCCTTCAAGAGCAGCATTACAATAAGTGTGTAGGAAGATAGTAGATGGTTTTACTTAAGTTGTCCTCTAAGCAAGAAATAAAATCAAATAATATTTAAACTAATAGCAGTTCCTGCATTTGGATAAAAAGTGCACACATATATTGATTAGTGATAGACAAAATGTCTGATATATTTAGAAACATTTATATACATTAATAAACCAAGTTTACTTGCCATGTAGAAAATTTCTCTTTGACGGGGGAAAAAAAATCACACGTATGTCTGCAAGACGTCTGTTAAAGATCACTTGATCTGGAAGCATTTGCGGTGTGCAAACATCTGACAGATGTCTGTAATGTGTCAGTTTTACATACATTCTAAATCATAAACATCTTAAAGACATCAAATTGGTAATGTTCTAGATGTTTTGTAGATGAGAAAACACTAAAAGAATATGTCTCGCTGATAGACGTCTCCGAGATGTACGTGTGCTATCAGGGAACATGTTTATCACTTTTCTTACACTTATTTTAATCATAAGAAGCTTTATGGGTTCTTTAAGTAGGCATCACATCTTGCTTCACTTCTACAATGTTTTCCCCTTCTGACAATTTGCATACATTCATTTGGGACTGATTAAAATTTTGGACTTAATTAAAATTATGACTCATTTGAATTGTGACTCATTCCTACATCCCAACTGTGCAAGGGGTTAAATTGGGACTTCTGTATCATAGATCTGTTTGTGTACCTGATGGGACCAACACGGCCTAAAATAGAACAGTGCTTACAGTGAATTATTCATCAGTGCAGAGATAGCAACATCTCACTCAGACTAACCCGAGATTCAGTGTCACATTCCACATGGGCTTCCTGCGAGGAGAAGACGCACAGCCAGCCCAGTGACATCCCATGAGATCACTTTAGACTTTAGGCTATTAGGAGCATTATTGGTAGTTTGGGTTAGCGAATGGGATACTCTACTGTGATCTGGGAAATGTTGGGCAGATTATTATCTAGTTAGCATTTCATCTTTTAAATTCTCCTTGTATCTGTCTCAGGTGCCTTATTAAATGGCTGGAGGTGAGGAAGGTATGCCCGCTGTGCAACATGCCGGTCTTGCAGCTGGCGCAGCAGCAGAGCATGTCTGAATCTCTGCCCCCAACGCAGCAGCCTCTGCCCGGAGTGGAGAACCTGGTGTAGCCCCTCCTGTTTCTCCTAAACATGTGACCACCACTACCTTCACACTCCCTCCTGTACAGGTACACGATCCTATCCAAGGACAGAGTGCAGGATTTGTGCCCGGAGCCACGGTGACCTGTGACCTGCATATGTTCATATTCTGCCTTGGTGGATTTACAAAGGATTTTTTCAAGTTACAATAATAGATGATTTACTTTGATCTTATTTGGGTTTAGCTTTTTTTCCTGTGGGATACTGAAAATGAATTGAGTTTACTTGGCCAAGCCATGATTAAAGTAACCGTTCCACACCAAAGCACTTTTTTGAGGACACCAGTGAGAGGTAAATAAAAGACAAGGACTAAAAAAAATACATTAAGAAAAACAACTAAAGTTTAACTAAAGTTTTTTTAACAAGCACTTTACACAAAACTCAAATAGTTGCTTGTGATAGTAGCAGGATCTTGTTTTATATTTAATATTTAATATACAAAATGTCTGATATATTTAGAAACATTTATATACATTAATAAACCAAGTTTACTTGCCATGTAGAAAATTTCACTTTGACGGGGGGGAAAAAGTGTTTAGCCTAGATATCACACGTATGTCTGCAAGACGTCTGTTAAAGATCACTTGATCTGGAAGCATTTGCGGTGTGAAACATCTGACAGATGTCTGTAATATGTCAGTTTTACATACATTCTAATTAATAAACATCTTAAAGACATCTAATAGGAAACGTTCTAGATGTTTTGCAGATGAGTAAACTAAAAAAAATATGTCTCGCTGATAGACGTCTCCGAGATGTACGTGTGCTATCAGGGAACATGTTTATCACTTTTCTTACACTTATTTTAATCATAAGAAGCTTTATGGGTTCTTTAAGTAGGCATCACATCTTGCTTCACTTCTACAATGTTTTCCCCTTCTGACAATTTGCATACATTCATTTGGGACTGATTAAAATTTTGGACTTAATTAAAATTATGACTCATTTGAATTGTGACTCATTTCTCTCAAGAACCTACTTGAGTGGTGTATTTTGGTAGGAATTTATTTCAGCGCTACAAACCCTCCGAAGAGTATCCTTTCGTAATGATAAATTTCTCCACATAAAGTCTCAGATCTGTCACTATATACCTAATGTGTGCATCTTCTATCTTCAGAGTTATTTGAAAAATTCTCACGTCGTCTGTTTTCGTTTGCTCTGCGATGCACAAATCTAAAATAAGGTCAAGGATATACATTCTGCAAACATCGGGTAATTTTCTGCATACGTAAGCTTTATGTAGCAGGCCTAGCATATGCCTGCTCATTCTCTTGTACGTTTAATAGGGTGGTACGATTGTTTTACGCTTGATTACCCGTATTCCCAACCCAAAACAGTCTGTTCCTTACCCCAAAACATCCTTTGCATTGTGCACCCCTCTCATTTTAATCTGAAAATACATCTAGTTACCTAATCGAGTTCACTCTTTACCCGAAAGGCCAGTAACCCTTTACTCTACATATTTACTCTGTCCTCCAGCCTACTGACCCACTAACTAAACCTCAACATGTTTCGCCTGCTACCACGCGCTTATCAAACAACACACTTATCTGGTGATAAGCCGACAGGAGAGAAACGAGCTTGTTTGTATTGTACACAATCAAATACAGCTATCCGTTTCTTCTCTAAGATACAATTGATTCTTGAATTTGTATCAGACACAAAAACTTTCACAGGCACTAAACTTACGCCTGATGTGAGTGATAAAACAATGTTTACACATAAACACTTATGTATATACTTGGTGTATGTGTAACCAAAAACCTTGAATCATTTACTAAAGCAATTCGAAAAGAGGCACTGAAATGCACAAGCCATGTTATTTTCCGCTTGCTTACACAGAGCACCGCTGACCTCTGGCGGACATACTGTTTTTAGCGTTCATGAAATCAACTGTAAGGCCCTAAAAATAAAATCAATGTAAAGTGAAAATTACTGATATTTGAACAACTAAAGACATGTAAACACAGCAATGCACAATAAACAATTGGACAGCCCTCGGCAAAAACACTCAGTTCACGGCAAAATGTGTTTTTAATAAGAAATAATTGTTGACAATGATTTGGTCCAAATGAAAGGGCCATTCCACCGAATGGGTGCCATTTGCTTCCAAAACTCTTACATTACATTTTCTATCTTTTTGAAGACTGAATATTGTAATAGACATATTTAACTACTCAAAATCGGTACTGGTCCATTTCAGATAACTGCATTTTTGTACACAATTGTTAAGTGGAAGATGGATGCATTTTTCTCAGTCCTGTTACAAAAACTCTGTCTTTTAAAAAGCAAGTTTAAAAATAGGTCAACAAATTCCTGCATTTCCCCATCAGGCAGATGTTTATTTTAAAGAAATTGTTGGTTTTGTGTTCAAAAAATATTATTTTCATCATAAAAATCCCTAATTATCTAAAGATGTATTTTTCTACACAAGCACACAAATAATTTTTTTTTCATTTTAAAGGCAACTCAAACCTCAAGCTTATACATTTTTTATGGTGCAATTTATTAAACAATGGGATAGATTATGGACCCAACTTAATAAATAAAAATAGTAGTTTAACTTTTTTTTTTAAGAAAAAAACCATTTAGTAACAGGAATGAAATGGGTAACAGGAAAGAGTATCCATTATATTAGTACACAGGTTTGACTACAGGTATGAGGTATTAATGTCCGCGTATAGTGAAAGTGTTGAACATTAACTAGTCAGCGTCTGACCTCACTGCTAAAAATGACCAAACCATGTTTCTATTTTAATCTAGTGGCCTGCAGAGGTTTATGTTTAGGGGTAGAGGACAGGTTATTAGATAAGATATAAAGAAAGAAAAAATTATGAATATTAAAGTAAAACTGATATTAAAAATAATAAACTTAACAAATAATATATTTTGAGTTTTTCCTGCAGATTCTGATTTCTTATAGCGCAGCTCACTCTCAAACGCCAGAGTCTAATACATAATTGCCACAGGACAGAAATTTCAAGTACATTTTCTGTCATACTTGCAGGAATGTAATATAAAAAAACAGGAAAACCTGGGGACATGTGAATTTGTGTATTTTATTCAAAATATTATAATTTTATATCCCACATATGCATATATGTGGGCATATGCCCACATATGCCCACATATGGGATATGGAGGTAGACAAATATGCACACTAAAAACGTTTTCTGAAGGATTTTAATCATCATATTTCAAGTTAAAATGTAGCGTTAGATACTGGGGACATGTCCAAATGTTATATTTTCAGTGTTTTAGATAGTTTCTAATAACTTTTTAATTATGCTTTACATTTTCAATTCGATTAATGTGCAGGACACTTTGTTTAATAATAAACTGAATTAATAACGCGCACCAGTCAACGTTACAATAACATCAAATATACAGAAAAGAAAAGAAGACCATGTGCTTCCGATCATTTCATTGCCTTCAGAAGATCCAAATGTTGCAATATTATAATGAAAATTTATCGTGTTGAATTTTCCCAGGTTTTTTGAAGGGGGGGGGGTAACAGGACTGAGTGAAAACCTGGGGACATGTGAATTTGTGTATTTTATTCAAAATATTATAATTTTATATCCCACATATGGGATATGGAGGTAGACAAATATGCACACTAAAAATGTTTTCTGGAGGATTTAAACATTATATTTCAAGTTAAAATGTAGCGTTAGATACTGGGGACATGTCCAAATGTTATATTTTCAGTGTTTTAGATAGTTTCTAATAACTTTTTTAATTATGTTTTACATTTTCAATTCGATTAATGTGCAGGACACTTTGTTTAATAATAAAATGAAGTTTTATAGTTAATTTTTATGCACGTTTGTACCTATATTGTCCTGGGGACCCAAATGGCACCCATTCGGTGGAATGGCCCACAAGTACCCTAATGATTCAGCCCGAGGACGCACTTCACCCCCATTCCATTGATTTAGCCTACATTTATACTTCTCACAAAGGCAGGTGCGTGAAAAATTCCCTTTTACCATTTTTGGTAACATTTTAGAATAATGGTCTGTTTTTAACAAGTAACTATGCAGGAAGTAATAGGTAGTGCAACATTAACACTGGACTTAATATTAGCCTACTATCTAATATGGAAGCAAGATTAACTAAGCAGTAAGTAAAAGCAAATGTATAACAAAGGTAGTTCCTTATTAGGTATTCAATGATTACTAAATAAAAACATCCTCACTGAGAACTACTTTGCAAGTTAAACAACTTAACCCCTCATTAATACTCAAGTGGGCTGACAAGGTAACACTTGAGTAGTTAGTGAGGGGTTAACATGTTTTCACCTCAAAATAATGGTCCAGATCGCTAGTAGTTCCTGCAGACTGACAAGATAATGATTGAGTTTTAACTAAAGGGCTCACTTGTATTTGGGGGAATATATTCACAAATTAGTTTCCACAAAGAATCCATTTGAGGTGCAAGCTTCTGAAGAATACTGACTATGTTCAGAATGAAAAAGACAGTTTACTTTTTAGACATGTAACTGCTGTAAAAAAATATTTGATTGTTCCCTATTAGTTTGTAATATTTATTAAGTTGTTCTAAATGTGGATTATTTTTTATTAGTTATTGAATAGCTACCTGGAACTATAATGTGCTATTACTTAATGCTTAGTTAATTCTGCTTCCATATTGGTTAATAGTATTAAGTTGTGTTTTCCTGTCGTAGGAGTGACTTTATTTACAAAGTGTTTGGGAACTTGTAACAAATTGGTGCAAAAATAAATAAATTGTGCTTAAAAGCTTTTTCATATATATATATAATCTAAAGGGGTGCATGTAATACAAAGATCTCTTCACACAATATGAGCATATGTATCAGATTTTTTATTATAACTCATAGAATATGCCTGGAACAAAATGGCATGAGATTTTGGAATGTAAACGATTCCATCACACATTTATACTCAACTTTTCGCAAACTGGGATAACCAGTCAAACAGACAATAAGGAATGTTAATAAGCAGGCCACAACAATACAACGGATGAAAAAAAAAAGGTCTGCAGTTGTTCCCACAAGCAAGAAAGGAGTTTAATCATGAACATTTTCCAATAAATATTAACTAGCTTCAGGTGATAAATTGCCTTTTTGTGCATCGGCAGAGAATGTGCAGGGCATTCATTAACGTCTACGCAATCTGTTGGTATAAAAAAAGCAACACAATTCAACTTATGTTGCCAGAAGATGTTTGAGGTAATGCATGAAAGCAGTTCAGACAGATGGGCATAAAATACAATCATTCAAATGAGACCCAAGAGGTAATGACAAGCCAAGAAGTATCATGGCCAAATAACATCACAGCACAAAGCTGAGCATTGGAAAAGCAATATACATCGGAAAATCAAGAACTGAATGCCATATTCATGGATAGAGTAGCAGAAATAAAATAATAAAACAGATACATTAAAAGTATTTAGATGTATTCATTGTTATACACTCATTCCAGGGCTGTGGAGTTTGACTATGGCTAAGATTGTGAATGTTTCTATCTTACACCATATTGAGGCTACAAAACGTAATGGAACAAAAAGCTGATAATACTCCACTATTAATAAATCATCTGTCTGTAGATTCGTCTTTTCGACAAACTTTTAACAATAGGTAATTGCTTTGATGGTTACAATTACAGCTACACATGAATTGTCACAACATCTGGCACCTAACAATAGCTAACACCACTATAACTGATTGTTTCAAGAAGTTCTGGTTAGGGGTACAAAAACAATGGTTATGCTTACGTTAGTTATATTTATCTTTCTGAGTGCTTCAGGTTTTCTGTGATTGTTCCCTTTTTCTTCCTTCCCAAGTTACAATCTATTTCAACATCTGTCAGTTTATTATAATCTGTTCAGATAAATTCAGTTCCAGGTTTGGGTTGGTCACATAGTTCACAAACTCTTTTAGCCTATTTTTAGTCAAATAAAATGCAATATTCAAAGTGCTCAGTCCACACACTATTACCCGGCACATTGTCACTTTCATCACTTACTTTAAAGCAAATCAAGTAAAAAATAAGAACATGATCGAAAGTTTATGACCAAGCAATTATATTTATGTAGCTATTTATTTTTATATTGCATGTTAATGCTGTGCATCAAATAAGACCACTGCGAGGGCTTCATAAAAAAATAAATAATCACTAAAACTAGTAAACAGACTGATCACGTGAGGCGTGGGAAGCTGATAGTCTTCCGGTGCAAAGCTTAGGAAAAGAGGAATTGCACATGAATTATACGAAACCAACCATAAAAAAGTGCATTACATATGTCAGATTCTTTAAAAAGGCTCGAAATTGAACAAAATAGAACATCAACGGCTTAATACTAAACATTTGCAGTTACTTTTTATCATCATAATGGTGCGACAGTTGCTCAGTCTAAAAATGAAAGGCAGCAAGCAGTAATCCAGAGCACTCAGATCTAATAATCTAATAACATCTACAGCAGAACAGTTGAAAAGGCAACATGATATATATATATTATATAATGCTTTAGCACAAACATGCCATCATCATAGACATCTCTTTTATAGAAATAAATAATTGAAATAAACTGTACTCTGTTTTTAAATTATTTCCATCTCTATAGGACTCTGATACACATTCAATATAAAGCATCTATCATACACAGCATACTGTAAATGCCCTTGAACTCTGAAAGTCATCTGGTCAGTACGGCCACCCAGAGCCGATCCCCACGAGGTGGCCCCCTTGCTCTCAAAAAACGGGTTGAAAGTATAGCGTGCCGCGGAAGAGATTCTGTTTCTCGAGTACTTTCCGCGAGTGCCATTAGAGATGGAGTAAACACGAACAAATGCGTTTCATTCATTTGTTCGTAGCCATCCCCCCTCCTCCCCGTGACACAGTTTTGCGTAGGGCTCCCAGAAGTCTAGGATCGGCTCTGCGGCCACCACACAGGAAAACAACTTGTGGCGGATATACGTTAAACGCCTCAGGATATCTCTTTCTTTAGGTTGCTTTTCAAATATTTACACCGCTTGTAATTCCTTCCTATAGAAACAACATATACATACAGTTTTTTATTATTCAGAAGACAAGAGTGCCAGCGCACTTTAAAAGTCATGGAGTGGGGTGTGGGGTGGTGGGTGAAATTTGTTACCCTCTTCCATCTGCAGTTTCTTTCTTGAAGATGGTTTTGCAGTTTCCATTCTGGTCCACATTGTCTCATTTTAAACATCCATCCTAAAGTAAACCCAATGAATACTCCTCTCATACTAATTCAAGCCCCATAAAGACAGGAAGTAGAACGTTGCACCATAGAAGTGCTCGTCTTGAATAAAGCACTTCGAGTAGAGAATTTGGACTGTGTGATTTCTGCTCAGAGACTGGCCAAGGGGAGCAGCAATGCCTGATGGGTAATGGTACAGCACTGAGAGGTCGAGAACAGTACTTACATAAGTATTATTGCATCAGCATTTAAAAGAAAAAGAAACTTGACGAGAATGGCATCTCCTAGTTTCTTTGTATGACTGACTCCCAGCTAAAACGCATTTAAGTGCTTTAACACTAGAGTAATACGTCAACAGAAAGCAAAACCTGACATGTCATACCATCTACTTAAAGATTCACCAACAATATACCATAAATTATCATTTTAAACAAGTTAACTCACAATGCTGGCCTTGACAAAACGAGGCTATTGTTAACTTATTTCATATTTCCAACTAAGCCAAACCCTAACCTACACATTTTAGAAGCGAAGTTCTTGTAGATTCTGTAAAGAAATTAAAGTGACAACTGTATATATTTGTTTTTATCCCTTCTATTCGATTTTGCAGTGTGTACATTCAGAACTCAGAATACTCCATTCAGAGCCGTCTACCTTTAGAACATGGACAGAACATTTCAGAGCAGATGGAGAAGTGATCCATTCAGTTGCACCAACCCGAGTTCAACAAATCGGTAAGTGATGGAAGAGATGGAGACGTTGACGTCTGAGGTGGGGTTACATTGGACTGACAGCACCATGAGCTTGTCTCTATCCCTCACTATTCGCCCTTAAATTCCTTTAGGTAAGTGCACACCTTGTAAGGTATGACTTAACACCTTTTAGACTAATGGCACATTGGGTATGACCACAATTCAACCTTAAAAACAAAATGTCGGAGATCTATGGATGGCACATTATGGAGAAGGCATTGCAAATCTGTCTGGAACAACAGATCCAATGATAAGAAACAACCCCTTGGCAGAGTGACCCTGGTCATGGGAATACGGCTAAAGGGTCTGACACAAACACAAACAAACAGCTTGGCTTCTTCAATCGGTTTCAACTTGCGCTTAAGGACACAAGATAACTGCAAAGTAATAGTTATTTCTGTGGAGACATGGCTTCCCCTACATATAGTCTCTGTAAGCCAAGTCTGAAGCTGGTGATTATGTTATGTTGATATCTGACCTAGTAATATGGCATCCAGTTCGAAGAGTGACGACTAATGACCGAATCTGTCTCTTTGCTGAACATCAGGGGAAGCAATCGAGCTGATCACACAAACACACACTCCCACGTTACTAACTCACCCATGTGCATTTTAAATTTGTGCTGTTTGGATTTCACATTGATTTTATGTTTCAGGTCAATCTCAAATATGAGACTGTGCTCTGAAGAGAGACGTCATGTTCTCTGAGATCGTTTTAAAAGTTTAGTGCGTTTGGCAAGTAGGAGAAAAATCCTTAGTCTATAATTGGGTGACTGTTGGAATGGCATCCATGGCAAATAATTATGCCTTCTCGCAGAGTTTATTCGTATTGTCTTTACAGACTCCTCTATTTGATTGCTTCATGTCAAAGCTAACAGATGCGCCCGTCTTGGTGTGGTAGACTGGTGTTTAGAGTTCAAACTGAAGCCTTTCTTCGAGGAGAGAATGACTCGATCAGGTTGAAATATTCGGTGAACCTTTATGTGGCTGTGGCCTCAACACAGCAGAGTTAGCACAAGCCATCAGCCTTCACATGGAGGATTTTGGAGAAACCAGGTCTTTTTTTGAGTGCCTGAGAGGAGAAGACAGAAAGAATGTAAAGGAACAGGTGTATATTGTATGTACAGTATTGTGTTGGGCACTAAGGAAAACAGTATTTTTCTTTTTTAAACAGTAAGGTCAGCTCTGATTTGGTGGGACATTTCAGGATTACATCAATCTCTGTTCTGGTGAAGCAGCCTGAATTTATTTATTTTGAGTTATTGTGAACTAAAACTTGTGTTCCTGTGGCTCAGTGGTAGAGCATTGCATTAGCAGTGCAATAGTTTTTGGGTTCAATTCCCAGGGAACACACATACTGACATACTGATACAAAATGTATAGTCTGAATGCTTTGGATAAAAGCGTCTGCTAAATGCATAAATGTAAATTTAAAATGTCAAAATTGTTTTGGTATCTGAAATATTGCTGAAATAAAATATTAAATGCTAAATGTAAGCCTATTTATTATGGTTAATTAGAAAGGCAACAATTCTAATTTTCACTTTTGTCTATGTTTAAGTACTAAAATTACTAAAACTAAAACATAAATGAAGCTAAATATAAATGTAATGATAAAATAAAATATTTAAAAACTATATAAAGATTACAAAACCATATACAGCAGCAACATCACTAAAATGTAAAATAAACAAACAATTTGAATTATGAATAAACTCTATATTAGTATATAATTAATACTACAATAACACTGAATGCTATGTTTCAACCATAGTTGGCAATAAAGAGATTGACATTCCATAGTATATCTTAAAATTCAAATTACAAATCTGCATTCTATTGCTACATCAATTCATACCAATTCAGAATCTGGCATAAGAGACATTACTAATGATACAAATTCCTGGCAAATTCAGTTTTAATTGACTATATTAATTGACTTGTATGATCAATTCCTTGTTTTGTTATTTATTTGTTTAAGTCTCTCTGAATACAAAATGCCTGGCAATGCAGCATTAACGCTACATGATCTGAGATTTTAAAATATCTTCTGGCAATCATAATCTACGCTTGTATTCGATGGGTTCAACTGATGCTGTGATGTGAATTAAAGGGTATTTTGCTTTTTACAAAATGAAACAAACTTTTATCAGCAGAGCCACATGGAGGAGCCAAATCACTGAGAAATATAGAGCTGGACATCTGAGGACACTATAAATTGCTTCCACACTGATGGTGGAAATAAACCGTGGGAAGTTTCTGAACAAGTACTGTACAAAATATTTTTTGAGCCTCTTATGGAAATGATATATGAAGAGCAATGCACCCATTGCTCATCATATAACTCATCTACAGCAGCCCATTTCAGCACAGCTTGTGTAAGACATCCTGCAAGTAACTTTAGCCTTTAGTTTTCACGTGGGTGGGTGTAACCCCACTTCCATTTACTCTCCCAGCTGATATAGAGTCAGAAAGAGAAGAGGCAGCTTCCTGTGTCCTCAAAGAAAGCAAATGGATGAGATGAATCACTTGTATTTGACTCATGGCTCCTCAACACGGAAGCTGCGAGAGGTTCTTCTGCTTTCACTTACTCATCTTTATCGCCCTCTCAGACACAGGAAACCCCATGGCCTGAGACTAAATTACTACCGAACAGCTTTTGCTGGTAATTTTAGTCTGGCAGTGCATAAACGGATATGGATGGGTCAAATGTTTTGATGGACCTCGGATGTCTCAAAAACCTATCTATGGCAATGATTCCATACCTGCAGCTTGTTCACCATTTCATCAAAGAGTTTTCTGGCCTCGGGACTATTGGGGTCTTCAAAGTAATCTTCTATACCGATCTGGACTACAATAGACTTCAGGTTACGGCACACACCTGTGAGTAAGAGAGCGAGGGCAGGGAGTCATTTTACAGGAAGAGCGGGCGTATATATGTCATTCATATCTCCAAATATCACCAAATTCAAAGTTTAATCTGAACTTATGATCACACTCATTCACCGATCATTTAAAATTAACTGCAGAAGAATATTCCTTTGTATCTTGCAATCCATTAAATGCTAATTAAAAATGTAATAAATTACTAAGAATGTATTTTTTTATTTGACATTATTTCATTATTAGAAAATAAAGCATGATTCAACATCTCTGCCTTCAGGCTTCCGCTGGTTGATACTTGGTTTAGATGTACAAACTGAAGACCTATTCATTGTAATGCAATAATAATGAATCAGGATCTGAATCAGTGAGTGTGCACTCACTGTTGAAGTGAAGCAGAGCTTTAGGAGTAACAGGAGTGGAGGTGAGCACCAGCATCTCCAGACCCTTCAGACCCTCCCGGCACATCTCAGCAGCCACTTCCTGATTGATCTCACTGACGTGGTCCAACTCTAGCACCTGGAGCCTCATGCAGTTCCTCGCTGAAGACATATACACACAAACAGTCTATTGGCATACTTGTATACAACTGCATTTGTCATGGGAAATAACAAACACTTGGCTCCAAAAAGCTCCAAAACAACAAAGCACTATAAAACATTGTGTACGTATTTCATACTGAATATGCACTATATTCAGGACGGGAAGAACTCCGTTAATACACAGAACAGATGCAGTCCTTCAGAAAAGCGAGACACCAAGGACAGTAATTGGAAATTAAGTGGAACAAAATAGCTGAAAGGTTTGAGAAAAACCTGTTTAACTTTCTGATCAAGTTTTCTTAAGTGGTCTATGTACGGCTCGGATGATTTGTACATAGCTAACTGCCGTCTTGTGATTCAGAAAGGTTAAAACCATTAAATCTAAATGTGGATGGTAAAGTAAAGTAGGATAAATAACAAGTAGAATAGCTCCTCTGCTATTTATAATCTATTCATAGTAAAATTGTTTGCCATAAACGTGCCTCCGGTTTACTCACAGCAGCATGTTAAAAGTGTCATTTCCGATGTCTCTTTGTCCCAGTTTTTAATGTGAATAACAAGTTACACTTGAGTGATGTTCCCTTGCGATGATGATCTGAGAACAACTGTATGGGTAGTGTAATAATAATTAGATACATAATTACTTTTAAGAGATGCTGGTCATAAATCAGAGCAGAAGAAGTGTTAATAAACAAAGCATAGGTACTGCTTATGAGAGAAACATTAAGTAAAAAAGATAAATTAATCAAATGAAATACAATATAAAAAACTGTTTCCTATTTAAAATATATTTAAAAATGTAATTTATTTACATAATTCGTGACAAAGCTGAATTCCCAGCAAACATTCCTCCAGTCTTCAGTGTTACACGATCCTTCAGAAATCATTCTAATATGCTGATTTGCTGCTCAAGAAACATTTCTGATTATCATTGTTGAAGACAGCTGTGCTGCTTAATAGTGAAAAGTGGAAAGTATGATACATTTCAGGATTTTATGAATACAATGAAAAATAGAATGTTCAAAAGAATAAACTTTATTTAAAATAGGCATTTCCTCCTAATTGTAAACTGAATGACAAACGGTCACACTTTCTTTTAAGGTCCCATTCTCACTATTAACACACCATTAGCTGCGACTTTTGCCTCTGCAAACTGAAATGAATAGTTTAGGAATTGGGTAGGATTAGGGATGCAGAATATGGTCATGCAGAATATGTGCTCTATAAGTACTAATAAACAGCCAATATATTATTAACAGGCATGCTAATTTAATAGCAACTATTTAATAGTGACATTTGGTCCCTATACTAAAGTGTTACTGCAAACACTAGTTTACTTTCACTCACCCAAAGAAGCCAATCCTTGTATGCCACAGCCAGCCCCGCCCACCCCCAGCGCTCGCAGATGTGGCCAGCATCTGCCAATGGTCTGCAGGCACCTGTTACTGAAGCGTGCTGGCTGCTGGCTGCAGAAAGACAATTTGCATTTCTAATATCAAAGACAAATGCTCAAAAAGAAAGATGATGTTGCATTTAAATGTATACAATATTTATGCTATCAAGCCATGTATAAACAAAAATCTACAACTGCAGGTAAGTTAATTTCAATCCTACCATGGATGCAAAGGTGCCACCTGTAGTGAGATGATGTCTCTGCAACCAGCTCCCAATGCCCAGATAACTTCCTGTCCAACAGGGTCTGTCGCACTCCTACAACATCCAAATCAACATCTGAGAAACTTTCTCTCTCTGCCTTTGCAAACCTTGTTATGGCTTGGCAATGGAAACTAAGCAACCAAATACACTGATCAATATGTTTATTTCTACTCTGACCTGTACTGCCCTTAGACATAATACAATTTTGTATAAAAAAGCTTTTTTGCTAATATACAATGGTGGCCAAAATTATTAAAACACTAGTATTTTCACCAGCTAAAAAATTGTGTTAAGTCAGTTATTTCTATCTTTTGATGTAGTGTGTCAATAGGAAATATTAGTTTACTTTTCCAAAAATATATTAAGCCTTTAATTGTAATAATGACATTAAGAAACGGAACAAACAGAGACTAAATCCAGAGGATCTCTGTGTGGAGCACTGGCTGTTGCCAGACAAAAATCTCACTGAATTATTACAATTAATGGCAAAATGAATGTTTGGAAATGTAAACGGATAATTCCTACTGACACACTACAGCAAAAGATAGAAATAACTGACTTAAATAACTGACTTTTTAGCAGGTGAAAATACCAGTGTTCTAATAATTTTGGCCACCGTTGTATGTATGAATTTTATTACATGTATATTATTGTATACATAACATAAGGATGTATGAAGGCCAAAAGGATGTATGCAACCTTAAGGGATACATGCTATAATTTATTACTGCTCACTGAATAAATAATTAAATATACATGAAAAAATTATTAGAGTTGATATTATTTTCATTATAGCAATTTAGTAAATTGGTTTTCTAGCACAGTGGCTATTAATACAGTTTAGGAGTAATTATATTTAAATGCTTATGTATTCAAGTTTTGTGATTAAACGCAGACACATTGAAATAAAATGTTTCCTTCCACCTCATTTTTAAATGCTAAATTATATATAACAGCTAGTTGGTCGTAAAAAATCATCCTTAAAGCATACATCATCCAATTTATTACATGATTGCTTACTGAATTAATAATTCAATTGATATGAAAATTTTATTAGAGTTGATATTAATTTCATTAAAGCCTTGTAGTAAATTGGTTTCCTGGGGACAGTGCTCATTAATAGTTTAGGAGTCATTATACAATAATATATGCCTGTAAAATACTGCAATTGACCAATCAGAGTCAAGTATACCATGAAGCGGTGTACTAAAAGGATATACGGACAAAAAGACTAAATAGTGCTCCCTTGTGGACCAACCTGTACGTGACAGCCTGTAGAGCCCTGCAATAACAGCTCGCCAACCACAGAGAGCGATCGGTCAATAGATTCGGACAATGAGACACCTTCAGGATGAGCAGATTACTGCCGGTCGCTTTCAGCAAAGCCTCCAGACCCTCCTCAAGACAGCCACTAAACACAAAAGAAAGAGAAGCTATTAACACCATCTACTAACGTCAGATTATACAAAATATATGGGCACTACAGTGATCAGACGTCTTAATAATGTTATGACCCATACGCAAATGTGATAAACAGTATGTACATATGTTTTTGCTTCATAATACAGGTATATCTAAAAAAATTATAATATCATGAAAAAGGTCAACATTTTTTGTCACTCATTTCAGAAAGTGAAACCCATTTATTATATAGATTAATTACACATAGAGTGAAATATTTCAAGCCTTTATTTCTTGAAATTTTGATGATTATGGCTGACAGATAATGAAAACCCCAAATTCAGTGTTTCAGAAAAATTGAATATTACATGCATTTACATTATAAACAGAAATGTCAGGCTTCTGAAAAGTATGTTCATTTCTATGCACTCAATTCTTGGTAGGGGCTCCTTTTGCATGAATTACTGCAACAATGTGGCGTGGCATGGAGGCAATCAGCCTGTAGCACTGCTCAGGTGTAATGAAAGCCCAGGTTGCTTTGATAGCGGCCTTCAGGTCATCTGCATTGTTGGCTCTGGTGTCTCTCATCTAGATTCTCTATGCGCTTCAGGTCAGGCGAGTTTGCTGGCCAATCAAGCACAGTAACACCAAAGTCATTGAACCAGTTTTAAAGCTTGTCAGCAGCATGAAGCATGAAGTGCTCTAAAATTTCCTGGTAGATGGCTGCGTTGACTGTGGACTTCAGAAAACACAGTGGACTAACACCAGCAGATGACATGGCAGCCAAAATCATCACAGACTGTGGAAACTTCAAAAAATGGGTATATATGAAAGAATCACGCTTTGACTTTTTCACCATATTCAATTTTTTTGAGATGTACCTGTATATAATATATATTAACTCTATTAGAAATTGGAACTATTTTATATATTAACATCAATGGGCCATATTTAGTAACAGCTTGCGCTAGCGCAAATGTCTTTTGGCGTTAAAAAAGTACTGTCAGGATTTACTAAAGACGCACAGTGAAGGGTCTGCCCTTATTTAATATGCATTTCTAGGAGTTTCCCTTTCAGATGCAACATTTATGGGAGGTGAGTACTAGTATTTGCACCATTATTTAACGCATAAAAAAGCATGTCAACCTATTTTGCGCTTGTGTCATAAGTAGATCACCCGCACCTGATGAGCACTGATTTGCTAATTTGCCCTTTTTAGTAAATCTGGCCCTATATCTACCCCATACATATATGTAAGTTTATGTATGTGAAATAAATGTAATTTACATTCATATCCATAACATAAACGTTTAATGAATTGTCTCAGACAGGATATCCTAACATTAAAAAATTACACACTTTCAGGTTTAAATCCACCAAATATGCAAATTCTATGTTTGTCATGTAACCCCCGACCAGCTCTTTGATGAGGTTTTCGACTGGCACTCTGTTTGAGATGATTTAGCAGAGCAATTAACAGGCTGCTCATTCTGTTCCCTTCTCACGCTGGATTTCTGAACAAGCACTTCACAAGTGACAGACTGTGCGAGCGAGTGTGTATCTGTTTGGTGTGAAAGAGTGATGAGAGGATCAGGGAAGAGTACAGAAGGTAATAAAAGAGTGATGAGAAGAGGAGGAGGTGCGTGGAGCTGTGGGAAGGCAGTAGCCACACAAACAGCAGGGTCAGTGTGGTACAGTAAACAGCAGGCACAGTGGGAGACCGTGTTACCGTGTGCTCTTCAGATACTCCTCCTTTGTCTCTTTTTTGCCCCTCTGCCGGGGTTTGAGGTTCTGGAGGATGAGGGAATGCATCTGTGTGCACCACTGAGACAGAGTGCACAGGAACTAAACAAACACAAAGAGATAGAGTTAGAAAGCTTGGCCTTTTTCAGGACTACTAGCAGTTGCAAAATACGTGGGCAGCAGATCATTTATGCTACACTTTTTTAAATCTCATTCAGATCTGTTAAATGTCTTTTGGGTCACTCCTACAATGCAGCACATTTTCATCTCGCCATCATACATATATACATCATAAATATATATTATTTAGTATAATCTTTAATAAAATATTACAATCACAATTTTTAAAGTTGACATTATAGATGATGGAAATAGTATTATTATTATTTTACGTTTATCACAATATAACATGGTTGAATTACGAATAATTTCACTATACTTATGTTTGTGCCACAATCCTGATGATATGTACTAACTTAACATTACAATTGATTTATTACTATATTGTATATATATATAATTATTAAATATTTTAGTTGTATTATGTGTCTGTCATCATAATTATTATTATTTATATTTTGCTTAAGCTCATGTTAATTTCGTCTTTGTAATTCTTAAACTATATTTGTGTAAAATGTATTTTAACATTGACATTTTCATCAAAATATTTCAAACTACATAAGGTTTCTAGGGACTAATATATTAATTTGTCTATTATCTATTAATCATTACATATTTGTCCTCCATGTCCCTAATATCACTTTCTATCCTATGTATTTTTATTAACTAACTAAATAAAAAAAATACTAATTAACTTTAACTTTTTGTCAGCTAGCTCTATACCTATATTATAAATATTATTATTTATTATTAAGATAATCAGCTCAAAAAGGTACTGCATAACAGGAACGACCCTTTTAATTCATCAATGTATTCACAGTCTGCTGAAGGCTTAATAATGTTTAAAATGTTCAAGACAGTAATTATGGGTAATATGATATAAATACTTGTGCCTTGTTGTAGTGTTAAAGCATACAATTTATAAATAGCATTTTATAATAAGAAAATACATTAAATGTGAAAATCCAGGCTGATCTGATTTCCTAATTCAAGGTGAAAAATGACTAATAAAGTATTAATTAGCAGTTTGTTCATTCAAGAATGCATTCTGTATAATGCTGTAATGTCATTCATAATGTTATTGAAGTTGATTGATTTGACTCAAGGCTTAGATATCTTTATTAAGACATTTCTGAAATGGCCATGGAGAAAATAAAAGAGAAATATATTCTGAAATCCAGGCTGCAGAAAAAGTAGGTGGTCAGTTCCTAAATTGAACAGGAGTATTACTGTAAGAGTGTTTGTGTGAGTGGTGTTAAAACCTTTGAAGAGATGCGAGCGTTCTCCAGCAGCACTCTGGTCCACACCGCCGGGTGACGAGCCACAAACTTCCAATCCCGGCACACCTCGGCTGCCCGCAGGAGTGTCTTCATATCCAGGTAGGTAAAGATACAGAAGAGAGCAGCACGTATCTTCAGCACCTCAGGACTGATCACCTCGTTGACATTAGAGGGGCTTTTCTCATGACGACAAGAACGACCTGTCGACACGAAGAATAAGAGATAAATGAAGACTTGCTTAACAGCTGTGGTCACAAT
Organism: Gymnocypris eckloni scoliostomus; assembly: GCA_027564155.1. NCBI lineage: Eukaryota > Metazoa > Chordata > Actinopteri > Cypriniformes > Cyprinidae > Gymnocypris > Gymnocypris eckloni. Next base: position 28,492,318 of record CM050416.1, read on the forward strand.
TGAGTTTTCCTGCATGTAAAAGAGAAGCCTTTTATCACACTGACTGAACATGTGGGGGTCATATTTGTGTGAACTAATCATTTTACTGTCTGCATTATTGTACATGTCCATATGGTGGCGCTTCAGTCCAATAAAAAGTGCAGCTATCAGCCTGTTTGCTATTCTCACTGCCTCCTACAGGATCTGAACATCCTCCAAATCGTGCCATCAGCAGGCCATTTCTATCTCACAGCTCCAGTTAGACAGACTCTTGGTCTCTTGAGTCATACACGATTTGCTGAAGATCTAATGAGATTGAGACTAAAGAAACAGGTGTTGGCAGTGTTCTTATTTTATAAGACATTTATTTTGAGAAAAATCTGCCAAAAGCTATGCCTCAAACAAGCTCTCAAATAAGTGAGATGTAATGGTGATGACAGGATGGATTGTGTATGCCTAAGGTAAGGAAAGCTTGGCCTTCACCTGGATTGGGAATAATGTTTATGCATTCAGTTAAATTCAAATGCTAGCTGGATAAACAAGCCAAACATTAACCAACAGTGCGATAGGAAAAAATCACTCTGGATCAATGGATGCGTCCCACATTGTCCCCCTGCAGGGATGGTCTTGATTTCGGAAATAAAAATAAATACATTTAATTAACATTAATTAATAAAAAATAAAACAACAACAACAAAAATACTGAATATTAATTATTGTTAAATAAAAATTCACCGTTTAACAGTGGAATAAAAAGTGGTAAATTCTATCAGCTCAGCATTAAAAAAAATAATTCATATGTGTACAGATATTTTATAAAATAATCTATTAAATAATAAAACAATATATAAAATACAATTACATTCATATCTGCATTTAAACACTAAACAACTTCAACCCACATTGAAAAATTGTCTTGATTTCTGAAATTATTACACAATTTTAGATGTTTAATTAATAAATACAAATTATAATAAAATATGCCATAATGACAATCATTTAATGAATGTCCATCAATTACTATTTAATATTAATGAATGAATGAATGAATCAATCAATCAATCAATCAAGCAATCGGTAATTTGTGAAATAAAAAATATAAAATTATGTTAGCATTAAAAATTAGTTAGTCTAAATATGTAAAGATATACCAAACATAAAAATGTACAAAAATAAAATAATGATAATTACCTTTTTTAATTGCATTCATAATCTGCACTTAAATAAATTCACATCTCTCCAATAGATTTTATAGCTACTTTTCAATATTTTTGAGGCTGATACTGACATGGTTTGATATGAGAGGCATATGTATCATTCAAATATAGGATTTCATGTTGGCTTCTGTATGATAGGAAGAAATCTTGAATATATTTAGTTAATTCCCTTTGACTTTTTTCATTAAGATGTGAGCAGGCCTACTGCTGCCCTCTACATTTTCTGCCACATAATCTGACAGCCGAACAAAGGAGAGGTGACATTCTGAAAAGCACAAATGAGCCTTAATTAATGTAAATGAACTACATTAAAGACATTATGAAGTCACACTCTGTATGTGGTATGGTTATGTATGAGTGCATGTAGTGCACTATTGGTTACTCATTTTGCTCTTCCCACAATGACCTGGAGTCAGTAGGTGGAAAACTGGTGCTCATTGCTCATGGCTTTATGACACACTCTCTCTACTGCTCTCTGGCCTGTGATCCTGACTGCATTTGCATTCATGTGACCTAATTTCTGTTAGCCAGCGTCCTGGTTCTCTGATCCGACTATCCCGTCATTATTTGGAGAGTGGGCACTATGGCCTCGGGCCTGACAAACTGTTAACTCACAAACATACATTCTGCAAAATGACATTTGCAACCATAGCAGCATGTGCTACAGAGCTGCCCTTCTGCCTGCCCCAGATTATATTTTAAATGGCTGACAAGCCAAAAATGTAATTTACATTTATGCCTTTGGAATTGTGTTGCCTGGGAAATGAACCATGTTCTTCCAACAACATTTAGAAAAACAAAATGAACCCCAGGACAAATTCTTTGCTCGTTCTGCCCACGCAGGTCAATGACGCACCTGTAGCTAGTCTGAATCCTCCTCGGTTTCCCCCGTGCTGGTTCTCTGCTCTCCGTCTTGCTCCCACATCTCAGCCTCGGACTCTGTGGTGCGGGATCCTACGTCAGACACGTCGCCCTCCTCTCCCTCTGTGCTGTTCCGGTACGGCCGGCGCTGCCAGTTCTGGATGGCCTGTTTGCGGAGACCCCAGCTTTGGGAAGCAGTCGCCCTATCGTATCCTCCTCCTCCGCCTCCTTCCCCGAGTCGGCACTGGACGTGGTAGTACTGAGCATCAGGGCAGTCCTCCAGAGCGTGGAGGTCCACACTGTCACTGTCATAACCTCCTGACCCCTGGGACACATACTTCCTTCGTCCTGATGCGCTGTTCAGGAAGGGCACAAAAGAAAGCATGGAGAAAACACAGGCACAACACTGGTTAATTCACAGTAATTTATAAAAACAATTACTGGACATCTACTGGCAGTATTGTTCAATGTACAAATAATCATAAATGATAATCACAAAGTAAAACACTGTAAATGCATTAACATTATCATAAAATGTAAAGGACCAACAATATGCAATGTTATATATATATATATATATATATATATATATATATATATATATATATATATACACCTGTATATATATACAGGTGCATTTCAAAAAAATAGAATGTTGTGAAAAAGTTCATTTATTTCAGTAATTAAACACAAATTGTGAAACTCGTGTATTAAATACATTCAATGCACACAGACTGAAGTAGTTTAAGTCTTTGGTTCTTTTAATTGTGATGATTTTGGCTCACATTTAACAAAAACCCACCAATTCACATCTCAACTAATTAGAATACTTCATAATTAAACCATTAAATTCTCCATTAAAAAAAAAATTTTTTGTGAACTGTTGGGCTTCTGGAAAGTATGTTAATTTACTGTATATGTACTCAATACTTGGTAGGGGCTCCTTTTGCTTTAATTACTGCCTCAATTCGGTGTGGCATGTTTGATCAGTTTGAGGTGATCAGTTTGTGGCACTGCTGAGGTGGTATGAAAGCCCAGGTTTCTTTGACAGTGGCCTTCAGCTCATCTGCATTTTTTGGTCTCTTGTTTCTCATTTTCCTCTTGACAATACCCCATAGATTCTCTGGTCAGTCAAGCACACCAACACCATGGTCATTTAACCAACTTTTGGTGCTTTTGGCAGTGTGGGCAGGTGCCAAATCCAGCTGGAAAATGAAATCAGCATCTTTAAAAAGCTGGTCAGCAGAAGGAAGCATGAAGTGCTCCAAAATGTATTGGTAAACAGGTGCAGTGACTTTGGTTTTCAAAAAACACAATGGACCAACACCAGCAGATGACATTGCACCCCAAATCATCACAGACTGTGGAAACTTAACACTGGACTTCAAGCAACTTGGGCTATGAGCTTCTTCACCCTTCCTCCAGACTCTAGGACCTTGGTTTCCAAATTAAATACAAGACTTGCTCTCGTCTGAAAAGAGGACTTTGGACCACTGGGCAACAGTCCAGTTCTTAGTCTCAGCCCAGGTAAGACGCCTCTGACGACAACTGTAGCCAAATTCCTTGACACGTCTGTGTGTGGTGGCTCTTGGTGCCTTGACCCCAGCCTCAGTCCATTCCTTGTGAAGTTCACCCAAATCCTTGAATCAATTTGCTTAACAATCCTCATTAGGCTGCGCTTCTCTCGGTTGGTTGTGCATCTTTTTCTTCCACACGTTTTCCTTCCGCTCAACTTTCTGTTAACATGCTTGGATACAGCACTCTGTGAACAGCCAGCTTCATTGGCAATGAATGTTTGTGGCTTACCCTCCTTGTGAAGGGTGTCAATGATTGTCTTCTGGACAACTGTCAGATCAGCAGTCTTCCCCATGATTGTGTAGCCTAGTGAACCAAACTGAGAGACCATTTTGAAGGCTCAGGAAACCTTTGTAGGTGTTTTGAATTGATTAGCAGACTGGCATGTCACCATATTCTAGTTTAGTGAGATAGTGAATTGGTGGGTTTTTGTTAAATGTGAGCCGAAATCATCACAATTTAAATAACCAAAGACTTAAGACTTAAACTACTTCAGTCTGTGTGCATTGAATTTATTTAATACACAAGTTTCACAATTTGAGTTAAATTACTGAAATAAATGAACTTTTCCACAACATTCTAATTTATTGAGATGCACCTCTATGAATATAGGTGTATATGAAGTATGAGTATATATGAAGAGCTCTTTTCCAAAACGCTATAAATCCATTTTAATAGTTTTCATGAAAATGATTTTTTTTTACCTAGACCCATACATTTTGTTAAATTATTCAATTTATCATGTTAAAATGGTCTGTTGGCTCAGTCTGAACATGTTAAACAATGATTGTTAAACCCCCCCGGGTCCGCACTATCACACCGAGCGGGTCTCGAACCCGGGTTTCCGGCGCGGGAGGCGGGCGCTCTAACAAGGAACGCTAAATGCTACAGCTTTTAGCATCAGTCACTAGAGCGCCTCTTTGTGAGGTCAGGAGAGTTAGGTACATTTTAAACAAGGAAATATAGCGATTTGGCATGAAACATTGATGGAGCAGTGAATAGGTTCAGTACACAGCAAAATGGCATGACGAACTAATTTTTTTAAATTTGGCGTTTATCGCGTTTTGGAAAAGAGCTCTTCATATATATATATATATATATATATATATATATATGTGTTTCATTCCTTCTTTCTTTCTTTCTTTCTTTGTAGCCTAGACCTTTTTTAATTATTTAACTTGGAATTATCAATGTTGCCATATCAACTAACTGAAATAAAGTAAAGCTACTAAAACTTAAAATTAAATAATTAAAAATATAATATAAAATAATAATAATAAAATACAAAACACATAAGGAAACTACTAAAAAATAAACCAAAATAAAAATGAAACTTAGAAATACAAAAATTAATCTAGTGCAAGACGACGATTAATTGCAATTAATCACATCCAAAATAAAAGTTTTTGTGTACATAATATGTGTGTGTGTGTACTGTGTATATGTATTAAGTATATATATAAATATACACATCCATGTATATATTTAAGAATAATGTTATGTTTATATGTTAGTGCCGTCAAACAATTAATCGCATCCAAAATAAACGTTTTTGTTTGCATAATATATGTATGTGTACTGTATATTTATTATGTATATATAAAGACACACACATTCAGAATATATTTGGAAAATATGTACATGTATATTTATATTCTTATATTTTATATTATATATAAATATATTTAATATATAAACATAACATATTTTACTTAAATATATACAGTACACACACACACACACACACACACACACACACACACACACACACATATATATACACACATACAGTATATATTATATGAATATAAACATATCAATTTAAATATTTTCAAAATATATACTGTATGTGTGTGTATTTATTAGTGGTGGGCCGTTATCGGCGTTAACGTGCTGCGTTAACGTGAGACTCTTATCGGCGCCGTTAATCTATTCTCAAAGTTGGGTTGGGAGCTGGGTCTATACTACGCAAGCTATGATGACTTTCACCCTGATATTTTAGCGCGGATGTATACCTGGCGAATTGCACTGTAGGGGGCGAGCGAGTCTTGAACTAGAGGCTCGCAGTCCGTGATGGACAGATTGTTAACGGCTGATCTATGTGGTAATACAATCGGGCAGGACATCCAAACGCTCATCTATCATTCATCAACCTCAAATATGGCTTTTCATCTGAAAGATGTATGTAGTAGCAACTTTACATGGCGCTCAATATGATGTTAACCTAGAGAAATGTGCGCTATTGAAGTGTTTGTGTGGAAGCGCGTTTGCTGCAAGACAGGCTCCGGTGCGTCACCTGCTCTTAAAATCTCCGTCATTTTTGGTCATACAGATAAAAGTAGCCTAATACATCTTTCGAATCTGTAAAGACTCTCGTTTATTTGTGTGCACTCAGAATAACAACGAAGCGTTGCGCTTTTAAGCAAACAGGATCGCTTTAGGTCTCATGTGAACTTGAGAATTCACTCCCGTGTCACCCTCTGCTTCAAACCTGTGTGTATGCCTAACGTTACTGTGAAATTACCACATCAGGCGTGGCGTGCTAACATGGATGCAGCTATGAAGCCGCGGGTTTGCTTCAGGAACATTTATTTTTAAGAAGCTTCCCAATGGAAACTGTAAACAGTTCATCACGACCTCTTATGTAGGCCTACAGTTCAAAATTCATGTTTAACTGAATAAACAGTTAGTAAACACAAGTACATCTTATTGAACATAAGAACAGCTTTCTCAAGCAATTTGTGATGCATTTTGGAAACAGGAGATGAGCCCCTGGTCTAATGCGCCACCTGGCTTGAGAAACCCGTTCTCAAAGACTTACTTTTAGCCATTATTTGGGTAGCACACATATTCTGAATGCCTTCGACAGAATTCAAATGAGCCATTTTAATCTAGATTAATCTAGATTAATTCCCAAATTAATCTAGATTAATCTAGATTAAAAAAATTAATCTATGCCCACCCCTAGTATTTATATATACATAAAATATACAAAGCACACACACATATATGATATAAACAAAAACAAAGTTTATTTTGGATGCGATTACTTGCGATTAATAATTGCCCAGCACTAAAAATACCAATACAACAATACCAATATATTTACATTTTGTGGTATAAACAACATAGCAGTATCTCTAATGATAGATACTTTATACCATTGCCACAATACATATCTACATACAGCCAAGCCCTAAATACTACAATATAAATACTACTAAAATAACACTGTTTGTTACACATGTTAGCATAGTATCTGTATGATGTGTCTAACTTCTAGTAAATGATAAATCTGTATCAACAAAAGATATCGGAAATGCGTTCTGCTCTATTTTCAAACTATGCCTATTCATTTTGCTATACCTACTATGCACAATTATACACGTTCAAGTTCAAGAAATACCAGTAGCTTTAGGATACATGGTTTGTGTTAAAAGAAGTGTGTAAAAACAACTGAGTTAACCAGGAAACATGATCAGATCTGTCTAGACAGACTTCCTACAGTACACACAAACACACACCCACTAATTTAGAAATAAGACACTCTGCTAACTCACTTTGTAGGAAGATTGATATTTTGCAAAGATTAATCTTGCAAATATTATTTTTAAGCCTGAATGAGTAATGGGTTATTTCCTTAATTGCACATACGAGAGTGGCTCTCAGTTATTTTTAATCAAAACACTCCTCAGAATATTCCTCTTAGCACTGTGCTCAGAGTACACAACACTAAACCAACACTTTTAGGGGTGCCATGCACTTTTTATCATGCACTAGTATCAGTCCTGACTCAGATGTGACAAAAAAGATGAGGAAATACTTTAAAAAGTATCTAGCTGTATATATTTAATTAATAAATCTAGGTTACAGTTGTTGTCAATCAAATGCAACTATGTGTAACATACATACCTGTATATATGTTATTATATTATAAAGAAATAACCTGACATTTTAATTTTGACATCAATTTAAAGAAGATTATCTGAAAGCTCTGTCATCTCAATTTGGACTGACTAAATTTAGACATGTAAATGCATTATTCCTGATTCCGTTTTATCTATTTAATAATTAAGCAATTTCATTTTCAAAGACACAAATAGTTGCATTCAAAATCTACTTGACTCAAAATCGCATGGGCATCAGTTTAAATGGGTATGACATTTCTGAATACTTCCACTATGCAAGACCTTTAATCATTACAAGAGAAACCACTAAACTCAGGCAACAGTTAGGGCATTCGCATGGGATTATGGGTAAGGAATGTTCTCCTCCATGGCTTAGCAGGGACTGAATTTCCACTGGGGATTCCAGCCAGACATTTAGTCCAGATGTTACAGTTCAAAAGCCAACACTGAGACTTAAAGAGACACTTACTGCAGTCACTAGTCACTGTAGGCTCTGCTGCAGGCAACTGACTACAATGACAGACTTTTCTATTTTACTGTGGGCTGAAGAGCAAACGACCCACTAGAGACGAAGCTGGGACACATTATTACTTCTTACAGAATAGGAATGTGTAATGCATAGCTGGCTATGGCAGAGATATCAAAAGCCATTTGTAAGATAACACACAAAGGCTAAAAATAATTTATACGCAAAGTTTCATGCAAACTGACAGCAACAAATAAAGACATGGTAGAAACTTCAGAAGGACTTTGAGGATGAGAGTTGTTTCTTTATCATATTACATAGTTTTCTTGATGTTTCTGCACCTCTTACTTTATATAAGAACTACATATTTGTGCTTTTCATTTGAAGCTAAAAATAGAGATGATAAAATGTAAGCAATGGCTAAACATGTCTGTCCCCTAAGTTTACCTCAGGCAGATTTGAAAAAAACTTTGTGAAATGGATTACTGTGTATATTCAAACATATGGAATAAAACAACAATATATTTAACTTCTAAAAACACATATTGTAATCTACATATATACAACAACCTATATATTGAATTATAGTTATACAATTTCTCAATTATTTTGTATTATTAATATATTTATTAATTAAACAGCATATAATGAAATTAAGTTGAATTAATTTGATAAATAATTGTGAGATTTTCCAAACATTTATGAAGCGTATACAATACACAAACATTCAAAACTTTGGGATAGGTAAGATTTCTTGTAATATTTTGGAAAGAAGTATCTTATGCTCCCAAAGGCAGCATTTATATAATACAAATATAGTAAATAAGTAATATAGTGAAATACTATTAGAATTTAAAATATGTTCTATTTTAACATTTTAAAATGTCAATTATTCCTGTGAAGCAAAGCTGTATTTCCAGCATCATTATTCCAGTCTTCAGTGTCACACAATCCTTCAGAAATAATTATAATATGCTGGTTTGCTGCTAAAGAAACATTTTGTTGTCTCAATCTTGAAAACAGTTGTCCATAATTTTTGTGGAAATGGTGATTTTTTTTTATAATTCCTTGATGAATAGAAAGCTTAAAAGAACTGCTTATACGCCCCTTGTTTAATTCACGGCTTAATAATTGACTCAGATGAAGGATGGTATTTGTGCCATAATGAAGGAACAGCAGTGATCATATGCAGTCTGGTATTTCAGTCCTCTCTCGTCTGATTCACGAGGAAGACCTGTGGAGTTTGTGATGTCAATTTAGGGACAGCAGACTCCAGGCAAACCCACGCTGCTCCTTCCTTTCCTCAGAGCACCAAATGGTTTGATACGGCCCATGCGCAGACGCACACACACAACAGATGGACAGTGATGTCTCACTTACAGATCAGAACCTTGTTAAAAGAGCAGCCGTACAACGGTTATGGTATGTTATGGGGAAATCATATAAGAAGTAAATAAAAACGAGTGTAATTTGTTTGTGATGCAAATTAGTCATGCTCAATGTCAGATGGTGACTAGTTGAGACTCTTTCACTAGAATTATATTAAATCTTAAAAATAGTGATGTTCGCAATACGTTCAATTTGTCTGTTACAGCCCCATTAAACACAGCATTTATAAAACTGTATTTTATAATCCTCAAAAAAAAAACATCTTTATATTTCCATTAAGGCATTATTTAACACACACACACACACACACACACACACACACACACACACACACATAAGGAAGTGTTCACCACTATCCTTCAAGAGCCTTGAGTAATGGTTGTTTTTGGCCTTGTGCTTTTAGTCATTTTAGTTTTTCCACACACAGCAGTGTGTGTGTGTGTGTGTGTGTGTGTGTGTGTGTGTGTGTGTGTGTGTGTGTGTGTGTGTGTGTGTGTGTGCATGGCTGAGAGATTACAGACTGGTTTAACCCTGAGGCAAATGCAACAATCTAGTGATTTTCCCTAGACACATCCACACCAGGCTGACTCCAAAAATCACCCACCGGTGAGAGCAGATAAAAGACATAAACATGCTACTCTGCCATATTTGAGACATAGCTGCAAAACTTCTGGGGCTAAATTTAATGATAAATGTAATACTTTGAAGTTTGAAGTAAAACTACACTTTCATTGTGCATAAAAGATACATTTGGTATATTAATAATTAATTCAGCAACAAAACATCACTACAGTAACACTACTATGAAGCATGTCATTGTTCTCTCTAGGTAAGCTGATCTAAACATTAAATAACTAGGGTTCTTTTAATATTTTTAATCAAATTATTTGTATAATATGCTGATCAATTAATAAATAATACATACAATTATTTAAAGGGTAGTTCACCCAAAAATGAAAATTTGTAATATTATTTTCAGTTTCTTGCACATACCAATTGTTTCACTTCATAATACTTTAATATATCATCAGGAGTCACGGGTATTCATTATGTCTTGCCTGTATATGCTTTTTAGTTCTCAAAGTGCTGTAGCAGTTGACTCGCATTTAAATTGATTATATTAATTGTAATTTTATAAATAATTCATAAATAATTATTCAAATTTATACACAGACTTACGCAGTGCTGGGGGAGGAACGTCGATTGGACACTTGGTACATTCCCCTCGATGCCCCAGAGATACTGGAATTTCTCTGTGAGAGAAAGAAAGAGAGCGAAGGGAAAATGAGAAAGATGCTGCAAAATTTCACTGAACACATCTGAGATACTTTAGCTAAACATCATCAGGGAAATACAAACAGAATCAAAGCAGATTGACAGGTAGCGTAGAAAACTATAGGACCTGTCTCAGTTGTTCAGACATGATCCAGACTAGAGAGATACAATACATGGGATAAACACATCACATTTTCGTCAGAACTTTATTGATGAGACTAGCACTTACAGGCTTTAGCATCACCATGCATCCTTCATGAGGTATAGGTTATGTCTGGGTCAGCACTGACCATTTCAAAACTCCTTCAGTCCAAAATAGCAGCACAGCCAATGAGACAGCAGATTGCTTTGCATCACTGACTACTTGTCTTACAAAGAACTAATTTGACATTTAGCTGCTTTTATGCAAATTGGCTTACAGTACACTTATTACACGGCCAATCCCTCAGGAGCAACCTGTGTTAATGTGCTTTGCTTACAGACACTACCAGGTCAAATCATTGGCAAAGTTGCAGCAAATCGATTTTTTTTCCGACAGTCATGCTCACTTGTATCGATTGTGCCATTTTAACACAAAAAGCCTTGTGAAAGGATAATTAATATTTAGTTTTGCCATTTTTATAGTTTTTTATTATTATTATGAGTTTCAGTTTATTTAGCTTTAATTAATTTAGTACTTCAAGTTAGTGTATTTGGATAACAATTGTATTTATTTGTGACAAATGGAGGGAAACGGGGGTACTTTTATTGTTTTATAATGTGCTTTTTTCTATTATAAGAGAAAACCGCCTGGCCTACAATGATTTCCGTGTAAATCCTGAAAATATTTGTATATTTTGAATATATGAAAAATATTTTTATCCCAAATAAATACCATATCGGTCAACTACTAATGACTTTTATTTGTCAGGTGTATTAAACTTAGCAATCTCACACAGGAAATAGGAAAACTGTGCCTTTAAATAACTGCTCTAGCTGGTAAGGTGATACAACCGAGAAAATATGGGCCAAGAAAGGTGTCATAGTGCTGACAGGGCACACACACATTCACAAACACACACTGGGCTTAGTGCCTGCATAAATGGGGCAGCAAGAGAAGCAGCAGCACCATCGATCTCACTAGTGGTACACAGCGTAGAATACTGGCTGGAATCGTGGAAAATGCTTGAGATGACAACAATAATTCTGCAACTTTTCTTTATTTCTTACTTTCCTGCCTGTGCTGTAATCTAGGCCAAATGTCCTGAATCACAGCATGCATGCTCCTGAAACACTGCCCTTCTTCTGACATCACTGAGTGTACTTCCTCTCTGGATAGTAGGAGACTGGAAGGCTGTGGCTGACATTTGCGAACACAGGCTGTGTGAGAACTCAAACTGAGTCAACATTGCTGTGTGCAACACACTATATGAGTAAATGCCAAATATAGATTGATGTTTCCATGGTGACGAAGGGGGTCCCCAATGATGTCAGAGGGTTGATAGGGTACAACCTAAATGTGCCACCTGCTGTCAACAAGAAGCCTAAAACAGCAGTGTGAGTAACCGTGTAACTGAATTTTGCCCAACCATGACATATAGAAACAAATAAATGTACAAAACACAGTGTACATAAAGTGTTCAAAACTGTAGAAAATTCTACACTTTCTTCACTATTATTAAAAAGGACTTAAATCATTTTTTTTTCTTTAATAACAGACAAAAAATGTCTTGGCGATCTGAATGCATTTCCTGTACACTCATTGGAGTCAGTTATGAAACCAATTAGTAACCAACCACAGTTTAACACCCTCTAGATCTAAGAAAATGAGACTAGTGTACCAGTGCAATCTTTTAACATTGTACAAGTTCTCTGGAGGTTCACAGAAATCAGGTAACCACTGAAGAGTATTTAGTACAAAACACTTCCTGAGTTCTGCATTAAGTTTATTTTATCTCATAAAAATTGCAGACAGAACTGCAACCTTAACAAAGCACTTTCAGGCAATTTCCACACATGTACTCATCAGGATAATGCTAATAATCAAATATATTTGGCTAGTTACATTACTATTTGGTTAGGTAAATAAAGTTAAATAAATCCTTCTACATGTAGGCTATACAGTAATATTAAAAAGTTTGGAATAGGGTAAGAGTTTTTTATATTTTGAAATTACTCTATTTTGCTCACCAAAGCTGCATCTAGAACCATTGTGAAATATTCCTATGAAAAATATAACATAAAGAATGCTGAAGCAGCCAATAACTTAGTCTTCAGTGTCACATGATCCTTCAGAAATCATTCTAATATGCTTATTTGATGCTGAATAAATATTTCTTATTATTATCATTGCTGCCTAATGCTTTTGTGGAAACTGATACGTGTTTTTTTTCAGGATTCTTTGATGAATAGAAAAAGACCAGTATTTATTTGAAAATGTACTTGTCAATTTTAATCAATTAAATGAATTATATTCTTGCTGAATAAAAGCATTAATAAAAATTAAAAAAACTTTACTGACCACAAACTACATGACAGTATATCCCAGAGTGCTCTCAGAAAATATGCAAATGACTTACAAACGTTTGAGTCGAAATCATACTTATTTAAACGTGGTATTCGTACATTAATTAAACAATTGACATTTTGTTTATTTTGAAAAATGTAATTTGTTAAGGTAAAATGTGATTTTGTAGGCAGCTCACCATTTACAGGAACGAAGCAAACATTATATCTATTCAATTATACATATGCATCACCCTGACATATAAGACCATGAAATCCACACTTTGCGATTGATACATCCATTGGAGTTTTTCAAGAGTAACCTGAATGTTTTATCCCATGTAGATACTGAAACATTAAATTATTCCAATGATGTATTTTTCACTGAAATTGCATAACCGACTACAAAGACAAGTGTAATCTCTGATTTATCTTAGTACATCGCTCCAGTGTCTTTTTTCTCCTTCATCTCTTTCGCTCGGTCACTGTACCTGTCTTCCATTAGGTTTGGATCTCTGCAGACTGCATTGTCCCAGGCTGCCGTTGGGGGTGGTGGCACAGCTACTGATGATCTGGAGCTGTTTCTCAGCACGGTCGGCCCGGTCCAACAGCTCCTCGATGAACTGCTGAAGACGCACTTTAGCATTGGCTTCACGCGCAGCTGTTTCCTGCAGAAACTGGTCGATCTGGGACACCTCTCTGGGAGGAGAAAATGAACGAGAAGGAGAAAGAAATGAGGATTACTGTGAAAGGAATTGAGTTGTCTCAGCTGTGATAGCTTATCAGTTGCTCTTGATCAATTTTGTAATGAGTGTGTTAAAGACTAAAAAGCATGGAACTCTAAAGATATGGTGGCAAATAGAGGACCTGATACATCACTACCCTTTTATTTTAAAGGAATTAAACATGAACATGCAATTTAAACCTGTCCCACATCGACAAATGGGAAAAGGCCATCTGATACAAATGTTCCCTCCCATTTGTCCCTTTTCTCATACTTGTTTATCTTCTCTAGCATTCTGCAAATCCCTGTAGTGTGTGTGCAGCCAATGAAAGCACGACAACTGTTATCTCTGTGTAGGAAATGTCTCTGTACACAAACACTGGCTTGCGCCTCTGTCAACACATCACCTCAGTTATTCTAAGCTTCTCTCACACTTATAGTAGATTCTCACACAGTTGGACTTTTCATTTTCGTACGCCAACAAAATGATATTTTGAGATACTGACATCTTGAGTATTTCCTCAACATAGGTTGTAAATAACGTCATAAGCCATAGGGAATATGCAACTGTTCATGTACTCAAGGAAGAGGCTTTAATTATGAATGATCTCATCCACATGAGATTCATCCAGCATTTTATAAACTAGGAAAATTAATGTGCGCAAATGTGATCTCAATGGCATTTATGTAATTGTGTAATCGTAAAAGATCCTCTAAGTAAATAACTATGATGAAGATCAGACTCTATTAAATTATCATGTAAGACAGACTGTCGTCTGCACTGCTGTCTTTTATAATTTGTGGATCTTGTGTATATCATGTTGGTATTATTATTTCCAGTATCTTTCTCTTATTGTGCAATAATTTATAATCACCAAATCAAGACCTATATCACTAATCAGTAGTGAAATCAGAAAAAAAAATCAGAAAATAAAAAGTGTGTTATTGGTTTGCAGATTTGCAGGGTTGTAAGGATCGATTAATACGGATCTAACGCTTTATGCTAAACAGAACTTGGAATGTGTGGTGTTATTGATAAAACTAAAACTATTACAAAGCTAATCGCAAAAACTATTTAAAAATATTTGTTGGTATCTGAAATGAAGCTGAAATAAAACTAAATATAAACATTAGATGAGTTAAAAAAAATATAAACGAATATTAGAAATGTTGTCTCTGCAACTAACTGGAAGAGGCATGAGTTGAAGTACTAAAACTAAAATAAAGCTATATAGAAATATTTATTTTTAAAAAGCACTAAATTTAAAACCCGAAAATATAAAAATAAAAGCTAATTAAAAATGTTAATAAATAAAAATAGCAGACATCTATAGGACCACGGGTAATAATATATTAATAATACTGAAATATCACTGCTTGAAATAAAGTTAAATTCATGCGGACCACTTTATGGTCTACTTGTGTGCTGTTGTGCCCTATTCATAGTTACTGCAAAGAAAAGAACATTAAGGCAACCAGTACATTATTAAAAAAATCTCATTTTGTGTTTCGAAGAAGCTTTATATCTTTAAAAAATACAAAAAGTAATGATGACTAATGTTATATGCGGGGGTGTATGCAAATTTTAGATAATAAATGCTAGCAATTTTTAGCAACAAGCTGTTTGATATATCCTGCCCCAAATTCCAGTTTTAACAGTTTCAACAATATGCCAGAATGAATGGTTACTTTTGGCCGTCTATGAAGATTCTTTTAGAACCAGATGTAGTTAGCATCTACCAGAAGGGGCTATCAGAGCCATGCTAAACAGGAAAAACCTTGAACTCTTAAAGGGACAGTTAACCTAAAAAATGACAATTCTGTCATCAATTACTCACCCTCATGTTTTTCCAAACCTGGAAGACCTTTGTTCATCTTCAGGACACAAATTAAGATATTTTTGATGAAATCCAACAGCTTTCTGAGTCTGCATAAACAGCAACGGAACTAGAAAGGTTCAAGGCCCAGAAAGGTATTAAGGACATCTTTAAAATAGTCCATGTGACATGACATCAGTGCTATGTTCCATTTTGTATGTGTGCAGTCAGTTTTGTATTTTTCTAATCATGTGTACTTTGTGCACTTTGAATTTATTGGCACTAATTATTTTGTCCACATGGTTGCAACAATGGCCTGGGCTGATGTAATAAATACCTACAACTCTTAACAAGTACAAATACATTTTTGTTGCTAATAACTATACAGTTATACATATATAATGAGGGCTTGACATTAACACCTGCCAAATCCAGGTGGATTTCAGTAGTGGAGTGTAACACAGGCACTCCCACTAGCCACTTTTGTGAGCTGAATCTAATATGTTTCAAATTTAAGGTCATAAAATGGCTTGAAGTGTACAAGAAAAGTCTTTATTATAATGTCAAGAGGTCTTAAATTTGGGGATGGAAAGACAATTATTGTAATATGGATATGGATAAATGACGATTAAACTTCAAAAGACTGATTTCATTGAATAAATATAAGCTGCACATTTTAAAGTCAAAACACGATACGGGTGTTGTTATATCAATGTTTTATCTGAAGGGAACCTATACTGCCTTCAGAAAAGTTTCAATGGCATTTTTATTTTATCTTGCCTATCCACATTATTTTTCCTGTAAGTGCGGAATTTCCATTTGTACATTTTATAGGTCTGGCTTCTGATGTCATTCACTTCCATCTATTTTTAGTTGTATAAAACAGCTTGTTTTGCTGCTTGATATTACATACTGGCGTGTCTTACCATATTATTTTAATGTATTATCTTAATTATGAACACTATACTTTGCTATTTACTGCACTTTGTAATTCTTCATGTAATTTCCCTACAGCTGTCTGCTGTTTTTGTTCAGACCAATGCAAAAATTCACCCATATCTTTATGCAGCAAACATGCAGTTGTAAATGTGATCCAGTGGATTGATAAGAAGCTACAGGTGCATCTCATTAAATTAGAATGTCGTGGAAAAGTTAATTTATTTCATTAATTCAACTGAAATTGTGAAACTCGTGTATTAAATAAATTCAATGCACACAGACTGAAGTAGTTTAGGTCTTAAGTCTTTTAATTGTGAGGATTTTGGTTCACATTTAACAAAAACCCACCAATTCACTCTCAACAAATTAGAATATGGTGACATGCCAATCAGCTAATCAACTCAAAACACCTGCAAAGGTTTCCTGGGCCTTCAAAATGGTCTCTCAGTTTGGTTCACTAGGCTACACAATCATGGGGAAGACTGCTGATCTGACAGTTGTCCAGAAGACAATCATTGACACCCTTCACAAGGAGGGTAAGCCACAATCATTAATTGCCAAAGAAGCTGGCTGTTCACAGAGTGCTGTATCCAAGCATGTTAACAGAAAGTTGATTGGAAGGAAAAACGTGTGGAGGAAAAAGATGCACAACCAACTGAGAGAACCGCAGCCTTATGAGGATTGTCAAGCAAAATTGATTCAAGAATTTGGGTGAACTTCACAAAGAATGGACTGAGGCTGGGGTCAAGGCATCAAGAGCCACCGCACACAGACGTGTCAAGGAATTTGGCTACAGTTGTCGTCAGAGGCGTCTTACCTGGGCAAAGGAGAAGAAGAACTGGACTGTTGCCCAGTGGTCCAAAGTCCTCTTTTCAGATGAGAGCAAGTTTTGTATTTCATTTGGAAACCAAGGTCCTAGAGTCTGGAGGAAGGGTGGAGAAGCTCATAGCCCAAGTTGCTTGAAGTCCTATGTTAAGTTTCCACAGTCTCTGATGATTTGGGGTGCAATGTCATCTGCTGGTGTTGGTTCATTGAGTTTTTTGAAAACCAACGTCACTGCACCCGTTTACCAAGAAATTTTGAAGCACTTCATGCTTCCTTCTGCTAACCAGCTTTTTAAAGATGCTGATTTCATTTTCCAGCAGGATTTGGCACCTGCCCACACTGCCAAAAGCACCAAAAGTTGGTTAAATGACCATGGTGTTGGTGTGCTTGACTGGCCAGCAAACTCACCAGACCTGAACCCCATAGAGAATCTATGGGGTATTGTCAAGAGGAAAATGAGAAACAAGAGACCAAAAAATGCATATGAACTGAAGGCCACTGTCAAAGAAACCTGGGCTTCCATACCACCTCAGCAGTGCCACAAACTGATCATCTCCATGTCAATTGAGGCAGTAATTAAAGCAAAAGGAGCCCCTACCAAGTTTTGAGTACATATACAGAATACTTATGAAGTATTCTAATTTGTTGAGATAGTGAATTGGTGGGTTTTTGTTAAATGTGAGCCAAAATCATCACAATTAAAAGAACCAAAGACTTAAACTACTTCAGTCTATGTGCATTGAATTTATTTAATACACGAGTTTCACAATTTGAGTTGAATTACTGAAATAAATGAACTTTTCCACGACATTCTAATTTATTGAGATGCACCTGTAATATGACCCAATATGTAACATATAACTAATATATAACATAATTATTCATTACTGCTCATTTTACTAGTGTTTAAAGAAAAACATTTCAGTGGACAAATATAACTAATCTCTGGTGGCGGCATCCAAAGCTCAAATCAGATCAGAAATTCTGCACACATATATGACTAATCTCCACTGGAAATTAATGATTCATGTTTGCCATTTGTTGAAGATAGTGGAAAGGCAGTTTAACACTTGTCCAAGCAGATGCAGCTGCAGAGCAAAAAAAATCACAAACTCCAATGCTGGCCGATCAATTGGCCCGGTCAATATGTATAGGTTTAAATTGAACACAATTAAGCATCAGAAGAAAGCATGGACTGTGGCTGAAGCAGCTTAACATATTACAGTGTGTCTCACGCTGTCTGCCCTAATCAAAACTCCCCCTGTGTAGCTTACAGTCCTGGAGCTGACTGAAGCTTCTTCACAGGAGAACATGAATACAAATAAGAACGCCAACCCAAAAGCTGATATCTAAATTCCAATATGCTACAAGCAAAGCAGATGGGAAAAGCAGCCTAGATTTAAGATTCACACTGTGGTAATTCAAACAAGGTACGGTTGTTTTAAAGTGCTCTAGCTTGTGTCACCTAATAAACTTAACCTTCTCTAATGAGCACAAACATACACACTCACAAACAGACAACCTCTGAAGGTAGCGCAGAGAACACAGACAGACTGACAGAGTGTGTGATAACCTGTGTCTGCTTACTTCCACACATCCCTTATCTAAAAGCAACGGATTAAAACTGCTCAGATAGGATGCTGCCAGTGTTATAAAAGATTCATTGCCCCCAGAAACCAGTTGTGCTTGGACTCCAAACAGTAGCCGTTTGTAATGCCTGATCAAATAAAATGCTGTTTACACGGATAGCTGGTTGTAGCTAATCAAAAAATACAGTTATGCATTTGTAGCTGTTGTTATCTTAGAACAGGAAATGTTTGTTTATAACGTTTACATTAAGATATGACAGAAAAACAGAATAATCAGGTAGTGATAGTAAATCTAACCAGTTGCATTTCTAAGTATATCTGGCATAAGTCTTAATGTGATTTTATTTTATTTATCTGACTTTATTTTACAAGCACCAAATAAGTATGTCTGGTTAAATTTGATGTCATGCATCACTGTTTATGAATGCAAATGGGAACAAAAAGTCCAACCTTTTCTTTGAAAACTTAAGACAAAAACACAAAGCTACAAGACAGTGTACTTAACTGTTTTAATGAGGTAAAGTCACAGTGCTTTGTACAATTTGTTTGTCGAGATTCGCTTATTGGCGAAGATTTTTTTATTGAGTAATGTAGTTTTTCATCAAGAATTTCGTTGTCCAACTGCTTCTTCTTTGTAATGTATAATTTATTTTAAATTCATGTATGGTGTTGGGTCTGCCTGGTATGGTGGGAATTGTTTTATTTTTTTTCTTAATATGATTAATGAGAACATGTTCAACATGAGTATTTAATAATGCTGGCTGATGGCTTCAACAAAAGCATATAACTAATTAAAAACCTCATAGCTCACAGCAGGTCTGTCTTTAAAGTTCTCCAAGTTATTGTTCAAAATCAATTGCCCTATGGATACATTTTTACTTTAGGAACCCAACTGATGCAATAACATCACTTTAGTTTCTGGGGCACTGGATTCTATGATGATGCTATTCAACCTTGCAAGACACCGCTGCAGCTGGCATACTGAGTTCAGTTTGTAATCAGACAATTCTAAAAAATAATTTATTTTCTTTTTTTTAAGAAACCTTGATCTTTCAATGACTGTTTTTCAGTTACAACTATTGGTTGGCTGTCAGCTATGTTTTTAAACAATGCTTTTTACTGCAACAACAAAGAATGCACGAACATTGCACCAGGAGCATTTTTACTTAAATTGAATAAGTAATTTCATTCAGATTGAAAAAATTATATTCCATTCAAGGGTAAGATGACTAATACAAGATGTTCTGAAATATTAGGTGCGCAATGCAGAATTAAATAAGTACAGATGTGCATATGAAGCACTCGGAAATAAATAAATACATGTTTTTTCTACATGTTGCATACTAGATTAAAAAAATATATGATATAGTACAGTCTACTACAGAGTATGCAATATATCAGTTAACTACACCGAATGACTATCACAAGGGATGTGCAAAAATATGTCTGCATTTTATGCATTTAGACCACTAATTCAATGCATGGAAATTCATTTTCTCAACTGAAGCAAATTCTCTACGATTTATGAAAAGTCTGCATTTCATGATTATGCAAAGGCTGTTTGCAAACACTTTGCGATAAGCCCATACATACTGATGAATCCAATGCAGGGCATCAGACATGGACAGATGAGAAACAAATAAGTCGCCTAGAATTAGGAATCATACATCTGACATTTAACATTCCTCAACACTAATGCAGTAACAATTATTTCAAGTGCACATAAAAATAGCAGCAGAGGGCTAATCTGCAACTCACTGTATTCAGAATAGTAAATGATTATGTAACGTTGTAAGCAACACTGTCTCCAGACAATATGAATGATAATCAGAAGCAAGAAACAGAAGAAACGAGTGGTTACTGAGATGAAAATAGAGGAGGGCAAGAATGGGGTCATGGAATGCTTGGAAGTATTACAGATTATTAGTGTGACTAAATTGCTTTAGTTCACACAACAGAACTTGCTATCAGTCACTCATAGCAATTTTTAGTTTTTGCATGTTACAAAACGAACAAAGCGAATTTTGAATGAAAAAGAAAAGCGTTTTCCATACCAGAAAAAAAAATTCAGTGAATTTTCTGAATTTGCAATCCATCACTATTCTAGGCAATGCCAACAAGCTCATGTCCTCAAAATGTGCCTGTCCTGTAAATTTCAACATCGGTATGACAGGATAGGTCACAGAGAAAGACAGAGACAGCGGAAAGAGAATACTAGCAGAGATTTGTATGCAAATGCTGAGAGGTTATTATATGAGCCCTCTTATAAAGAGTATACTAAACACACACACACACACACACACATCAATAAGTCATTCACACTTCTGCCCTCTTCAAGATTGATACTATGGCATCACAGAGGTACTCTAATTGTAAGACAGATGAATTAATCATGATCTACAAACCTAAGTTTGCATAATAATGGCAGTCATGGACTTTGGATCTATCCATTCAAATTTCAAATAGCTGAATAGGGCATTGTGACACAAATGAGCAAGCAATGAATTCAGGAATGATCTTTGTTTAATTAGAAGCATGAAATTAGCGCTATGCTACAAAAAGGTAGTTATGCTGTTAATAAATCAAGTCAAGTTTGAAAAGGTTTTTAAAAGCTTTGAAGTCTGTAAGTTTGTTTGGTTAGAAATGATAAGCAGATATAAACAGTCTGAATATCTGTTTAGCTTAAAAGCTCCAGAGGACATACAAATAAAGGCAAATAAAGCAAAAATCAGCAAGTGAGAGAAGAAACAGAGATCAGCTGGGATATGAGAT
The DNA here is from genome assembly GCA_027564155.1 of Gymnocypris eckloni scoliostomus. Classification (NCBI taxonomy): domain Eukaryota; kingdom Metazoa; phylum Chordata; class Actinopteri; order Cypriniformes; family Cyprinidae; genus Gymnocypris; species Gymnocypris eckloni. Next base: position 28,514,138 of record CM050416.1, read on the forward strand.
GTTACCAAGATCAAGGTGACAGTGAGAGGGATAAAAAAGAGAGAATGGAAGAAGGGTATTGAGGGTCAAAAAGAGAGGGAGAAAGAAATGAGAGAGGGAGAAAAGAAATGAGGCCTCTTGCTTTCTACCTGCCAGCAGTGCGTGACCGGTTTCTCAAGAAAGCTCTAATCCACAAGCAGCTACAAATCAATCACAGAGGGAGTATATTTCAGAAGTCCTGCTGAGAATATCCCACAGCATATGAGTCTCTACTCAGCCCACTCCAAAAGCTCAATTGCACCTCTCTTTTGGACTTCTATATCCAGTAAATGAAACAAAATCATATTGAGAGGTGACATTTTATTTGAATGGCTTTAACCTGGGGCTTTATATAAAGGAAAGTATCATTTTAGAGAATTGTTCCACTTTATTTTCCCTATTCATACTTGACAACTAAAATACCATTTGCACTCGTTGAATTTTATACTTTAATTCTCTGATATCTAAAAACGGTCATTTTCTGGCTTTTGGTCAAAAAGGGAATCAGATGTTATGAAATTGAAAATAAATAAATTGGAATTGAAAAGGGTTAGAGATATGCAGCCTTATAAAATACATTATTATTTAATGCCTTCACACTGCTTAGCAATCAAATTTGAGCTCATAATATCCTTATCTGATGGACTCCATGCTTCACTTTCCCTTTAGTGTTCTTACTCCATTATGACAGAAAAATCTTGCCATGATAACATGAACATGTATTTGAGACTAAGCTGCTTCAGAGAAACACAGCTAGGAAGTCGGTGCCATTGCCATTATAACAGCAGAGCGGATGTAAAAGAACAGGCAATTAGAGGCAATGGCCCGTAGGGTGTAAGTTAGTTCATCAGCTGATCAGAGGCAGTAAAAACATCTGCAGATCACAGGAGCCCAGGCCTCCAGAAAACAGCATTAAAGGAATAAGGGATCCAAGAATGATAATTCTGCTACTATTTACTCACCCTCATGTCATCGCAAACCTGGACAACTTTATTCTGCAGAACACAAAAGAAGATTTTGAAGAACGCTGGTAACAAAACAGTTTTGGTGACCAATGACACTGACTTTTCTCAAAATATTTTCCTTTGTGTTCCATAGAAGAGTGTTTTCGAATGCCAAGAGGGAGAGTAATGATGACAGAATGTCCTTTTTTTTGGACCCTTTAAAACAATCCATATATTGTCACATGTCTTGACCATTTCAGGTTTTCATTTCTGGACCAAATTCAATTATTTGATTTATCCATGAATTATGAAAAAGTATCAGTTTCCAAAACAAAAAGAAAGCCTTAAGTGGGACAACTTTTTCTGCATAAGAAATCTTAATCTTAACATATATAAGAATGATTTCTGAAAGACTGAAGAAATGATACTGAAAATTCAGCTTTGCTATAATAGGAATAAATTACTTTTTCAAATATATTTAAATTGATAATCAGTTCAGTTATTTTAAATTGTGCGGTTTACAGTGATGTTTTACAGCATTTTTAATCAAATAAATGCAGCCTTGCTGAGCATATAAAAATCTTACCAACCACAAACGTCTGAACAGTAGTGCATGCTGCATTATTGTTCTGCTTTGTTCTGCATCCAGCAAAACTATACAAACGTATAAATGTTTGTCACGCCAATAAAGCACACTAAACTGTAACCATGAACATGAAAAGCCTGCCATAGAGCAGATTAAATCTGACTGGAAACATACTACAGAGATGCTACAGTTGCTGGTTTGTTAACCGTCTTGTTCAATTGCCTTGTCTAAATGAGGCTAACCCGTGGAGCTGTTGGACACGAATCTAGCATTTCTTCTTTTGTGAAAGCCCTGCTTGCTCCAACAAAGAAACATCTGTTGGACAGCCCTAGAGTGAATCAAGCGTTTGAGCAAAAACAGCAAGGTCCAAGCAGTCAAGAACATTTCCCATTATTTCTTCAATCAAAGCCACTTTTCCTCATTGTTAGGGGTTGGTCAAGAAACAAGGTGGTATACTTGCAACTTACTGTTGTTTGTGTGAGAGCTCCTGCTCCTTGTTAACCAGATCCTGCTTAAGGCTGGCCAGCATCTCCACAGACACATCCACTTGCCGTGAAAGCTCAGTGGCCTTGTCCTCCAGGTCTTGCTTCTCCTGACTGAGCATCACGCTCTCCACCTTTGCCTTTTCCAGCTCCAAGCTTTTCCTCTCCAGCTCCGCCTGCAGACGGCCGACACGTGCCGCGATCTTCTGCTCCACCTCCTCTGACAACTTCTCAAGCCTCTCGTCTAGCTCAAGCCTCTCAAACGCTCGAGCTTTCAACCGAGCCAGGCCCTCCTCGTAAGCCGCCTCCACCGCACTAGCTGCCACGTTAGCGGCAACCGCCATGGCGTTGTTCCCTGTAGAGGAAAAGGCTTCGCCGGAGCTCATGGCTGTCTTCACCAGGATCTCGCCCAGAGGAAACTCCACATTGGGCAGGTAGCAAGTTGCAGATGAAGGCGTAAGCCCGAGCTCTTCTCCAGGGCAGGGCAGTTCGCGGTAAGGAAAACGAGATTCGGCAGCGAGGGCTCTGTCAGCCACTAGGGGGAGCAGCGCAGCGGCATCGCATACGCTGTTGGACTTGGACAGCACATACAGGGTCTCGTAGGTGTGGTTGTACTCCAGATGGGCGCGTAGAGACGACAGACTCCGAAAGCGCTTGTGCTCCCCACAGCGAGGACAACGGTACGGCAGGTCCAAAGAGGCCATTCCACGCTCCCGTGGATGCCAGGATGGAGCAAACTGCTCACGCCACCAAGCGCTGCCAAGAGCACGGACAGGCACGGACAGCGGCCGGGCACCACAGAGGACCACTCATTTCAGATGCGTTGGGTTTGCTGCAGGCTGAGAAAGGAACAGGATAGTATCACACATGCTCCCTCTGAGTCACAAGTTCTTGATTTAGTTCTTCAATAAGGTCTTGACTGCTGTTAGGCCTATTTCTGGCACTTAATCGGTTTTCCTCACAGTTCAAAACTTTTGTCCTAGTAAAAGAGAGAAAAGACACACAAAATTAACAAATATTAAAGCTTGCAGCTCGGGGTATCTGCATGTATCAGCACTGTGGATTTATTATGTTTTAATATCATTTTCAAGATCTTGAAATATTTTCAAGGAGTTATATGCTAAAAATAACATTATTTTGTATACTTGGTGTAATGCAATGTGTTTACGCTGTTTAAGGTTCAAAAAACATTATTTTCCACATACCGTACATTATTGCTCCTCTCAACCCCGCCTTTCTGAAATGTGTTGATTTTTACAAAGCTCATAGAAAGTGTGGTGTGCTCTAATCGGCCAGCTATCCAGTGCACTGTAATTGGCCGAATATCTCAAGCGTTTGATGGAAATGTTTTACGGCCCTTACCTTATTTGGAAACACACAGCTTCTCCACAACATTGCGGTGGCGGCAACAATACTACAGCCAGAATAAAAGTTATGCTTTCTTTCTTTGCATTAACTTTTGGGCAGTGTTATGCCCAACACAGTGACGTAGATATGTGGGAGCGGGTTTGAATGAGACGTTTTAGAAATGCATTATTGAGTCTTAACTTTTAGAAAGAACATCCCTTTTGATTTGAGACTTTAATCTCTGCGACTTTACTGATCTTACCTATGCACAGCTTATAACACTCCAAAGTGAAAAGAAAACATGAAATTGCGTCATTTGACCCCTTTAAGACCTGCTCATTTATCGGCTTCTATGCAAAGACACAAAAATCATCCTGTTCAAAGAGATACAAATAAACAATGGACCATTTTTTACAAATCTGTTAAAATCTTACATGTACCATCGTTTTCTCAGCAGCTGTTCAATTAAGAAATGGAAGACATTTTAAGAATTTTTTGAAATATTATATTTAGAATATATTACTTTATGTGAGTATACTGTGTTGTGTTTATAGCCGGTTATATCTATAGTAATTACAATGTATTGCTTGAATATGCATTGTTATGGAAAATTGTAAGGGTTCAAAGGTATATACAATATGTATGCATGTTGGGTCCATTATCATTTGGCTATAATTTATCGATTCAAAAGTTACAGGTCTATTTTACTTATTGGAACAATACAGATGACATTAAAAACTCACGTTTATTGACTAATATGACTACCAGAACTGTGCATCCCAATTTCAGTTTGAATTTGCAAATACTGGAATATTCTGTCAAAAAATTCAGATTTCTTGTATGTGTAAACTTGTAGCCAGAGGTGGAAAGTAACGAATTACATTTACTCGCGTTACTGTAATTGAGTAGCTTTTTTGTGTACTTGTACTTTTTTAAGTAATTTTTTTAATCTGTAATTTTACTTTTACTTAAGTATATTTTCTGTGAAGTATTGTACTTCGCTACATTTTAAAACACATTCGTTACTGAGTAAAAAAAAATCGCTCCGTGGAAACAACTGCAGCAAATAATGGGCAGAAGAAGAAACTGGCGCTAAAATCACAAGAAAGATGCAGACGAACAAGACAGGCGTTAATGGTGCAGACCCAGCTGAAAACCAGACCCCGTCGTACTCTGCTGAAGTTGAACTCGAAGGAAATGAAGTGAATCCCTGGCCATATATTCATGCTCTATTATGCAGTGTTAGCTGTGTTTGCCTCGGGAGACCGAACTAGCAGCTTATAACATCTCGACATCAACCCTTCGCAAGCATGTAGAGATAACGTAAGGTAAATACTTACATCATTGCATTGTTGGTTAAAATGACGGTTAGCAAAAGGTTTTGCACAAATGAGCCAAAAAGACAGTGGTGCAGGGTGTGCGATATCATCTGAGATAATATAGTAATTGTTGTTTTAACGATGTGCGATTTGACATTATCAGTATTTTGCCAAAAACCAAACAAATCACTCTAAACAGTGTGCCGTGAAATCTAGTAACGTTAGATTAGACTAATCCGCGTGCATCTGGACTGCTTTCTTTCACTGCGTGATTTAGTCTGTTAAAATGCGTTTAGAATGATCACAAAATTGAAGATATAGAAGCAGAAAATGTATATATTTATATAATTTAATATAGTAAGTCAACATCACATGAAGAATGCCGTTTTTCTCAAAAAATCACCATGATTACATCGGCCTGTAGTTTTTCTTTTTACACAGTTCAAAAAACAAGAAGTTAATTAAGAGACTTGCGTTTTAAACACCATATTGCCTGTTTTTGCTCTATTTCGACAACAAAAATAATACCAAACACAGCCACCATACACCGTTTTGCGTCTCTGACTCTGAGCAATGACGTGTTTCATTCCTTGAATTAACCGTTTAAATGATTCTGTTCAATCCCAATGACTCTCTTATGAGTGACTTGCTGACACCTACTGGTGGTTCTAATTTAACATTTAAAGTATCTTTTTATTTTTGTATTTTAAATGACTATTTAACCTTTGTGACCCTGGCCTGGAGCACAAAACCAGTCTTAAGTCGCTGGGGTATATTTGTAGCAATAGCCAACAATACATTGTATGGGTCAAAATTATAAATTTTTCTTTTATGCCAAAAATCATTAGCATATTAAGTAAAGATCATGTTCCATTAATATATTTTGTAAATTTCCTACTGTAAATATATCAAAACTAAGAGCTTAATTTGAACAACTTTAAAGGAGATTTTCTCAATATTTGGATTGTTTGCTCCCTCAGATTCCAGATTTTAAAATATTGTCCGTCCGATCATAACAAACCATACATCAATGGAAATATGATTTATTCAGCTTTCAGATGATGTATAAATCGCAATTTAGGAAAATGGACCCTTATGGTTTTGTGGTTCAGGGTCACATTTTATGTCTTATTTATCAAAACATTGTTTCTGCATTTGTAACTGCAGGCTAAATGCATTCATGTCAGTGTGTAATACATCTACGCCACTTCAGATGAAGCTTCTGCATTTCCTCTGCATTGCAAAGATGAATTTTGTTGATACTGATTTAATTTCCCTGGTAACAGCCTAAATGTGTTATTATTCTAATTAACTGATTCCTTTAATTAAAAACACCTAGTTTGAGATTTATAGGCCCATATACCAGGTGTGTCAAACTCTGGAGGGTGTTACTGGAGGGCCACAGCCCTAAAGAGTTTAGTTCCAACCCTGCTCCAACACACACACCATGTAGTTTTCAAATAAGACTAAATGATTAGTTTAGCTGTATCAGATGTGTTTAATTAGGGTAATATCTACACTGTGTAGGGCTGTGGCCCTCCAGGTACTGAGTTTGACACCTTTGGTCGATCCCATTTTTCCTCCCTCTCATTGTTAAAATGTAACTAAGTAATTTTACTCTGAGTAAATTTTAAATGAGCTACTTTTTACTTTTACTTGAGTATATTTTTAGACTGGTACTTTTACTTGTACTTAAGTAAAATTACAGTAATGTAATGGTACTTTTACTTTCCAATGGTACTTTCCACCTCTGCTTGTAGCTAATAAAGCTTTCTAATTTAGATGTTTAGCAAACTCAGTGAGCACAGGATGTGTAGACATGCTTTGCTTGCAACCTGACAAACATAAAAGCTGATATCAGCTCACTGGAGGCATACTTTTTTAATTGTGCATTGCTGAATAAAACCATGGGTTAAAAATAAACCTCTGTTCCTGAAATCTGCACTAACTAAAAATCATTCCTTTTATCAATTCTAACAAACCCTACACTTTTGTGGATAATTTCCACTTATATTCTTAATAAGCGATATAATCTCAATATATTCTTTATAAGCGATATGTGGCAATACCGTTTATATCGATATACTGTACAGTAGTTTGAAAGCGAGCGCATCTGAAAATACAGTGGAGGACACAGACTGAGCTAAAATGTATAATTGTGATTTATAATCTACTCATAGTAAATATAATAATTATAGTACATATAGTAATATAAGTATAATTTATAATCTACTTAACATGAAGTGCTTTAAAAAAAAGCTTGTAAGATATAGAAGCCTATAGTTTAGTTTCAGTTTAAAATGGCTCTGACAGAAAGGCTGCGTGTGCCGCTGACAAAGCGCGCTTTGAGATGTGCTGTTTTCCTAAATGCATAACTTACATTTCACATGGAATATAATCTCTATCTGTAAATGTTAGAAAGCCATGAATATATTTCCATTTTGCTGTCAGAAGTAGTGCATGAGCTCTTGCTTTGCGGTTCTCCGCTAAACTTCACAGACTTCAATCAGAACGAGCAATAATTCTGACTAAAATATACATTTTGCTGAAATATTTTTAGTTGGACAATAAATGTGGCATATGTAGAATTTTAAACCTACAAGTAAATCTATGTGTACGATAGCACTAACTGTAATGTGACTGTATTATTTTCATTTTTAGTTTAGTAAATTGGACTTCTGCTTTAAAAGCATAATTTTTTTATATTGCAATGTTACAATGTTAGAATGTAATTTTAACCATTTTGTAACATAATGTATGGTTACTAGGGGTGGGCATAGATTAATTTTTTTAATCTAGATTAATCTAGATTAAAATGGCTCATTTGAATTCTGCCGAAGGCATTCAGAATATGTGTGCTACCCAAATAATGACTAAAAGTAAGTCTTTGAGAACGGGTTTCTCAAGCCAGGTGGCACATTAGACCAGGGGCTCATCTCCTGTTTCCAAAATGCATCACAAACTGCTTGAGAAAGCTGTTCTACTATGATAATTGGTGATGAAAATAAACTATGTTCAATAAGATGTACTTGTGTTTACTAACTGTTTATTCAGTTAAACATGAATTTTGAACTGTAGGCCTACATAAGAGGTCGTGATGAACTGTTTACAGTTTCCATTGGGAAGCTTCTTAAAAATAAATTTTCCCTGAAGCAAACCCGGCGGCTTCATAGCTGCATCCATGTTAGCACGTCACGTTTGATGTGGTAATTTCACAGTAACGTTAGGCATACACACAGGTTCGAAGCAGAGGGTGACTTGACTTCTCAAGTTCACATGAGACCTAAAGCGCATCCTGTTTGCTTAAAAGCGCAACGTTTCGTTGTTATTCTGAGTGCACACAAATAAACGTAGAGTCTTTACAGATTCGAAAGATGTATTAGGCTACTTTTATCTGTATGACCAAAATGACGGAGATTTTAAGAGCAAGTGAGCGCACCGGAGCCTGTCCTGCGCAAACGCGCTTCCACACAAACACTTCAATAGCGCACATTTCTCTAGGTTAACATCATATTGAGCGGCCATGTAAAGTTGCTACTACATACATCTTTCAGAGGAAAAGCCATATTTGAGGTTGATGAATGATAGGTGAGCGTTTGGATGTCCTGCCCGATTGTATTACCACATAGACCAGCCGTTAACAATCTGTCCATCACGGACTGCGAGCCTCTAGTTCGAAGACTCGTTCTCGCCCCCTACAGTGCAATTCGGCTAGGTATACATCCGCGCTAAAATATCAGGGTGAAAGTCATCATAGCTTGCGTAGTATAGACCCAGCTCCCAACCCAACTTTGAGAATAGATTAACGGCGATATTTTTTTTATCGCCGATAAGAGTCTCACGTTAACGCAGCACGTTAACGCCGATAACGGCCCACCACTAATGGTTACATTCACTTTATTGTTTTAATCCAAATACAAAAGCATAGAAAATACAGAGATATATACCGTATACCGCAAATCAGCCAAAAAATACCTATATGAATATGATATGAACTTTTGCTCATATCGCCAGCCCTACACAGGACAATTTAAAGCAAGGGTGGAGAAGTCAAAGATTTTAAGTCGACTAATCTCTGTGAGTGGCTTCAGCCTCTAAGGAACTGAGAATGGACACGCATGGAGCTGTTTTTGCTCAATATGCATTTCTATGCACTAATGGTAATGAACATTATGTAAGAACATATCAGTAAGTATATCTTTCAATATGCCACACTACAAGGCGATTACTCAAAGTAATGTTTGGCAATAGTTCAAGGAACAGTCTCTTAGAAGTTTAACAACACTGCAAAAGAAGTGCCTATTGTGTGAAATTATTGGTAGTAGGCCATGTGGCTTGATAGTTCATCTAACTATTTCCAAAGAGGTACTTCATCAACATAAGACAAGTCTTAAGGTGTAATTAATCCCCATTAGTGTTCTCCAGTCTTTTATACTGTTCCAATTCCCACCATTTTCAGTCCCACATTATTGCGAACACTGCAGATAAGAATGGGCATGAAACTAAAATGATGAGTATTTATCCTGCACAATTGATCCTGGAATGAATTTAAGGCTGAGACTAGTATGAAAGAGCCAGTCATATTCATTCAACTGGGGATTAGATAAGCACAATTCCCCCAAATTAATCCAAGATACTGAATCAAATAATCTGCCATAGTAGGTCATGCACAGTGCATTTAACAAGCAATATTACAGAATAGAACGGAAATCTCTAAATTGTCCAGTAGTCTTGGCTCTGGAAGTTTATTCCCTGTTCGTATTCTGAATAGAATTTCTTCATTCATTATTTTAAGCCAATCATTTTACAGATGAATCACAAAATATATTTGATTTCCAGTATTTGAAAATAAGTGTTCACTTATAAAAGGAATAAATGAGCAGTCATTCATAATTTAAGGAAACAAATCCCCAATGATACAACTTAAAAAGAATAAATAATAATTTTGTAACAAAAATTATATAACAAAAAATGCAATTTTAAAAGCTGAATATTAGACAATAATTCATGCAAATTAGATCACGCTACAATTCCAAAATTTGAAATCAGTAAGCTCTAAATAAATTAATAAATTTAATCTGCACGGATGCATTTAATTGATAAAAAAGTGACGGTAAAGCCTTTTACATTGTTACAAAAATATTAAGCAGCACAGGCATTTTCAATATTGATAATAAAAATAAATGTTTCAATAAATCACAAATCTGGTAGCCATTTTCCATGACTATCATTGTCTGATTTGATGGTTTTAGACTGGTCAGCTAGTGAGTTTGGGAGACATGCTAAACCTGCTTAAACCAAGTAAGACCAGTAAGACCACCTTAGGCTGGTTTACGTTGTTACTATTTACTGTATGTGACCAGTGCAAGAAGCACTTAGTCTGAGGTAATAAACGGAGTGTGATTTCAGAAAGAGTGACATTGAGTTGGGTTGGCTGAACTATCGCTCATTGCAGAAAAAGTGAAAGAAGGAAAACAAATCTGACAACATGCTTAAACAATCATGTCAAAACCTAGACCACATCTGCTGTCCTTGGCTCATCGAATTCACGATGGGTGACCGTAGTGGCGTTTTTCTCCCACTGGGTCAAACCACGGACTCTTTCCCTGAGGGTGCTTGCTGATTTAAGAGCATCATCATTATATCATCTATTGTGACACACAATTTAAAAAGCAGAATCCTATGAATCTGTGCAATCAGTTTCATTATGTGGATGTCTTCATATGTCATTCTGTCAGGAGTGCACATCATTATAGGCACTTGGTATCATTTTGGTCTGTCCCTATTGTGCCACAAATGATCTCTGTCTGGGTTTGTCTCTCTCTATAACCTCCTTCCTCCTTAGCTGAGGAGACAGAGAAAACCTTTTCATTACTAATGGGACTTGAAGACTCTCTCGTCTCAGATCTGTAATGGGATAACAAAAGACTTTTGATTAAGGCCTTCTTAGCAAGCATTATCAGTAAACACATAACTAAAACCATTAAAGGGTTCTGTTAACAGCAGCCATTTAAGCATAGGAAACAGCCCAGTGCTATCAGAGGTTATAAAAAGAGCGGCCACTTTGATGCTACATCACGATCAACATTCCTGCAATCAGCTCTGACCTTGATGTCAGAGAGCCGTTTGAGTCTTGCAGACAAACTGCTGCTTCCAAGATGGAGGTTTATTGTTGCCACGGATACAAGCTTAGAATGTGAAGCACAGTAATAAATGGACACAAACAAGCCAGCCAGTAATGATGAATCATCAGAGAGAGGTAAAAAGGAGAGGAGGATGGGGTGGATAAGTTAAAGAATGCAGGAAGAATGTTGGAATGGACTGAGAAGAGAGTGAAGGGTAGTGGGTTGCTTTTCGTGAGATGGGCGGATGCAGGGAACTCCAAGTGCTATTATCAATTAAAGAATTTGCATATTGTGATAGAAATACATTACATATATATTGGTTATTGGTTGGTTGATTGATAAATATATTTTTTCATAAAATTTCATTCTATATTTGTACATTTAGATTGCCTTCGCCGTCATCTAATGCTCATTTAAAGGAATAGTTCACCCAAAAATTTAAATTATGTCATAATTTATTCACTTTCCAATTCCCTCAAACCTGTATGAGTTTCTTTCGTCTGTTGAACACAAAAGAAGGTATTTTAAGAATATTGGTAAACAAGCAGTTGCTGGTAGCCATTGACTTCCATGGTGTTTTATCCATACTATGGAAGTCAATTGCTACCAGGAGCTGTTTAGATACCATCATTCTTCAAAATGTCTTCTTTTGTGTTCAACAGAAGTAATAAACTTACACAGGTTTGGAACAACTTGAGGGTGAATAAATTACAGGATTTTCATTGTTGGGTGAACGATCGCTTTAAAGGTATTCTTTAAAACAAAATAATAATTTAGTAATACTGTTAAATGTAATCTTTAACAAATCTTATTTTCTTTATATTGCATATTATTTTTTGTTGCCTTGTAGTATTTTATGCCTTGTAGTATTTAATTTAGTAGACTTGTAGTATTTAAAATGACTGAATTTATATATTTTTATTTTATTTATCTAAAATTGATTTTTAGACAAAAATATAAAACAAAACATATAGAACAAAATAGAGTATTAGTATAGATCAAAAAGTATAGATTTTATTATCAGTTCATATTTAAAAAATAAATTAATGAAAATAAAAATTAATTGTTTTTTTTCATGTTCCAGTTTGACATTACACTTTGTCTTAACCATACGCAACACACAAAATGAAAAGCCACGGCCATTCCATAACTCATTGGGGCTCCTGCTTATGAAGTAATTTTTTGAGAAACATGAGATATCACATGACAAATCTAACATGATTTGTGAAAGCAAGGAAAATCATAAAAAGTATGGCATCTAGAGCATTAAGTACATTGTGAAAATGTGTTGTGAAATTACATGTTGGGTGAAAAACCGCACAAATAATAATGTCTTATTTTTAGTGATCTGGTTGACTGTGACGTCACTTTAGCTTTAAACATGAATGGGAAAAAAATTATGATGGTATTGTTCCTGGTTAGGACACGGTGTTAACATTTTACTGAAAGATTCATACATATGCAAATCACATGATGTGTCTACGTAGTTGTGCATTATTATATCAGGTCATGGTGAGCAATGTTCTCTGTATTTCTTGCCACATCAGTGCATTTCATAATTTTCATGATGTCATGTCATAGAAAGAGGCTTTGTGCACAGTGAATGCTGTCATTTTTCCCATTGAGTAAACACAGTAACATTTATTTATATACATTTTGAGTCTAAAATGAACTGAAGTCAAAATATTCTATGACTAGGCCAAGAATAAGATTTTGACTGATCCTTGTTACCTAAATGTATAATGCAATTCCATGCATTTCACTTTTTTAAGCCATTCTAAGCATTCATTCTCGTCTTTGGAAGTAGTGGTTTCTCCTGAGTGAGTAAAGCCGGACGTGCTAGTATGATCACACAATGCCCCTGTGATTTAAAAGTAGTAGCCAAAATAGCTCAGCTCTCAGAGGCCATTGAATCACAAAAGAGTCACAACAATGAAACTAACTCAGACTCTAGTAACGCTACTGTTATGCAATTCCACAAGCATATTTCAATAAACACACTGTTGTGCCTAGTTTTTTTTTACGTACTTATTTTTTGTAAAACTGAACAAATGGGAAACATCTATAGCATTACTTCCTCATCTAAACTTCCAGTTAAAAAATTAATAATAATAATAAATTGTAAGCATTTTCATGGGGTTTTGAAAGGAATTTTAAAGTAAGCTCAGTATGCAAATTTAGGGCACAAATGATGTGTACCTGAAAACCCAATCTGCATAATACATATTTCATATTGTATATTCATGGTCTTACCATGTACAATTCATCTTCAGTGCATATTATTCTAAAGTAAAAAAAAAAGTATTCTTCCTTCATCAAAATCGAACAACTTGTTCTGCCTTTGAAATGATTTCCGATTTGCGCCAAGCTGTCTTATTTTTTCTAATCAATCTAATCAATTTTCTGTTGATAAAATTAAGTTCTGCCTCATGGGTTTGTCTCATTAAATGTATTGTTACACCCAGAAATGCATTACAAAAGGGTCGGTGCATCAGAAATTACAAAAACTGTAAAGTTTCTTGACCATGTTTTTTTATTTCCCAAAGTATTTGTATTGCAAAAATCACTTTTTAAAACTTGGTTTAACCACATGTGCCACCTTTGTGTCAAGGCCCACAACAAATGTTTGTTATATATACATTTACATTCTTGTCTTGAGCTTGAACAAAAACAAACTTTTGACCTCCACTAGGCCAACTGAGATATTGGTCAATGCCATTTCAAGCATAGGCAAGAAGGTACAAGTCACTGTATGAACATAACATAAAGGAGCACAACCAGAAGAGATAGTAGCAGAATCACAAGGACAATGCTAATGCTTGTATGAAGCATGGAAAACATCCTCATAGCTGCCTCAGCAAAACCGAAGACCAAGGCTGATCAGGATGGTTGATTCCAAAAGTTGAAGCTCAACTGGCGAGACCCGTCTGGCTCCTATTGATCCATGGGATTTCACTGAGCCAATTATCCCTCATTACCAACAGCTCATCACGTGCCACTAGTCTGGGAAGACATCCCAATAAAACATTAAAGGCCTTCTCACACTTCCCGTTCTGTACCACTAGCTGATGCAGGCCGATCGATTTCACAATTATATTATTTTCCATACAGGTTAGCAAACATTCGCATCCACTTAGTGCACAGTTTGCTGTGGTTCAGTTGCTAGAAAGGAGACATACTAAAATAACACTATTATTGTGTAAACAGATGCAATTAACAAATATAACTACTCCATTATCTCGCCTCTGTGTGCTTTCCATTTTAACATTTGGGTTTCATTTACATCAATAGCCTGTGGTCACTCCTCTGTGTACTTTACATTTCAAGCCTTAAATGGATTTGTGAAACACTACTATGAACTCTATGGAATTACACTGTGTGCATCTCTGCTAAACAATAATTATTCCATAATTTTTCACCAACTAATCAGCTGTCTAAAGTGGCATAGATACAGTACTTGTATAGCCCTGATTGCTAGTTTCCATTTTGAATGATCTGATCACAGATGGCTATGCTAAATACACTAAACCGGGGTCTAAAATGTTCTGTGATTTGATCAGTGAAAAGCTTGCAACCACATGGCATTTGTAGTGTAAACGTTCATGCATCCCAGACAACCTGAACATTTGATCTACTCACCTGTCAAACAATCATCGCACTACAATAATAGTTTCAAACTATGCATAAGGCCTACTGATAAATGTGTGACAAAGACTGACACGGAAGAGAAGAAATTGTTGAATAAAGTTGTTATTTTTGTTTTCGTTGCACACAAAAAGTATTCTTGTAGCTTCATAAAATTACAGTTGAGCCACTGATGTCACATGGACTATTTTAATGATGTCCTTACTACCTTTCTGGGCCTTGAACATAGTAGTTGCATTGCTGTTAATGGAAGGTCAGAGAGCTCTCAGATTTCCTCAAAAATATCAGAATTTTTGTTCCGAAGATGAACAAGGTTTGGTCTTACAGGTTTGGAACGACATGAGGGTGAGTAATTAGACAGAATTTTCATTTTTTGGTGAACTAACACTTTAATGCATTTTTGAGGTCAACAATAACTACCAAAAGTCTCCCTGAACCCCTGTCAAAACACTACTCGTTACATACTTTAATAGTCTTGCATATGATGTAAAGGTTTTATATTACAAATAGTATTTCTTAGTTTTAGAAAGCAATTTGTTACACGTTTCCCAAATAGAAATCTGAGAAAACCGGACTCCACACAGCAGGTAAACAAACCAGTCCTTCTCCCATGTCCCAAGCATGCTCAAGATCAATAGCAGATCAGACACAGGGGACCATCAATGTCTGAAACAGTAAATAACACAATGCCTCATTGTCTATTGTCAATAAGTCTTATTATCATAATGCAGTGCTGAAAAAAGAGGCAGCATTGACAAACCTGGGCATGAAATTACAGATGAAATTACATTTGCAGGGACTCTCCATCGGTTTTCTTTTAAATTGGTTGAAATAATTGCAGCGAATTGTATTGACCAATATTTTAACAATATTCCAAATTTTCTTGGTTATTGGTTGTATAATGTTGGGTCAACCAAGTCCACCATTTCTTCAAGTAAAACAACAAAAACATTTTGTAACCATGCATTGCCAAGTGAGAAATGCATGTATTTAGCATATAAGCTAGATAGTCCAAAACAAGGATAGAAATAAAATTGTGACATCTCTAGATCAACAAACAGTATTATTATTATTATAGATTTCAAATTATGCAAAACACAAGTTTTCAGTGTAGCAAATATTATATAAGCAATACGTAACTGAACGAAGTACATCATAATCACATCTGGATATTCGTTATTGGACATTTACAAAAACTGATCTGTTCGTTTGTGAAAACAACTAGCCTTTATCAATCAATCTTAAGGTCATAATTTTAGACCAACTTTATATTTATTTTTTTGTTCTTTCTTTTTCCAGTGTACTTAAGACAATCTTAAACCATAAAATGTTACTATCATAATAACCTGTCAGCAGACGTTTTATGCAGCTATCAAAACAAACGTGTAAAATAGCAACAAAAAAGTGTTATTATACTGATTAGGCTATTGTAACTGGAAACATCCAGACAAGAAAAAGGCCGGCGACATCATGGCTATGTTTACGGGTGGCAGGCAGCTAAAATGCAGTCTAGTTAGGCAGCTCACTAGGTTTTGAGACACTACCTATCATTTGACAAGGGATCTCTCCCTAAATAATCAGGATTGCGCTCCGTGTCATTGACAGTTGATGCGGTCGTTGGCAAATATGTCATGTAAGATAAGGGTGGAGGCACTACATAATCAGAAATGGAGCTCATGCTCTCATACTCTTGGGTCCATGGATGTGAGAAATGATACCGCATGCGGCTCATACTAACCATGGAGATGCCACATTTCATAAGATACATAATAATAATGCCAAACGCGATTTAAGCATATCGGTCACGGGCATATATTTGGAGGTATGTTACCTCGCTTTAAAATCGTGCCCGACGGCGCAACCACGGTTCAACATATTTTCACCATTTTTATCCAATAACGTAGGCGAGTCGCGGTACAAATCCGTCTCCTCGAGCCCTTCACATGACCGTCGCTTGCTAACATCAGCAAACCCGATGACTAGAAACACTCAGTTCCCATTGTCACCATCCAATACATGTTACATGTGTCAGAAAGTGTGCCTCTCACCTCGCAGATCTGTGCCCATTTTCCGCCCGTGCCCAGCAGCCTCTCCAGCAGGATGACGTCACGAGCGCCACTCTCTGCAGCAGAAGACGAGCGCGAACCAACACGCGTCGCGCGGCGCAGGGAAATAAAAAAGGGGGCGTGTGTGACGCTCACCGCAACGCGCTGAATGAATGCCCTACTTGTCCTGCTTGGAGTCGGGGTTTTAAGTGAATCCGCTTTTTTAGCAGTGTACTGAAGATAAAAAGCATTTATTGCGGATGGTTTTGACATCAAGAAGGTACGCCACGCAGTGTAGACTACATATGTTTACTACATTCAGTCATATAGCCTAGATCACAGTATTTCAAACTTTTTTTTAAAATTGAGATTTATACATCATCTGAAAGCTGAATAGATAAGCTTTTTGGTTGTTGTTCATTCTTAGGGCAATATTTGGCTATATATATATATAAATCGATTCAGTTGAAATTGGATAGCAGTGGTTCGTTTCACTGTAAGTATAGCTAGGGAACACATACTGTATGCTGGTTGAAATAAAACGTGCTGCTTACCTCAGATGTACAGTAAGTTACTCTGGACAAACCGTTTGCCTTCTTATGTGTAGTTAAGGAGACAATCAATTCCCAGCTTTACTTCCCAATCTGGTCAGACATATCAAAAGAAAAACCCTTCTTAACCGAACAGAGACAATTCTATACAGTGCAACCTATGTCTAAAGAAAAATGGGGCTCGAATGCAAAGCAATTACTCATTAACATGCTCAGATCCTGTTGGCTTAATAATTGTTTGTACATAGAAAAATCATGAATCACACCTGTCTAATTTGTGGTGGAAATAAATAATAATGTTAGAACTGGCCTGTTGTCCAGAAGTTGTGTTGTTTGGCAATGTTAAACACCTGATCAAATGTGCAACAAGCGCAGTGCAGTCAGTGACTGAGAAGCAACCTTTCAGTCAACCTGAAACAAGTGCAGAGACTTGAAGACATCGTTGCAGTAAAACATTACCGCCATCTTGTGGTTATATTGTGAATACGCACGAGGAACCGCGGTGAAAATCTATCTAGCTACAGGGATTGAACAAAATAATGTGAACACCCTTTATTATAGGAGTTAAATAGTTTTTGTTGGCTACAGTGAAATTGTATCTCTGGGATGCATATCAGTGTAATATGTGTTCAGCTGTGTTTAGTACAAGCCATGGGTGTCGTTACGAAAATTAACCATGGTTTTATTGTGGGAAAAGTGTAGTAACCATGTTTTTTTACCATATTGATTATAATTTGTATAACCACAGCTTTACCAAAGATACCATGGTTAAACTATGGTTAGTGTAGCAAAGTCATGGTTAATTTTTGGTTGCTAGTTTATCTATCTATCTATCTATCTATCTATCTATCTATCTATCTATCTATCTATCTATCTATCTATCTATCTATCTATCTATCTATCTATCTATCTATCTATCTATCTATCTATCTATCTATCTATCTATCTATCTATCTATCTATCTATCTATCTATCTATCTATCTATCTATCTATCTATCTATCTATCTATCTATCTAAAGCCACTACAGTTTGTTCCCACAATGAGCACAGCATGTCATAACAGACATGACTTACAGCACCAGAAGTTTCATCAGACCTTAATTTGTTCCTTCACAGATAACAATGTTCTATCCTATTATCTGCAAGGGAATATTACATGGCCGTGTGCATTCCGGTGTCCTCGAATAGCCTTTAATGAGAGCAGTAATTCCTAAACACCTGCTGCAGATGAAACGCTGTCATCTTCAGCGCAGCTCAATTAAAGGAAGTGTTTTCCCCTAACCCTTCCACACACACACACACACACACACATGCATGCACACACACACACACACACACACACACACACACACACACACACACACACACACACATATTCTCTCTACAGTCTTTTTAATTCAGACATTTCAAAAAGTGACAACCACACTATGGGCTAATTGCTAGCCTGTCATCTACCTTTGTATTTTGATGGATTCCATTCATGATG
Source organism: Gymnocypris eckloni scoliostomus (assembly GCA_027564155.1). Taxonomy (NCBI): domain Eukaryota; kingdom Metazoa; phylum Chordata; class Actinopteri; order Cypriniformes; family Cyprinidae; genus Gymnocypris; species Gymnocypris eckloni. The sequence continues at coordinate 28,532,687 of CM050416.1, forward strand.
TGCTGTGATTTTCCATAGCTTTTTAGCAATAAATGCTTACTGAGGATATTATTAGCTTCTGTTTGCTTAGCAACGATAGCATGTGCCTGAAATGTGTCGTTTTTTTTTTTTACTGTAATTTAAACACTGAGATATTGGAGATGTGCAGTATTGATGCAAAGCAAGACATTAGAATGAAATCTCTCAGCTACACTGAACTTGATTGTGTATCTGTGCGATGGTATGTTCCCCATAATAATGATAAGTGCATTTCTATTAAAGCCAAATGGAAATCAATACACCTGCAAACAATATGCGTTACTCAAAACCTGTATTACAAGAGTACTATCAACAGGGGACAGCAAAAGATAGATCTTCTCAAAGGTGCAAACAACTGCAGGCACTACAAGCACGAAAGAACTGTTGCATATCACTGAAATATGAATGTGCACAGAGAACAACTACTTCAATATTGTGCTAATTTATATAATCAACACAATTTTATTATTCATTGGCATTTTATTCTATTTATTGCAGGAAAACAATTCCTTTACTTCATAAATAAAATGTAAAAAAACAAATGCAAATGTAAAATATTTCAGTAAAAAACTGCAATATTCATATCAATATTTGTCATAGGCCAGCCAACAGATATACCGAGACACCTAATAAGCCATTAAAATCTGAATATAATAGAAATATAGAAATATTAAAATCAGCCAGAATTCCGAATTCGCTGCTCTGAAAATGCAAACAAGTTTGTTTTCTCTGTGGAATTTTGTGTTCAAACAATGAAAAAGCAAGTGTGTGCTAATAATACGACTCAAGTGGCCACTGAACATACTGAGAGCATAAAATGAACAAACAAGACCTAAGTGAAGGGCATGATTATAACTGGCACACAATATGCATATCAACCTAGATTAGGCACTAAATGCCACAAAAAGGAATGTTGGCTTACTAAAGACTTTGTAATAGCACAGGGAGTCGATTTTTAAACTAACACATCAAGTGAAACTTGTGCACAAACAATTCTAGTAATCTTTCTCTGTTAATGACACCGTGCAGATACAAGTGTGAAATCACGTTCAGCAACGACAATAGTACAGACCTCTGCATTCTTAGCTTGAGCCACAGATGTTGCCATAGTAACAGAGTATATCTTATCAAGTATGGCTCTGTGTGTGTGTGTGTGTGTGTGTGTGTGTGTGTGTGTGTGTGTTTCTGGAACTTATTTGGGCTTTCAGTGTAGGTATGACAACAGGCTGTTGAGTTGTTACACTGATTTGCATGTTAATAGATTTAACAGCTATGGTGTGTTTGTTTAACCCCTAGCAAGGGTTCGCAACAATTGCAGTCAGATAGCTTGAATTGGGATCAATATGGGCTTTTATGTAAATGGTATAAGATACTTGTAAACTAAAAATAGAGTCGCTTCAGATGGGAGCGAATCAATTCAGCATTGGGGTGGATATGGTTGCCAGTGGCATTAACTGTATATTGAGCCAGTACTTTCGCAGTTTTTTTACACCTCAGAAAAAAATGCATCTTGTTTTGTAATGATTGAAATTTGTGCATCCTGAGGGAACTGACAATCCAAGGCAGGGATGATTGACAGGTGAAACTGTTCCAATCCACGGCTTTGATGCTCATGCAATCTGCCTAGCAGGCACGCGCAGAGGGGGGTGTGGTGGGTGCTTGAGCACCTGCCCTTTTTCCCCTTGATGCCCGAAGTGCCCTTTTGTCAAGAAATTGCTTTTTAAGTTTTTTTGTGTAATTAACCACCCTTTTGTGCAGGCCTACCCAATCTAACTATTATTAAAATAAATGATTCATAAATAGTAAATACAATTATCCACATGATGACCTTTCTCCTGACGATCTCGCAAGATCATCCGGGAAAATCCCTCGGGTTCAGACACCTTTGGTAATTTAGGGCACCAGGATGCCGGTAAGTGGAGTTCTCAGCGGAGCAGTGTGCTTGCGTAAACTTATATTATTGAATTATTATTGTTTTACAGGAACGGCGTAAAGAGATCATGCACAGCTGTTGTTTATATTGCTGTGTGAAGCCTGTGGAAGCAAAGTTAGCTGCAGCAAGGGGCTACAATATTTTTGTTCAATGTTTTCCTAATGACAATTTTATGATTGGTTTATAAAGGCTTCTAGGAACACCTTTTTCCCATTTCTAGCACATAATAATTCAGGAAATATATTTTACAGTTTCTATACTAAATGATATGTCAACCAGTACTGCATTTTTCATATAGTTTAATTATTTATTACCTGGAGATAACTTGAAAAACACACATAAACCATATATTTTCGCAATCGTGTGTTTGTCTTCACGTTTCATCAGTAAAATCGTTTCTTCTTTTTATTCGGCTCAGCTACATCTATAGCCCTGTGCTTTTGTCCACAGTAGGGATTTCCTGCACGTCATAAGTTTATTCCAGTATGATCAGCTCTCAGGGAACGAATTTACATTATATTAAAATTAATATTAAATAAAGAAATTCAGCTAACGTAGTTCTACACACAGCAATATAAACAAAGGTGCTTGTTCGCTTTCATTATTGCTGTTTAATTGAGAAAAGTTTAAAGCGCATGGAGGTGTCATGTATTTTTTATATTATCTGACTAAAAACTATTCATACTCTGAACAATTATTATTACAGTATTTATTTAAAACAGAGTGTCTTAAAAATAATTATCACAACACTGGTAAAACAGGCTTATACTGATTTTCTCGTCTTCCGAATTATACTTATCAATCCTGTTTTTATAATCATTATCATTCAAAAAATGAATAAATTCAGAATAGGATTAGAATATAATTCTATTTTAAATCAGACAGGAATATTTTTCTACAACAACAGTAGTGTTTACAACAGCAAAACCACCATACCCTGTAAACTCTATAAAAACAGCAACAGCAATAATAATAATAATAATATAATTCCAGAGTAATTAAGAGGTGCACAATATGTCTTTAACATTTAAACTTAAAATGGTATTTTCTGTTCTGTGTTTCTTTTTCAAACCTGCGTCATGCCATTTGCAGCTGTATCAATACAGAAGCATCCATTTCGATACACATATCAGCAAGGAGCACAGCCCTATTAAAAGCCGTGTTCCATGTGCCCCTGTTATATTTTGAGCACCTGCCCTCAAAGGTCTCTACACGGCCCTGCTGCCGAGAGCTTTAAGGGACGATCATGAATTTCCCCTTCTTACCCCTTAATTCAACAATCTCTGCATAAAACCCTTGCGTGGCCCTTGTTGCATATCCATAAAGACTAAATTGTTTGAACCTGTTAGACTTTATAGCCCCCGCTCAGCTCAGGGAATCGCCTGGCGCACATCCCATTGTCAAATATAATGAGGGTGTTTGATGTGAGGGCACTGTGGTACATAATGAGGTGTGCTGCTCTGAACACATAAAAGTACATCTGGCCTATGCTGGACTGCTGCGGGAGAAACTTTGAGCCCTGGTGGCCTGGACAAAAGATGTGGGTCCATTTTAATGGAGAGCTGTATAAACTATGTGTACTTATGAACTATTTATTATTTTTAGAAGAGTATCTGCTTAATTGAATGATTTCCCATACATAAATGAAATGCTAAAGGATCTCAGAAGAAGATGTTGAAGAAGAACAAATTTGTGTCCATAAAATGAATGTTAATGGGTTCAAAATGAATAAAAAACACTATTTGTGACCCTGGACCACGAAAAGTGTAATTTAAAGTGTAAAACAAAATCTAAATATTAAGAAAATCGCCTTTAAAGTTGTCCAAATTAAGCTCTTAGCAATGTTTTGATATATTTACGGTAATAAATTTACAAAATATCTTAATGGAACATGATCTATACTTAACGTCCTAATGATTTTTGGCATAATTTTCTTTTTATAATTTTGACCCATAAAATATATTTCCTTTCCTTTCCTTTCCTTTCCTTTCCTTTCCTTTAATATATATATATATATATATATATATATAATCAAAATTATCATTATGAAATGTTGTAAATTCTATTGTTTGGTGTCAGTAAAGTATCTACATATATTTTTATAGCAAGGCAGAGATAATAAGTGTCATTCCTGGGGAAAGTTATCGAGTGCAGATGACAGCAACTGTCTCAGCGGAACAAGCCATGACGATTCAGCGCCATGCGGCCTCCTTCAAGGAAGGAAATCGCGTTTGGTCTTGAACTGTATCGCGTCCCTTGTCTGTGTCGGGCGCTTGCTTGGTCATTTACTGTGATAAAGGAAAATGTGTTCAGCTGAATTGGAGTGTTATTTTGTTAGATGGGTATAAAAAGCATAGTTTACTGCGGCAGCGGTCGCGGTAGCCTTCGCGTGAAGACCGAAGAGTGTAAAGACCATCTACTCTACCGTACGACTCCACCGGGCAGGGACTCCGGCAAAGGATATATGTATCGCTTTTTATTTATCTTCTTTCTTTCTGCTTGTTTCACTTCTGTTTTAGTTTTTATAACCAATTCTTACTATGTGTTGTTTGTTAGCATGTGTTTTTGACAGTGTTCTTTTTTTAGGATTACTGATAAACTACTGCCATTTGATGTTATCTATTTTAATTTTAGATAAATTATGTATTCATTTATTATGTCTTTATAGATATTTTCTTTAGTTTTATTGAATTGGAGTTATTTTAGCAATGTAACTTCAACATACTACATGGAAATGAAATAACATATATATATATATATATATATATATATATATATATTGTTTTTAGATAAAAAAAAATTGTTTTCATTTAAATGTTTAGTTTTGAAATGTTGTTGTATGCATTTGTCATTTTATTTAATTTCTCAATTTTCTTAAATGTGTATATATAGTATTTATAGAGTTTTAACTTATAGTTTTAGTTACTTTTTCTTATTTGTAAGTCGCGTCTGCTAAATGACCAATGGATGTGCAGTTTCACTGCGTGATTGAAAAGGCTTCAGTGGAAGAGAAAAAAATTGTTTTTCCCATACAATGCTCGTTCCCATATCTCAGGGAACCGAGGTTACGATAGTAACCGAGTATTTTATGCCCCCTATAAGCTTAAATACTATATCTTCTAAACATCACCAATCTATTCTCTTAAAGAGAGACTATATTAAATATTAACCACATAGTCCAGGAACATAATATTGAAAAAAATAAAAAAATAAACAATTCAATCCTATTATGAAACACAAAAATAAGCAAACGGAGTTTGAGCATTATGGCCTATACACTCCTGTATACTGTATACACTCCTGTATACACTGGCCTCTAATTGTATTCTGTTATAAGAAACAATAATAACAATAAGACAGTCAACAATTAATATACATATTCTATAGCAAAGCAATTATTATTCTTGAAGAATGATATCCAGGATTTCAAGCAACAGTCACAGTCCATATCATAGTCTTACTGTCTCAATCAGTTTCCAACAAGAGACAGATTTTTGTGATGGGTCTATCAAGCTCGCTTTTTTTGTCTTAACTTGAACTCTGCGAATGAGTCCATGTGCATCTTGTATCGTTTTGGTAACTCTTGCCATTACACATGAATTTCTGTGTGCTGATTCATCTACAATTAAGACAATATCTTAATGCTTATAATTTCGGTATACTTTCATCCATTTTTGACGTCTTTGAAGCTCTGGTAAATGTTCTCTAATCCATCGCTTCCAAAAGAGGTCAGCCATCTATTGCACCTTTTGTGCATATAGAGGTCTTCCTTTTGGAAGAATCAAGGGGCAAAAGCAGGTTTTACATTCATTGGCAGCAAATGGATAGGCATGAGGGCTTCTAAATCATTTGGGTCATTGGAGGGGGTAGTTATTGGTCTACTATTCAAGATGGTTTCCACTTCACAGAGAAATGTCTGAAGACCTCTAATAGACATTGGCCACAATTAACAGTACCCTTTTATTCAATACTTTTTTTAAACCTCCATTTGCCAGTTTAACAGTTCTAAATTTTCTCCTATAATGCCTGATGAGGTTAGTGAACACCTAACAAGAGAGCAGAGACCATTCCTCCATCCAGAGTCACTCCAGACCCTTCAGATTCCCAGCTCCATGTTGGTGCTTCTTCTCTTCAGTTCACCTCACTCATTTTCTATAGAGTTCAGGTCAGAGGCCTGAAATGGCCATAGCAGAAGCTTGGTTTTGTGCTCAGTGACCCATTTTTGTGTTGTTGTTGAGGTTTGTGTTTGGATTATTGTATGGTTGGAAGATCCAAAAATTGAATTTTTTATTAGATTTCTAACAGAGTCAGTCATTTATTGATTTGTATCTGTTGATATTTGATAGAATCCATGGTGCCATGTGTCTAAACAAGATGTCCAGGACCTCCAGCAGAAATATAGGCCCAGAACATCAAACATCCTGCAGTATATTTCATAGTACACATGGGGTACTTTTTATCCCTGTGTTCACCAAACCCATCTTGAGTGTCTGCTGCTAAAAATGTATTTGTTTTGTTTCATCTGACCATAGAAGCCAGTCCCATTTGAAGTTCCAGTCGTGTCTGATAACTGAATATGCTGGAGTTTGTTTTTGGATGAGTGAGGATAATTTTTCTTGAAATACTCCCAAACAATAATCACCATGGAGTGATCAAAATTGTGAATATGAATGTGAATATACTTCAGCGATATTTTACTCGTAAGAATTTCAAGGAGTCCCAATGTTTTGTGTCCAACATGTGTCCAATTTGTGTCCAACATGAATTTGAGAAAAACATTTATTATTTCATAATGAGATTTTCCCCCATTCTCAATTGTTTTAGTTAAATGAAAGGTTATATATATACTGTATAATAGTCAACATTTGAAGTGGATCAAATAATCTCAAAATAATGTTGGCAAAAAATATAAACGGTTTAACATCACATTATTTGTAATTTTATTATAAAGTGCTTTCAAAATTATGGTTTTTGGAAATGGTTTGAAAAAACAACAAATTACCAAGTAATTTACAATGGAAACCTGATTCAAGCAGTTAAATACAGACACTTTATAAATCTGGTCATCAATATTTCTGCCTGTACAGTACACACACACACACACACAAACATTGTTATTGTCTTTTTGTGCTGAATTTCTGGCAATCACAGCTATAAATGTAATGGGCTATATCTTACAGTGTACATCGTAAGTTAAACGTCATGGCAAAAGAGCATCCAGATCAATCACAGGCTGCTAGCGACTTAAATGCAGATATCTATCAGTGTAGAAATAAAGATGGACGACGAACGTCATGCATATGGAGACCTTTGACGTAGTCAATTGTTAGACCGAGCCAACAGGATGCCCATACTTTTTACCACTGGCATCCTGATAGACTGTATTTGGTTAATATTTAACCTGCACATCCTGCCACCAGCCTGTTAGGCACAAAGAAGCAAAAAGTGTAGAGCAGCCAACTGAAGGAATGGGCTTCCCTCACTCAACTGATCATCAGCAATGGCAGTAGGCTGACACTTAATGAATTCATTAAGCCATCAATCCAGTCGGCTGTCGGCGCTCACTGAGAAATGGTCGAAAGAAACAGGATTGAGATCGGTCTCCCATTGACTTCTAATAGATCTGAATGGCTATCCGACTCTAAGAGTATGTAAACGGTATCTAACAAGCGGTGAACATCAGGAGATCAAAGGTGCTCCTGCTGGTTGATGTATGGCACCCTTTCACGTGAAATATCTTGAGAACAGAAATAATGTCCAAAACTCTTTGATTTGTGAGCAAAATTAACTAGATTAAAATCAAACCATTGAAAAATACCTCGAGTTTCCTTACTGTGAGAAAATATCACATTTTCCAAGGTGAAGATTGTGTTGTGTCCAGGGAGTGACAATGTCTTAGCTGGCTATATATATACACTAATGTAATTTCATACAGAGAATGGAGAAGCTAAATCTCTATCGGAAACACTTCCTCTCAGCAGTAAATGCTGATAATTACTGTAGTAGAGAAGAGACTTCATGTGTCTTCCCACTGGTTCACAAACATCTCACCTTACGCAGCCTCGCGAGGATAAGAAAACTAGGTTTTCAAAAAAAAAAAAGCAACTATTGTTTCCTGCTCTGCTTTTAAAGGTAAAGTCCTGTTTAATTTGCACATCCACCAAACATCCAGCCTATGTCATTTCAATAATTAACATGTTTTAGATGAAGTCGAATAATTATACAATTTATAATGGCCTGCTAATTAAGGACATAATGACAGGTTTTTCTAAGTGCTAAAGCACTGCAGGATACTAGTGGAGGTCAGTTTCATCCTGCATCATGGTCTTGCCTACCTACTGGTCAAGTAGAGTCCTTGAAAGCTACTGTGTTTTCACAGCAAGGTCTACAAAAAGACAGACCACCTCCCACATTTCAATGCCCCCCCCCTCGCTCTCAGTGACAATCCATTTTCAGTAAAAAGCCACAGTGGGAGGGAGTGTACCACAATGTGAGGGAGAGGGGGCGGGGAGTGACAAGCTCAAATGCTCAAACAGAAGAAGGAAATCTTAGTTTATTTCACAAAACCCTGCATACTCTCCAAAGACCAATAACAAATAACACAGCTTGAAAACAAGTCCAAAATGAACCAGATTAAACAAAGAATTTTATATCTCTGGTCATCATTGTGCAGCAGGGACGGTTAACGAGATTGTAATGGTCCTACATTTCCCATATAATGTGTGACACAGATGAGACACAGTTGGTGACTTCTGAAAAACAAATTAAAGTAGAAGATTTCAATTTGAAAATATTTGAAATTTGTTCCATTATGGAACATATTAATAGTGTAATGTTACCAGCATGCACACACACAAACACATATGTAATGTACTGTAATTAGGAGTACTTAATCAGATTCCAAAAAATTAGTACATATAATTGGATTATATTACAATAAAAAAATGTCATAATCAGATCCCAGTTACTTTTTATGAATTACATGATTACATATTTTTCACACAATGGTAGTAAAATAGTAATAAAATGTATTTATTGATTCTCCCTAATTCTTTTTTTTTGGTCCCACGGTGGCCTTAATAACTATGTACTTACCTCAAAATATTGATGTAACTGTATTGCAAAACACTCTTACTGCTATTGAGGTGGGATACAATTGAGGTCAGGGACAGGTTTGGTGATATGGGTAAGTTTAAGCGTGGGTTAAGGTGTAAGGTATGAATCAACAGTGTAATTATAAATGTAAATGGAGAAATGAATTACAGATGTAATTACATGCAGGTATTGTTTAAATTATAAATACAATGTAAAAACAGTAGTTAGTAGTTAATAGTTAATAGTAGTTAAGACCACCTTGTATAAAGTGTGACCCTTTTTCTTATTTAAAGTTTCATTTTCCAAAAGTCATACCATTTGACTTAGACTATATTCACAACATAGAATGGCCATGTAAATAATATTGTGATCCATGCATCTGAATTTGGTGTGAAATACAGCACCTCTCAATCAATTAGTCTATGTATGAGACAAATATTTATGAAAATACTAAACACTCGTAATGTATAGTTATGAAACTCTTTGTCATCATAGCTAGTGACCTTCAGTAATTGTTGGTTCTGGAAATCTGGACAAAAAATATTTAAAACCAAGGAGGCTTTGGGAGTGTATGTCCTTTTTGTTGTCATATTTATTAATGCTTTTTCATCTAATGCAGGGATGCACGCATATTTTTGTCAGTCAAACCCCTTTGACATAAAAAAAATTCAGAATCAGAATCAGATTAAAATATTCACTTGAAATATCCCTGAGGAAGTTATTTCAATAATTCAATGAGACATTTGCATGTTCATAGTCATTTATGCCAGTTAATAGTCACACTGACATGCATGTAAACAAATTAAGTGTTTTAATTGAATTTTTAAAAACGACTTATTTTTATTTGAAAGTTTATGGTTAAACCTGATGCAGTTCTTACATTAATTCCAGCATGGGAAACCCCAGAGTAATGTGAAGTTTAATGCACTTCATAATGTTGATGTCAAATAATGGAATCTATTTTTATATATATATTAATATGATGTACACACACACACACACATATATATATATATATATATATATGAATCATATTAATAATAATAATATAAAAATAAAGAAAAAGGAAATAGATTCCATTATTTGACATCAACATCATGAAGTGCATTAAACTTTACATTACACTGGGGAATTAAAAAGACTGTAGAGAGAATGTATGCATGCATCTGTGTGTGTGTGTGTGTGTGTGTGTGTGTGTCACACACACACACACATGCAGTTACTGTAGTAATTAGCAGCACCCTTGGTAAATATGAGCATCAAAGGATAAACATATGTACATACATCTACCAGTTGTCATGTTGCTATATGGTTATTTATCTATATGTAATATATGTACATATAGTTCAACCCAGGTGTGTATGATGTGTATCCTCCATTTAATTCAAGCCATATATATGTTTCGAGGATATCAATCTTATTGAAACTGTTTTCATTGCAATATATGCACATACAATGTTAACATTAAAATGATAGCGCATTTAATAGTTATTATACTTGTATCACTTATACCATGTTTTTAATTCTTTGGAAGTTTTAGATGGAAGTCAAACACATCGATGCCTAACATACACCACTTCTTATAAACCTATTCTTTGAGTGGTAAAAGTTCAATCTAACCATAACTCAACCTTTAAAGAACTATTTAAGAGTGCACAGGGGGCTACTGTAATACATACTTTTATGTCTGTATGGTATTTTATGTGCAAGTCACTTTGCAGTGTTTCTACAACAAACTTGTCAATTCTCAAGCATACACCATTGTGAAAATGTCAGCATAAAAAGCAACATGTCTGTTCAGACTTTCTACAACAAACTTGTCAATTCTCAAGCATACACCATTGTGAAAATGTCAGCATAAAAAGCAACATGTCTGTTCAGACACAAATGATATATGTGCATACAGCTCATGCACATATAATGGCACCATGATTCACAAGCAGCATTGAGGAATAGTACAGCAAGTGTATGTATAGACTACTCCTGCTGAGCCCTGACAGTGTGAGTTAAGCACAGCCAACCCACTCATTTGCTAATGCCCTTTTGGAACAGGATTTCAACTATTACATTCTGATCGTGTGGGGGTGGTGGGTGTTGGGGGTGGTATAATTTTTTTTATAAACATGCAGGAATCTATTGCCATATATATATATATGTAATCTACAAACAATATTAAGCAAAAAAAATCTATTAACCCAAAACGCAGAGGCCAAAATAATAGGTTACAAAAGAACTAATTTGTTGCCAATAATTATAGCGGCACAGCACTGGAGCCTGTTTCTGATAGTGGATTCCAGTGTGTTCAGATGTGGTAAACTTCATTTGAGGTAACTGTTGCCTCACTGTGACACTCAATCGACTGACACGGCATGTGAAACCATTGGCAGCGGTGTGACTGTGACTGACCATATTGTTTTCTCTCACGCTTAACAATCTCAATTTCTCTCCATATCCGAATACATGTCATGCTGTTTCTTTCTTTTTATCTTAGCCAATTTCATCCTCTCTTTCTCTTTCTTTACCTCTTCCTCTCTTTCTGACACACGCTGACATGGCTGGCCCAAAGTGACATAGCTGTTGCTGGCCAAGCCTCATTACCGCGGCACAAATGTCAGCCACACCACAATCACTGTCCCGCTGCAGGGTAACAGCCTCTACTCAAGCCTTTTTTTTACTTTTAACTATGAATGTGTGCATATGGATGCATGGGTATTTTTGCATTTTAGCTTCATGTGTTGAGTAACCGGGACGAATATCTTTATACTGGGCTTTAATACAGTATACAACTTGTACTGTACATTTCTAACAAACTGGAGCTTTTATCCAAATGTCAATAAATTGATGCAGCTTATCAAATTTGGATTTCGACTAAAAAGTTCATTCAAAAAGTTGGCTGCATCAGTTGCACACTCAAACGTTTATGTCCAATCTGAACGTCTTTTTAAAATTCAATTTAAATTAATATGCTCACAATGGCATTCTCACTCATTACAGGTCTATTCTTAACACTGTATCCTGTAATTTAACCCCCCAGGTAGGTCCAAAATTCAGGCTTTAAATCACATGTTGCATTATTCCATTTAATAACTATTAGACAGTTCTAACAGTGTTGTAATACTCAGGACAAGAGTCATGGCAAAGTCTAAATGCTCCTGAAAATAAGGTCTTAGACTTGGACTTGAGACAGACACAAGTATTAAGTCACTGCCTTAAATCAAAGGTCCTACCTTAAATTTAGTACATGCACTCATTTTTGATTAATTAAATCGGATTGCAGATTACAAAAGTAGTTTACATTTACTCTAATCTTAGCAATCCGGCTGCAATATTAGCTTACATGCACCTTACACATATTACGAGCAAAACTTTTGCCCACATGTAGAGCATCTGCACTCACACTCAGATGAATGTTACAAACTCAGAGAAAGCCAACATGAGCAGTAACCAAAGGCAATTAGTGTTACCTCAATGACATATCTAAAATAATATGGCAGAAAATTATTTCTATGTATTTTTCTAAGGTACAAATATTCAGTCTTCACTATCAACCAGCTCATTCCACCTGGCGACATGTAGCTACTGCACTGCATGTGCTTTAGGAATTATGCTTTATTTGTACTTTTGCACACATTCCCGTAAAATAAAAGATGGATTCGTTATAATATTATACATTTAAAATGCAAAGAAAAATCCTTACAGGACATCAACATTTTGCATAAAATTTCACTTATCTGTTCGCTACACCCTCCAGAAGATAGTCTAACCCACAAAAAGACATGCATAAGGCCTATTAGTTTGTAATCACCATTCTCCTGCTTCATTATTAAACCGACTGAATTGCATTAACTCCTAACAGTTAAAAATGAACTGTTCTGGTGTCTAAAGGCTCTTTGCCTCCACCGCACCATCAAGGACAGCTTCGAACTGTTCCGCCATGTGATTGAATTGCTTTCAGGCAATTCATCTCACTCAAAACATTCACCTCTCCATTCCATTTTGGCGCACCGTGACGCTTAACCCTTGTTGCCATAGTGATGTTTCACCGTGGATAACAGCGGTAGCCTGGACAAGACTCCTTGACCCCTTGGATTAACTTGCCATTTAGTGCGGAATAAAAACACCTCGGCAAGTTCTCGAATCCATCCACTAGTGTCTACCCTGACCAGTAATACTAATGAAGAAATTCGCTTTCGGAACAATAGTGAGAATCAAACACTTAAATGTTTGCATAACGAGCTCTTTTACCTCGCCACTTCTCCATCTTAATCATTTGCACTCTCCAAAACACCCACACCCTTCTTCAGGATCAGAGACAGGACCGTCGGGCCGGGAAGCCATCCGACGAATTAATCCGCTAAGGCTGATTGCCATCAGTAGTTTATGATTATGCACCCTGATTACGAAGCCCACCCGAGGACCATGCTACGCCGGCTACACATCGTCAAGGTGGATATAAAATCACGCAATGATTGCACTGGGACGGATCAATCTAGCGGCCGCATCGTCTTTTAGCTTAGTCTGAAGTGCAACTATGATTAATAAGGTGTACTTGAGACCTATATAGCTAGTAACACTTAACAAGACCTCCGGCTTTTAAAAGTCGGGCCTTTACGCGTCATAAAACAAACACTTAATTTGACGGACATGGATAAATTTCAATGACCCTGAACTGGCGACTTGAAACAGACAATGATTCTGCCTACATAGGCTTGAATGGCCCTTTGATCAGTCGTTCTTGGGCAAAATGTAATTACAATAGACCACTTAACAACAAATTAAACTTTTTTTTTCCTTTTACTGTAAATAGTTGACTGTGTTCACTGTTTTGATAAAAAAAAATGCATGCAATGCAGCTTTATCTAAAGAAGTAATTCTCCCCCAGCTTATATTTCCATATAATATTACTCATAATTTACTGCCTTCTGGCAACATAAGTATTTATTGTGAGGTTAAAGGTACAAACTTTTGCTATGCACTCTATGCTTCATAGCTCACAAGTTCACATCACTCTGGTTCCCTCAACAAAAACCCAGTGAGATTTTTCCTTCATGATTCTTACGTTTTGTTCTTTATGAAAATCTTCTCAAATGATCTCAACTTTTATACATTTTGAGGCCTAAATACAATTGGTAGACTTGGGAAGCTAAGCATAGGCTGTAAATGAACTATACGCCACTTCAAAGTCATCATCGTTAAGCTTCCGACAGCTTTCAGTCTTTATTTAAAAATATATTTTCCTGAAAGTTTGAGTTTGAATAGTTTGTAAGAGTGTAAGTGTAAAGACAATGAAGCTGTGAAAATGGACTATAGAGGGTAGATTAGTTTTTCTGCTTGTTGTGATGATGTTTAACGTCAACGACAACCTCTGTCTCATTTAGACACTTTTTAACAATCACCTTTTTTTATGAAAAGTGAAAGTTTACAAAAAAAAAACAATTCAAACAGCCCATTTATGTCAATGGAACCAGAAGTGTTTAAATGCTAACTTGTTATGGCCTACAAAAATACGTCATACCTGCAGCACTATTACAGTAAAGATTCTGACATATCAATTATGTGGCTGTTGATATCTGTGAGATATAAGGCTGCCTAACGTAAGCTGTTGCTTTTTAGTAACATGGAGCACCATCAAACCCAAGGGAAAACTTTCCTATTTTAGTTTTAATCGTTTTTTTTTTTTTACTTAGTAAAGGGAGTAGAATGGGTTTAATGGCAATAAGTTTACTCGAGAGAAAGTGCTCCTTTTAGTGTGTGCATTACAAATATGTTTTTTGATTTATCTGTTTCTTTAATTTGCATTATTATTTGTATTTACTTATTTAGGCTCTTGATTCCAAATCTCATGTATAAATCCTATAGTAAGTTATTAGTTTATTTTATATTATAGAAATGGTTTGTTCCGATTTGGGAGAACAGGAAACTGTGTATTTAAGATGGCCTTCACTACAACTAGGGAGGGACGGATAAAGAGTTTGTGAATGAAACTCTAGCCTCAGTGAATTAGAGGGGAGTTAGCACTGTTCTTAGTACTTAGCAGTTTATAATGTTTATATCAATCTTTGTTTTAAGCTCTTAACCCTATTTATTTGCACGTTTTTGCACATCTGCTCTAAATAAACATATTTTTGGACGCCAACTTTGCTCCGTGTTTGTGAACCTCTTTGTGACTGCTCGGGTCATTATCGCATAGCCTAACTCCCATTCTCAGTTGTGGAAAATTGGTTTCTGGTCTAAATATTAAAACACACAGCGATCATATAATATAAAAATAAAATTCTTAGTGTGAAGAATATTTTAATCATGTTTTTTTTGTATCTGTAGTTCCATGAAAAACCTCTAACATCATGGAACCTTTACATTCTACAAAAGGTTCTTTGAAGTGAAAAAGTTTCTTTAGATTCTTAAAATGTAAAAAAAAAAAAAAACTTTTTCCTGTTTTTACTTCACTCAAAGGTTCATTGGGAACCAGGAGTGGTTCTTTTTTTTTGGCATTGCTGTGAAAACCCCAGATTTATTTTTAAGAGATAAGTCTAAAGGACCTTTTGTGGAATAAAAAAAGGTCCCTGAATTTGAAGGGTTCTTAACCATTGATGCCAATGAAGAACCTTTATTTTTAAGAGTATAGGTTTCCATCTCTTCTCCTCCCTTTTGAAAATGTGAATATCATTCATAGAAAGCCACTACAGTACAAAAGCAGCACTTAAACACTTATCCATGACACACCCTGTTCCGAAGAGGACAGTGATGGCATCTATGCCACAGTTTGATCAAATACATTACGTTGTAATGTAATGCTTTGCGGTCCATCACACGCTGATCACTGACAGTATCAAGAGTGTCAGGAGGACAGCACAGGCTCTTACGCATTGGAGTGGGAGCCAGTGATGTACTGACAGCGGGACGCGTCATGTGTACAGGGCAGCCTACATGCTGTGGAGTCCCTATCGCTGCTGCTTAGCACTTGGCGACAGATTGCAAGATTTCAGAGCCAGTGTAGATGTCTACATGAGAAGGGCAGGACAGATGGGAGGAGTATATACAAAATAACATTTATAGAAAATGTTGCTAGTGGTGCCATTGGAATGACGATTCTCAGTGAAAAGCTTTCTCTTTAAACACCTCAAGAAATTGTTTTATTCATAAATATTCGTCATAAAAATAACAAACATCAATGTTCATCCAAAGTATTGCGTATAAACGGTCTTGATATGTACAAAATCATTTCTGCAATATAATTATTATATCATAAGGCAAGTTCACATTTTCTACATTTCCCCATTACCTCTATTGAATAATTCAGCTAGTACAATACAAAAGCTTTTAGACTGAAAGGCATGTAGAAACTGTTCTAGAATCATGTGAAAGAACTATTGAAAACTGCTGCAATGTATGCTTTTTAATCACTCAACAGCAGCGTGGATCCCTGTGCTATTCTACATTTTTCTCAACACATCACAAAATATAGGAGCCATGTGAACTGGATAATTCATATTTCATGAATTAGGGTCACATGGTCACACAAGAACACAAAATTGTGGTCTGGTAAAAAAAAAAGAGAGTACCTGTCATTGAATAGCAGACACCTAGGGCAGACAATGGTATTAAAAATGGCTTAATACATTCAAAATGATGGACTGAAGGAGTTCAAGACATCTTATGCATGCCGTGTTTTCCATAACGCGAGGTACACATTGAAATTAAAGATATAAATAGTCTTTCAGTTCAAAATAAAATGTAAAAAGTAGCACTTTTTAGAAAAATACAAATGATCATTGGCATATAAATGTATTTATTTCTTCCCACTCCTGGTGTACATTTGACAACAGTAGAACTGGATTGTTTAATTGCACAACACAATAACTAATTGATAGAGCATAGCAACAAAACGAAACATATATAAAGGGGAAAATACTTTGTAAAAACCTTGGCACAAATGAATCAATAATGCCACAATGTTGTAAAACGAGGTAAATCTGACTTGTGCTATGAAGCATCTATCAGTGATTATTAATATCACGTAAACATTTACATGCATTTTTAAAGAATTATTAAACAGGTGACAGCGTTAGAATAGAAAAGACCAAAAAAAGCACGAATTAAAACCATTTTTAAGTTCGAAAGTGGAGATAAGTGCAATACATTCCAGCTGTGCGTTTTACTGCCGCTTTACAATGCAAGGTCGAGGTTGGAGCTGTTCCATAGTGAAAGTGCTGAACTGCAGTTCATGTGTTCTGCCAAACACGCTCCTCGATTAAGAAATATAATGGTTGAGGACACATTCTAAATAAAAAAACACACGATTTAAGTTTTTGCGCTTGCTGCACACACCTCAAGCTGCAAGCAAGGTTCAATGTGGGAGGTCCAGGTTTAAAATTCTGTTCTATTCCCTATTTCGCGAAAAAGGGATCCGTCACCTCAGTGGACCTTTACGCTCATGTGGGTCGCTTGATTCAGTTACCACGACGTTCACTTGAGCTTTGGAGTTGTAATCTGTAGTCTAAGCAACTGTTTTAGTAAGCTTGAATCTTCCAAGACGGTAAGATTTGTCATCGCGCACAACGAGCGCTCATTTCGCCTTCCACAATTGTCGTTTAAATGGCCTCGGGCAAGGTGAACGGCCACGCGTTGACTACTTGTGGCTTCAACTCAATCTTTTCTTTCTGTTTGAGATGCACCCGACCGTGCCGTTTCCTTTCGTCGCTCCTGGCAAAGCGTTTGCCGCACACGTCGCAAGAAAAGGGTTTCTCGCCGGTGTGAGTGCGGGTGTGCGTGGTCAGATGGTCACTTCTGCTGAAGCTCCGCAAACAGATGCGGCACTGGAAAGGTTTGTGTCCCGTGTGGATGCGGATGTGCCTGTTGAGCTCATCTGACCGTGAAAAGCGCCGGTCGCAGGTCTCCATCGGACACGTGAAGGGTTTTTCCTTGACCGGTCCAGTGGAGGAAGCGGGGCTCTTTCTTACACGACTAGGCTTCTGAGGCCGTGTGTAAGTTTGACTGAAAGACTCCGGCAATAATGATGAATACATTACCGAGTCTATTGTGGAAGTCGAGTAGGTTGTGTCGCAACTCGACTGGAGTTCAATATTTGAAAAAATGGTCGGTTTTAGAAGACTGGTGGGTGGGATATCCATAACTGGAGTGTAGTTAAACATGGGAGTGCTGAAGCCATGTGTGCAAGTATCTCCAAAGCACTGCTCCTGTTTAAGGGTACTCTCCACTTTGAATTCAGTCTCTGGGTTTGCGCAAATGGGAGAATAAGAGTCCAAAAGTTCTTTCACGTCCACCTGTTGTTGATCAGCTTGAAAACTCGACATGGAGAACGGCTCTGACTGGAAGCCTACATCCAAGTACGACTTATTGAAGGCCCCCCACTCGTAGCAGCTGCTCTCGAATTCATTTTTGATGACCACCGGGAACGTCGCGCTCTCAGACAGTGGCTCCGTGTCTTGCGCTGAGGAGGCAAAGTTTAAAAGCGACGCAGCCGAGTCTTGGGCTTGCGTGGCGGTCTGGGAGTCGGGGTAGCTGTGGCCTGGCTGTCCCGGGGAATACAGCGGAGGGTGGTGGTGCAGGTGGTGGCCTGCGTCTGGACCCCCTCGTCGCCGAAGCTGCTACGGCTCGCGTTCATCGTTCCATCTGCACACTGATGCGCATCCGACACTGGGGTAGTTGAGATGCCAACGATTTCGGTGATCATGTTGAGCAGTGTTTCTGTGCTGCAAGGTGTTCCTTGAGATGTTTCCACATAGAAGCTGCCTGAGTAAGCTAGGGATGTCGCGTAGCTTTCTTTTGGACCCTGACAAGAGCTATACTGATCTGTACTCGTGGGCTCCGTTTTGGGGGTAATAGGCGCCCCTGGAATGGAGAAAAACAAAACAAAACAAAAACAGACATGCGTCAGAGCCTTAAGTGAAATCAGTTATATAACTACATAGTTTCGTGAGTGGCTCAAATGAACTTGCACTATATATAATGTTTCATGCTGCAGTACTGAAATCTGGTCAATTACAAAAAGCGCTAAGATTTATAAAGATCTGCCAAAAACTCACCGTGTGCAAACTGGGCAGGTGCTGTCCTTCCAGAATCCATGAAAATATCCTGGCTGTCTTTGGAGCCGCGAGTTTCCATCCCTATCGCAGAAGTGTTACAGTTTTCAAACTGGGAGTAAAACGAATCTTGAGAGTTCAAATCCATGTTGTTAAGCATCTTTCCGTGTATGGCTTTCCGATGGCTGTCAGTCCGAGCAGGTTATTGATAAGGGGGTATTATAAACACAAGAAAGAGCAAAAACCGATCCGATAGTTAAATCCGTGAAGGCGTTCGTCCAAAAAAGAAATGTAAATACTTTGGAATTCCCCCTTTTTGAGATCTGCGTCAAGGTAATAAAGCTCTCCAGCTATCTGTAGATGTGTAGATCTGTTGATTCTCACACCAACGGCTTCCCTTCGCTCGGCTTTTATACACTCCGTCTCACCGATCAGCCCTCCTCCCCATTCATTGTCTCCAGTGAGAGGATTCCCCGCTGCGTGTCATCTTCGTGACCATATATGGACAGAGGATATGACTGGCTTCCCCAAAAAAGGAGAGTTACGGTTCTGACGCTTCAACAATACTGTAGTGAACGGGGACGACGGAGAGCAAGGCTTAAGCTATGCATGTTTCTTAGCTAATTAAAACTAAAAGCACTATGCATTAGGCTGCATTTTCGTAGACACCTGAACGCGCTGCTAACGAAAATGAACGGGGAGTGATAAATATAAAAATATTGTTTTATTTTCCGTCGCCGTCAAATCAACCTCTAAAAATTCGACATCGAATTGTAGTCTATTGCTTTAATTTCGTTTTATGAACATCTAGTAAAACTGAACTAATTTACTACTAGATATTCACTTTGACGACATGCTGTTGTTCATTGCGACATAAGAAATATTTGCGTAACAATTGACTGACTGTGAGAGTTTTGTTTGGATATGCACTACATTTACATATATGCATTTAGCAGACGCTTTTATCCATTCAGGTAATACATTTTTTTGTCAGTACAGGTCAGTACATGTGTTCCCTGGGAATTGAACCCACAACCTTTGCACTGCAAACGCAATGCTCTAACCACTGAGCCACAGGAACACGGGAACACAGGAACAGGAATACTAATAATTTATGTGGTACAAAGGCAATGCAGTACACCACAGCATGTAGCATAAAGCGTGGAAAGCAGCTCTCATTAATATCCCCCTCGGTTTTTTAGCTATACTTATAGTATCACCTCATTCAAGTTTTGACATTAACAATGACCATCATTTCAGTCCGAAAATTCACAAGCTCGACTGCTTGTAGACTATATAATTTGATACAGATGAAACACACTTCATAGAACATAATACATTGGATATAAAACAAAACTAATTGTAATGTACAACATTAAGTAAAACGGCCCTGAGACAAATGTGAATATTTTCCTCAAACATGTAGATTGTCGAGACGCTCTGGCATCCTGTCGCGCAGAGCTGGAGGTAAAAGTGCTCTGTTGTCCAGCACCATGGAGAGCGCCACTTGAAATAGCAGGCTACTCCATTCTACAATTAAAGTTCACGGCCTGCAGTCTGTATGTGTACGTTGCTATATCGGTGACATTCTTGCTGTTGGCCTAATGTAACAGTCGAACTGAAAATGGTTTCCTTCTTGCCTAAATAATGTAAATACTGTAAAGCTGATGTAAAGCCACTCAACTTTATATCAAGCTGATGTAAAGCTGCTTTGACACAATTAGCATCATTAAAAGTGCTATACAAATAATAGTGACTTGACTTCCTTCCTTTTGGTAAAAACACTTTAAATGTAATTCATTCGAATACTTAAATACCTCTTCATGATCGTTTTTCCATTTCTGAATGAAAAGTATTTATATTTTTTGTAAGTTACAGTAAAGTGCAAAAGTTATCTTAATTATTATTTAAAAATAATAAGCAAAGTCACAATTTAAAAAGGCTGTGTGAAGGTCACTACACTTTACAAAAGAAAAAAAGATGTTGAACTTTTTATGGAACAGCTCTATAAGCTAAAATTTATCTTTTGATGTCATTGACCCATGCTGTCAAATCTAGGTCAATTTCCAGGATTTTTCCTCTTCAACAAGAAATTCCAGCAATATTGAAAGTTATTGAACAATATTTAAAAGCAGCTTTTCTAAGAAGGCATTTCACAAGAACAAAAAGTAGCCTAGATTTTAGATTAATACAATTAAAGTTGTGTTTTGCAGCTTCTAAGTCAAATGTTCTAAAAATTACAACAGTAGCACGTGGAAACTCCTACACTGGTGGCTTTACTCTCTACAACTACAATTCCCTGTTGCAAAATCCAGGTTGATCTGGAAACTGTGCCTTGGAACAAAGTAGCTCGCTGACCAGCCAGCATGCTCAAAAACCATCTTGAACTGTGGTTCTAGCTGGTCTGCCAGCTAATGATCAGAGCTATCATGTTCCAAAACACAGCCTCAAGCTTAAACAGTATTTTATGGCATGGTTTGCAAAACCCCTTAAAGACACACTGGGGACAATGATGTAATCTTGTCCTGTAATATAGGTGGAACCTTTATGAGAAGTTCAGGTGGCTTTAAAATCACTTGAGAATGGTGGTTTGCCCCATCCACTCTTGCGCAATATTACTTTGCACAGGCCACTGGAGCACCAATGGAGGACAAAAAGAGATGAGTAAGAATATGTTGAGCAGTGGGCTGAAAAAAGCTAGGCACTCATTTAACACATGCCTACTCAAGTATGCTTTGTGCACCAAATCTATTTATGTATTTTTTATAATATTTATTTTTAACATGTGCATAGAATAGTTGAGAAATATCGGCAGTTGCAGTATTTTTCGTTTATTTTGGAATAGCCTTGAGTAAAAAGATTGGCCATGTAACCCATTTAGGCGAATTTTCCATAAATACATATGCACGATGACAAAGAAGCGGCCATATGCATGATAGAACTGGCTTTGGTGGTGCACGAAATGTTACTCATATTATAATGATACAAAATCGCACTTAACAACGAGTTTGACATTTTCTGGAGGTAACTGTACGCATTACGCTACTTTCCCCTTTTCGAGCCCCTAATATCCCCCTCTCCAGTGGTCTCTCCCAGTTGACCTAAACCTATTAAAAAGCTCTCCTCTTAAAGAGTTCATAACACTGAGATGCTGTTGTGATAACTGCCGAGTAGCGCTCACCTCTCGCCTCTGCAAAATGCCACGGAGCTCAGTAATGGATTTATGTAATTCCTGCACTTACCAAGATTATTATACCAAAGAAATGCAATGAAGGTAAAAGTGTAATGAGACCATCGTCAGTCAGAGACAGATCGTCAGTATTTTCTTAAAAGTTTGTTTGAAAGGAAACGTCAGATGATATGAGCTTGCACTGCAATATCTACAGATATCTCAAGCCCATTCGATCTTTGAATAGAATCAAATGACAAAATAGATGTCTATAGATGATATTGGTTTGTCAGTATAAGTTCCTGCCAGTGCAATTCATGTGAAAATAAAATGAATATTGTGTCTCTACTATATCTTCACTAATTGTCTTTCATGTTCATGATCCATCTGTTCATAGCAGCATTTTGTAGAAAGCTCAACACCATTATCAAATGGCATAATCGTATCCACACATAATTTGAATAATTCCCAAGGCAATGATAGAGCTGAGGGAAGAAGCTGCACTGCAAAGAGAAAGTTGGAAAATAATGCAGTTATCTTACAGTACAAAAACAGAGCGCTAAAAAGGTGCAACAAAGATTCATGTAAAATATTATGATAAAATAACTTGTTTACTATTGCAAAAAGCTTAGGTTCAAGCTTATGGGCTTAAAATGCAAGAGAAGCTTTGGAGTACTTTCAAGAATGTCTGGTAGGTTTTCAAGAGGCAGAGGAATCATACGCCCTCCACATCACATTTCTGCAGTATGTCCCATATTACAAACCCCCAACGGCACCGGATGAAGGCTCATCTTCCTCAAACCATAGCAACAATGAGAAATCGAAAAAAGGGATAGGGAGAGCTAACATCAGAGATTCCGCGGCCGGAAACACGACTCAATGCAAGCTTGCATCACACTGCCAAATTATTTTGCTTTCTTTTACCTTTCACTCACAATCTCATGCATGACTACGCTTCAGCGCTTGAACCCCTTTCAAAAGCACAGATCTTTTGAACCAGCGACTTATCGCTCTCCTACGTCTACGGAGTGTGGGAGTGGGGTTAGGGAAGCCCAATTGCAGAACCGAAACCCCACTCGGCAAGCTGCAGGTTTCCCTTGCAGTTCCAGAAATACACCCTTGTGCTCGCCCACCCTTGTCCCCGGACATCCATCCTCGCCTTTCAGGCTGGGAGGGGCCGGAGCTTAAGCTTTCTTCCTGATCGTGACTGCGGAGGGTTCCAGCAGTTCCCCGCCCGCTCTGACTGACACCCCCACATTCCCAGCAACCTCTTCTCTACTCTGAGCCACAGCTACAGAGCATACCAGCAGGCCAATCTGGCTCTCCTCCAGCTACCTGAAGTTATCTAATCACGATAAATGAGGATAAATTAGCTTAGCACCACGGCGACAGGGCTCCTTCTTGTTACGCAGCAGGGCACTCCATGTTGTCGCACTCTTGCTTGTTACAGGGACGAGGCCCATAACTTTTTCCTCAACTCCCCAGCTGCCATCTGAGCCATTTGGAGACATCAACAAGCTCATTGTGCACTTGCATGGCGGTCCTCTTCCCACTGTGTAATTCGAGCTGCTAGCACTGCGTATTCTTTCAGGAGGCAGACTTCATAACGACTGACCCTATCAAGGTGATTCAGTAAAAGCCTATAAAAGAATGCATCAAATTTTCTGAGGGACAACTACAGACTGAAAAGGAATGAATCTATTCAAACAGATTGCACTGCTGCTATGAGGAAACCAAATAAGAATGTGGCATCTCTCTCTCTTTCCTCGCTAACATAAGTAACTATGGTAACAGGCGCTCTGCATGGCACTGCTTCCACAAGCTCTCCAGAAATAAAACTGTTGGGCTAAGAGCGAGCAGGTAAAGACAAAAGATCCCGGGCGCCACTATTTATAGAGACAGGCTTACATAATCTCCACACAGACCAGCAGTGGTTGGGGGAGGTTGGGTTTTGGGGTGAATGGCACTGGGGCACCGGCCCTAGAATAGAGTGTGTGAGAGTGGTGTCTGCAGGTTACACTGAAGATTGTGAGCAAGCATGAAAGGCTACAGGAGGGGGAGTAGTGGCAAAGAAAGAGTTTGAACAGAGAGGGGAAAAGATGATGGTGGGTTGGATTTGATGGTTACACTGCTAAAGGGTGAACAGCATACATGCGCTTGTTGATCAGCAACTCAAGCTCCCATGGGATGCATATCAGCCTGTGGTGGTGGGAGATATTCGCTATTGAACGTCATTGTATCTGCGATTACATCACCACTTGATTCGCTGAGGTAACAAGTGCTTATGACAGATGAATAGAATGCTGTCAGGGATAACATACACAAGACTTTATCCACCGGCACTGTGAGCCACACTCACTACATTCAACACAAAATCAAGAGAACACAGCTGAGGGCCTGAGACGACAACATCACAGTTTGTTTGGCTAATGAATGTGGAAGGATTGAGTGAGAGTGTGGATGTAAACAGGTTTATTAAAAGGAATCTAACAAGTCGATACAGTAGCTTGTTTGAAAGACAGCAATGTAAGACCTGGGCCTGTATTCTTCAAGATTCTAAGAACACTCTCAGAGAGCTCCTAATTTAGCTTAAAAGTTATACATAGGAGTCTTAGCTTAAGAGTGATCCAGGACCAATCTAAGAGCAACTCTGAGCAAGGAAAAGACAAAAACTTGTATCTTAGTGAGGAGGCGGGGCTGACCCCGTTGCTAGGAATGACACAGTCTTTTGAAGACTGTGATTGGTTGGTTGTCCAAGAAGGAAATAAAAGAGCGCTTTTAGGGTCTATTATAAGCCTTCACTTTGAAATTACATGCATAATTTTTCCTGTTTTACTGTACTCTCTCTCACACACAGACACACATACATTATACATGTATATATATATTCTTTATTTTTTTATTTACCATGCTGTCATACTTAGCATTTTTTTAGGAAATGAATAGTGACATAAGATGTCAGAGATGTTAGCGTGTCTCTAATAAGTTTGGTCACAAACATGATCCTTGCATGATCTAATGTGTGGCGTCTTATTAACTGACTGTCATGCATTGTGTGTAACACATTTTTTCTTCCTCTTCATGTTTCGTCCATTTTCTCCACTGCCAAAGAATCTCTTAAGCCTCTTAAAAGTCCTCATTTGTACTCCTAACAATTTTGGACCTTAAGACCTCTTTTAAGGGTTAAGATGCTTTCTAAATTACTTATTTCTTTACTAGGATCTTTTCTTTAATTTTAAGAGGAAAAACCCAAATTTCTAAGAATTTTCTAGGAGCAACTCTTAGCACTAAGATTTTTAATGAATACGGGCCAAGGTGTCACAAAATACATTTGTTTGACACAAGGAGCATGACTAAATGGCTCCCCCTAGCAGTTGTACGCAGTCATTACACTCTCCAA
Organism: Gymnocypris eckloni scoliostomus; assembly: GCA_027564155.1. Lineage (NCBI taxonomy): Eukaryota > Metazoa > Chordata > Actinopteri > Cypriniformes > Cyprinidae > Gymnocypris > Gymnocypris eckloni. The sequence goes on from CM050416.1 coordinate 28,558,345, forward strand.
GCTATGATATTGATTCTTTAGAGCTTGGCTGAACGAGGTGTGAATGAACAGCTGCATTGTTATCCATCAGTTGATATAATCAGCAAATGAAACTCTCACACTTTATAAAGCAGGAAGCTTAGAGAATGTAATGCAATAATTGTCCCATTACGGGGCAAAAGAAAGTGTGACTCATGTAGATATGCCCCAACTACTCTTACCAATGGATGCAAACAGAGGCTCGGGATCTCATCATTGCGCAAATGGAGGAACTCTGACTCATCTATTTATTCCCGTGCGTTAGATCTCCCTAATGCTGTTTTGGCTATTATCCCATTGTAGCTACCGTGCGTCTGAAGAGAGGGAGGAGGATTGCGCATTGAGTGTTTTAGTCACACCGAACAACCAAAAACTACAAAGGCTGGGAGATGCATTTCAAATGGCAATAGCTATGAGGGCACATGTGCTTTGATGCCCAAGGGGAATGAAAATATAGTGGAAGATGTGTGTTTATCTCCTCTTTCATCATCATTTGTCATGCTGCCCACGTTGCCACATGGTTCTTTCATTGTCTAAAAAGATGACTTAAAAAATCAAATAAATAAAAATCTCAAATACAGCATGACTCATCAACAGGTTTAAGTCTCCAAAATACTGCTGACGCAACCAGGAGTGTGTAAACAGAGGGATGTCAACACTTTTAAACTTTCTCCGATCATAACCAACAACACACTTAAACGATTACAACTGAGAGCTTCGCAACCTTTTCTTCAACAGGCCCCAAAAGTGTTGCTTCATCAACATCTTAAAAAATATATATATATTGAAATACAGGTAAATCTCAAAATTGGAATATCATGAAAAAGGTCAATATTTTTTGTCACTCATTTCAGAAAGTGAAACCCATATATTATATAGATTCAATACACAGAGGGAAATATTGCAAGCCTTTATTTCTTGAAATTTTAAGATAATGAAGGTCATTATTGACAATCTAAACCATACATGTTTACAGTTTAAGTTATAAAAAATGGATGTGATTAATGAACGTAAAGTTTCCAGTAGTAACACAGAACTGGTTGGAAAGGACAAGTGTTCTTTCAACTGGCAAGAAACGCTCTCACACTGGCAAAGAGTCAGTGGACCATCTTATTGAACCCCGTTAAATATGGCACTTCTCATTACTGTCAAAATACAATGTAATCTTCAGTGTGAGGCTGTGAGCTTTAGAGTACAAGAAGCACTCTCAATGTAAACTATGCACAGCAGGGGCGTGTCATGCACGTATTATTTTTGAGGGGCAGAGGTGTGTGTGTGTGTGTGTGAAGGGGGGGGGGTTGACACAAAAGCTGTAATCAAATGCATTTTGCACCTTTGTACGTCATGTTTATCTATAATGGGCAATGGGCAAATTTTCCTAATGTTCTATTAGGGTCATTCTATAAAAATGTCCATTTTCTCTTCCTAGCCTTTACAGAAATGTTACTTGAAAACATATTTCTTTATATTTTAAAATCAAATAATGCTATTTGAACAATTACACCTCCTTGAGCCATTAATGTGGCAATCGTTGTTTTTTATTAAATTATATAGAATTTCAAGCGCCACAAAACTGCTTGTCCCCACAGCCATATACAGTGCATTATTTTGAGGTCGAAAACAGTTTATACCATTTAAAATACAATTATGTATTCATAACTATCAAATATATGATGTAAATTACATTTCATATGAAGCTTTTAGTTGAACGCACTGGTATGACCTGCTTTATTGTTAGGAAATTGTAAAAAACAGGATACAAATAGCTTAAGCTACTTAATTTAGTGAGAATACCATGACTGACAGCATGTGGTTTGATACCTTGCAAAAGCCAATTTAGTAAAATGCATTTTTCATGAAAATTGTCAATGGTGTAATACTATCACCTGACCTTCCTCATGGGTAAATATATATATACACTGTCATTTATGTATATTCATAAAATCAAAAGGTAATCTCATAATGTGGTCTAATTTTAAATGTTAGAAAAAGAAATACATTTTAAGACATTGCCACACCAAAAGTGGACATTTCTGTAGAATGATACATTAACTATGCATAAAATCCGTCTTTTGTACCACATATGGGTGTCATGCTTTAAAATATTTGTACATGACTGACTTTGTATTTAACGTTAATTTAAGTTTTAATTTACAAAAGTATAACATTTTCGTTGTACAGAAACACAGCCAAGGACAATTACCTCACATTGTCAAAGAGCATTATCATGACTTTTCAAAAACTGATTTATGAAGCTGTTTGAACTGTGAAATGGATATCCTCTGCACTTTGTTGTTTCTGATGCGCCAGGGAATTCAGTCAGCGAGTGCGCGCCCTGAACTCATCTGAATGCCTGATTAGTCATTGCATTAATAAGCTCAACAGAATCGTGTGTGATTGGTTATAATGCGCAGAGCTGTATAAACGCGCCTGTCTCTGGCTCAGCGCCAGCCAGTGAACGCAGATTTGAATTTAGCAGCTGATGACTTGACGCACTGAACGGTCTAATCATGAACTATTCAACGTGATAGTATAAAATATAACAAATATTATTCGCTACTTTTTGTCTTTTGGAAGCTGCTTTCAAAATCAACGGATAATGTATGGCCCTTTGAATGGGCATGTCGCTTTTGATGCACAGAAGAGCCAATTGTCTTTATTTGACAATGTGGCAAGAAATGTTGACTGGGTTTCTACACAAGTACTTACCTTATGGTCACACATTTATGACTCAGAGAAAACAGACTGTCTACCTGAAAAAATATAAAGAATTACATGTATGGACAGAGAATACACTGCAAAGCAATATCAAAGCAACTTTTATATTTAAACTTGATTTTTTTTTGCTGTATGAACATTTCTTCAAATGCTTTTACCATTCTAACTAGAAGCGTAAAAAGTACAATTACACAATTTACAAAATGTATTTTTTAACCACAAAAGCAAAGACAGTTAAGACTAACTTAGGTTGGCTTGACAAATGCACACTTCAAGGGATAGTTCACCCAAAAATGAAAATGATGTAATTAATTTCTCACCCTCATGTCGTTCTAAACAAGGCTTGTTAAGCCGTAACACCAGTATGTTACTTGCCCACCGCGGCACTGTCATTTATAATTTTTTATAGTAATAAAAATAATTTAGTTCAACTAGAGAACAGACACTACAATTATAGTGTGATACGTGCCGAATGAAAGTCGCATCACAAATTAGATTAATTCACGTGAGGAGAGTGAGTCGAGCTGACTGACAAGAAGAGTGGGGCGAGACCGACAAGATGATAGAGGAAGATTTAATTTCAAAACGAAATGCGAAAGCGCATGTTTGGCAATATTTTCATTTTGAAAAGCCTTTTGACATTTCCGTTTATCTAAAGTGATTTTAGAAGTTTTTTAAACATTTGTTTCTTATTTCATTGGTTCTACAGTGTTTGCTGATCTTCAGTTTTGTATATGATTTTTTTTATTTATATTAGGCATAGCCTATTAGAATGGTGTATATTGATTCATTTTGTTAATAACATTTCTGATTTATATATAGGCTAAGTTGAGTTTGAAGTTGTATTTTGTTGATTCTTGAATTGACGTCGAATTGGCACTAGTTCGAAAGTGAAAGTAAAATGTGCACATCGCGTTTAAGCTATTTAAAAGCGAAGGAAAGCATGAAAAATAGGGGAACCACATCCCCCGAACCAGCCCCACGGTGATACCGGTACTACCGGTGTTGTTATACGTCGAGTTGCCGGTGGGGAAATTTCCTCACGGTCATAACCCCATTCCAAACCCGTAAGACATCCGTTCATCTTCAAGACACAAATAAATATATTTTTGATGAATTCTGAGAGCTCTCTGACATAGACAGCAATGTAATTACCATGATCAAGGTCCAGAAACGTAGCAAGGACATCGGTAAAATAATCCATGTGTTCAACTGTAACCATCCAGGAGTTCAACTGTAATTATACGAAGCTACGAGAATACTTTTTGTGCACAAAAGACAAAAAACATTAGTCTCATCTGTATCTCCTGGCGCCATTTTGGAGAGTATTCACTGAATGTAAACAACGCATGCTGTTTTGTGTCAGCTGCGCCACATGGATAGGGTTGTTTACGCTTTGATCTGAACAAAAACAAGGTATCTGCATGGTGCAGCTGACACTGAACAGCATACGTTGTTTACATATGTGATAATCTCCACAGTTGAACCCCTGATGTCACATGGATTATTTTAACAATGTCCTTACTATGTTTCTGGACCTTGATCGTGGTAATTACATGGCTGTCTCTGGGAGAGTCAAAGAGCTCTCAGAATTAATCAAAATATCTTATTTTTGTTCTGAAGATGAACAGAGGTCTTATGGGTTTGAAACGACACGAGGAGGGAGTAATTAATGACAATTTTTTTGGGAGTGAACTATCCCTTGAAGAGAAAAAAAAGTAAAAAAATGTTTAGACCTTACAAACAAAAATAATGATACATTGCAATTCAGTATATTCCTTTTTCTGTCATTGCAATTCATCTACCTGTGTAGCGTGGCCAATTCAGTTAAATACTAACACATGAATTACATATAGAAGAGAGCAAATCTCCAACCCTAGTTTATAATCAGAGTACACTACATACCACTTTAAGATAATCCATAAATACATATGACTTGAGTACAAGTATAGCATAAGTATTCAACTGAAGAATGATTTTATAATTAGTTTTTAATTTATTCTGTTAAATGAAACCAAAGAGCAATGGACCAAAACAGATGATATTGGTTCAAACAGATGATATTGTTTTTTCTGATTCAGAAAAAGCCTATGGCTTTTCAAACCCGAGTATACAATAACATTAAATTGGACGTAAAACTGAAATATTTAATCAGGACTCCTCATTATTACTCAAATAACCAAATAAAAAGTCCACCAGTTATCTAAATTATGTAAAAATGAACTACACCTTGTTTTAAACATGGCACCAGTTGATCATCTTAAATTTGCATTCTGATTCTGGCCTGCTAATGATTTTTAATACTCTTCAGCCATTATCAGTACAGTCAGAGCTGACCAGCCTGTAAAGGGGTGGCTACCCTGCCCCCTTCCAGTGCTATCATTGTACTGTTCCCAGATGTATCCAGTGTCCATATACTGCTTGTAAACATTATTGATGAGGTTAGTCCTGAGCTCTTGATATAGGGTGGCTGCCTTCTCTTTGTATGGCCCTTCTATGCTGCCATAGTGATGCAGTGCTCTAACTGCCAGATAGTTGATGTTGATCCAGATGGCTCCTCGCCAGTAGGGGGCATCATGTTCCGTGTTCCTCTTCATGTAGAGGGGATCTGAACGCGAAAGCGAGCGCAGGCCATAGGGTGTCCAAAGGCGGTCAGGATCTTTAATGTCCCGCAAAATATGCTCCATTTTTGGCGAGTCTGGTGTCAGAATTTGTAGCAAGAATGGAAAAAGGCTGACATAGCCTAATGCATTCACGTACTGCAGCTTAGGGGCTTTACGAACAGAGCGAACCAACCGTGCGACTGGGAACTGGTGCCGTGGTTGTCCTGGAGGCACGAAAACTTTCTCCTGCTGAAGTGAGACTGCCTGAGTGTGATTTCCGTAATCACTGAAGGTGTGCAGATTCTCGGACCAATGCAGTTTGTTTAACAGATCATTATTGCTGAGTGCACGATGGGTGTTTTCGTACACCTGGTGGGGTTCCCCAAGTATTTGTGCCACATTTGCCATGATGCCAGATGCCAGGGTCATCCAGCAATACAAGTCCACATGTCTCTCATCAGCAGATGGGTGGGAAGCCCGTGGGTAGTCGTCCAGGCCAGAGGTCAGGGTCTTGGGATTTAGGAAAAGGTTGGTGTCTTTGTCCCGGCCTCGCCAGCGATAGGAGTTGGCAATTGGTCCAGGTTGTGTGGTGTTAAACCACTCAAACCAAATCTGCAGTCTTGGGTACAACCTTCTCAGGAAAGGAATCATGGTTCGAGAGGACGACAACTCTGGTTGAGCATCCAGCTGTTCCAGTAACTCTTGTAGGGCCAGGAAGACTGTGGGTGGGTTAGCGTTTTCGTTATGCTGCACAATAAACTCAGAAGGTACTTTGCTACGAGCTTCATCATCCAAGATTTGTTCGCGTGGGATCCAGCCCTCTACATTGATAAGATCGAGCCAGTGCGCAATAACCTCCTGTGTTAAATGAGTGTCCCATTTGCTGATGAGAAGCTGATGAAATCCTTCGTCCCAAAGAAAGCCCCTTGGAAAGAAAGAGCGAGATGGTACTGCTGTAAACAGCGGACCTTCAGGGTAAAGTACAGGGTGCTCGTTGTAAGCCGACTGGACAACCGACTGTCCGAAGAAATATCCCATGCCACCAAGCATGTTGCTTAAAGCTGCCTTAGCAAATTCGATCTGTGAAGACGTGAAGCCTTTAGCTTGGAGGCCAAATGAACTCTCAAACTTCTCATCAAACGCCACCTTACGCTTCTCCAGCTCGTCCGTAAGAACCGAGCCCACAAGTTGATTCAGCCGTTCTCGGGAGCTCCCAGATTCAAACAAAACTTCAATCTGGAAAGGGGTTTGTACAGTTACTTGATGCACCACAAAATCACTTTCCATTTTGGGATCTTTCTGTTGGTTCTGGTGGTTAGTGACTTTGTAAGAATCCACGGCAAAATACGGTCTTTTTTCACCTTTGGAAGGACTGAAAGTAAACTTGTGATTTAGGCTGTTCTTCACTATATCTGTTAGCTTATCAAGACCAGGGCTCTTAGTTTGCAAGTAATTATATCTGAAAAGAAAAACAGGAAAACAATACAGTAACTTGATAAAATAATATGACAGAACACTTTATTTTATCCTAATGGTTTTTCCTCAAATGAGAATCAGTAAATAAATAAGTAAATAATAAACAAATAAATAACATATATTAATGTATATTAGTAACTATTAATAATAAAATACTATAATAAATATTGCTGAATTTTTTTGTTACTATTATTATTTATTCTGTTGCAGTAAACTTCTGCTAAAAACCTACAATCCTCTCTATTACTATGGTTAACAATACTATTTACTACAAAAGCTTGTAGTGCACAAGAAATGTAAGATACCTGGCATATTTGCCACTAGCACCTTCCCCTGCAGTGGGCTTGCCAAATGTAATCTTGAAGTTGCCAAGCTCCTCAGATGTTCCAGTCACAGAGCTCAAGCGATTTTTCTCTTCTACATGGGCTTGCAAGGAACCTTGAACATCTGTAGCAGCGTAGAACATCAGCGAGATCACAGGAGCCGAGGAAGCAGTGCTCTGCCAATCAGAAACAAAAACGGACTTGATGTGATGAAGAAATTTCGATACCGAGATAAACTATAATTCTAAATGTTTGTATGATTTTGTGTTTTTCAGAAGTAACCACTTTATATCATATTAATGGAACTACCAGAAAGCTTGGTATATTAATTATGTATATATAAATACAAACACATGCAACGTATATATTTAAGAAACATATGTTATGTTTATATGTTTATATATATATATATATATATATATATATATATATATATATATATATATATATATATATATATATATATATATATATATATATATATATATATATATATATATATATATATATATATACATACACACATGTAAACATTTTCAAAATATATACTGTATGTGTGTGCTTTTATATATACATAATAAATATACACTGTACACACATATACTATCTAAACAAAAACTTTTATTTTTGGATGCGGTTAATCGTTTGACAGCACTATTGTATACTTTCTATTAAATTTAATTGAATAGATTTTGGATTGGATTGGCCTTCAATTTTTGACCCTCTTAAAAGACCTGTTCACATATCAACGTTGCCACATTTACTTAAGGAATTGTCATGACGTTTGAAGTAATTTCTGCTTATTGTATAAATATTTTATAGAGATTCTCCTGATAAGGAGCAATTTCTTGCAATGGAATATTCGACAGTAATATATATATACACATACACACACCTATCCATTACTTTGTTTTATTTGTTACTTTCTTGAATACCTTATTTTTAAAATTCACTGACATTTCCAGGTTTTCCAGAACTGCGACTTCCCTGGCATCCCCTGACTATGTGCATTAAAAACAACTAATACGTTTGTGCTATTTTACTCCTATTATATTAGAATTTAAATATCCTTGTATTTGAAAATATTAAAATAACAAATCAGTTAGTGCTGACTGTTAAACACATAAACTGTTAGCATTACTCGGTGCTTACATGTTGTTTTGCAGTAATCCTCCAAGTCCAGTCTCCACCATGATCTCCACCCATACGCTTCACAAACTCTGTTGTCAGGGTGAATTCACGGTCATGGACCTCCTGGACTCCAAAAGAGACTCCGTCATGCATTAGCCATCCGTAGCCAAGCAAATGGTCCCCTTGCTCACAAGTGTGCCTAAGATTTACATCCATTTCAGCAAACTGACGCATCCACATTAAGCCTAATGAAATCAATAGAAATAGGCAGGCTTGTAATAACCTCAAATCTTCAAAAGACAAGTACAAATATAGATTGGTGCATAAAGTGTGAAATTGAATAACCCCACCTGTCACAACAGATCTGGGACTTCTTGTTTTCATCCCGAAGTACACCTGGGGCCGATAGGTACCCCAATATCTTTCAGGAGAGACAGCAGGACTTGAGCTATTACCATCCAAGACCCGTGGAGAGGGGTGCAAGGTTACAACCCTCCTGGCCAAGGATGAGCGCATATAAAGGGCATAGAAGAACCAGATAAGACTGAAGATACACAGACCGATGGATATATTGATAAACACCTTCCCAATGTCAGTTTTCTTCTTCTTCTCCTTGCGGGGGGGAGCTGGTGTTTTTTCCTCTTTTCTTGGGCTAGGTACACCATCACCTGTTGCAACCCTCTTCCTCCGCCTACCCATCATTCTTTTGACCTGAGCAAGCTGGTCTGGGGACGACAGTCATGAAATTGTACCTGCAAATCACAAGACAAGAGGTTTTGACTACAGTTAACACCGTGATTACAGCATAAAATGCTCATAGACTAACGTTACTGGTATATAAATCTATGTCCTGCAATAACGATTTTACGGGAATAAAACAAGACTATAATTTTAATTTTGCCCCTAAAACACGACTATACTTTTACACTGTCTATGTACAAGATGCTGTAAATTGCACAAACAACTGGCAAGCTAAACAAAAGAACGAGGAAATGAATGAGCGAGCGAGCGAACGATCAGATGAATGAATGAGATTCAGATCGTCAGTGTCTATTTGCCACGTCCATAACATTATTTCTATAATAAATGTGAATGATGCAATGGGCAAATTAACTATAACAAGGCAAGCATACTTTATATTTTACCATATGTTACCTTTAGTACGTGTCAGTAACGTTACTCTACTGAACTTAATCAGCAGCAGCACGGGAACTTCCGCATTTATTTGCGAAGCTGACGACAATCGTAGATGCGTAGTCACTGTTATTCAAAATAAAAGTCCTCCAGCGGCATACTTTTGCTGCAGATCATCGACCATTTAAAAATAAAAGCACTGACAGCATTTACTCATCACACTTAAAGCGGGATTTATACTTTCGCCTGGTTTCGCGAGCCTCAGCAGAATGCGCGCGCACGTTCCCACACGGACGAGGCTTTTATACTTGGCGCGTTCGCCGTTGAGATATTCTTTGAAACGACAGGGGGCGACAAGAGTAATTTGGCACCTCCATGCCAAAAGGAGCACCTACAAAGTATTGAGTAGATATACAGTAAATTAACATACTTTCCAGAAGGCCAACAATTCACTATTCCTTTTTTTATTGCTCTTATGAAGTATTCTAATTTGTTGAGATGTGAATTGATGGGTTTTTGTTAAATGTGAGCCAAAATCATCACAATTAAAAGAACCAAAGACTTAAACTACTTCAGTCTGTGTGTATTGAATTTATTTCACACAAGTTTCACAATTTGAATTTAATTACTGATTAAATGAACTTTCCACGACATTTCCATTTATTGAGATGCACCTGTAAAATAAACGGAGTAAAGGATATGCGTATGGGGTCGCTTGGGGTCCTAAGCGGACCCGATTTTGAGGGGGACTCGATTTCTCATGACACAAAAGACTTCTCGCCTGATGAATGAGTTGATGAATTAATAATTTATTTATGAACTGGTTAAAATAATCTTAAACTTTTGGGTTTATTTCGCATCAAACACAAGACAACTTTCAGCAAATAGTCTATAAATAGTGTCTACATTTATTCTGATTCTATTGTTATACAACGAAAATAAAACGTTCTTGAATTGAAAAGCCTTGGACAAACAATGCAAAACCAAAAAAAAAACTCTTAATTGTATTTCCTCCAAACTTTGACAGTTGCACCTGGTGGGGTTTGAACTTAACATCAAACTGCTTCTGTTTCACAAGAAAATAAAAACAGTAGAGATGATAGTAGATTTCAAGATAAGTTTTTTTTTACTTTACAGTGAAATACTTTCTTTTGTATGTAGGCTACATGTTTGGAATTAATTACATGATGAGAAAACTATGTAAGTTTCATTTTTGGGAGTGAACTACATATATATTAGTTCTATAGATTAACACTTATCATGTTGATGTATTTAAAATTTTATTCTGAAAATAATAGTAATTAAAACATTCATAATATATAATCAGTAAAACCAAGAAGCACATTTTCCCAAACATGGAAATGATCTACAACATTGAATGCTATCAGTAGCCTAATCAATTTCTATACTTAATTCTATAAAGTTATAGAAATATTACACAAATGTTTCAGAACATAACATATGCCAAAACAGATGTAATTTTCAGTTCTGGCAGGAACTGATAGTGCTTTGCAACCAGCTTAACTTCACAGAAAACATCTAACAATGATGTTGTTTTGTGTAAAAGTGAAAGTATCATTGCGAAACAGTGATTTCTATTCATACCCTTTTTGTGCCAATAGTTCCACTGAAAGTAACCCAACTAGACTGCCCAGACAAAAGTATTAGGCTAAAGACAGATAAATACAGTAAAACCTGCTTGATGCACATTCCTTCATTTAAGGGCCACCTTCTGGACTGATATATAAATGGTCCATCATAACGATTTACAGTAGAATTGTGCATGACGTCGATAACCAGCAGAGAATCCTCTTCAGGCTGTTATCAAGAATTGAGGTATAATAGCCATTTCATAATATTTATCTTATTTATCTTTAAGTTTGTAATTATGTATGTCTTATTGTTTTATTTATTTAATTATTTATTTTCACAAATGAAGACTGAGAAACATACAATCTTTTCAAAAGCAAAGTACTTCATGTCCGTGTTTGCATGTCTGTTCTGTTTCAGCCAAACGTGTTGACAGTTGAGTCTCTGACAAAAGCTTGCTCATCTCCAGCATCAGCCAAAGGTTTCCAACAAGCCTTTAGCAGAGTTTGCAATGAAAATGCCTGGGTTGATGGAAAATATTTGACGAGTGCAAGACACCACTTTGAGAGCGAGACTTTTTTGAAGGGCCGGGACCTCATCACAGAAGGAGTCAAAGCAGTTAAAGCTTCTGCCCAACAGGGTAATTATGAAACCGCAAGAACGCGTTTGGGTGAGGCTCTACATACTCTACAGGTGTGTCAATAGAAAGAACTAGATCCTTTGTCCTAGCCTTTTCATGACTTTTGTAGACAAGGACAAATTTCTGACAGAACAAATGCAAACTGAGTAATTGTAATCTGATATATTATTCTAACTTAGACTCTAACTTTTTGAGGTAGGTTTACTATACCCCCACCCCATACTGTTTGAATGAATAATTACATGTGCTTTTTCAGATAGAGTACTAGTATCTAAAAAATAAGTACTAGTATCTAATGGATAAGTACTAGTATCTAATGAATAAGTACTAGTGTCTATTTAATAGGTACTAGTATCTAATGAATAAGTACTAGTATGTAATGAATAATTACAGTATCTAATGAATAAGTACTAGTATCTAATGAATAAGTACTAGTATCTATAAATAAGTACTAGTATCTAATGAACAAGTACTAGTATCTAATGAATAAGTACTAGTATCTATAAATAAGTACTAGTATCTAATGAACAAGTACTAGTATCGAATGAATAAGTACTAGTATCTATAAATAAGTACTAGTATCTAATGAATAAGTACTAGTATCTATAAATAAGTACTAGTATCTAATGAATAAGTACTAGTATCTAAAAAAATAAGTACTTGTATCTAATGGATAAGTACTAGTATCTATAAATAAGTACTAGTATCTAAAAAATAAGTACTAGTATCTAATGAATAAGTTTGACATTCAAATTGCCAATATAAGATCTCAGCCCAAAAATTAATGCAACTCTTAAAGGAAGTAGTTGTTGCAAGTGAGCCACTTCTTTTGTACAGGCAGGGTACATTTGACTCCAGCACATCCCAAAGACTTTCAATGGTTTAATCTTAATCTTTCAAAGATTGAGGCTGATGAATCTGGTCATTGTCATGCTGTAATATGTACATGGGTACGTCATGAATACAACATGGTTGTCACGGTCTTCAGTGTTTTGATATTTGTCTTTTTTCCTGTTTGTCATTAGCAGTTGTTGGCTTGTGGTTGTGAACACCTGGTATAGTTGGGCTGCGGATATTTAAATGTCTGTTTTACAAACTAACGGTGTGTGTGGGGTTGTTAGGTTTAGGGAATGGGCAGGAATTATTGCAGGAATGGGCACAGGTGGCAGGTGTCCTTAGCTTAGAATTTCTCCACCAGATCCTAGCTGATTTTGTCTGTGGCCATGTTGAGAACTTTGGCGTTTTCTTTCGTCATTTGTGATAGCCTTCTTTTGTTGCATTTGTGAGTTAAACTGTAACAATGATTGACAGAGAAAAAAAAACTACACACTGAATCAGTTAGCGTTATAAAAATGTTTGCCAAACATACTAAAAGCTGCAAAAAACGATTCAGTCCTAAAATCTTAAGTATTTGCTTGTTTAAATCCAGATGGTACCTTTTTGATCAGGAAGTAGATCTCTTTAATTTACTTACTGAATTACCAGGTCAAAGTGACATTGACTTCCTGTTCAACTTTGTGGAGCTAAGTGAAGGCGCTCATTCAGGCTACAGTGAATTAAGCGGCAGACCAAGTGAGTGAACATAAAGGACAGCCTATAACAATAAGCAACTTATGCAACAGCTCGTATTTTTACTCTCTCTATTGCTCTTTCTCTGCTACAGACAGTAACGTCACACTACTGCGTACCGTCATGGGTGGGGACTCTGTTACCCCCACAGAGGTGGCTCTTGTGGAAGCATCAGGATTGCAGATTATTATTGGAACCCTAGAAAAGATTGCAGATGGGGATTTCTTAGTCACAATGAACAGTGTCCCAGCAGGAGAATTTGTTATCCGTGTGATGGGGGAGAGGATTTCTTCACGCTCATCAAATGATCGCTTTCAGAGACAGTCCGTCACTCCATATAGAGCTTCCAGTGTGGTTATTACTGTAAGTTCAGGCTTTCTAACATTAGTCAAACTCATTCTAAAACTATACTTACAACTATTTATCATACTATTTATACACTTAGGCTTGGACAGATGAGGTGTGGGAGCCTGGGAAGACATTGAGCATACCTTTTACGGTGGTATACAATAGCTCTGATGAGCTCAATATTAATGCCAGGAATGACCGTGGGCTCGCCCTAGAATTTCCCAGCACCATGTCCGTTGGAAGTGGGATCAATGGAAAAGCACAGTAAATCTAACCACCCTCAGACACCCCCTCAGGCACTGAAGTGACTCTCACGATTGAAGCAGAAACATCAGGCAAAAGTGATTTCAACTATGTTGTGCTTAAGCTTACAGTTGTTTCTCCGGTAAACATCTAAAATATGCATTTCTGAATCATGTTATATTAAAGGAGTCAAATGATGCGATTTCAAGTTTTAATTTCTCTTTGGAGCGTTACAAGCTGTTTGTGCATAGATAAGATCCCTGAAATTGCAAAGACTGAAGTCTCAAAACCAAATAGATATTCTATAAAAGTTTAGATTCGACCATGCCCTCCTAAAATGGCTCATTCAAACACATGTCTACGTCACGGTGTGGGAAGATTTGCAAAACACCGTCCAAACGTATATGCAATGAAAGAAGGCGGAACTATTATTCTCGCTGTAGTATTGTTGCTGTCGCCATGTCCTGGAGACGCTGTGTTTAGTTGTGAAAGAAAAAGTACTTTGTTTGGGCTTCCAAAAGAGGACACAACTAGAAATCAGGGATAATATTGCATTTACAACACTGTTCCAGAAAAGTTAAACCCGAATATTATAGTATGTGCAGCGCATTCTACGGATAACTATTTAAGTTTTACGGATAACTGAAACTGGAAGTAGCCTGCTAGCTGTGCACAAAGGCTGTTTCTATAAAGTGGGACAATTACAACTTTTCAATTCTAATGACTCACAGCCTGTAAGTAAATGTTCTTATTTAAAGGATTTGCCATTGACGATTCAACGTGAGTTTTGAGCAGTATACGGTACGGTATACGGTAAGGGGCGTAACATTTCCATTACACGCTTTGAGGTATTCGGCCAATCTCAATGCACTGGACAGCTGGCCAATCAGAGCACACCTCACTTCTCAGAACGATGAGCTTTGTAAAAATCGACGCGTTTTAGAAAGGCGGTGCATAGAGGAGCAACAATAATGTACAGTATGTGTAAAATATATATTTTTGAACGTTAAACTGCATTAACATTGCATTATTACACCAAATAATGTTATTTTTAGCAATGCCATATGACCCCTTTAAGCAAACACTTATGGACCATAAATCGTAAATGTAATATTTATCCATGAAAGTTTGGGGTCAGTAAGATTTTTAATAAGAAAATAATACTTTTATTAAGCAAGGATATATACAATCGATCAAAGATGAAATCACAAAGACATTTATAATCTAACAAAGATTTATATTTCTGTTCATTAAAAGACTCAATGTAACATACATAAAACAAATGTATCAAGATTTCCACAAAAAAACTAAGCAGCTGTTTTCAGTACTGTTAACAATAAGAAATGTATCTTGAATAGCAAATCAGAATATATTAGAATGGTTTCTGAAGGATCATGTGACACTGAAGGCTGGAGTAAAACTCAGCTTTGCCATCACAAGAATAAGTCACATTTGAAAATATATTACAATAGAAAGGAGATCTTTTAAATTGTAATATTTTTCAATATTACAGTAAGCATACAAGACATTTTTCAAAATCATACCAACCCCAAACTTTTGAACAGTAGTGTGCAAAAAAATACTTTTTACATGTAAATCAATATACAATATATACACAATCAATATCAACATACTTGGCTAGTTTTTATTAAAGTTAATTCAACAATAAATAAAATCTAAAATCTTTCCCCTCACAAGATTACAGACTTCACCTCTCCAGTCTGTGAGATTATTAGTGTAAATGTTAACTGCTCAGGCAACTGTAGCCTGTCATCATGGAATCTCTCAGCCAACCTTACCGATGGAAATGGGACGGGTATCATGTCTGTGACTCTGGTCAGGGCCTTGGAACCCTCAACACTAGCACCACAACTGGAGAAGGAGGCATAAACGTCACTTTTGTGTTCTACAGTGCCTCTTGTTGTTCTGAAGTAATGGAACTGGTTTCTGTAGATGGAGCTGGAAATGTTGGTATATGCTCAAGATCAGTAACATCTGCTGTCACCACCACACCCAACACCATGCCTACTGCTTCTACAACAAACAGCATGACTACAGCGACAGCAGCAACATCAGTAACTTCCTCACCCTCCACTAATGCCACAACAGACAGTGCTGGACACCGTTTTTATCCAACTATCAGTTTTGGGGTTAGTGCGGGGGCCGTTTTGTTTTTCCATGTATTATGGTTGTAACGGTTTTATTATTGCCTTAACACTAACATTCTATCACCCCTGCCAAACATTTTTTTTTATCACCAACACAGAGTCTGTAGTTTGACAACATTTTTTTGAATACTTGATTTAATATGGATACAAGATAATCATAATTTTAGATCTGAATTTAGGTTGATGGATCAAATAGATTTGTTTTTTTAACAGACAAATGGTATTATAACTTACCATTAAAATGAAAAGGGGCATTTGTATTAAATTATATTTGCATTTATGAAAAGAGGCAGTTTTTTTGCAATTTATAGATTAATCTGTTTTTATCCATTTTAACATGTATGACAATTATATTAAATGTATTAAATTCAATACTGCTCAATTGGTTTTGAATTAATGTTTTAGTGAACATAAAAAACACCTGGTTATAACTTTACTAATGCTAAAGAACAAAGTCACTAATGTGAATAATCATGAAATTTCCAACATGGACATGTGGGTTGAACATGTCTTTTCAAACTCCATAGAACAAGAACTTCAACTATAGCCAGCCTTAACCAATCACAGCTTCTATAAATAATAGCATTTAACTTAAAATCTATTATTCAACATAAATGGACAACTTTAAATCAGAAATTCCATAGCAGTTTTAATGCAGACAAAGTAACCTATACTAGAATAATATTTGAGAACCACATAATTTTCTATGCAATGATCTGAGATCCTTTTCTGAAGGTGCATGAATTTATTAACATTAATGTTACATAACTGGATTTAACAGTCTTTTAAGTTACACGAGTACAAAATATTTCACACTTCGAATAAATGTAGAGATAATATTTTAAAATTGAGTTTTAAAACCTTGTTTCATCTTATGTGTCATCTACTGTAAGCTATATTGCAACATAGCTAAGAAAAACATGCAACATGAAACGCTAATTGCTACCCGGTGTTCTTCAGAAATCTGATGTATTTCCCAGTAAAACAGGATATTCAATGAGAAAAAGTGTAGGGACTTGATTTTATCAATTTGGAATAGCTTGGATCATCAAAAGCAGGCGTTTCAGAAAGGAACCAGGTGGCTTGCAAGAAGTAGTTAATGTTAACCACCAAAAAATAAACCGTTTCACTTGATAAAAGACTTATAAAAAAAGTATATTTGGGAATAATGTGCACCAATGCATCTTCCACTCCAATGTAATCAGCCACAAGAACACAGTAGTATTAAAATCTATGTAAATTAATGTTTAATTTAATTACCAATGTGAGTATTCTCACCTTGTGAAGTCTACAATTGTCCAGTAGACACACACATTCTCTGTTGGTGTTTCACCAAAATATACTTGTGAGCAAACATCCGTCCACATCGATCGCAACCAAAAGGCTTCTCGCGTGTGTGGATCCTCATGTGTGTTTTCAGGTTTGAAGACTGGTTGAACATTTTCCCACAAAGGTTACAGCCATAAGGCTTTTCACCGGTGTGAACAGTCACATGTTTTTTGAGGTTACTTTGATCTGAGAACTGCTTGCCACAGTGCACACATCGGAATGGTTTTTCTCCTCTGTGGATGCTATGGTGTCTTTTGAGACTAGACGCCTGACTAAATCGCTTACCGCAGAGTGTACAGTGGTGAAGCATCTCCCTGTTATGAAGTTTTTGATGCAAGAGGAGAGTGCTGGGTTGAGAGAATGCTTTTCCACAATGTTTACACACAAACTTATCTTTCCTTTGCATCCGAGGCGAGTCTGACTGTTTGAAAGAAAAGCATGGCGTGAAAGGGGACCGTTCGGATTGAGAAATTACGTTACCTTCATCACTGTGTGTTAAATGGCCTTCCATATCAGGCACAGACAAGCCATTAGAGTCCAATGGAGTTGCATAGGAACACGTGGGATTTGCACTCCCTCTGTGCATCAAAAACTGATTCACAGAAGGTCCTCCGTTGCATTCAGATTCAGCGTAGGAGGCATGATTTGTGGTTCTGTTAAATCTCCTGGAAACCCATGAGGGATAGGAAGGGACAGGCTGCAGGTTAGTCCCTGCATCTTCATCACAATGCCTCTCCATTCTGGTTTCACCTGTTTGGAAATACAAAATGCTTAAATGGAAACTAGTAAGCAATAAAAATAGAGAAAATACTGTGTTTAGAAATTATGTCATTTACAAGAATAATTTTCTAGTAACTACTTAGTAAATGAGCATCTTCACCTATTTCATGCATTTCTGGGTTTTCGTCCTCAAGGAGATCAGGTTGCATTCCATCGGACTGCCAGAGGAACAGATTATTGATGGTGAATTATGATATTTAATGTTATAAGGCAATTTAGCAGAAAATTATCTGTATTCTAGACGTACTATCTCTGTACCATGAAATAAAAACGGAATGTGATTGGTTGGTAATACTTTACAATACAGTTCCATTAGTTAATATTAATGCATTAAGTAAAACTGTTAGATGTTAGTTAGTAAAAATGCTACGGTTCATGTTAGCATAGATCCGTGGTCTCCAACGCTGCTCCTGGAGAGCTACCATCCTGCTGATTTCAGCTCCAACCCCAATAAAACACCTGAACCAGCTAATCAAGGTGTTCAGGGCTACTTGATAATTACAGACAGGTGTGCTGAAGCAGGGTTGGAACTGAAGTCTGCAGGAGCAGGGTTGGAGATCCCTGGCTTAGATCTATTAGATCAGGGTGGGGAACGTTGATCCTGGAGGACCACTTTCCTGCAGAGTTTAGCTCCAACCCTGAAAAACCCTGGGAAAGAAAATACCTAACTGCATCCTGAAGACCTTGATTAGCTGCTTTAGGTGTGTTTGATTAGGGTTAGAGCTAAACTCTGCAGGAAAGTGGATCTTGAGAGCCAGATTTGAGTATCCCTGGTATACCCTGACAAATTTCACTTAGAAATTGCTAGTAAATGTCACAAATAATAATAAAAAAACACATTGTAAACACACAATGTAACACATTGAAAAAACATGACATTTTGAAGCAGAAACTTTTACTTTTGATTTTAATAATGTATTTGTAAATTATATTAATAAATGCTTTAGAAATATTGTTCATTGTCAGTTGATGTTAAATCTGAATATAACTAGACCACAACAAACAAGCTTCCTATGAATAGGTAACGATATTAATACCATGTGAACAAAAAAGGGAAGCAGTATGTAAACAGTCACTACTGGAGAAACAGTTGTAAGCCTGATTTGTAAATAAATACATGCATGTTCAAGTGTATCTCTCATACTAACCTCTTGATGGCAGTGCTGAACTGTGTCCTGGTCTATGAAGTTATCCCTGTGGACGGTTACAAAAACTCCTGCACTCCCGTACTGTGTGTTGTCTTACCAGGAAAACAAAGTGCAAAAATAAAACACGGTAATCAAGGATTAATTTTACTTTTCATCTCAATATCCATTCAAAGTTCAAAATGCACTGGAAAAGAAATGTGCAATAAATAGATACCATAAATAACATTATCAATAATACTATAATTTTCATGTTTGACAATTTATGAATCTATTACACAATATTACCAGCTTAGTAATAAGAAATCAAATAATGTTTGATTTCTAATTACCTATCTGGATTCATTTTAAATCTTTAGATTGATTTGGCCATCCACATTGCTGGGGGACAACTAAAACAAACTGAAGTTAAAATAAAATACACACACATGCATATATACACAAATATTAAATACAGTACAGCGTACTTACGGTTTTCAGCAGTCTCTGTTTCTCTTTCTGACTGTTCACACCTCATGCTGCCAGGTCTCTCCTCTTTAATAATGATAACATCTGGCTCATCATCCACTACAGACTATAAACAAGCACAATGCTGCCATGAATCCTGATACATTAGTGGTCACCTGAGCTCATTGATTGAGAAAGTCAGTTTCTTACCTCTTGATGGCAGTGCTGGACTGTTTTCTGGTCGATGATGTTTTCTCTGTGGACTTTTACAAAGACTCCTGCACTCCTGTACTGGTTGTCATCTTTATCTGCAACATAGATGTACCAGTACACACACACACAATGCAAAAATGTATATATACAATAAAATACTAAAACACAGTTTTCTTTGCATAATTCACATATATTTGTTTATTTTGTGAATTTAACATTACTATTTGATTGGATCTTTTCTCCTTTAAAAGCCATATTTTTCCATTCTGTTGACATAAACGGATCACAAATCTGACGACTAGTTTATGCAGTTATCCCCTAAAACAACTTGGAAAAAAAAGAGAAAATAACTCCATACAATGAAAAAAAAATGTATACATCATACTCACATTTTTCAGTAATCTCGGTTTCTCTTTCTGACTGTTCACACCTCATGTTGCCAGGTCTCTCTTCTTTAATAAGGAGGACATCTGGCTCGTCATCCTCTACAGACTGATTAAAAGCATACTGTTGTTATGGTTCCTGAGAGTACATGCTTATGGGGAAAAAAAATCTGTTTCTGATCAGTTGCAATGCGTGGTCAACTGGCATGAGTTGTTCAATGGCCTATGCCAGCAAATCCAGATATGTACACCACTGTTCAAAATTTTAGGTCAGTAAGATTTTTAAATGTATTTTTTTAATAAATTAATACTTTTGAGCAAGCATGCATTATATTGATAAAAATGGCAATAATAACATTTACAGTATTACAAAAGATTTCTATTTGAAATAAATGCTGTTCTTTTTCACGCTTCTTGAGGATCAAATCAGTATATTAGATATAGCATCTGAAATTAATCTTTGCTTTTACTGTATTTTAGACCAAATAAATGCAGCCTTAATGAGCGCAAGAGACTTCTTATTTCACCAACCCTAAACTTTATAAAGTAATGCATCTGTCCGTCTACAAAAACAACTGCATAATAGCAAGCGACATACAGTACCTGAAATTGCTGAAAGGAAATAAAACTTACATAATATTTATGCCAAATCACCATACAACTTTAGGAAATGTATTATCCTAAGGCAGGGCCACAGCCCTGCACAGTTTAGATGCCACCCTAATTCCTAATTCAACACACCTGTTCCAGCTAATCAAGTTTTAAGGTGTATTTTAAATGTACATGGTAAGTCAGTTGGAGCAGGGTTGGAACTTTGTAGGGCTCCGGCCCTCCAGGAACTGAGTTTGACACCCCTGTCCTAAGGGGATCTTATAAATAATGCTAATAGAGACGAACTCTGCGATAAATGGGGAAGTGTCAGCACTGTAGCAAGACCGTTTTGAGTGCTGTAAGCTACTGAACAAAGAAAAAGTTTCAGTTTAACTGTCATATTGAATGAACAGATAACGTTTGAGGTGTACAACACATGAGGACAAAAGTGATGAATGCAAAGTTTTAAAGATTAAGGCAAAGAGATACAGCCCATTCACTGTTTTTGTGCAGACCTGGTCTAGTCTCTCGGGTTGAAGGTGCGAGACTTTACCGGAGCCAGCTTCATCTTCATCCCTAACGTTACCCTCATTACCCAGCGAAGCAATTTTCACACTAATTCGCCCTGGAAACAAGCATATGTTCTCCATTAGTAATTCACAAGTTATAATAGTGACTTTTATTATAATGGTATCAATCTGATATCACTATTGTCTAAATGACCATGAACCTCTTTACCTGATGCTTTTTCGTGAAAACCTGTTTTTGTCAAGGCATTTGATTCGTTTCTCAGTTTGTGCGCTCTTCTATAAAACGAATCCCGGATTTCTAGCACTTTCAATTTCTTTTTAAGAATGTTATTCTCCTTTTCAGTTTGAGATATTTCAAGCTGTAATTCGGTATAGCTGTCCTCAACAAGTTTACAGATTTCTGCCACAGCGGCGTTTGCGAGTACTTCCATTACTGAAGCGATTTGCGTCTGAAACGTTATAACGTTAATATTTGCCATTGCGTTGGAATCTATTTAGATTAATCTCCTTTAATAATAATGAATCAGTCCATACAATAAACCCATCCAAATAAGTTTGCATACGGGTCTCGAGCTCTCTCCAAACGCTGGGTCGTCAACATCCGCTTGTGATTTTTAAAATAAAAGCTCTCATTCTACCAAACAATTTTCACCGGCCCATAAATATTATTTATTTACTTTAGCACAGTGAGTGAACATCGCGGTTCATTTGAAAAAAAAAAAATATATATATATATATATATATATATATGGATATCTGTGTGTGTGTGTGTGGGTGTGTGTGTGTGTTTGTGTGTGTGTGTGTGTGACTAACTAACCAACCAACTAACTAAAATATAAGATACAGACAAAATATTATTTATGCACTGGACAATATTGGGAGGTAAGTCTTTATTTCATTGCACTTTATCTGTTTATATAGTCTAAGTAGATTTCAATTATAATACATTGTTTGAAAGTCGTATATGATTTTATACAACATTCTATTGTTGAAAAGATAAATGTATTTTCTTTTGTCTGGCTGTTGACAGTATTTTCTGATTTATGAATAACCATCAATTCAAGTATGTAAACAAAATGAAACAAGATTTTTTTAGCTGTCTTTATCCAATAGTCATTTTTATTTTATGGAAATATATAAAATGTATTTCATATTTATTTACATTAAGATTTAATAAAACTTCTAATGCAAAATAAATTATGCCATTTCCTAATACAATCAACGGGGGGAGTATTGCAAAACCTTTGTTGTATCTGGTATGTCTTGCCTTAAAAGAAACTTACAGAAATCCATTATAAAATGCATAGATTTTAAATGCATTGCATTTATGGTTGGACTTTTTTCTATCTTTCCTGTATCATTACCACTATGTATTTATTATTGCAAGACAATCATTTTTTATGTATTTTATATTTTTTTTCACTTTATTTTAATATAACCAAAGAAGCCTACTGACTGCAATGTTGTTGCACATCTGAAATTCAACCTTGACATGATTGATATTCAACCTTGCCTTGACCTGAGTAATGCAGTTAAGCATAACCTCACCAAATCAACAGTGGCAAGAAGATATTCATTAATACTTTAAAAGTTGTGGAACTTTCATTAATTAAATACATCTTGAATAAGTTGTAAATGTATACATTTAGTTCCACCTAATTAATAAATAATAATAATAAATCACAGCATTTTGTGTTTCCCATAAACAGCTTTGATGTTCAAGACTAAGGCCAATAATGAGTAGCCTTCATATTTACGGTACAAAGAGAAAAACAAACTGCTTTATTGTTCTGTATTCTTTATTGATCTAGTATTTTATTACAGTTGTATGCAGTTTAATATGTTCATGCCAAAGACTTACATTAATTTGCTTTAAAATGTCTTTACATCATGAGATTGCTTTAACTTTGCTTAACATTTATAAAGTGCGTGGAGTATGAGTAAATAATAGTTGTAATTCCAGGGTTCTACCTTTGTCCCATTAATTTAAACTGTGCAGTGTCAAGCAGACCAATGATTTGCAAAAGCGTATTAATAGTAAACGTAAACAGAATATTACAATAAATACAAATAAATAACAACAATACAGTTTCATTATACACCATGAGAATTAAAATATCACATTTAGGCACATTTTATAGAGAGAGCCTGTTTGTCTAGCAATACAGGCATAATAAAATAAATAATTTATAAAATAAGCATTAACAAAGTACTTTCATTACTGCAAAAGAGGCAGTAATGCATTGCATGCTGAATATCCAAAATCCATGGCTTTTATGTTTTCATTGATGTTCAGTCCTGCTTTTGTTAAATATCTCTGAACTCTCTAGAAGAGGCTGTGTCGGGTGGTGTACTGTACATTGTATGACCGTCTTCTGTGCCAACGTCTCCTGATTGCTGCACAGCAACCACACAGCAAACACTAAACACATAAACAGACAACGTGAGAGTTAGCATCATGGAAGGGGATTTTATAGAGCTGTACATACACAATTATATACCACATTTAAAACAGAGATCTATGTCTATTTTTACCATAAGAATAACACATGTCTGTTGTCATTAATCGCTTCACTACCAATGCACATATTTGACATTCAGTCATCATAATACTTACGCAAAGGAGAATCCAGCATGGTACGAGCCCGATGAGAATCGCACAGGGTACAATGATAGCCACAATCCATGCTAGGTTTGTTTTTCCGTTGTTTGAGATTGTTGTGTTCACGGTGGTTGGAACTGGTGTGGTAAAAGCCGTGAAAAGGGCATTGACCAAGAAACCGGCAGCCGTGTTGCTGCCATGTTGTGAGAAAACATACGTAACATTGGCCTCAATCACGCCGGAATCATTACTGAGGAGAGATTAAAACATACAATGAGAAACAAAAGGAAATATCTAAAAATTATCTTACCATTCATTCACCTATGTTTCATAAAAGCAGTTTTCTTCAATTAATTTAGACATTTCTTCTCAGGACAAAGTAAAAAGCAGTGGATCAGAACTAACTTGAAATTGGCTGGAATGAGCAGATTAGCTGAGGGGTCCTTTAGGATCTTCCTCACCTGTAGAGTGCATCAGTTAAAATACAATATGTTCATTATTAAAATAGGGCGATATCAGGACAACAATATCCAAGCCTCTCCAACTCACCAAGTCATTTATCTTCGTTTGGATTTCTTGATAGGTTTCATTCCATTTTAACTCGGTCAGTGATACTTTGCTGATTTCAAATGCAAAGATGAGTGCGTAGGCAGTGTCATTAATTCCTTTAAAATATACGACAAAAATAATTAGTTGTGTGACTATATATGGGTCATGGTATTTCAGTATCCCTTTTCATTATGCGTAATTACTGACTTTTTTTAAGGCAGCGGCTATTTGCACTAAGTGTAAATAGTGAAAGATGCTATTTACACTAAGTGAAAATAGCATATTTTTTTAGCGATAGATACTATTTACACTAAGTGCAGATAGCAATGGATTACTTTTACACAAAGTGAAAATAGCTGTATTTTTTATGATATCCTATTACACTAAGTGCAAATAGCTGTAGATTATATTTACACTATGTTAAAATAGCAAAATTAACTGCTATTTATGCTACTTATTGCAAATAGCGGCAATGATCTGCACCTTAGTATTGTAGCACATTGTAAAACAAACGTAATAATAGCATTTTGAGTGTAAACTATGGTTTTAATTCAAATTATTAAATGGATGCCATCTTATTGGGACAATAAAGCCCTCCCTACAACTACCCTAACCCTACCCGATACTTTTGTTTTCACCTTACTTATTTTAGATACTTATTTTAATTTTTATTGAAAATAAATGTCTTTCTGGTGCGATATGAGATTTGAAAAGGGGGAAAAAAGTTCAGCAAAAGGCAGACTCCAACTCAGGTTGATCGTGTCAAAAAGCATGTGCCCCACCACTGAAACTGATAGTGAATTGGCATATTTTTTTAGTGTTGACTAACCCAATCACAGGTTAGTGGGCAGAGTTAGTGTAAACAGACTTTGCCAACAAGGCGGGCTATTTGCACTTTGCACTTCCGTTTTTAATTATAATTTTATTTCAAAGGAAGTCATAAATAAGGACTACATGATTACAACAGTTACGCCATTTGCATACAAATGTTATATTCACAACAAAAATGGTGCATGCAAATGGAGCAAAACTCACCCAAATAGATGACATTCGCCAAGGTCACAGGTTCACCCACGCTTACTGTTCTGGTGGTTAGTTTAGTTGTGAGATTTGCGGCCAGAATAGATTTAACCACCTCTAGAACACTATTCTCACTTGGTCTTGGGCCCAGTGTGATAAACTCGAGACGAATCCTAATAATTGCCTTCGTAATCCTGCATAAAAAAGATGATAAAGAATTGGAATATAAACAAAGAAAATTTAAACAACTAGCTTTAAAAAAATTATTAATAAATAAAATAATGAATTGGTCTTACAAGATCGGTGGTGAGGTTGTTGTCAGAGGGCTTGCTGTAAAATAAATAAATTATTAATGAGGGAGAATCAGACTTTAATTTACAGCGTTTGGTATACAAGACATAAAACATGACAACTTAAAACAATTGACATTTGTTTGTCAGTTTGGCCACATAAACTGTGGGGTAACTGATGGTTGCCAGTGCAGCAGGTGTGATATGGTAATACCTTCGGCAAGTTGGAGGAGAAGTTGCTGAACAAAAAGGCTGGGTTCCGTGATGTCACTTGGTGAGAAAACATACTCTACTTTGGCCTCAATCACAGTGGAATTACCCCTGTGGGGAGATCAAAATGTACAATGAGAAACTAAAGTCAATAATTAAAATTTATTTTTCATCACAAGCACATGTATTCATGTACAAAAACATCCCAACTAACACCAATGAAGAGTCATCATAACGTATGTGCTCAAATCAAAGTAAAAAGTGAGTCAGAACTTACTTGAAATCAGCTGCTTGGATCTTAATGAGAGGTGCTGAGGAGTTACCGAGGAGGATCTTGCCCAGCTGAAAAAATTAGATTAATTGATTTATAAGATATGTAGAAGTTAATTTGGTTAGGGGGGGGGAGAGAGCAAGAATTTTTTTTTGTAAAATACTACTCTATGAAATGTCTCAACTCACCAATGAGTTTATAGTGTCTTGTATTACCAGGTGGGTGCCATTCCTGAGTTCAGTTTTCTCAGTCATGGTTATGTTGTTGATTTCAAATCCAAAGTTGAGAGCATAGGCTGTCTCATTTATTTCTTAAAAATATATAATACAATTAATTAGTTGTGTGGTTATATGTGGGTGGTGAAATTTCACTAATGCATTCCTTAATATTATTTATTTGTTAATTTAACTTATAGGCTATAAAAGCTACATATCAACAACATTAGAATTTAAATAACATATTCAGAACAAAAAGCAGCAAAGCCGCGAGAGAAAAACTTACTTGTATAATTGACACTGGAAAATCTCACAGAATCACTCAGGTCTTGTGTTGTGGTGCCTTGTTTAGTTGTGAGACGTGTGTTCAGCAGAGTGTTGACCACCTCAAGAATCTTATCTGGATTTGGCAGGGGGCCCAGTGTCACAAACACGAGGCGAATGAATATAAGTGCTCTGCCGCGCCTACAAAGACAATAAATAATATACATAAAGTTAGGAAATTAAAAAAAGTAAAGAAAATAGTAAATTTCAGACTGAAATCACTGCTCTTACACTATCAGTGGAATAGTTGTCAAAACACTGGCTGTTGTTAATACTGTAAAAGAAAGTAATTATTAATGGAGGAAGCTTGCAAAAAATATATACAATTACAACATTGGTCATCCATTGTCAGTTTTGACAAACCTGTCTGTGAATGAAGTTCATTTAGGAAGCTGACTGGTTGAATGACATCTCCATCCTGGAAGATGTATTCCATCCTGCCATCAATTTGGTTTGATGTACTTCTGTAGGAAAAACAGAAGATATCAGTTAATGATCTATATGTGCAAATATGTTTGTTTTGTTTTTCTTTTACATTTTTGAGTAAATGCACTTAGTAACATAAAATGTGAGTACATATCATAAACATATAACAAGTCTGGTTGCATCTTACATGAAGTTGGTCGATTTGGGATTAAAAGTTGTTCTTCCAGGTTCATTCAGAAGAGTGTTCAGCTGAAAAAGAAAAATCAAACATTCATGAAACGCTTGAGAAGAATTATATTGGACCTAAAGACGTGTACTCAGTTACTGCTGCGTGCTTACCGCATTATTGACAACACCCTGAGCTTGTAGGTATGAGCCATTTCTTAGCTCAGGAGCTTTTGACATGCTGATATTACTCAGATTAAATGTAAAAATGATAGCATAGGAGGTTGTTGTGATTTCTGTTTGGATATAAAAGTTTTTTGTTTAATTTTATTTGTTCAAAATTTTACACTTTAATATTTCAAAAGCTTTACAGGTGAAGATGATGATACTTACTCTCATAGGTGACATTCACCACCTTCACAGATTCATTCAGCTGTGACTCTCTTGAATTACGGAGAGTGGTGATAGCTCTGAGGACCATATCTTCACTGGGGACTGGAGATGAGGAGTCGAACACCAGTTTGTTTATGACCACTGCTGAACCAGAGCTGTAGATAAAACCCAGTTTGTTTAATGTGCATCACATTTTTGTAGTAAAATTACTTTCAAAATTTAAAACCAACACTTACATGAGGTTTGAAGGAGTCATGGAAAAAATTATTGTTGTTTCTGGAAGCACTGTTGTAGTGGTTGGCAGACGTAACTCATTTAGGAAGCTGACTGGTTGTATGGCATCTCCATCCTGGAAGATGTATTCCATCCTGCCATCAATCTGGTTTGAAGTGCTCCTACTGTACAAAAAGGACATATATGTAAGTGACTTTAATCCACATCTTCAAAATGTTTTGTTGTAAATTTTTTCTTCAGTAATTCTTAGTTTCCATGGCTTCCAAGCTAAAATGTGAGGACGCATGAAATACATTTTTTAAAGTGAGTTTGCATCTTACGTGAAGTTATAGGACTTGGGTTTGAAAACTGGCTTGCCAGGTTCATTCAGAAGAGTGTTCAGCTGCAGAAAAAAATATCAAATTATCCATCAACCTCTTGTGAAGACTGTCAATGGACCTAAACCTTTTCATACTGTTCATTTTTTAATGTTTACCGCATTATTGATGGTATCCTGCACTTGCGGGTAGGTATTGTCTCTGAGTTCAGGGTCCTCTGGCATGCTTATGTTAACCAAGTTAAATGTAAAGACGACAGCATAGGAGGTTTCTGAGATTTCTGCGTGGAAAGGAAATCATTATGCATTTTTTGGTCAAAGTTTTCCATTCATAATTATTTGTCTGATTCCCATTCAAAAGCTTTACAATTTTATAGGCTGACACTTACTCTCATAGGTGACATTCACCACCTTCACTGATTCATTCAGCTGTGACGCTCTGGAATTACGGAGAGTGTTGAGAGCTCTGAGGACCATATCTTCACTGGGGACTGGAGATGAGGAGTTGAAAACCAGCTTGCTTATGACCACTGATGAACCAGATCTGTAAATAAAACCCAGTTTTTTACATTTGCATCAAATGTTTGCAGCAAATTTGCACCTCCATTTTTAGTTGTTCTCAAAACAGAAAAACAAAACTTACATGAGGTTTGAAAGAGTCACAGAAAGACCGGTTGTTGTTCCTGGAATCACTGTTGTAGTGGTTGGAAGACGTAACTCATTTAGGAAGCTGACTGGTTGTATGGCATCTCCATCCTGGAAGATGTATTCCATCCTGCCATCAATCTGGTTTGAAGTGCTCCTACTGTACAAAAAGGACATATATGTAAGTGACTTTAATCCACATCTTCAAAATGTTTTGTTGTAATTTTTTTCTTCAGTAATTCTTAGTTTCCATGGCTTCCAAGCTAAAATGTGAGGACGCATTAAATACATTTTTTAAAGTGAGTTTGCATCTTACGTGAAGTTATAGGACTTGGGTTTGAAAACTGGCTTGCCAGGTTCATTCAGAAGAGTGTTCAGCTGCAGAAAAAAATATCAAATTATCCATCAACCTCTTGTGAAGACTGTCAATGGACCTAAACCTTTTCATACTGTTCATTTTGTAATGTTTACCGCATTATTGATGGTATCCTGCACTTGCGGGTAGGTATTGTCTCTGAGTTCAGGGTCCTCTGGCATGCTTATGTTAACCAAGTTAAATGTAAAGACGACAGCATAGGAGGTTTCTGAGATTTCTGCGTGGAAAGGAAATCATTATGCATTTTTTGGTCAAAGCTTTCCATTCAAAATTATTTGTCTGATTCCCATTCAAAAGCTTTACAATTTTATAGGCTGACACTTACTCTCATAGGTGACATTCACCACCTTCACTGATTCATTCAGCTGTGACTCTCTGGAATTACGGAGAGTGTTGAGAGCTCTGAGAACCATATCTTCACTGGGGACTGGAGATGGGGAGTTGAAAACCAGCTTGCTTATGACCACTGATGAACCAGATCTGTAAATAAAACCCAATTTCTTTATAAATTTGCATCAAATGTTTGCAGTAAATTTGCACCTCCATTTTTAGTTGTTCTCAAAACAGAAAAACAAACTTACATGAGGTTTGAAAGAGTCACAGAAAGACCGGTTGTTGTTTTTGGAATCACTGTTGTAGTGGTTGGAAGACGTAACTCATTTAGGAAGCTGACTGGTTGTATGGCATCTCCATCCTGGAAGATGTATTCCATCCTGCCATCAATCTGGTTTGAAGTGCTCCTACAGTACAAAAAGGACATATATGTAAGTGACTTTTAACCATATCTTCAAAATGTTTTGTTGTTCATTTATTCTTCAGTAATTCTTAGTTTCCATGGCTTCCAAGCTAAAATTTGAGGACGCATGAGATACATTTTTTAAAGTGAGTTTGCATCTTACGTGAAGTTATAGGTCGTGGGTTTGAAAACTGGCTTGCCATGTTCATTCAGAAGAGTGTTCAGCTGCAGAAAAAAATAGCAAATTATCCATCAACCTCTTGTGAAGACTGTCAATGGACCTAAACCTTTTCATACTGTTCATTTTTTAATGTTTACCGCATTATTGATGGTATCCTGCACTTGCGGGTAGGTATTGTCTCTGAGTTCAGGGTCCTCTGGCATGCTTATGTTAACCAAGTTAAATGTAAAGACCACAGCATAGGAGGTTTCTGAGATTTCTGCGTGGAAAGGAAATCATTATGCATTTTTTGGTCAAAGTTTTCCATTCATAATTATTTGTCTGATTCCCATTCAAAAGCTTTACAATTTTATAGGCTGACACTTACTCTCATAGGTGACATTCACCACCTTCACTGATTCATTCAGCTGTGACTCTCTGGAATTACGGAGAGTGTTGAGAGCTCTGAGGACCATATCTTCACTGGGGACTGGAGATGAGGAGTTGAAAACCAGCTTGCTTATGACCACTGATGAACCAGATCTGTAAATAAAACCCAATTTCTTAATAAATTTGCATCAAATGTTTGCAGCAAATTTGCACCTCCATTTTTAGTTGTTCTCAAAACAGAAAAACAAAACTTACATGAGGTTTGAAAGAGTCACAGAAAGACCGGTTGTTGTTCCTGGAATCACTGTTGTAGTGGTTGGAAGACGTAACTCATTTAGGAAGCTGACTGGTTGTATGGCATCTCCATCCTGGAAGATGTATTCCATCCTGCCATCAATCTGGTTTGAAGTGCTCCTACTGTACAAAAAGGACATATATGTAAGTGACTTTAATCCACATCTTCAAAATGTTTTGTTGTTCATTTAATCTTCAGTAATTCTTAGTTTCCATGGCTTCCAAGCTAAAATGTGAGGACGCATGTAATACATTTTTTAAAGTGAGTTTGCATCTTACGTGAAGTTATAGGACTTGGGTTTGAAAACTGGCTTGCCAGGTTCATTCAGAAGAGTGTTCAGCTGCAGAAAAAAATAGCAAATTATCCATCAACCTCTTGTGAAGACTGTCATTTGACCTAAACCTTTTCATACTGTTCATTTTTTAATGTTTACCGCATTATTGATGGTATCCTGCACTTGCGGGTAGGTATTGTCTCTGAGTTCAGGGTCCTCTGGCATGCTTATGTTAACCAAGTTAAATGTAAAGACCACAGCATAGGAGGTTTCTGAGATTTCTGTGTGGAAAGGAAATCATTATGCATTTTTTGGTCAAAGCTTTCCATTCATAATTATTTGTCTGATTCCCATTCAAAAGCTTTACAATTTTATAGGCTGACACTTACTCTCATAGGTGACATTCACCACCTTCACTGATTCATTCAGCTGTGACGCTCTGGAATTACGGAGAGTGTTGAGAGCTCTGAGGACCATATCTTCACTGGGGACTGGAGATGAGGAGTTGAAAACCATCTTGCTTATGACCACTGATGAACCAGATCTGTAAATAAAACCCAATTTTTTAATAAATTTGCATCAAATGTTTGCAGTAAATTTGCACCTCCATTTTTAGTTGTTCTCAAAACAGAAAAACAAAACTTACATGAGGTTTGAAAGAGTCACAGAAAGACCGGTTGTTGTTTTTGGAATCACTGTTGTAGTGGTTGGAAGACGTAACTCATTTAGGAAGCTGACTGGTTGTATGACATCTCCATCCTGGAAGGTGTATTCCATTCTGCCATCAATCTGGTTTGAAGTGCTCCTACAGTACAAAAAGGACATATATGTAAGTGACTTTAATCCACATCTTCAAAATGTTTTGTTGTTCATTTAATCTTCAGTAATTCTTAGTTTCCATGGCTTCCAAACTAAAATGTGAGGACGCATTATATACATTTTTTAAAGTGAGTTTGCATCTTACGTGAAGTTATAGGACTTGGGTTTGAAAACTGGCTTGCCAGGTTCATTCAGAAGAGTGTTCAGCTGCAGAAAAAAATATCAAATCATCCATCAACCTCTTGTGAAGACTGTCAATGGACCTAAACCTTTTCATACTGTTCATTTTTGTATGTTTACCGCATTATTGATGGTATCCTGCACTTGCGGGTAGGTATTGTCTCTGAGTTCAGGGTCCTCTGGCATGCTTATGTTAACCAAGTTAAATGTAAAGACCACAGCATAGGAGGTTTCTGAGATTTCTGTGTGGAAAGGAAATCATTATGCATTTTTTGGTCAAAGCTTTCCATTCATAATTATTTGTCTGATTCCCATTCAAAAGCTTTACAATTTTATAGGCTGACACTTACTCTCATAGGTGACATTCACCACCTTCACTGATTCATTCAGCTGTGACTCTCTGGAATTACGGAGAGTGTTGAGAGCTCTGAGGACCATCTCTTCACTGGGGACTGGAGATGAGGAGTTGAAAACCAGCTTGCTTATGACCACTGATGAACCAGATCTGTAAATAAAACCCAGTTTTTTAAATTTGCATCAAATATTTGCAGTAAATTTGCACCTCCATTTTTAGTTGTTCTCAAAACAGAAAAACAAAACTTACATGAGGTTTGAAAGAGTCACAGAAAGACCGGTTGTTGTTTTTGGAATCACTGTTGTAGTGGTTGGAAGACGTAACTCATTTAGGAAGCTGACTGGTTGTATGGCATCTCCATCCTGGAAGATGTACTCCATCCTGCCATCAATCTGGTTTGAAGTGCTCCTACAGTACAAAAAGGACATATATGTAAGTGACTTTAATCCACATCTTCAAAATGTTTTGTTGTTCATTTTTTCTTCAGTAATTCTTAGTTTCCATGTCTTCCAAGCTAAAATGTGAGGACGCATGAAATACATTTTTTAAAGTGAGTTTGCATCTTACGTGAAGTTATAGGACTTGGGTTTGAAAACTGGCTTGCCAGGTTCATTCAGAAGAGTGTTCAGCTGCAGAAAAAAATATCAAATTATCCATCAACCTCTTGTGAAGACTGTCAATGGACCTAAACCTTTTCATACTGTTCATTTTGTAATGTTTACCGCATTATTGATGGTATCCTGCACTTGCGGGTAGGTGTTGTCTCTGAGTTCAGGGTCCTCTGGCATGCTTATGTTAACCAAGTTAAATGTAAAGACCACAGCATAGGAGGTTTCTGAGATTTCTGCGTGGAAAGGAAATCATTATGCATTTTTTGGTCAAAGCTTTCCATTCAAAATTATTTGTCTGATTCCCATTCAAAAGCTTTACAATTTTATAGGCTGACACTTACTCTCATAGGTGACATTCACCACCTTCACTGATTCATTCAGCTGTGACGCTCTGGAATTACGGAGAGTGTTGAGAGCTCTGAGGACCATATCTTCACTGGGGACTGGAGATGAGGAGTTGAAAACCAGCTTGCTTATGACCACTGATGAACCAGATCTGTAAATAAAAGTTTTTACATTTGCATCAAATGTTTGCAGCAAATTTGCACCTCCATTTTAGTTGTTCTCAAAACAGAAAAACAAAACTTACATGAGGTTTGAAAGAGTCACAGAAAGACCGGTTGTTGTTCCTGGAATCACTGTTGTAGTGGTTGGAAGACGTAACTCATTTAGGAAGCTGACTGGTTGTATGGCATCTCCATCCTGGAAGATGTATTCCATCCTGCCATCAATCTGGTTTGAAGTGCTCCTACTGTACAAAAAGGACATATATGTAAGTGACTTTAATCCACATCTTCAAAATGTTTTGTTGTAAATTTTTTCTTCAGTAATTCTTAGTTTCCATGGCTTCCAAGCTAAAATGTGAGGACGCATGAAATACATTTTTTAAAGTGAGTTTGCATCTTACGTGAAGTTATAGGACTTGTGTTTGAAAACTGGCTTGCCAGGTTCATTCAGAAGAGTGTTCAGCTGCAGAAAAAAATATCAAATTATCCATCAACCTCTTGTGAAGACTGTCAATGGACCTAAACCTTTTCATACTGTTCATTTTGTAATGTTTACCGCATTATTGATGGTATCCTGCACTTGCGGGTAGGTGTTGTCTCTGAGTTCAGGGTCCTCTGGCATGCTTATGTTAACAAGTTAAATGTAAACGACATAGGAGGTTTCTGAGATTTCTGCGTGGAAAATCACTGAAAATTGTAGGCACTGTTGTTGAAGTAAGAGTTGTGGATTCAGAAGTTACAGCTGTTGATGTTGTTGGATCGCTTGTTGTTATAGATGTGGTTGATGATGCTGTAGTCGTGGTTTCTGCTGTTGTACTCTCTGAAGTTGTAGGCATTGTTGTTGAAGTAAGAGTTGTAGATTCAGAAGTTATAGCTGTTGATGTTGTTGGATTGCTTGTTGTTGTAGATGTGGTTGATGAGGCTGTAGTCGTGATTTCTGCTGTTGTACTCTCTGAAGTTGTAGGTATTGTTGTTGAAGTAAGAGTTGTGGATTCAGAAATTACAGCTGTAGATGTTGTTGGATCGCTTTGTTGTTGTAGATGTGG
This sequence comes from Gymnocypris eckloni scoliostomus, assembly GCA_027564155.1. Classification (NCBI taxonomy): domain Eukaryota; kingdom Metazoa; phylum Chordata; class Actinopteri; order Cypriniformes; family Cyprinidae; genus Gymnocypris; species Gymnocypris eckloni. The sequence goes on from CM050416.1 coordinate 28,593,132, forward strand.
TTAATAAGGCTGTTGTCGTGGTTTCCGCTGTTGTACTCTCTGAAGTTGTAGGCACTGTTGTTGAAGTAAGAGTTGTGGATTCAGAAGTTACAGCTGTTGATGTTGTTGGATCGCTTGTTGTTATAGATGTGGTTGATGATGCTGTAGTCGTGGTTTCTGCTGTTGTACTCTCTGAAGTTGTAGGCATTGTTGTTGAAGTAAGAGTTGTGGATTCAGAAATTACAGCTGTAGATGTTGTTGGATCGCTTGTTGTTGTAGATGTGGTTGATGATGCTGTAGTCGTGGTTTCCGCTGTTGTACTCTCTGAAGTTGTAGGCACTGTTGTTGAAGTAAGAGTTGTGGATTCAGAAATTACAGCTGTAGATGTTGTTGGATCGCTTGTTGTTGTAGATGTGGTTAATAAGGCTGTTGTCGTGGTTTCCGCTGTTGTACTCTCTGAAGTTGTAGGCACTGTTGTTGAAGTAAGAGTTGTGGATTCAGAAGTTACAGCTGTTGATGTTGTTGGATCGCTTGTTGTTATAGATGTGGTTGATGATGCTGTAGTTGTGGTTTCCACTGTTGTACTCTCTGAAGTTGTAGGCAGTATTGTTGAAGTCAGTGTTGTGGATTCAGAAGTTACAACTGTTGAAGTTGTTGGCTCGCTCGTTGTTGTAGATGTGGTTAATAAGGCTGCTGTCATGGTTTCCGCTGTTGTACTCTCTGAAGTTGTAGGCACTGTTGTTGAAGTAAGAGTTGTGGATTCTGTAAGTTACAGCTGTTGATGTTGTTGGATCGCTTGTTGTTGTAGATGTGGTTGATAAGGCTGTTGTTGTGGTTTCCGCTGTTGTACTCTCTGAAGTTGTAGGCACTTGTTGTTGAAGTAAGAGTTGTGGTTTCAGAAGTTACAGCTGTTGATGTTCTTGGATTGCTTGCTGTTGTAGATGTGTTTGATGAGGCTGTAGTTGTGGTTTCTGCTGTTTTACTCTCTGAAGTTTTAGGTATGGTTGTTGAAGTAAGAGTTGTGGATTCAGAAGTTACAGCTGTTGATGTTATTGGATTGCTTGTTGTTGTCGTAGATGTGATTGATGAGGCTGTAGTCGTGGTTTCCGCTGTTGTACTCTCTGAAATAGTTGGCATGGTTGTTGAAGTAAGAGTTGTGGATTCAGAAGTTACAGCCTTTGATGTTGTTGGATCGCTTGTTGTTGTAGCTGTGGTTGATGATGCTGTAGTTGTTGTTTCCTCTTTTGTACTCTCGGAAGTTGTTGGCACTTTTGTTGAAGTAAGAGTTGAGGATTCAGAAATTAGAGCTGTTGATGTTGTTGGATCGATTGTTGTTATAGATGTGGTTGATGATGCAGTAGTCGTGGTTTCCGCTGTTGTAGGTATTGTTGTTGAAGTAAGAGTTGTGGATTCAGAAATTACAGCTGTAGATGTTGTTGGATCGCTTGTTGTTGTAGATGTGGTTGATGATGCAGTTGTCGTGGCTTCCACTTTTGTACTCTCTAAAATTGTAGGCACTGTTGTTGAAGTAAGAGTTGTGGATTCAGAAGTTACAGCTGTTGATGTTGTTGGATCGCTTGTTGTTATAGATGTGGTTGATGATGCTGTAGTCATGGTTTCTGCTGTTGTACTCTCTGAAGTTGTAGGTATTGTTGTTGAAGTAAGAGTTGTGGATTCAGAAGTTACAGCTGTTGATGTTGTTGGATTGCTTGTTGTTGTCATAGATGTGATTGATGAGGCTGCATTTGTGGTTTCCGCTGTTGTACTCTCTAAAATTGTAGGCATTGTTGTTAAAGTAAGAGTTGTGGATTCAGAAGTTACAGCTGTTGATGTTATTGGATTGCTTGTTGTTGTAGATGTGGTTGATGAGGCTGTAGCCTTGGTTTCCGCTGTTTTACTCTCTAAAATTGTAGGCATTGTTGTTGAAGTAAGAGTTGTGGATTCAGAAGTCACAGCTGTTGATGTTGTTCGATCGTTTGTTGGTATAGATGTGGTTGATGATGCTGTAGTCGTGGTTTCCATTGTTGTACCCTTTGAATTTGTCGGTATGGTTATTGAAGTAAGAGTTGTGGATTCAGATGATAAATCTGTTGATGTTGTTGGATCGCTTGTTGTTACAGATGTGGCTGATGATGCTGTAGTCGTGATTTCTGCTGTTGTACTCTCTGAAGTTGTAGGCACTGTTGTTGAAGTAAGAGTTGTGGATTCAGAAGTTACAGCTGTTGATGTTGTTGGATCGCTTGTTGTTGTAGATGTGGTTGATGACGCTGTAGTCGTGGTTTCCGCTTTTGTACTCTCTGAAGTTGTAGGCATTGTTGTTGAAGTAAGAGTTGTGGATTCAGAAATTACAGCTGTAGATGTTGTTGGATCGCTTGTTGTTGTAGATGTGGTTGATGATGCTGTAGTCGTGGTTTCCGCTGTTGTACTCTCTGAAGTTGTAGGTATTGTTGTTGAAGTAAGAGTTGTGGATTCAGTTACAGCTGTTGATGTTGTTGGATCGCTTGTTGTTGTAGATGTGGTTGATGATGGCTGTAGTCGTGGTTTCCGCTGTTGTACTCTCTGAAGTTGTAGGCACTGTTGTTGAAGTAAGAGTTGTGGATTCAGTTACAGCTGTTGATGTTGTTGGATCGCTTGTTGTTGTAGATGTGGTTGATGATGCTGTAGTCGTGGTTTCCGCTTTTGTACTCTCTGAAGTTGTAGGCATTGTTGTTGAAGTAAGAGTTGTGGATTCAGTTACAGCTGTTGATGTTGTTGGATCGCTTGTTGTTATAGATGTGGTTGATGAGGCTGTAGTCATGGTTTCGCTTTGTACTCTCTGAAGTTGTAGGCACTGTTGTTGAAGTAAGAGTTGTGGATTCAGAAGTTACAGCTGTTGATGTTGTTGGATCGCTTGTTGTTATAGATGTGGTTGATGATGCTGTAGTCGTGGTTTCCGCTGTTGTACTCTCTGAAGTTGTAGGTATTGTTGTTGAAGTAAGAGTTGTGGATTCAGAAGTTACAGCTGTTGATGTTGTTGGATCGCTTGTTGTTGTAGATGTGGTTGATGATGCTGTAGTCGTGGTTTCCACTTTTGTACTCTCTGAAATTGTAGGCATTGTTGTTGAAGTAAGAGTTGTGGATTCAGAAGTTACAGCTGTTGATGTTGTTGGATCGCTTGTTGTTATAGATGTGGTTGATGATGCTGTAGTCGTGGTTTCTGCTGTTGTACTCTCTGAAGTTGTAGGCACTGTTGTTGAAGTAAGAGTTGTGGATTCAGAAGTTACAGCTGTTGATGTTGTTGGATCGCTTGTTGTTGTAGATGTGGTTGATGATGGCTGTAGTCGTGGTTTCCGCTGTTGTACTCTCTGAAGTTGTAGGTATTGTTGTTGAAGTAAGAGTTGTGGATTCAGAAGTTACAGCTGTTGATGTTGTTGGATCGCTTGTTGTTATAGATGTGGTTGGTGAGGCTGTAGTCATGGTTTCCGCTTTTGTACTCTCTGAAGTTGTAGGCACTGTTGTTGAAGTAAGAGTTGTGGATTCAGAAGTTACAGCTGTTGATGTTGTTGGATCGCTTGTTGTTATAGATGTGGTTGATGAGGCTGTAGTCATGGTTTCCGCTGTTGTACTCTCTGAAGTTGTAGGCACTGTTGTTGAAGTAAGAGTTGTGGATTCAGTTACAGCTGTTGATGTTGTTGGATCGCTTGTTGTTATAGATGTGGTTGATGATGCTGTAGTCGTGGTTTCCGCTGTTGTACTCTCTGAAGTTGTAGGTATTGTTGTTGAAGTAAGAGTTGTGGATTCAGAAATTACAGCTGTAGATGTTGTTGGATCGCTTGTTGTTGTAGATGTGGTTAATAAGGCTGTTGTCGTGGTTTCCGCTGTTGTACTCTCTGAAGTTGTAGGCACTGTTGTTGAAGTAAGAGTTGTGGATTCAGAAGTTACAGCTGTTGATGTTGTTGGATCGCTTGTTGTTATAGATGTGGTTGATGAGGCTGTAGTCATGGTTTCCGCTGTTGTACTCTCTGAAGTTGTAGGCACATTGTTGTTGAAGTAAGAGTTGTGGATTCAGAAGTTACAATTGTTGATGTTGTTGGATCGCTTGTTGTTGTAGATGTGGTTGATGAGGCTGTAGTCGTGGTTTCCGCTGTTGTACTCTCTGAAGTTGTAGGCATTGTTGTTGAAGTAAGAGTTGTGGATTCAGAAGTTACAGCTGTTGATGTTGTTGGATCGCTTGTTGTTGTAGATGTGGTTGATAAGGCTGTTGTCGTGGTTTCCGCTGTTGTACTCTCTGAAGTTGTAGGCATTGTTGTTGAAGTAAGAGTTGTGGATTCAGTTACAGCTGTAGATGTTGTTGGATCGCTTGTTGTTGTAGATGTGGTTAATAAGGCTGCTGTCGTGGTTTCCGCTGTTGTACTCTCTGAAGTTGTAGGCACTGTTGTTGAAGTAAGAGTTGTGGATTCAAGTTACAGCTGTTGATGTTGTTGGATCGCTTGTTGTAGATGTGGTTGATGATGCTGTAGTCATGGTTTCTGCTGTTGTACTCTCTGAAGTTGTAGGCATTGTTGAAGTAAGAGTTGTGGATTAGAGTTACAGCTGTTGATGTTGTTGGATCGCTTGTTGTTGTAGATGTGGTTGATGATGTCTTAGTCGTGGTTTCCGCTGTTGTACTCTCTGAAGTTGTAGGCACTGTTGTTGAAGTAAGAGTTGTGGATTCAGAAGTTACAGCTGTTGATGTTGTTGGATCACTCATTGTTGTAGAGGTGGTTGATGAGGCTGTGGTCATGGTTTCCGCTGTTGTACTCTCTGAAGTTGTAGGCATTGTTGTTGAAGTAAGAGTTGTAGATTCAGAAGTTACAGCTGTTGATGTTGTTGGATCGCTTGTTGTTATAGATGTGGTTGATGATGCTGTAGTCGTGGTTTCCGCTGTTGTACTCTCTGAAGTTGTAGGTATTGTTGTTGAAGTAAGAGTTGTGGATTCAGAAGTTACAGCTGTTGATGTTGTTGGATTGCTTGTTGTTGTAGATGTGGTTGATGAGGCTGTAGTCGTGGTTTCTGCTGTTGTACTCTCTGAAGTTGTAGGTATTGTTGTTGAAGTAAGAGTTGTGGATTCAGAAATTACAGCTGTTGATGTTGTTGGATCGCTTGTTGTTGTAGATGTGGTTGATGAGGCTGTAGTCGTGGTTTCTGCTGTTGTACTCTCTGAAGTTGTAGGTATTGTTGTTGAAGTAAGAGTTGTGGATTCAGAAATTACAGCTGTAGATGTTGTTGGATCGCTTGTTGTTGTAGATGTGGTTAATAAGGCTGTTGTCGTGGTTTCCGCTGTTGTACTCTCTGAAGTTGTAGGCACTGTTGTTGAAGTAAGAGTTGTGGATTCAGAAGTTACAGCTGTTGATGTTGTTGGATCGCTTGTTGTTGTAGATGTGGTTAATAAGGCTGTTGTTGTGGTTTCCGCTGTTGTACTCTCTGAAGTTGTAGGCACTGTTGTTGAAGTAAGAGTTGTGGATTCAGAAGTTACAGCTGTTGATGTTGTTGGATCGCTTGTTGTTGTAGATGTGGTTGATGAGGCTGTAGTCGTGGTTTCCGCTGTTGTACTCTCTGAAGTTGTAGGTATTGTTGTTGAAGTAAGAGTTGTGGATTCAGAAATTACAGCTGTTGATGTTGTTGGATCGCTTGTTGTTGTAGATGTGGTTAATAAGGCTGTCGTGGTTTCCGCTGTTGTACTCTCTGAAGTTGTAGGTATGTTGTTGAAGTAAGAGTTGTGGATTCAGAAATTACAGCTGTTGATGTTGTTGGATCGCTTGTTGTTATAGATGTGGTTGATGATGCTGTAGTCGTGATTTCTGCTGTTGTACTCTCTGAAGTTGTAGGCATTGTTGTTGAAGTAAGAGTTGTGGATTCAGAAATTACAGCTGTAGATGTTGTTGGATCGCTTGTTGTTGTAGATGTGGTTAATAAGGCTATTGTCGTGGTTTCCGCTGTTGTACTCTCTGAAGTTGTAGGCACTGTTGTTGAAGTAAGAGTTGTGGATTCAGAAGTTACAGCTGTTGATGTTGTTGGATCGCTTGTTGTTGTAGATGTGGTTGGTGAGGCTGTAGTCGTGGTTTCCGCTGTTGTACTCTCTGAAGTTGTAGGTATTGTTGTTGAAGTAAGAGTTGTGGATTCAGAAATTACAGCTGTAGATGTTGTTGGATCGCTTGTTGTTGTAGATGTGGTTAATAAGGCTGTTGTCGTGGTTTCCGCTGTTGTACTCTCTGAAGTTGTAGGCATTGTTGTTGAAGTAAGAGTTGTGGATTCAGAAGTTACAGCTGTTGATGTTGTTGGATTGCTTGTTGTTGTAGATGTGGTTGATGAGGCTGTAGTCGTGGTTTCTGCTGTTGTACTCTCTGAAGTTGTAGGCAGTATTGTTGAAGTCAGTGTTGTGGATTCAGAAGTTACAGCTGTTGAAGTTGTTGGCTCGCTCGTTGTTGTAGATGTGGTTAATAAGGCTGTTGTTGTGGTTTCCGCTGTTGTACTCTCTGAAGTTGTAGGCACTGTTGTTGAAGTAAGAGTTGTGGATTCAGAAGTTACAGCTGTTGATGTTGTTGGATCGCTTGTTGTTATAGATGTGGTTGATGATGCTGTAGTCGTGGTTTCCGCTGTTGTACTCTCTGAAGTTGTAGGCACTGTTGTTGAAGTAAGAGTTGTGGATTCAGAAGTTACAGCTGTTGATGTTGTTGGATCGCTTGTTGTTATAGATGTGGTTGATGATGCTGTAGTCGTGGTTTCCGCTGTTGTACTCTCTGAAGTTGTAGGTATTGTTGTTGAAGTAAGAGTTGTGGATTCAGAAATTACAGCTGTAGATGTTGTTGGATCGCTTGTTGTTGTAGATGTGGTTAATAAGGCTGTTGTTGTGGTTTCCGCTGTTGTACTCTCTGAAGTTGTAGGCACTGTTGTTGAAGTAAGAGTTGTGGATTCAGAAGTTACAGCTGTTGATGTTGTTGGATCGCTTGTTGTTGTAGATGTGGTTGATGATGCTGTAGTCGTGGTTCTGCTGTTGTACTCTCTGAAGTTGTAGGCATTGTTGTTGAAGTAAGAGTTGTGGATTCAGAAATTACAGCTGTTGATGTTGTTGGATCGCTTGTTGTTATAGATGTGGTTGATAAGGCTGTAGTCGTGGTTTCCGCTGTTGTACTCTCTGAAGTTGTAGGCACTGTTGTTGAAGTAAGAGTTGTGGATTCAGAAGTTACAGCTGTTGATGTTGTTGGATCGCTTGTTGTTGTAGATGTGGTTGATGATGCTGTAGTCGTGGTTTCCGCTGTTGTACTCTCTGAAGTTGTAGGCAATGTTGTTGAAGTAAGAGTTGTGGATTCAGAGTTACAGCTGTTGATGTTGTTGGATCGCTTGTTGTTATAGATGTGGTTGATGATGGCTGTAGTCGTGGTTTCGCTGTTGTACTCTCTGAAGTTGTAGGCATTGTTGTTGAAGTAAGAGTTGTGATTCAGTAGTTACAGCTGTTGATGTTGTTGGATCGCTTGTTGTTATAGATGTGGTTGATGATGGCTGTAGTCGTGGTTTTCTGCTGTTGTACTCTCTGAAGTTGTAGGCACTTGTTGTTGAAGTAAGAGTTGTGGATCTGTAGTTACAGCTGTTGAAGTTGTTGGCTCGCTTGTTGTAGATGTGGTTAATAAGGCTGTTGTCGTGGTTTCCGCTGTTGTACTCTCTGAAGTTGTAGGCACTGTTGTTGAAGTAAGAGTTGTGGATTCAGAAGTTACAGCTGTTGATGTTGTTGGATCGCTTGTTGTTATAGATGTGGTTGATGATGCTGTAGTCGTGGTTTCTGCTGTTGTACTCTCTGAAGTTGTAGGCATTGTTGTTGAAGTAAGAGTTGTGGATTCAGAAGTTACAGCTGTTGATGTTGTTGGATCGCTTGTTGTTATAGATGTGGTTGATGATGCTGTAGTCGTGGTTTCCGCTGTTGTACTCTCTGAAGTTGTAGGTATTGTTGTTGAAGTAAGAGTTGTGGATTCAGAAATTACAGCTGTAGATGTTGTTGGATCGCTTGTTGTTGTAGATGTGGTTAATAAGGCTGTTGTCGTGGTTTCCGCTGTTGTACTCTCTGAAGTTGTAGGCACTGTTGTTGAAGTAAGAGTTGTGGATTCAGAAGTTACAGCTGTTGATGTTGTTGGATCGCTTGTTGTTGTAGATGTGGTTGATGATGCAGTAGTCGTGGTTTCCACTTTTGTACTCTCTGAAATTGTAGGCATTGTTGTTGAAGTAAGAGTTGTGGATTCAGAAGTTACAGCTGTTGATGTTGTTGGATCGCTTGTTGTTATAGATGTGGTTGGTGAGGCTGTAGTCATGGTTTCCGCTTTTGTACTCTCTGAAGTTGTAGGCACTGTTGTTGAAGTAAGAGTTGTGGATTCAGAAGTTACAGCTGTTGATGTTGTTGGATCGCTTGTTGTTATAGATGTGGTTGATGATGCTGTAGTCGTGGTTTCCGCTGTTGTACTCTCTGAAGTTGTAGGTATTGTTGTTGAAGTAAGAGTTGTGGATTCAGAAGTTACAGCTGTTGATGTTGTTGGATCGCTTGTTGTTATAGATGTGGTTGATGATGCTGTAGTCGTGGTTTCCGCTGTTGTACTCTCTGAAGTTGTAGGTATTGTTGTTGAAGTAAGAGTTGTGGATTCAGAAATTACAGCTGTAGATGTTGTTGGATCGCTTGTTGTTGTAGATGTGGTTGAATAAGGCTGTAGTCGTGATTTCTGCTGTTGTACTCTCTGAAGTTGTAGGCACTGTTGTTGAAGTAAGAGTTGTGGATTCAGAAGTTACAGCTGTTGATGTTGTTGGATCGCTTGTTGTTGTAGATGTGGTTGATGAGGCTGTAGTCGTGGTTTCTGCTGTTGTACTCTCTGAAGTTGTAGGCACTGTTGTTGAAGTAAGTGTGGATTCAGAAATTACAGCTGTTGATGTTGTTGGATCGCTTGTTGTTGTAGATGTGGTTGATGATGCTGTAGTCGTGGTTTCTGCTGTTGTACTCTCTGAAGTTGTAGGTATTGTTGTTGAAGTAAGAGTTGTGGATTCAGAAATTACAGCTGTAGATGTTGTTGGATCGCTTGTTGTTGTAGATGTGGTTGATGAGGCTGTAGTCGTGGTTTCTGCTGTTGTACTCTCTGAAGTTGTAGGCATTGTTGTTGAAGTAAGAGTTGTGGATTCAGAAGTTACAGCTGTTGATGTTGTTGGATTGCTCGATGTTGTAGATATGGTTGGTGAGGCTGTAGTCGTGATTTCTGCTGTTGTACTCTCTGAAGTTGTAGGTATTGTTGTTGAAGTAAGAGTTGTGGATTCAGAAATTACAGCTGTAGATGTTGTTGGATCGCTTGTTGTTGTAGATGTGGTTAATAAGGCTGTTGTCGTGGTTTCCGATGTTGTACTCTCTGAAGTTGAAGGTATTGTTGTTGAAGTAAGAGTTGTGGATTCAGAAATTACAGCTGTAGATGTTGTTGGATCGCTTGTTGTTGTAGATGTGGTTAATAAGGCTATAGTCGTGGTTTCCGCTGTTGTACTCTCTGAAGTTGTAGGCACTGTTGTTGAAGTAAGAGTTGTGGATTCAGAAGTTACAGCTGTTGATGTTGTTGGATCGCTTGTTGTTATAGATGTGGTTGATGAGGCTGTAGTCGTGGTTTCTGCTGTTGTACTCTCTGAAGTTGTAGGCAGTATTGTTGAAGTAAGAGTTGTGGATTCAGAAATTACAGCTGTAGATGTTGTTGGATCGCTTGTTGTTATAGATGTGGTTGATGATGCTGTAGTCGTGGTTTCCGCTGTTGTACTCTCTGAAGTTGTAGGTATTGTTGTTGAAGTAAGAGTTGTGGATTCAGAAATTACAGCTGTAGATGTTGTTGGATCGCTTGTTGTTGTAGATGTGGTTAATAAGGCTGTTGTCGTGGTTTCCGCTGTTGTACTCTCTGAAGTTGTAGGCACTGTTGTTGAAGTAAGAGTTGTGGATTCAGAAGTTACAGCTGTTGATGTTGTTGGATCGCTTGTTGTTGTAGATGTGGTTGATGATGCTGTAGTCGTGGTTTCTGCTGTAGTACTCTCTGCAGTTGTAGGCAGTATTGTTGAAGTAAGTGTTGTGGATTCAGAAATTACAGCTGTTGATGTTGTTGGATTGCTTGTTGTTGTAGATGTGGTTGATGAGGCTGTAGTCGTGGTTTCGCTGTTGTACTCTCTGAAGTTGTAGGCATTGTTGTTGTTGAAGTAAGAGTTGTAGATTCAGAAGTTACAGCTGTTGATGTTGTTGGATTGCTTGTTGTTATAGATGTGGTTGATGATGCTGTAGTCGTGATTTCTGCTGTTGTACTCTCTGAAGTTGTAGGCATTGTTGTTGAAGTAAGAGTTGTAGATTCAGAAGTTATAGCTGTTGATGTTATTGGATTGCTCGATGTTGTAGATATGGTTGGTGAGGCTGTAGTCGTTGTTTCTGCATTTGTAGTCTCAGAAGTTGTAGGCATTGTTGTTGAAGTAAGAGTTGTGGATTCAGATGTTACAGCTGTTGATGTTGTTGGATCGCTTGTTGTTGAAGATGTGGTTGATGAGATTGTCGTTATGGTTTCCACTGTTGTACTGTCTGAAGTTGTAGTGAGTTCCGTTGTTGTGAGTCCAAGGGACATTGTGGTTACAGCTGTAGCAGTATTTTTTGTTTCAGCTGCAGTTGTCGTTTCTGAAGATGTAGACATTGTTGTTGAAGCAAGTGGTTCTGTAGTTATAACCATTGTTGTACCTGAAGAATCAGATGAGGTCGGAGCTGATGTTTCTGAGGTTGAAGTGGGAAGTACAGTTGTGGTTTCTGAAGCTGTATATCCTGAAGTAGTAGACTCCGTTGTTGAAGCACTGCATGTTTTAAAAATAAAACAAATATACCTTTTAATATATTACTACCTTTTACAAAAACATGTTTGTATTAGATGAGAAAGTAATAACACATATTTGAAATCCAAACAATCACCTACCTAACCCAATTTGTAGAATGAATAGCACACCACAAACACACTGTAAAGAGAAACACACTCCTGTAAAATCTTTCATTCATTTTTTTATATTTAGCCAAAAACAGAACAGTTCCGAACAAACTGTAGAATACATACTATATTCCATAAATATTCCAGATACATCTTCCATTAATATGACAAAATACACACATTTTAAATTTACAATACTTACAAAGGGTGAATATGTAAGTGCCATCATGCTTAGAAAGATTAAAACTGCTGAAAGACAAAACAAGACATTTGGATATTATTTTAATTGTTGTACAATGAATAGTTTTACCCTTCATAAAGGAATATCTACAAATGAGTAAAGTTTCTGATCAGCGATCTGAGTTCCGCACATAACTTGTTGCTTAACAACAATAAAAATAAGCTTCTCTATAGGTGGGCTTCCTACTCTTTACAAGAACATATTGTCAAACCAGACTGCTTCAGGTAGAATTATCTAGGATGAACCGTGAAGTTTAGACAAGATGTAGATAAGCGATTCATTGTGCAGTGGAGAGCTGTAACATAAGTTTGTGAGATGAACTGAGATGAGTCACAGATTTTCAATGTTTTATGAGAGTTTGCAAATGTGATATTTATTTTATACAACAAATCAATAAACAAGAAGTTGATATTAATTGGCTTACATTTTAGGAACACTGTTGTCTGACTTTGCTCTATTTTATCAACAAAATTAGTTCGAAACAAAGCCACAGCTGAGCTGCTGCAAATCTCCAAGCAAACTCAGTGTTGTTTCATTTATAAATGAATGTGTATTTTTGAAAGAATCTAGTGAGTCAATGTAACAGTCACCCATTCATTAAACAGTCACCTGCTTTGATTATGAATTAATCAGCTGTTTGATCAAATCAAATTTTAATTAAATGCATTCATGCCACCTATGTGCCTCATTAAACAGGGTAACTATACACAAATACCACTTTTGTGTGCTTCTGTACACCTCTGTAGTGCAAATATACATTTTGTTATACTGATTTCCTTTGGGTGGTAATGTGTTCTTCTTGATGTCTGATTTATTTTTCATTATTTTTTTATGTTTGTAAATGTAAATTTATGAATTTGATATTTAATAAGGTTAGACAAAAGGCCTTTACAAAGACGTTTTTAAATTAAGAGATGCTCATTCTGCCGTTTTTATTAAACTCAATGTGTCATTAATGATGCTTACATTATCACATGTTCGGATTCCTACACAGTGCATCTTTAATTTGGCCATACTTGCAAAGGTAATTATCTCCAATCAGATATTCTGTTGAATGTGCTTGTCTCAATGCCCAAGAAAACATGGTTTAGAGGAAACATGCAATCAGTTGAATGTTATTATAGATTCTAAAGGTTTTTATAATTAAATACATCTTAAATGATGCCCCCTCCCCCCCCCTTCATTTATATACCACTGATTATGCCCAATAGGAGCTCTGTGAAATAGCAACTTTTGACTAACTATAAAATGTAAGAGATTTGAACAGCATACATTGACCATAAGAGTTCTGGCAGGTATTCAGTGGAAAATATTTGAATATTTACACAATTTATAGATGTACATTTTCATGTATAAATATGCTAATACTAATAGGGTAACATTTTCTTCTAAAATTAAAATAATATGTATTATATACCGTACTTAACTACAGCAGTAATGTTTATTACAATAGGCAAAACATTTTATGTCTGTCATCTTAATGATGGCAAGAACAGATTGTTGTGTATCGGTTCAAAGACAGAAAAACAATGCATTTTATTTCACATTTACAAGAAAATGAGACCCCACTATTAGTATTCGCACATATATAAATTAATAATTTACATCTTTAGATTACATCATTGCTCGATTTGTCAAAAACAACGGGACAAAATAAAATGTATGAATACTTTTTTGATTATTGCGAATGTATATATTTACAATTTGTCAAAAAAGCGAATGTTTATTATTAAATATGAAATGCATATATAGATGCATGAAATAGATTTGCGAGTGGTGAAGGCTCTAGTTAAGTGATGTCCAATGTCCAGTGTAACTTTACGCGTGCTTTAGAAGACCCTGTATAGCACTGTTCCATCGCAAAATAGGAGTATTTTTATATTTGCTTAGTGATACAAAAACTAAAAAATTATAGAAAACACTATTTCTTTATCTATAAAATAAAAAATATATATTTTACTGTAATGCATGCACATTAAAATGTATGCCTATATCGAACTCTTGATACAATATCCATAAGCTCTTTTTAAAATGTATATTTCATTTATTCAGTGACCTACCTTCTTCCGCTCTTCAACGTCATGACCATGAATAACGAACAATATTCCGTTTGATAGTCCTTGCAATGCTCTATGTGATACGTTTTCGTTCAAAGTTTACAGACTGACAAGACACAAATTTGGTCCAGTAAATATAAGGTGTGTTGACGTTGTAAAGTAAGGTGTGGTAGTCTGACAGGTGTAATTTTAGTGACAAATCTCAGTAGCGTGCACCACAGCATCATATTTACGTTCTAACTCTGTCAACAATAAAGGGTGTACCCAGCAAGTTATGTTAAAAATGCCTTTATGTCATGAAAAGGTTGTGATAAAGTTTGACGCACCTCACAGGGTTATTAAAGTAAACTTAGCTATAGGATAGAACTGAAATAACAAAATGAAACCACAAAAGGCAATCACAAAAGGCAAATCTATTAGGCAGTTACAAACACCAAATTGCAACTACAAAACAATAACCCCCAAAAGCCATTTCTAGTCTACAAAATAACTCTCTATTAAACAAGTTTCCATGTTATAAATCTATAAAATTTATATTAATTAAAATGGGCCTACTTGTTGGCCAGAGCTATGGTATCATATTTTTGTATGATAAGCTAAGCTGTATGTGTCCAAAAGAATATCACTTTAAAAAAATAACTGGAAAATGATAAATACAAATATAATATACTATAATGTATAACATAAAATATAAATATAAAAATATCTCCCCCCTGTAGTGCTGGGTGCATTTTGTTTCAAGAAATATCTTGTCTGTTAAATGAAAAGTTTAGTCACCGGTGCATGTGCATGAAATTGTATTAAATGTCACATAATTCATTCAGTCTACTGAGTCAGGTTACATTTAATTTGTGACCTATACTAATGGAAACAATCCAGTAATGCTAATTAATGAATGTACAAAATAAATAAATAAATAAACAAATAGAAAATAAACACTTGAAGCAAGCCTAAATGTATCCAAACCCAACTGTTATCTTTTTCTTACCCAAAAACTAAAATATTGTGGAAAGTTGAAATTCCGACAAGGCAAATATATAGGCAAATACTATATATATTTTTTCTACAGTGACTAACATTGTCACGTTATAGTATAGTAAGTACATTGTAGTATAATATAAAGGCCTTAGTAACCCATTCTGTTACCTTCTGTTCCAAAAACACTGGCTAATTCTAACAGAAGCAGCTTACTCTAAGAATCGAACCTGTTGTGAAACAGGTTATAAACTATATTAGTGTGATTTAGGCAAACATCATGAGATGTGTTACTGCTGAAGATTTTGTTTGAGTGGAGGAACAGATTATTAGAATTATAAAATATTATTGCAGTATAAAGCAAATGTATACCATGAAATTAAGTCAATTTTATTTACCTTTTGATTTACAATCAGTTGTACATTTCCGATCTCACACATTGCATGTCTGCAATGTAAGAGACTATTAAATCAGTAAGAGAGCTCCACATAGTAAATGTTCCATTCACTAAGTTTCACCAAAAAATAATTTGTGTTTTCTATTCCAAATTAAAAGACATATATAGGTCTATAATAGGTCTATCAATTCAAGGATTTTTTTCAAAAGACATCAACATAGCTATTTACAATGCTTGGGATCCATTAGCGCTAAACAACTATAGGTCAGAGAGTATCCCACACTAAGGTATTTAAAAGGCATGTAACCAAACAACTTACCACCCATTCTAACAGTAATACTTTTAGAACACCCTAAGCAGTTTGGATTTAGATTTAAACTAGGGGTGGAGTTGTTGGAGCCAAATTATAGACCTAACAACAGCCTTTGACACTGATGATCAGTGTTTCTAATGCAAATTTAGACATTCAACTTTTATCCTCTAGGTAAAATGCTCGACATACCTCCAGTCCAGGGGTCATAGCTCCAACCCCAGTCAAACACACCTGAATCAGCTAATCAAGCTTCTCAAATGGAAGGCTGCGTCTTTGCATCCCTCCTAGTCCAGTCATTCTAAGACTTCAAGGCTATAGTCCTGAACAACACTAAACACCGGAAAGAAATGGGTCTAATAAACACACCTTATAAACTAGTCAACATTTGAAGTGGATACAAACCTTTCATCAACGTTGTCCTAATACCAAAATTAAATTATTTAGAAACCAAAAAAGGCAGAATGTGCACAACATATAGAGTAAAATCCACTTATGCTCCACACTTAACACTTAACACTGGATTCACTTAAATCATGGGAAAATCCACTTGTCCATGGGAAATACTGTAAGTGGCTATGATGCTAGCCCTGGAATGAAATCCACAATGGGTGCAGTGAAGGAGTGTGGTCCCATGTCTGTTTCGCAGGCATCAGGATGTCAAGTCAAGGCAGCATCCTGAGTCCTACTAATAGTCGTATAACAACTTGAATTTGTTTGGGGGTGTCCTCCAAGGCTGTTGCTGTCCTCCAAGGCTGTTGCTACCTGGGAGAGAGGGTGACGATGCTTCTAGGGGTCCCCGGCTCTTTCAACCACCTCCCCACATTTACGAAATGTGATTTTATTTGAACATGATTTTAACCTGAGCCCACAGGTACAATCTGCACCAGGGCCCTGCATACCCCAGCTATGGCCCTGAAGGTGTCACACCTATACCGACTGACTCATAAATTATGTATCTGCAGCTAATGACTGAAACCCTGCTAGCGTGACACTGGCTTATGGAAATATTAAAATAATTACACTTTTGAAGGACAATAGCAATGCTATGTCATGAGATGGGACAAATGTGATTGTCTGTTCTCTAAAATGTATATAAAAGGCATTTGTTTAATAAATAACAAGTACTGTATTATGACAAATTTAATTTGTGTATAATATTGTGAATAATTACAAATAAAAAATAAGGAATTATGCAAAATAAATATATAGGAAAGAGGAAGATAATTCTGAATATAATTAAGATTCTCAAGACATGTCACAGATGGCACACCTTGGCCTACGTGTGTTTAACAAGGAACAAAGCACATTGTTAAGGTATAAAGTAGATGACACATAATATTTGATGTGTTCATGTGAAAAAAATACTAATTTATTTCAAAGACCTGTTTAACCATAAGTCATATAATCACTCAACTCAATTTCTGGTGTCCCAAAGACAGGAATTGTTTGACACAGTCATGAAACCCAGTGTTTCTTTAAAAGTGCAACTAGATTTAGTGCGCAGGTTCTACTTTATTCTGAACTTTGTTTGGGCTCAGCATGCTCTAGCAATAATTTGTATGTAATTATCATGATTAAAACAGACCTAAAAAATCTAAACTTAATCAAAGTCATTTTGGCTTAAAACATTTTTATTTATTCTCTGTCATTCTTTCAGACAGTTTTAAGGGTGTGAGCACATTCAGAACCTGTTATGCTCACACACAAACGAGCCGTCTAACAAACACAAATTGTCCCTCTTTCACAATCATATTGTATTGTATTAATTTCCTCTTGGGTGTGGAATGTTACAAACAAGCACAAACACGCACAAACTCTTATCACATAAACATCTCTGACACATTGATTGACAGAGACGTACACACAGGCACACCTTCTTTTATGACGTGTATCTAACAACACAAAAGTACCACCCGACAGATGTGTTACATTTGAAGTGTTTCCTCAGAAACCTAAAAATATACAGAAAAACAGAAGCGATCAACTTTATAAATACAATAGGCCTATATACAAAAAAAACTGGTGAAAATAATAGCATATATCTCACAAGCATTTCAGCAAAACTAAATAAAATATCCCAGATTTTAATGTTTAATTCAATGTGTTTCTTGATCTTTCTGCGGAAATTTACTTGACATTTGTAACTGAACCATTAGAGTAGGATGTCACGATTTCTTTTATAGGATGTCGTAAATTACTTATTAGGCTAATGCAAGAGGGTATAAGGCAAATGCTGACTTAAGATTTTATCTGTCATTATTGAAAAAGATTAAAATGTGAAACTTCTAGAGTGACATAGAATGCTAACAAATCCAAAGTGATTCAGACTCTCATATACGCAAATACAGAATACTGAAACGCTTGACAAAGGGATGAACTATTACAACAACTTATAATTGGCCTCCCAAAGCACATCTATTCACCTGAATGTTTTGATGATACCTGATCTTTAAGCTTTTTAGCTTTACTGCTAAAGCTCCACCCTTTACCTTTATAGTTTGTTCTTTGTAATTTTTATTACTGATAAATTAAACCTGATATGTCACCTTTGGTTATTTATAATCACATGTGTGCACAATTTCTTTTCTTATTGAGTAGATTGTTTATAGATTTTCCCTCGCCTTTTTATGGAATTATACATTGTTATATAGATTTTCTGATGTAAATGGGCAAAATATGTTTGTTTTCTTGGGTAAAATATGTTATGATTGATCTTTCTCTTATTGTCATGTCCTTGCTATTATCAGACTATAAACAAACACTGGCGTTTAAAGTGATAGCATAGAGGTGACTGATTTGCAAATCAGCAAGGCTTTAATTATAGAAAAAAATAAGTTTAGGGGAAAGGTGGGGATCCTTTATACTTTATAAATATAATAGGCCTATATACTAAAAAACAGGTGAAAATAATAGAATATATCACACACGCATTTAAGCAATATCAGATAAAATATCCCAGATTTTTATGTTTAATTCAATGTGTTTCTTGCTCTTTCTGGAAATTTACTTGACATTTGTAACTGAATCATTAGAGTAGGATGTCACAAATAGTTTTATAGGATGTCGTAAATTACATAGCTATAATTATAGAAAAATTAAGTTTGGGGGAAGGGGGGATCCTTTTTGAACAACATATTTTCCAACGCATGTCATTCATTACTCACATATGCGCTGTTCCTAATATAGGCAAGCATATCACATATAGGTATTATTCTGTTAACTAGTTAAAGAAAACTTTACATGCAAGTATTTATTTTTACATATAAGACATTAAATGAATATTTCACCCAAAAATCAAATTGTGTGATTTATTTATTGTGATTATAAAGATAATACATATAAAATATACACAGGAGTTTTCAAAAGTATGTAAAAAGCTATTAAATACATTGATAAGTGGTCGTTGTGAGTTATAAACAAGGTAATTTGTATTATAATATAGATTTGTATTATATTTCTATTATATTAGTTTGATAGAGTAAATAGTATTGTATTTCCTTACAGTTTTGTTTTTCAAGTAACTCATATATAGTAGGCCTATGTATTCAAACAGTGACATTGGAGGACCAAATATGATATTAATAAATACTAATACAATTATTAGGATTGTATTAATAACCTTATTAATAATAAAGCAGAATAGCGCAGAATATGAATGCAATGGATTTGGTATTTTTAAATCACCGTTTTCAGTCGATAGCCACATTAAGTGTTTTATTATGTCTCAAAACCGTGCCTTGAACTAAGCACTGACGTAGTTCTCAAATTTATTTGACTCCAGGTTCAAAATAAAATACTGAACAGCTCCATTGTGAACATACGAGCTGTAACCACTGCAAGCTGTAAAGTAAACAAGAATTTGTCCGAAATGAAATGTTTTGGGAGAGAACGCAAAACGTGAAAGAACGCTAAAGTATTGCAGGGAAACTCAACGTTTTTAGAGAGAGCGCAAAACATTAGAAAAATATTTTTTCCTCCCACCCCAAATTTTTTCCACCATGTCCAATCCAGTTCCAATTCTCACGAACGCAAGTACAGAGGACGCATGAAAGTTCCCGGATGGGTTCTTGATATCGAGGATGTATCCAGTGCAGACTTAAGAGAATCGAGCTGTAAGAAATCCCAGAAGACGCTACAGGCTGCCGGTGTACGGAAGCCTGTAAGCTTTAAACTTGCTCTTGTTAGCTTTATACCAACCTGCCTGCTTTGACTTAATATCTATATTTTTTTATAATTCGTCGGCTCTTGAAATTGAAAGTTAACATTTATCATTCTCTTTCAAACAATCGCTCGGTATCTCACTATGGGAAACGCCCCAGGCGTGAAAGACTATGGCAGCACCAATTACAACACGTCTGTCAGACGGACGGACCAATCAAAGCTCTAGACAAGGAGCCCAACCCCTCCCTATATATACAGCTGTGATCCCTGAAACGGCATTCTTGTTCTCTTCCCCATGAAGACTTTCCTTCAGCACCTAGGCTGCACTGCTTCAGTTCATAAACGTACCGTTAAGGTTGACATTGCCAAATGCAGTACAGTCAAAGAAAGAATATGTTGTGGATTCCCTGCTCGTTGGTGAACTTCTTGCTTCGCTGTTATTAGCGGTGGGTCACTAGTCAACACGTTAAGGTGAGCTCATTAAGTTTATCTGACTTACCATGTCGGCAGCATGTGGATTCATGATCTCGGGCCCGGATTCGCATTCGATGTGCATCGCATGTATGGATGTTAAGCATGCCCAGGCCGCGCTGGTGGATGCAGAAAGTTGCACGCTCTGTCGTGTATTGCCGGCCAGGATTCTAGAAAGAAGGCTTCGGGTGGCTGCATCTTCCAAAGATGATCTGGTTCTCTCTGCTGTCCCTCTTTTTTGCTAAGGTAACCCAACCCTCTCCCCCACGGAATCTTCCTTCGTGGGGGGATATTATGAATTCGGAGTTCGCTGAGTTTACTCCTTCGAGATGAGCCGGATGATGAGGAGGATTATGCTGTTTTATCTGCAGCCCAAGCATCCAGGCCTGTGAGCGTACAAAGTGGCGATGTGGCGTCGAAGGTGTTGGATTGCAACTTAGTTGAGGTTTGTAAGTGTGAACCAGCTAAACTTGTCATCAATTGGCCTGTAACTCCTGGGGATCCAGCAGTTAAAATGGATATCTACGACAGGAAAGGCTCCCTTACCACCTTCCCCAGGCAAAGCAACTGCTTCCCGCTTTGCTGGCGTGCATCGTAGAGAAGAAACGTTCACGGGATAAAACCTTTTCCCATCACGTGCCCATCAAGGACTACTCGTCCGTTGTGAGTGAAATGGAGGGGCTTGGGCTCTCTAACCCTCCCTCGGTCGAACAGTCAGAAGTTCACCAATTTTATCCGAACAGGAGGACAAATCATGACAAATCATTGGCCAGCCCCTCCCTCCTTGGAAAAAAGGAACGCTTCACCGCTTCCATGTACCAGAAAATGTAGAAATCTTCGGCACTAGCGGTGAGGGCACTCAACATCACCTCACTGTTGATGGCCTACCAAGCTGAATTACTGGAGGAGCTGGGTAAGCAGCTGGACGCCGGCAATCCGAACCCGGCGGTCTGGGAGGAGATCTGCAACATAACAGATCTCAATCTACGCACTTCACGTGAGAGCTGCCATGGCCCTCGTCGTTGCAGGCAAGAGGCCGCTGTTGCTAAATCTCTCGAGCATTGGGGACAGGGAGAAATTGATTTTTTCGAATCTCCGGTAGATTCGAGTTGGCTGTTCGGCCTGGCTGTTGCGGCGATGAGACGATGAGACAGAGGTGCGACCTCCCAAAGAAGCAAGGAGAGGCGTTTGACATCTGTCTGCCATGAAAAAGGGCATCCCGTCCTCCTGTTCCCCAGTGGCCTGTTCCTCCAACGCAGAACAGGAGGTTTTTGAATGCGTCCAGAACTGCTAAAACCCAGAGCGCAGAGCAGGCAGCCCGCCTCCCCGCTACCCAAAACGCAAAGCCACGTGGGTCCTTGCAACTGTAACCAAGGGTTACAGGCTTCAGTTTGTTGTAAAACCCCCTCCTTTCAATGGGGTTATAGCATCTGTAGCAACAGGGGATTCTGCTCAGGTGCTGGAAGCAGAAATATCCTCCTTCTCGGAGAAAGGAGCTAAAAGGCGAGTTCCAGCGAGGGGCTATTACTCCTGTTATTTTCTAATTTCAAAGAAAGATGGGGGTTTGCGCCCGATAATGGACCTGTGTGCTTGAAACAAGCACTTAAGGAAATAAAAATTCAAGATGCTCATAATCGGGCTCTCACTGTTCAATACGCTGGAGGCAATTGGTTTGCCGTGGTCGATCTCAATGTTGATTACTTTCATATAAGCATCTATCCGGCGCACAGGAAATATCTCAGGTTTTCCTTTCAGAACGAAGCATACGAATTTGTTACTCTTCTGCCTGGGCTCAGCCTGGCTCCACGCATGTTCAGCAGGTGCATAGAAGCGGCATTATCGCCACTGAGATACAAGGGTCTCTGCTTATTTGGACGATTTACTGATATTCTCTCATTCGCGGGAGCGCACAGAGCGAGACACAGAGATACTCATGTCTCATTTCATGAATCTGGGGTTCAGGATCAAGTACGCCAAAAGCCAGCTGGTTCCCTCCCAGGAGATAGAGTATCTAGAGTATCTTCCTTGTCTAGAGTATCTACCTCTCGCACAGAGTGAGAATATCCTTGGAGTGTGTGATGGCTCTTCATCAGTGGAGATACCCCTTTGTATTCCGGACAGGGGTTCTGCTGGGGGGCGTGTCCCTGAGAAAAGTGGTGACAACGGTTGCATCCCTGACGGGATGGGGAGCTGTTGTTCAGGGCAGATCGGTAAATGGACGTTGGACGCCCCAATTTCGCAAACTTCACACAAACATGTTGGAGTTGATAGCAGTTTTTCTGGCACTTTCTCCCAAGCAATTTCTCCCATTCCTGAGAGAGATTCATGTTCTAGTCAGGACAGACAACATCACGGTATATCAATCGCCAAGGGGTTACGTGTTCATTGTAACTGCACAATCTAGCATCCAAGCTGCGCACGACGCACGTCCCGGGAGTCCTGAATAATGGGGCAGATCTACTGTCAAGGGGAAACCCGTTATACGGAGAATGGGTACTCCACCCACAGGTGGTGAATAAAATTTGTAAAATGTATGGCAGGGCCATCGTAGATCTCTTCGCCTCGCAAGCAAATGCAAAATGTCTGCTATCTTTCTCTCTCAGGGATGAATATGCGCCGTTGGGTGTGGATGCGCTGCCACACCCATGGCAGAACATGTTGCTATACGCATTCCCACCGCTGAGGCTAATTTCTCCCACCCTAGATAGAGTAAGAGAAAACTGATTATCTTTCCTTCTTATAGCCCCTCGTTGGCTGGGGAGGCTGTGGCTAGCAGAGATCATCCAGCTCCTTCAGGGATAGCCCTGGCATCTCCCATTGCGTCGGGACCTGCTGTCACAAGTGAGGGGACATATAATTCATCCCCACCCGGATCGAATCAATCTTTGGTTCTGGCCCGTGGAGGGTTAAATATAAATGCACCGGGGCTGCCCCAGGAGGTTATAAACAAAATCCAGAGCACTAGAGCTCCATCAACGTGCTCGCTGTATGACCTTAAATGGCGGGTGTTTGAGGACTGGTGCACTAGTAAATTAATTATTCCTTTTCAGTGCATGGTGAGTGATGTTCTCTGCTTTTCGCAAAGCTTATTGAACAATGGGAGAGCGTTCTCTACAATTAAAGTTTACCTGGCTGCTATTTCCGCTTCTGAGATTTGTTCAAACGGGTGTCGGTGGGAGATATTTGTGCTGTGGTAAGTTGGGCTTCCCCGCATACATTTATCAGATTTTACCACCTTGGTGCCAATGTGTCTTTGTTGGCTCATGCAGTTCTTAAAGTGTGACCTTTGGAGAATTGAAAGGTTATCTTTTGTCTTTTGAGTCTGTTCGGCGGCTTCAGAAAGTTACAGGAGTTGGCTATATATTTTCCATAGTGAGATACAGAGGGGTTGTTTGAAAGAGAATGTTAGGTTACTTGCGTAACCCTGGTTCTCTGAGAACAGTGCAAGGTCTCTCACAAAGCTTCCCTACACGCATAACACGGGAAAGAGCGTGCTTAGAATGCCGTTTCGGGGATCGCAGCTGTATATATAGGGAGGGGGTGGGCTCCTTGTCTAGAGCTGTGGTTGGTCCGTTCTTTGGACAGACATGGTGTAATTGGTTCTTCCATAGTCTATCACACCTGGGGAGTTTCATATAGTGAGATACCTCGCTCTGTTCTCAGAGAACCAGGGTTACGCAAGTAACCTAACATTTTGTTTTGCTTATTTTTAATAAAGTTATGAGACCTGGAGAAAGTCAGTATTTGTATTGGCACATTAAAATGAATCTCAGCAGAGTCATAGTTAAACATATAAAGCTGTAAAATAAAACAATATACAATAATATAAAAATAATATCTATAATAGTATGAAATGTAGTAATAAGTTATGACATTTGTTTGTAATGTCAGGAAAGCAGCAGGACCTGATGGGATTACTGGCCGTGTTCTGAGGTCCTGTGCTGATCAGCTTGCTGGTTTATTTACATCCATCTTTAATAAGTCCCTTGCTACCTCTGTGGTTCCCACCTCCTTTAAAAAATCTGTCATCATCCCTGTGCCTAAGAACAGTAAACCCTCTTGCCTGAATGACTAACGTCCAGTTACACATTTGCTCCTCCATCCCTGCTACTTTGGACCCTCTTCAGTTTGCCTATCGGCCAAATAGGTCTACTGATGATGCCATCTCTCAGGTCCTGCACTCGTCCCTCACTCACATTGACAGCAAAAATGGCAACTATGTCAGGCTGCTTTTCATCGACTATCGCTCCGCTTTTAATACTATAGTCCCCACCAGGCTGGCTGTTAAACTCTCAGACCTCGGCATAACCTCTTCACTTTGTGACTGGATTCAAGATTTTCTCACCGCCAGACGACAAGTGGTGAAAGTCGGCCAGTTCACCTCCAACTCCATCACCCTGAACGTAGGAGCCCCACAGGGCTGTGTCCTGAGCCCCCTGCTATACTCTCTCTACACACACGACTGCGTGTCCTCTCACAGCTCCACTTCTATTGTTAAATTTGCTGATGATACTGTGGTTGCAGGTATCAGACTAAGCCTGGTTTCTCCCAAGGTTTTTTCTCCATTCTGTCACCGATGGAGTTTTCGTTCCTTGCCGCTGTCGCCTCTGGCTTGCTTAGTTGGGGACACTTCATTTCCAGCACAATCATCGACTTGATTGCACAGATATTATTTAAACTGAACTAAGCTGGACAATGCCATTACTAAATTCAATAATGAAATGCATTCAGCTGATAATTGAGTGTTAAATCCTGTAATTTTACATTATTGACACAATTTGCCTATTTTTGATATTGTGCAGTGCTTTGTTACAATTTGTATTGTTAAAAGCGCTATATAAATAAAGGTGACTTGACTTGACTTGGTTCTGGGCCTCATTAACAACAATGATGAGGCCGCATACTTGGATGAGGTAGAGAGACTCACGTCATGGTGCCAGGACAACTGTCTCTCTCTGAACGTGAGCAAAACTAAAGAGTTGATCGTGGACTTCAGGAAGAGACAGCAGCGGCCCTACACTCCTCTTATGATCAGTGTGACCCCTGTGGAGAGGGTGAGTAGCTTCAAGTACCTCGGTGTAAACATTTCCAAGGACCTGACATGGACTACACACATTCAGACTCAGGTTAAGAAAGCCAGGCAAAGACTGTATCATCTGTGACAGCTGAGGAAATTCAGGGTCTCACCAGCTATCCTGAAAACTTTCTATTCAGGGGCCATAGAAAGTGTACTGACTCAGTGCATCTCAGTGTGGTATAGTAACGCCACAAATCAGGACTGCAAAGCTCTACAGAGAGTCGTGCGCTTGGCTGAGCGCATCTCAGGGTCTGCTCTCCCCTCTCTGCAGGACATCTACCTGCAAAAATCCTCAAAGACTCAAATCACCCCGGTAACCATCTTTTCTGTTTACTGCCATCTGGCAAGCGCTTCAGGAGCATGATGGCAAAAACTGAGAGACTTAGGAGGAGCTTCTTCCCTCAGGCCATCAGGCTCCTTAACACAAACTCAGTTTCATAAACATTTACAAGACTCATTTACTAACTAAAAACATTCACTATTCCCATCATCCGTATTGCTGCTACATGTATATACCCGGTACAACCCGTTTGCACATCCCTCTTGCACATCCCTGTTCATATTACTATTTATTAAGTCCCAGTATACTGTTTTTTGCACATTTTATTAGTTTTTTGCACATCTTATTTGTTTTGCACTTTTTTATTCTATTCCACATTTAACTCTTTATGTCTCTTTTTTTTTTTACTTATATTTATATATATATGCTCCTGTTATGTGTTACTTTTATTTAACTGTTATTTTTTTTGCACTGTCCACTTAGCAGACCTGACTTGATTTACATTTCACTTCTGATTATACCCTGTATAATTTAGTATGTGACAAATAAGCAAACCTTGACCTTGAACCTAATGTTTTGTTATATTTTTTGTTCATTGGCCACTGCTTATGCTGAGACTTTTAAGCAAGCAAGTTAAGCAAGAAGAATGCAGTACAGCTCAATTATAACAAGCAGGGGCGGATTTAGTGAATTGGGGGCCCCAGGCAAATATAGGAATGGGGCCCTATACATCTGAACATTTAGATCAACCTTGAGGTTCCTTTTTGTCGTGATGCTTGCTGCTGCACAATGGTGCCCCATAGTTGTGTCCACAGTTTCTATTTTTTTATGTACATGTTATAATGGGATTCTTTAATTTACAGCTATTAATTTAGAAGACACTTTTATTATTTCATGTTGTAGACCACAACATAGCAATTGATTTACCATTGAGATACAAGTTAACAAAAACTAAATAAATTATAAAATAATAAACCTCACAATTGAACCATTAGACCATTTTTTTTTTTAAGAAAAGGATGAGTCAGAAGTATAAATTATGATATTATTTAAAACGGGTTTATGTGGGTAGATTTTCGCATTGGTCTGAACAAAAACTGCAGACTGGATTATTGAAATGCACATTCATTCTCTGCCAGTAGGAGGTGATTTTGGAACGTCAGAAATATAGCGCTTCCCCTGGTAAACGGCTGTAAACAAAGCAGCGCTCAGCTCATTAATGATACTTCATAAGGTAAAATGGAAATGCCTTTTCCAAACTTTTCTGAAGACAATTGGTTCCTTTCAGAGGTTCATTCATATAAAAATATAAAAACTTGAATTAGCAACAATGAGAAAGTGTGAAAAATATAGCTTATATGATGAGGAAAGCCCACTGATGACTTACCAGCATAAGCCTACATTTAATTTTCTACTAGGCCTAGTAGTTTTAACTTAGGGTTGTCAATCGATTAAAATATTTAATCGCGATTAAATTGCATGATTTTCATGAGTTAACTCTCGAATAATCACAACTTAATCACACATTTTTATCTTTTACCTTAAATTAATACTTTTCATGTTTTTTATACTCTAATCAACATGGGCATGGACAAATGTGGATGCTTTATGCAATATATGTTTTTATTAGTGAAACCATAGTCAACATAGAGCATGAGTAGAAGACATGTTTCAAAGATCATATATGTTTTTCAAAGAACTTGTTCATGTCTAGTGGAAATGGAAAAAAAAGAAACACCAGGTTCCCATCACTTCTTTCTTTGCACAGAGCAATTTACTTACACACAAACCTGTTTACATTTCCGCATGACAGGGCAGCTCTTCTTCTGAACAGGAAAAAAGTATAGTTTTTATTTATTGTTTTATTTATTTATTTGTTTGTCTCTCTGTGCCACATACTGTATTTTGATTAGGGGTGCGCCGATCTGATATTCAGGATCGGTATCACTTCGATATAGGCATTTTCTGCTGGATCGGGGTATCGGTCTGACAAGTTCGATATTCTGCATAGCTAATATTGTGTTATTGTTAAGCCCCACAAAAGCCACAAACACATAAAATAGCATAACGTTTCCGTGCACTAGCCAATATTTAAAGTGTTCTGAAGCCGTTACATAATTTAATGTGAGGTATAGATGAATATTTAAGTCAAGTTCACGTAAACACTTCTCTCCGCTGCAGATGTCCTTCATCCTCCATTTAGCTTTCAAACTGCTTGACGCATTCAGTTACTAGAGTCAAGACGATACACTCTCTCCACTGATACTTGATCTGCAAATAAAGTTCAATGGTTTTGCATAAAAGGATTTTATCTAGCTAGAGTCTCGTGCTGTTTCTAAATCGTGTTACTCTCTACCAGGTTAGATCACAATACTGTTTTAGAGAGCACGATGAAGGGTTCTTCACAAGCATTTGAACGGTTTAACATTTAAAACGGTTAAAATAAAAGGCTCAATAAACTGTCGCACAGATGTAATACACTACGCATCAGGGCCGTGCAGAGACCTTTGGAGGGGCAGGTGCTCAAAATATAAAAGGGGCACATGAAACAAGGCTTTAAATAGGGCTGTGCACAAAATATCATAACAGCAATGTATAGTGATGCATTCCTTGCTGATACGCGTATTGATGCAGATGCTGTAAATACTGTAACAATAAAAGTAAAAGTATGAATAGATTTTAGTCAAATGACATTAAAAAGACCAGACCCTTCCACCCCCATGAAACGTTTCTCCTTCAAACAGCACAAACGAAGTGAACACATGCACCTTTGTTTATAGTGCAGCTGTGTATAATGTTAGAAGTTGAGTAAGCTGCAGGCCAAATGCAGTGATTTTGACAAAAGCTGTGCAATGCATGTTCTCTTCACGTTGTTCTTGTAAAATAATAATAATGATAAGTAAACAAGCATACCACTCCGCTGAGAACCCCACTTACTTAAGCTGCAACCGTAGCGCGGACGATATTGAAGTGGTGCCTGAGCGCGAGGGATCTCGGATGAGGTCGTCAGGTGAAAGGTTATCATGTGGGTGATTTTATTTACGGCTAAATTATTAATCATTAATTTTACTAATAGTTAGATTGGGCAGGCCTTCACAGAAGGGTGTTTAATAAAAAAAATAAATAAATAAAATAAAATTGTCTTGACAAAAGGGCACTTTGGGCAAAGGGGCAGGTGCTCAAGCACCCTCCTCTGCACGTGCCTGCTACGCATTAATATCTGTTTCATTTGTACTCTGAACATCTCTATGCGGACTCTGGAGCGCTGCGCCTGCGTGCTGTGATTCAGTGTTGCTTCAAGCGCATCATGCTGCGCACAGGATGCGCATAAGCACTGTGGGCCTGTTGCTTCAAGCGTATCATTCTGCGCACGGGATGTGCATAAGTACTTAATGCAGCTCTGTATTGGATAGCATATACATCATACATATTTCTATATAAATACATTACTTGTTTTGCATGAAAGTATTTTACAACAACACAAAGAGCAATATATTTTTTTCTTACCAGATTTAATCCTAGACTTATTCACTTTTCTTTGTTCCCCAATAAAACAAAATAACTAATTTTAGATTTTATTAAATTGTGCACTCATAATCTTTCTAGATTAACTTTTGCTTCTGAATTATCCACTAACCTAATATATAAAGTATTTTTGTCATAGATTATAATTACATATCAATTCATTTGTTGTTTTATTTACAGTAAAGTTATCTATATTTAGTAGATTGTGTGTAAAACACAAAAGAGTGATGAGCAGATCAACACACACTGAGATATAGAAATTCTACACTGATTTTTTTTTTTAAACTATGCTGTATCGGATCGATATCGGCAGTTACTCAATTTTTGCTATCGGATCGGTATAGGTTCTGAAAAAGTGGTATTGTAACGAAGGGTCTGAGGCATGTGGATCCATTTGCAATCTTGCTTTGATAAACTTAGACAGGGTCAAACAGGCAGTGATCAACCATCAGTGTCAGAAATATCAGAGGCAAGGCAGAGACGTAAACAATACCGGGCAGGAGTCAGGGCAGGCAGCAACACAATCGGAACTTCAAGGAGCAATATCACAAGGGCAGGCAGCAGAGAATCAACGGGGGTAAACAGTCCAGGGTCATACACGGGAAGGTCACAGAAACAGGAATAATGCTCAGAATGTCAGCCGGGGAAAAACAAGACTTCGCAATGAGTGTTCTTCTTCTTATTATTGGTTTTATGGCATATTGCAATCATGATTTGTCAGGTGCATATCGCCACCTACTGTACCGGAGTATGCAGCATGGATTAGCCTATAGTTCAATGATTCTACTTAAAAAAAAAAAAACCAGGATAAAATAATAATAGTAATATTTTCTTCCTTTTCTCTTTTTCCTTTTCTTTTCCTTTTCTTCTTCCCTTTCCCTTCCTTTCCCTTCTTCTTTCCCCTTTCTTCTTTCTCCTTCTTTTCTATCTTCTATCTAAATCCTATAATACACCCCTGTATTCTTCAGATATTTCACAACAGCATCCTGTGCATCTTTTACCCCTTCTCCTGTTGTTCCCAACACCCTCCAGGTTCCATTTTCTTCCTGTCTGACTTATCTTTTGCTTTAATCTAATCCTCTCTTCCCTATACCTCCTACAATACAACAGTACATGTTCTGCATTTTCTGTGATTTTACACTCCGTACATTCATCTGATGTACTTTTACCTAACAGAAACAATGTTTTATTTAACCCTGTGTGGTCAAACCTCAGCCTGGTTAAGACTGTCTCCTCCCTTCTATTCCTTCCATTCACACCATGTGCATTAATACATTTCTGTATACTATAATATTTTCTTCCACTGTTATCCGTGTCCCACCTGTCCTGCCATTTCTTCATCATTTCTTTTTTAATTATTGCCTTAGCTTCTCCTTTACCAAAGGGAATATTTATAATTTCGCTCATCCTGGTTGATTTCTTTGCTATTTTGTCTGCTTTCTCATTCCCTTTTATATTTACATGAGCAGGTATCCAGCAGAATCTCACATCTATCTGAAGCCTTCGCAATCTAAATAAATGTTGATGGATTTCTAGCATTAGATCTCTATTATTTCTCTATTAGATTTCATATTTTGAATACTGTATAGGGCTGCTACAGAGTCAACACAACATACCAATCTGGTTTTACTTCCTCCACCCACTGCAACCCTACAATAATCGCCATCATCTCTGCCATGTAAACTGACAATTGATCAGGTAATCTTTTCCCAATACTTACATTCAAAGTTGGTATATATATTCCTATACCTACCCTATTTTCTTCATCTTTGGATCCATCTGTATAAATATCTAGATAACTGTAAAATTAGCTTTTTATGTATTGACTTGCCATGTATCCTTTCTCACTTTCTTCCCATTTATCCTTTAGTTCCATTATATTTAAATCTACCTCAGTTTTTGGAAACAACCAAATCGGGATATTATTAACAGGAGTAGTTGTGTTAAAACAGATACTGTCTAACCTATATTCCTCTGCTTTAGCCTTTGTTACCCATCCAAAACCATTACCTTGAAACGAATTATACCCCCAACATTCTTTAATAACACTATTGGTAGGATTTTCATTACCACATCCACATAAACGACACCAATATGTAAGCATCTAAGGGCACTTCTCCTAACTCTACCTGGATTGCCTGAGTTGGTGTTGATTTCATCGCACCAGAACAAATCTCGCAATGAGTGTAAGTGTGAAGGCTGCTTAAGTAGGGCAGTGAATGAGGAACACCTGTGCAGGTGATTAGTCCAGGAACGGGGGTGTAAACAGTGAGTGCTAATGAGTGATTGGTGACAGCTGTGTGACTAGTGCAATGGTGGATGGTAAATGCAGTCCATGGGTGATATGCAGCTGTAGAGTGGTGCAAAAGACAATGTGGTGAGTGGGCGTTAGCTCATGAACCGGATTCGTGACAGGTATCAAGCCATCCCTAATTTTGAGGCAGCTAAATTCTCAATAAAACAGTTTTCATTTATATATTTTTCTGTTTCTGTTGTCAGACAATGGAATGAATATGAAATAGTGACTGAAACGCGACCCATTAAAACTATAACCAGCTCTCCCTTCCAAGACGTTAATCTGCACAAAAATCCTGATTTATAATCGAGCTGTCGTCTGATAAAATCAAATAGGCTACAAAAAGGTAAAGACAATAGCTGTGCTGTGATTTCAGCTATGCTTGCATGTAAAATTAGAGAAGCGACATAGCTTTTAAATGAAAGTGGAAAGCGCAGCTCCGTTCAGCCGCTCAAATCAAAATCACTTTTATTGTCACATCACCACAGCACAAGTGCTTTGGTGAGTGAAATTCTTACGAGCGTGCTCCAGACAGTGCAAACAACAACAACAACAACAACAATTTACATATGGACAGTACATATTTACAGACTGTACAGAAGACAATGTGCAAAATACACATACATATACTCAGTACACATAGTGTAGTATAAAGACATACTTAGTTATCAACTACACATTATACACCGTATGTACACAATCTATACATTATACATTATGTAATCTATACATAGTAATAATGTGAAGGTGCAACAGATTATACATTTACAGCAGATTGGTTGAGCAGCAGATAGTTGTGCAAAGGTGCAACAGATTATGCATATGCAGTGTCGTGGATGTGCTTTTGTATGGTGTCCAGTGATAGCAGATGTGTTAGTAGATGTGCGTGTAGTCCGGTAGAACTGTGTAAAAGTGCAGTGCATGGCATGTTGTGTGAGAGGGAGTGTGATGTAGGGTGAGTTATTTCTGACTGTTCATTAGCCTGATAGCCTGAGGGAAAAAGCTGTCCCTCAGTCGGCTAGTGCGGGATCGGATGCTGCGGAGACGTCTTCCTGAGGGCAGCAGAGAGAGCAGTCTGTGGAACGGGTGGCTGGAATCTTTGATAATCCTCCGGGAACAGAACAGACGCAGAGAGAGAGAGCGAGGTGTGTGCGTGCTAGGAAAGAGGCACGTTCAATTTGGACATGCAGACGGTTGTCATGGTAATCAACACGTAAACAGCAACTGTTCGCTTGTCCGCGCTCTTTGCGCATCTTGTATATGAAAGGCATTTTTGGGGGCCCTTGGCTTTGGGAGCCCAAGGTAGTCGCCTACTTTTGTCTAATGACTAAGTCCGCCCCTGATCACAAGGAAGCTGTTATGTGTTCTCGCGTTCTTACGAGTATGTTCCTCCAAGGAAGCCTTGCTAGACTGGTCTCCCGAGAACACAATGTACGTTGTCTGCGTTCTTGGAATTGAAAAACAGCCATGTGGTTTTCTGACTGCGACTATCAGCGTTAAAATATGTTTGGATTCTGTCAGAGCTAATTTCTGTCATTCTGCATGATCATCTCCAACATCCAACATTGCCTTGCTGCATCGTCATGAAAGTTTGTCTTTTTTGCATGCCTTTTTAAGACTTGCCAGTTTAAACTTTCAAATAATTTTAAACCATTTAAGTGCAATAAGACCACAAAAGAACTCAATACTACTTTTTGTGGCTTACTCCATTTAAAACATCAAATAAACACAAGGATATGTACAATTTTTAGTCTTGTAATCGTTATTTGAGTGTTGTTTGGAAACAGTGTATGCTAGTTCCCCTCCGGGAACGAGACGCTGCGTCGAAACGCTAGGGGAACGCCATCAGCGTTGTCCAGCTCTGAATCATATGTGTAATCAGTCAAAATTGACGGCCAGACGTCAGGTGCGGTGACGTCATGACCAGGATGCTTAAAAGCACGTGATGTGCAGCCGGCGCCAGCTTTTTGTCATTCAGCAAAGCTCTCTGTGTGTGTCAGTCGAATGTGTTCTGTGAGTCTGTTACTATCAAGATAGGAAATAAGAAAGTTTATTCTTAAAAAGATAGGCAAAGAAAGACTAGAAGCAGACATATCAAGGCCAATGAGGGCGAAAGTAGATCACGTTACAGACTGTGTGTTCCTCTCTGACTGGAGGCGAAAACTCTCTTTGAGGAGGGAGTTTTTCACCTGCGTCCTCGCAGCACCTGCCACGCTGCCGCTGAGGCGGAGCAGTGGCTGTGCTCGCAGATGGATTAGATGGAAAGATTAAGACGGGTGATCCCTATCTTCTTTCCCATCAGATCCAGCGTCCCGCCGGGCGCGCTCCGAGGTGTGTCCGCGCCTATGATCTCCCAGTCCCGCTGCTGCTGAGGCACGCGGTGAGTGAGATCACGGGATCACACATAGATCTGGCGGACGGGTTGGAGACGGGTTCGCCCTATTTCCACCTGTATTCCCCAGGTCTAGCGCTCTCGGGATACACACAGTTTTGCGATGATCTGGCTGGAGGCGAAAACTCTCTTGAGGAGGGAGTTTTCACCTGCGCTCGCGCAGATGGATTAGATGGGAAGATTAAGACGGGTGATCCCCTATCTTCTTTTCCCATCAGATCCAGCGTCCGCTGCAATGCATTGTGCTCCCGCCGGCACGCTCCGGTGTGTCCGCGCCTATGATCTCGTGGTCCCGCTGCTGCTGAGGCACCGCGGCGAGTGAGATCACGGGGCGCACATAGATCTGGCGGACGGGTTGGAGACGGGTTCGCCCTATTTCCACCTGTATTCCCCAGGTCTAGCGCTCTCCCGGGGCGGAAGCCTAAGCTGTAGTTCTTCCCCCTTGAGTGAGAGTGCGCTAATCTGCAGCAGTTTCTCTCCAAGAAGATTTATTTGTTTTGTTCCGAGCGGCTCAACGCGAGCATTATGGTGATCCTCGGTTCATTTATGCACTTTCAGACCGTGTTTACTTGTCTGGGTGTTCGACTGCATTTAATTTTGAATAATTAACTATGCATTTTATCCGACTATGAAAGTTAGATATATATTTATATATATATATATATATATATATATATATATATATATATATATATATATATATATATTAGAGGTGGGCATAGATTAATTTTTAATCTAGATTAATCTAGATTAATTTTGGAATTAATCTAGATTAATCTAGATTAAATGGCTCATTTGAATTCCGAAGGCATTCAGAATATGTGTGCTACCCAAATAATGACTAAAAGTAAGTCTTTGAGAACGGGTTTCTCAAGCCAGGTGGCGCATTAGACCAGGGCTCATCTCCTGTTTCCAAAATGCATCACAAACTTTAATCTCTTCCCGTCCCAATCCCACGAAAAAACTGGAGGAAAATCCTGCTCCACTCCCGGAAGAATGACTCCCATTCCTCCCACTCCCGTGTTGTTGTTGTTTTTGTTTTTTGCCGATAACTGTCAATTACAGTAAAAATATAGTACAGATCACAGCGTGCCCACCTTATTAGTTGAATAAAACCCAAAATGTTGTTTTTGTTATTATATTGAACTGAAAGCCATCTTATTATGCACAGTGTAGCACAGATTAAATTTCATGTAAATCATCCATGCTAACACACACGTCTTCTATTTTTATTTTTTAGGCATTTCACTCTCTATAGATATATTTTTCTATGTACTGTATTTTTAGATATATTCGAGTTTCTAAGTTTCTCGCTCAAGTTCACATGAGACCTAAAGCGCATCCTGTTTGCTTTAAAGCGCAACGTTTCCGTTGTTATTCTGAGTGCACACAAATAAACGTAGAGTCTTTACAGATTCGAAAGATGTATTAGGCTACTTTTATCTGTATGACCAAAATGACGGAGATTTTAAGAGCAAGTGAGCGCACGGAGCCTGTCTTGCAGCAAACGCTTCCACACAAACACTTCAATAGCGCACATTTCTGTAGGTTAACATCATATTGAGCGGCCATGTAAAGTTGTTACTACATACATCTTTCAGATGAAAAGCCATATTTGAGGTTGATGAATGATAGGTGAGCGTTTGGATGTCCTGTCCGATTGTATTACCACATAGACCAGCCGTTAACAATCTGTCCATCACGGACTGCCAGCCTCTAGTTCAAGACTCGTTCTCGCCCCTACAGTGCAATTCGCTAGGTATACATCCGCGCTAAAATATCAGGGTGAAAGTCATCATAGCTTGCGTAGTATAGACCCAGCTCCAACCCAACTTTGAGAATAGATTAACGGCGATATTTTTTTTATCGCCGATAAGAGTCTCACGTTAACGCAGCACGTTAACGCCGATAACGGCCCACCACTAATATATATATATATATATATATTGTAGAGGAATATATACAATTATATATTGTATATGACCTACAAGAGCCTCTTGGGATACTTCTCAAGTGAGAGCACAATGTTTACCTCTCTTCCTCCAAGGAGGTTGAGGTGGTCAGCTTGGGCTGCTGGGCGGAGCAGCCCCGATTGTGTTCCAGCTCCTTATTCGGGGAATGTCACTTCTCGTACTCGCCAGAATCGGAGTCAGAGTGACGCGCCCGGGCCGAAGACGGATCTGCGGATCGATAGTCTTCGGCCAGAATGCCCTGATGCCATGGTCCAGGGCCTTGAGGGCCGGCCCTCTGGGGAAGAGCAGTGTACACTGACACACGGTGCCTGCTCTCCTCAGTGCCCTCAGGAGATCAGTCTGCTAACCCTGCCAGTGTTCTAGGGCACAGCGGTCTCCAGCGAGCGCTTCTCTCAGTCTCTTCCGCCCAGAAATGTAGCGGAGATGGGAGGCTCGCCACCCCTTCGGGGGTCTCTAGAGCAGCTAGATCGGCCGTCCCCTGCCGGTCCTCCGTTCCAGGGCACCGAGCTAGCCGCTCTAAGTACACCAGAGGCCAGTCTCAAGAGACTGGTTCCCTTAGTAAATCACCTGGCGGTGTGGGAGCCCTTGCCAAGCGTGTCTTATTGGGATCTGCCTGAGCAGACTCTGGTTCCTAGTCTTCCTTAGAGATGATGTAGGTCTGAGGACCGTCATTTCCAATAGGAGGCTTCTGAAGCAGTCCTGATGCCAAAGCCCAGGACTGGTGAGGGCAGGCCCCTCTGGGGAAGAGCGGTGTACACCGCATTACACGGTGCCCGTCTCTCCTCAGTGCCCTCAGGAGATCAGTCTGCTAACCCTGCCAGTGTTCCAGGGCGCAGCGGTCTCCAGCGAGCGTTTCTCTCAGTCTCTTCCGCCCAGAAATGTAGCGGAGCTGAGAGGCTCGCCACCCCTTCGGGGGTCTCTAGAGCAGCTAGATCGGCCGTCCCCTGCCGGCCTCCGTTCCAGGGCACCGAGCTGGCCGCTCTAAGTACACCAGAGGCCAGTCTCGAGAGGCTGGTTCCCTTAGTAGGCCACTCGGCGGCTTGGGAGCCCCTGCCAAGCGTGTCTCATTGGGATCTGCCTGAGCAGACTCTGGTTCCTAGTCTTCCTTAGAGATGACGTGGGTCTGAGGACCGTCATTTCCAATAGAAGGCTTATGAGGCAGTCCTGAGGCCAAGGCCCAGGACTGGTGAGGGCAGGCCCTCTGGGGAAGAGCGGTGTACACCGCATTACACGGTGCCCGTCTCTCCTCAGTGCCCTCAGGAGATCAGTCTGCTAACCCTGCCAGTGTTCCAGGGCGCAGCGGTCTCCAGCGAGTTTCTCTCAGTCTCTTCCGCCCAGAAATGTAGCGGAGCTGGGAAGCTCGCCACCCCTTCGGGGTCTCTAGAGCAGCTAGATCGGCCGCCCCTGCCGGTCCTCCGCTTCCAGGGCACCGAGCTAGCCGCTCTAAGTACACCAGAGGCCAGTCTCAAGAGACTGGTTCCCTTAGTAAGTCATCTGGCGGTGTGGGAGCCCTTGCCAAGCGTGTCTTATTGGGTCTTGCCTGAGCAGACTCTGGTTCCTTAGTCTTCCTAGAGATGACGCGGGTCTGAGGACTGTCATTTCCAATAGGAGACTTCTAAGGCAGTCCTGATGCTACATCCCAGGACTTATGAGGGCAGGCCCCTCTGGGGAAGAGCGGTTTACACCGCATTACACGGTGCCCGTCTCTCCTCAGTGCCCTCAGGAGATCAGTCTGCTAACCCTGCCAGTGTTCCAGGGCGCAGCGGTTTCCAGCGAGCGCTTCTCTCAGTCTCTTCCGCCCAGAAATGTAGCGGAGCTGGGAGGCTCGCCACCTTGAGGGGTCCCTAGAGCAGCTAGATCGGCCGCCCCTGCCGGTCCTCCGCTCCAGGGCACCGAGCTAGCCGCTCTAAGTACACCAGAGACCAGTCTCGAGACTGGTTCCCTTAGTAGACTATTCGGCAGCGTGGAACTGCTGCCAAATGTGTCTCGATGGGTCACGCACACTGTAGACAAGGCTATGTGGCGCCTGCCGCAGCCTTTCTACGGGCGAGCAGGCTCTGGTAATGGAACAAGAAGTGAGCACTCTCCTGAGGGAGGAGACCATCGAGGTGGTCCCTGCTCTAGACATAGAGTCCAGGTTCTACAGCCGTACTTCTTGTTCCGGGAAAGGGGTTGCGTCCGTCTTAGATCTAAGCTAACTGAACCGCTCAGTCACGACTGAAGTTCAGAAAGCTCTCTTCAAGCACGTGTCTCTCACCAGATCCGAGGACTGGTGGTCACGAGCGATCTAAAGATGCATACTCCTTCCCCATCACAGGAAGTTCCTGAAATGTGCTTTGGGGCAAAGCGATTAATATCGGGTTCTTCCCTTCGTAAAGGAGCAGCCATCCTGTCGAGGCAGACATCCAGCTCCGCTAAGGGGCTGGATGCTATGGTACAATCGTGGCTGAGGCTTCGCCTGTACGCCTCCCGATCGCTCAGCTCCTGGGAGTTCTAGAGAGTGCGCATGGACGGGTCCTTCTATTGAAAAACCCTGTTCTGGCCAGGCCGAGTATAGTCTCTGACCCGATTTCTCTCCTCGACGGCTCTCCATGGGGGATTCCGTCCAGGAGGATCTCCTCTCACTGGCAGCGGGCATGATCTTTCACCCCGCTTGGAGTTGTGGAAACTATGGGTGTGGCTCGAGGGGCACAACTCATAGCCTCTGGTCTCTCAACTGAGGTTGCTGAGACCATCCTCCAATCTAGAGCTCCCTCAATAAGGAAACTGTACGCCCTGAAGTTGAGACTCCGGGTGCGGAGACCGCCAGCTTGATCCAGTTAACTGCCTGCTGAGACAGTGCTGGAGCTCTCGAGGCCTGCTTTCTCCGCAGAGTTAGCCCACTCCACCCTGAAGGTCTACGTGGCGGCTATAGCACCTACCACGCCCCTCTTGGTGGCCTTTCAATAGGCAAACTCTCTTTTATACGTTTCCTCCGGTGGAGGCCAGGGTGCTTATGCTAAGTAGTGGCTGGATACTCTCCTATGACCTCGAGTCCTCTGATCTCCCCTCGCCTTTGGGAATCAAGGCTCACTCTACTTAAGGTATGGCGGCCTCCAAGGCCTTCTGGCAGGTATACCTGTGCAGGACATCTGTGACGCTGGTGGGTGGTCTACGCCCCTAACTTTCCAGGTTCTACGACCTGGTTCTGCGAGCCACCCCTGGCTTGTCTTTTCCCTTGCCATAGCTGTGCATTCCACACACTAAGCAGGGATTTGCAAGTATGGCGGCGTGGATATCTCGTTCCCCTAGCGTTTCGACGCAGCTCGATGTTCCCGGAGGGGAACGTCCCAGGTTACGTATGTAACCCTGGTTCCCCGAGGGAACGAGACGCTGCGTCGCAGGGCCATACTTCCGGCATCCCTACTAGAGCTATGCTTCATTCCTGGAAGCTGGCGCCGGCTGCACATCACGTGCTTTTAAGCATCCTGGTCATGACGTCACCGCACCTGACGTCTGGCCGTCAATTTTGACTGATTACACATATGATTCAGAGCTGGACAACGCTGATGGCGTTCCCCTAGCGTTTCGACGCAGCGTCTCGTTCCCTCGGGGAACCAGGGTTACATACGTAACCTGGGACGTTTTCTTTTGTGTGTTTTTCAGGTTTTTCTTCTTCTTTGGGTCTAATTGCTTACAGGTGGAGTTGTTCACAAGGATGGCGACAGGAGTAATTGCCTTGGTATTTTAAGCCACTAGAAACTTGGCTTCCTCCATTGTCAAACTTATTTTATATTGTGTAATGAGTGATTGTTAAAGAATCTCAAAACAAGATATTTGTTGTTATCTGCTGAATTAAGTAAGCTATTAAGTTGTGATTTGTGATTGTTACATTTAGCTCCTTTCTTCCTGGCCATAGTTAAGTTGGAGCATGGTAGGGAGATTTTATCCTGTTTATGTTAGCAGGAAGGGAAGCTTTTCTATTTTATTTGTAATCTGTTTTCTAGGTTAGGTTGTTATTTTTGTTTATTGTACTTTGCTTTGACGTTTACCCCTCCCAAAGTTTATGTTGCTCATTTAATAAACCTTTTTTTGTCTTGTACTTTAATAGTGTTTTGTGGTTGTGACGCCTTGGGAGAGAGAGCCGGGAATCCATGGATCTTTTTTAAGAGGACTTGTTTCTCTTTGAGTATATGTTTAATTAATACAACAATTTAATACAACAATCTATCTGCTACCACTGGATACCATCCAATGCACATCCATGACATTACGTATCCAGCTTATGTATAATCTATTGCACCTTCGCATATTATTGTATGTATATATGTGTACATAATGTAGAATTGTTTACATACGGTGCATAATGTGTATTGATAACTGTAAGTATGTCTAATAGTTCACTGTGTGTACTAAGTATATGTATGTGTATATTGTACATTGTCATCTGTATAAGTTTGTATGTACTGTCTATATGTAAATTGTTTCTGCACTGTCTGGAGCACGCTTTCAAGAATTTCACTCACCAAGGCACATCTACTATGGTGATGTGACCGTAAATGTGATTTAATTTGATTTGATTTAATTCAATATAAAAGGTCAATATACTGGATTAGTGCCTTTAGAACTGATTGAAAAAATCAAATGAAAGGAGAGCCCATTTGTATGTGTTTATAATATTATGTTGTTGTTTTGTTATTTTATTGTTGCTGTCACTTTGTCACTGTACCTTTTATACATTGCATGGATCCTATATTACCTATTCAGTTGCAACCACTGCTTATTACTGTCACTATCCTATTTCGTTCCCTTCATATCTTTCACCATGCTCCAAACAATACCCAGCTACAGAGACAGGCATGCAAGTAGCAGACCAATTAGAACAAGGGGATTACTGTAAAATAAACACACATCGTGGATCATAAAGACAAGAGATAAAAGGGGATACAAATAGCTACTTTAGTGGCAGACCGTTTCCCTGTTTTAAGTGCTATGAATGCATCAGAGATATAAAAATATATGTATTCCATAAAATGTGACCCTCTCTGTGAAAACCCAGCTAAAGTCATTTTTTTGTGATTTGCTTATTTCTACAAAAAATCATTCCTCATATGGTATTGATGTTAGTTGGTTGGCTCATTTAGCCTGGATTTCACAGAGAGGGTCACACAGTGAAATTAATGGTAGAAATCAAACTTTGATGCTTGTTTTCTCATAATTAGATTTTGAGACTTTAGCCTGGATTTCACAGAGAGGTTCACAAATGTTTAAAGGTGATCTAGCAGCTGAACGAGAAGCAACATAAGACCATATCAAATTTTGACTCACTGAACAGATTAACACGTAACCAGACATGTGTTTTAGCAATTGAGTTTGGTGCTGTTTAAACATGATGAAAAACTGCTCATCGGAAAACAGTCAACTGTTGATTTGTCTATGTTGTTTGTTTTGGAGTTGCAGAGATCTGTTGCTGAACTGTAACCGCATGGAACTGGTAAAGCCAGATGGGCCACGGCCCAACCCACATTAAATGTGTCAAATCATTGAGTCATTGTGCAAAAAGCAACTATCAATAAAATTGTATTACATAGCCTATTTATTTATTTTTAGCCTTGCTAAGATTTGAGTTTTCAAAAACAAAAATATATTAAGTTGTTATTTATGATTGTTAGGTTTGGCTCTTTTCTTCCTGACCATAGTTAAGTTGGAGCATGGTTAGGAGGTGAGCGCCTGTTTGTTTCATTCGTTTTCTCCTGTTTATTTTAGCACAGAGGGAAGCTTTCATTTTTATTTGTTATCTGTTTCGTAGCTTAACAGATTAACACGTAATCAGAAATGTGTTTTATTTGATTTGATTTGATTTGTAAAGCCAATTGGGCCAAAGCCCAACCCACATCAAATGCATCAAATCATTGAGTCATTGTGCAAAAAGCAACTACCAATAAAATTTAATTACATAGCCTATTTATTTATTTTTAGCCTAGCCATGATTTGATTTATTTTAAAACTATTACAATTGAATTAAAAATAAAAGATTGTGTGCTGTTTTATATAGAAAACCTTTATTTTTAAATCATTATTGTATTTCATATGTTAATTCAGTTTTTTGGGAATGATTTCTCCTGCAATTGTGTTCCAAAAGTTATATACAAAATCATGTTGTAATATCCCACTAGCAGACAGTAAACATGATACCTGGCGAAACTTGGAATGGTCAGATTGCAGCGTTCTGCTCTGTTTCAGAGGAACAAAGTGATTTTGTGACTTTCATGTATTTTTTGTGTGGTTTGCCTCACATATTGAATCTTAGCTGTTGTTTACTGTTGTTACACCTGCTTTTCTTCATGATAAAGGCTTTTAGCCTAAGGCTTTACAAAAGGCGTATAGTTCAAAAGCAAACGGGCCCCTTGCAGCCCCCGTCTGAACACGTCACCGAAGCCAGCCTAAATATAACATACATGTCCTCACATAGCTAGTGTTGGAAAAAGTACAGTCAATAATTTATAAAAAAAAAATGTTTTAAAGTGTTGAGCATTACAGCTATGTACAGAAATTTCTGCTGGGCATTTAGAGGTGTTTAAGTTCCACAGGGTCCACACAGAGAGGAAGCCAACCTGCTTTATCTTTACGCCCAGTAAAATAAAATCCTTCAAAGTGAGACATCTCACCAACCAATTTGGAGAAGCTGTAGTGATGTGGACCTGATCCTGTACAACAGGTTAGGGGCAGGTTCCCATAGTGAGATGTCAAATGGGTGCCCAGAAAAATAACTAAATGTCTTTCAGAGTTGCCAAATGCTGTCCTAAATCACTTTGCTACACACATACACAGTATAAATAAAATAAATAAGGTGAATGCACATCCCCATTTTCAAGAGACATTTTCTGGGTTTGATGGTCTGACCTCAGAAATGTACTCCGATTATTGTTATAATTTTTTTAAACTGTATATTCCAAAACATGAAATAAATCCTAAACAGGAAGAAAGGGAGTGCAGCATATAAACTTCACAGTGTGGTGTAACTAATTGTGGCTGCAGCTCAGCCTTCAATGGATGTTTTCATTCTCATTCTCTTCTGTTTCTTACTCACATTGATTCTGCCATAAATCATTAATAGGACACTAAATATTATATTTTATGTAGGCCACACAAGCCTACCTTTACCTAAGAAGTGGGCATGGGATGGCTGGTACATGAAGTGAAACGGTGCACGCTGAGGACCTCTACTGAGTATGTACGGAATATAACTACTGGAAGCTTGTTACCAAGCCAATTCCCTGTGTACATAATATAATTATTTTAAATGTATTATTTTTCAACTTTGATCCACATATTTAAAGGTGCTGTGACGTTAGCAATTCAAGAATGTCTACCAGATTTTCACTAAGAAATGTTCTACCTTATATTAACAATAATAACACATGCCGATTGTTGTCAGTGCTGTGTTATTTTCAGGTGTGTGTTAAATTATTCACAAAGAATTCAAACAGCACTATAAAATGTCTGACACTCCATTTAGTGTACTGTAAATGGAGTGTTGGATTGTGTTGAAGATGTTTTGTCAATAATCATAATTCTGTCTTTGGTAGAATGCTTATCAGACAGTAAAGACTGGTAGGATGGGCCCAAATACATTTTCTAACATATTAAAGCTGTAAATCTATCTATTGTATATACCAAAAATTATGGATACAATAATGTTCAAAAATTTATATTGATTTGTTTTTATTAAATTATAGTTTTTAACTACACAGTCTTAAAACATTAATTGTGGATTTGTACTTAAATATGTCATCAGGTACAATATATTATTTTAGATAAAGTACATAAAGTGTGAATAAAGAAGCGATCAACACATTCTACATTTTTCCCTTGACATTAAATACATACTATCAAATAAATCTTTCATTTATTAAACAAGATTATCATTACTTTACATAACAGTTTTTAAATAAATACAATAGTTCCTTAAATGGTAGGTGTTGCTGTTGTTGTTTTAATCACAGTTGCATCCCATTAAGAGAGGTTCTGTATGCCCAGCAATACAGGAAAATTAATAATATTTTAAGTATCACAGTATGTTCTTGAATATCTCTAGAAGATGCTGTTTCGGGTGGTGTACTGTACATTGTATGACCGTCTTCTGTGCCAACGTCTCCTGACTGCTGCACAGCAACCACACAGCAAACACTAAACACATAAACAGACAACGTGAGAGTTAGCATCATGGAAGGGGATTTTATAGAGCTGTACATGCACAATTATATACCACATTTAAAACAGAGATCTATGTCTGTTTTTACCATAAGAATAACACATGTCTGTTGTCATTAATCGCTTCACTACCAATGCACATATTTGACATTCAGTCATCATAATACTTACGCAAAGGAGAATCCAGCATGGTACGAGCCCAATGAGAATAGCACAGGGTACAATGATAGCCACAATCCATGCTAGGTTTGTTTTTCCGTTGTTTGAGATTGTTGTGTTCACGGTGGTTGGAACTGGTGTGGTAAAAACCGTGAAAAGGGCATTGACCAAGAAACCGGCAGCCGTGTTGCTGTCATGTTGTGAGAAAACATACGTAACATTGGCCTCAATCACGCCGAGAATCATCACTGAGGAGAGATTAAAACATACAATGAGAAACAAAATGAAATATCTAAAAATTATCTTACCATTCATTTAGACATTTCTTCTCAAGACAAAGTAAAAAGCAGTGGATCAGAACTAACTTGAAATTGGCTGGAATGAGCAGATTAGCTGAGGGGTCCTTTAGGATCTTCCTCACCTGTAGAGTGCATCAGTTAAAATACAATATGTTCATTATTAAAATAGGGCGATATCAGGACAACAATATCCAAGCCTCTCCAACTCACCAAGTCATTTATCTTCGTTTGGATTTCTAGATAGGTTTCATTCCTTTTTAACTCTGTCAGTGATACTTTGTTGATTTCAAATGCAAAGATGAGTGCGTAGGCAGTGTCATTAATTCCTTTAAAATATATGACAAAAATAATTAGTTGTGTGACTATATACAGGTCATGGTATTTCATTCTCCCTTTTTATTATGCATAATTATTGAGTGCCTTTTTTAATTATTATTTTCCTTCAAAAGGAAGTCATATATAAGGACCACATGATTACAGATACACCATTTGCATACAAATGTTATATTCACAACAAAAATGGTGCATGCAAAAGGAGTAAAACTCACCCAAATAGTTGACATTCGCCAAGGTCACAGGTTCACCCACGCTTACTGTTCTGGTGGTTAGTTTAGTTGTGAGATTTGAGGCCAGAATAGATTTAACCACCTCTAGAACACTATTCTCACTTGGTCTTGGGCCCAGTGTGATAAACACGAGACGAATCCTAATAATTGCCTTCCTACTCCTGCATAAAAAAGACGATAAAGAATTGG
This sequence comes from Gymnocypris eckloni scoliostomus, assembly GCA_027564155.1. NCBI lineage: Eukaryota > Metazoa > Chordata > Actinopteri > Cypriniformes > Cyprinidae > Gymnocypris > Gymnocypris eckloni. The sequence goes on from CM050416.1 coordinate 28,637,648, forward strand.
AATATAAACAAAGAAAATTAAAACAACTAGCTTTAAAAAAATTATTAATAAATAAAATAATGAATTGGTCTTACAAGATCGGTGGTGAGGTTGTTGTCAGAGGGCTTGCTGTAAAATAAATAAATTATTAATGAGGGAGAATCAGACTTTAATTTACAGCGTTTGGTATACAAGACATAAAACATGACAACTTAAAAAAAATGACATTTGTTTGTCAGTTTGGCCACATAAACTGTGGGGTAACAGATGGTTGCCAGTGCAGCAGGTGTGGATATGGTAATACCTTCGGTAAGTTGGAGGAGAAGTTGCTGAACAAAAAGGCTGGGTTCCGTGATGTCACTTGGTGAGAAAACATACTCTACTTTGGCCTCAATCACAGTGGAATTACCCCTGTGGGGAGATCAAAATGTACAATGAGAATCTAAAGTTAATAATAAAAATAAAAAATTGTCACAAGCCATGTACTCATGTACAAAAACCTGCCAACTAACATCAATGAAGAGTCATCAGGACTTATTTGCTAAAAAATCAAAGTAAAAAGTGAGTCAGAACTTACTTGAAATCAGCTGCTTGGATCTTAATGAGAGGGGCTGAGGAGTTACCGAGGAGGATCTTGCCCAGCTGAAAAAAATTGATTAATTGGTTTATAAATATGTAGAGGTTAATGTGGTAAAGGGGAGAGAGAGAGAGAGAGAGAGAGAGAGGGAGGGAGAGGGAGGAGGAGGAGAGGAGAGGGGGAGGGAGAGGGAGAGGAGAGGAGGGAGAGGGAGGGAGGGAGGGAGGAGAGAGGAGAGGGAGGAGGGAGGGAGAGAGAGGAGGGAGGGAGGGAGGGAGAGGGAGAGGAGAGGAGAGGAGAGGGAGAGAGAGAGGGAGAGAGAGAGGAGAGAGAGAGAGAGAGAGAGAGAGATGTGTAAGAAGATAAAGTGTTTGTAAAAGACTACTCAATTGAAATGTCTCAAACTCACCAATAAGTTTATAGTGTCTTGTATTACCAGGTGGGTGCCATTCCTGAGTTCAGTTTTCTCAGTCATGGTTATGTTGTTGATTTCAAATCCAAAGTTGAGAGCATAGGCCGTCTCATTTATTTCTTAAAAATATATAATAAACTTAATTAGTTGTGTGGTTCTGGTTATATGTGGTGGTGAAATTTCACCAATGCATTAATTTTCCTTAATATTACTTATTTGGTCATTTTATTTAGTTTTTATTCAAAATATGCTATAAAAGCTACAGATCTACAACATTAGAATTGTAATAACATATTCAGAACAAAAAGAAGTAAAGCCACGAGATAAAAACTTACTCGTATAATTGACACTGGCAAATTTCACAGAATCACTCAGGTCTTGTGTTGTGGTGCCTTGTTTAGTTGTGAGACGTGCTTTCAGCAGAGTGTTGACCACCTCAAGAATCTTATCTCGATTTGGCAGGGGGCCCAGTGTCACAAACACGAGGCGAATGAATATAAGTGCTCTGCCGCGCCTACAAAGATGATAAATAATATACATTAAGGCAGGAAAATAAATTAAAAATAAAGAAAAAAGTAAATAGACTGAAATCACTGCTCTTACACTAACAGTGGAATAGATGTTAGAGCACTGGCTGTTGTTAAGACTGTAAAAGAAAGTAATGATTATTGAAGGAAGCTTGAAATTATTTTCTACAATTACAACATTGCCAATACATTGTTAGTTTTGACAAACCTGTCTGTGAACGAAGTTCATTTAGGAAGCTAACTGGTTGAATGGCATCTTTATCCTGGAAGATGTATTCCATCCTGCCATCAATCTGGTTTGATGTACTTCTGCAGGAAAAACAGAAGATATGTTTTAAGGATCCATATGTGTAATTTATTTGTTTTGTTAATGCACTTAATAATGTAAAATGTGAGTACATATGATATACAATAAGCCTGTTTGCATCTTACATGAAGTTGGATGACTTGGGATTTAAAATTGCTCTGCCAGGTTCATTCAGAAGAGTGTTCAGCTGCAGAAATACATACATGAAACTCTGGAGAACAATTATATTGGACCTAAAAACTTCTACTTGGGTAATGTTTTATGCTTACCGCATTATTGACAACACCCTGAGCTTGCAGTAATGTGCCGTTTCTATGCTCAGTATCCTTTGACATGCTGATAGTACTCAGATTAAACATAAAGATGACAGCATAGGAGGTTGCTGTGATTTCTGTTTGGATATAAATGTAAAATTTTATTTATTCATTTTTTAATTTGGTCAAAACTGGACACTTCAATATTTAAAAAACTGTTCAGGAGAAGATGATGACACTTACTCTCATAGGTGACATTCACCACCTTCACTGATTCATTCAGCTGTGACTCTCTGGAATTAAGGAGAGTGGTGATAGCTCTGAGGACCAGAGCTTCATTGGGGACTGGAGATGAGGAGTTGAACACCAGTTTGCTTGTGACCACTGCTGAACCAGATCTGTAAATAAAATCAATTTTGTTTAATGCATATTACATTTTTGCAATTAAAGTGAATTCTCCATTTTTGATTGTTCTCAAAACAAAACAAAAATAAACTTACATAAAGTTGGGAGTAGTAACAGAAAAACTGGTTGTTGTTTCTGGAAACACTGTTGTAGTAGTTGGCAGACGTAGCTCATTTAGGAAGCTGACTGGTTGTATGACATCTCCATCCTGGAAGGTGTATTGCATTCTGCCATCAATCTGGTTTGAAATGCTCCTGCAGAACAAACAAAAGATACTGTTTAAGGACTTCAATCTATATTGAAGTGTTCCAGTGGCTTAGTGTTAGAGCATTGCTTTAGCAACGCAAACATGTTGTGGGTTCAATTCCCAGGGAACACACATACTGACAAAGAAAGTATAGACTGAATGCCCTGTAAGTCGCTTTGGATAAAAGCGTTTGGTAAATGCATAAATCTAATGTAAATGTAATATTGAAACATCCTTTATGAAAATTACACAGCCAATGATAATAATAAATGTTTTAGATTACTTTGATGAGCTAAAATGTACGGAGACAAAGTGAAGATTTGAAAGGTTAATTTTTATCTTACGTGAAGTTTGATGACTTGGGCTGTAAAGTTGGACTGCTAGGTTCATTCAGAAGAGTGTTCAACTGCAGGAGAAAAATCAAACCATTCATAAGTTTCTGGTGAAGACTGGCATTGTAATTTATCCTTTTTTCACTGTTCATTTTTGAAGTTTACCGCATTATTGATGGTATCCTGCACTTGCTGGTTGATGTTGCTTCTGAGCACAGGGTTCTGTGGCATGCTGATGTTAATCACATTAAATGTAAAGACCACAGCATAGGAGGTTTCTGAGATTTCTGTGTGGAGACAAATGTAAATGTATATTTGGCTAAAACTTGCTATTCATTTTATTTTTTTACACACCCATTTCAAATCATTTTAAACCTTTTATTATGACACTTACTCTCATAGGTGACATTCACCACCTTCACTGATTCATTCAGCTGTGACTCTCTGGAATTACGGAGATTGGTGATAGCTCTGAGGACCAGAGCTTCATTGGGGACTGGAGATGGGGAGTTGAACACCAGTTTGCTTGTGACCACTGCTGTACCAGATCTGTAAATAAAATAAATTTTGATTAATGCATATGACATTTTTGCAATAAAGTGAATTCTCCATTTTTGATTGTTCTGAAAACAAAACAAAAAATAAACTTACATAAAGTTGGGAGTAGTAACAGAAAAACTGGTTGTTGTTTCTGGAAACACTGTTGTAGTGGTTGGCAGACGTAGCTCATTTAGGAAGCTGACTGGTTGTATGACATCTCCATCCTGGAAGCTGTATTCCATTCTGCCATCAATCTGGTTTGAAGTGCTCCTGCAGAACAAACAAAAGATACTGATTAAGGACTTCAATCTATATTGAAGTGTTCCTGTGGCTCAGTGTTATAGCATTGCATTAGCAACGCAAAACGGTTGTGGGTTCAATTCCCAGGGAACACACATACAGACAAAGAAAGTATAGACTGAATGCCCTGTAAGTCGGTTTGGATAAAAGCGTTTGGTAAATGCATAATTGTAATGTAAATGTAATATTGAAACATAATTTATGAAAATTACACAGCTAATGATAATTATACATTTTTAGATTACTTTGATGAGCTAAAATGTATGGAGACAAAGTGAAGATTTGAAATGTCAATTTGCATCTTACGTGAAGTTTGATGACTTGGGCTGTAAAGTTGGACTTCTAGGTTCATTCAGAAGAGTGTTCAAGCTGCAGGAGAAAAATCAAACCATTCATAAGTTTCTGGTGAAGACTGGCATTGTAATTTATCCTTTTTTCACTGTTCATTTTTTAAGTTTACCGCATTATTGATGGTATCCTGCACTTGCTGGTTGGTGTCGCCTCTGAGAACAGGGTTCTGTGGCATGCTGATGTTAATCACATGAAATGTAAAGACCACAGCATAGGAGGTTTCTGAGATTTCTGTGTGGAGACAAATGTACATTTATATTTGGCTAAAACTTGCCATTCATATTAGTTTTTCACACACCCGTGTTACAATTTTTTAAACCTTTTAATCATAACACTTACTCTCATAGGTGACATTCACCACCTTCACTGATTCATTCAGCTGTGACTCTCTGGAATTAAGGAGAGTGGTGATAGCTCTGAGGACCAGAGTTTCATTGGGGACTGGAGATGAGGAGTTGAACACCAGTTTGCTTGTGACCACTGCTGAACCAGATCTGTAAATAAAATACATTTTGATTATTGCATATAAATTTTTTGCAATAAAGTGAATTCTCCGTTTTTTATTGTTCTCAAAACAAAAAAAATAAACAAAACTTACATAAAGTTGGGAGTAGTAACAGAAAAACTGGTTGTTGTTTCTGGAAACACTGTTGTAGTGGTTGGCAGACGTAGCTCATTTAGGAAGCTGACTGGTTGTATGACATCTCCATCCTGGAAGCTGTATTCCATTCTGCCATCAATCTGGTTTGAAGTGCTCCTGAAGAACAAATAAAAGATATAGTTTAAGGCTTTCAATCTATATTGAAACATCATTTCTGAAAATTACACAGCTAATAATAATTATAAATGTTTTAGATTACTTTGATGAGCTAAAATGTATGGAGAGAAAGTGAAGATTTGAAATGTCAATTTGCATCTTACGTGAAGTTTGATGACTTGGGCTGTAAAGTTGGACTGCTAGGTTCATTCAGAAGAGTGTTCAGCTGCAGGAGAAAAATTTAAACATTCATCAGTTTCTGGTGAAGACTGGCATTGCAACTAATCCTTATTTCACTGTTCATTTTTTGAAGTTTACCGCATTATTGATGGTATCCTGCACTTGCTGGTTGATGTCGCTTCTGAGCACAGGGTTCTGTGGCATGCTGATGTTAATCACGTAAAATGTAAAGACCACAGCATAGGAGGTTTCTGAGATTTCTGTGTGGAGACAAATGTACATTTATATTTGGCTAAAACTTGCTATTCTTTTTAGTTTTTCACATCTAATTTCAAAACATTTTTAAACCTTTTATCATGACACTTACTCTCATAGGTGACATTCACCACCTTCACTGATTCATTCAGCTGTGACTCTCTGGAATTACGGAGATTGGTGATAGCTCTGAGGACCAGAGCTTCATTGGGGACTGGAGATGAGGAGTTGAACACCAGTTTGCTTGTGACCACTGCTGAACTAGAGCTGTAAAATAAAATCAATTTTGATTAATGCATATGACATTTTTGCAATAAAGTGAATTCTTCATTTTTGATTGTTCTCAAAACGAAACAAAAAATAAACTTACATAAAATTGGGAGTAGTAACAGAAAAACTGGTTGTTGTTTCTGGAAACACTGTTGTAGTGGTTGGCAGACGTAGCTCATTTAGGAAGCTGACTGGTTGTATGACATCTCCATCCTGGAAGCTGTATTCCATTCTGCCATCAATCTGGTTTGAAGTGCTCCTTCGGAACAAATAAAAGATACAGTTTAAGGCTTTCAATCTATATTGAAACATCATTTCTGAAAATTACACAGCTAATAATAATTATAAATGTTTTAGATTACTTTGATGAGCTAAAATGTATGGAGAGAAAGTGAAGATATGAAATGTCAATTTGCATCTTACGTGAAGTTTGATGACTTGGGCTGTAAAGTTGGACTGCTAGGTTCATTCAGAAGAGTGTTCAGCTGCAGGAGAAAAATCAAATCATTCATCAGTTTCTGGTGAAGACTGGCATTGCAACTAGTCCTTATTTCACTGTTCATTTTTTGAAGTTTACCGCATTATTGATGGCATCCTGCACTTGCTGGTTGGTGTCGCCTCTGAGCACATGGTCCTGTGGCATGCTGATGTTAATCACATTAAATGTAAAGACCACAGCATAGGAGGTTTCTGAGATTTCTGTGTGGAGACAAATGTACATTTATATTTGGCTAAAACTTGCTATTCGTTTTATTTTTTTACACACCCGTTTCAAATCATTTTAAACCTTTTATTATGACACTTACTCTCATAGGTGACATTCACCACCTTCACTGATTCATTCAGCTGTGACTCTCTGGAATTACGGAGAGTGGTGATAGCCCTGAGGACCAGAGCTTCATTGGGGACTGGAGATGAGGAGTTGAACACCAGTTTGCTTGTGACCACTGCTGAACCAGATCTGTAAATAAAATAAATTTTGATTAATGCATATGACATTTTGCAATAAAGTGAATTCTCCATTTTATTGTTCTCAAAACAAAACAAAACAAAAATAAACTTACATAAAGTTGGGAGTAGTAACAGAAAAACTGGTTGTTGTTTCTGGAAACACTGTTGTAGTGGTTGGCAGACGTAGCTCATTTAGGAAGCTGACTGGTTGTATGACATCTCCATCCTGGAAGCTGTATTCCATTCTGCCATCAATCTGGTTTGAAGTGCTTCTTCGGAATAAATAAAAGATACAGTTTAAGGATTTCAATCTATATTGAAACATCATTTCTGAAAATTACACAGCTAATAATAATTATACATATTTTAGATTACTTTGATGAGCTAAAATGTATGGAGAGAAAGTGAAGATTTGAAATGTCAATTTGCATCTTACGTGAAGTTTGATGACTTGGGCTGTAAAGATGGACTGCTAGGTTCATTCAGAAGAGTGTTCAGCTGCAGGAGAAAAATTAAAACATTCATCAGTTTCTGGTGAAGACTGGCATTGCAATTAATCCTTATTTCACTGTTCATTTTTTGAAGTTTACCGCATTATTGATGGTATCCTGCACTTGCTGGTTGATGTCGCTTCTGAGCACAGGGTCCTGTGGCATGCTGATGTTAATCACATTGAATGTAAAGACCACAGCATAGGAGGTTTCTGAGATTTCTGTGTGGAGACAAATGTACATTTATATTTGGCTAAAACTTGCTATTCTTTTTAGTTTTTCACACACCCGTTTCAAATCGTTTTAAACCTTTTATCATGACACTTACTCTCATAGGTGACATTCACCACCTTCACTGATTCATTCAGCTGTGACTCTCTGGAATTACGGAGAGTGGTGATAGCTCTGAGGACCAGAGCTTCTTTGGGGACTGGAGATGAGGAGTTGAACACCAGTTTGCTTGTGACCACTGCTGAACTAGAGCTGTAAATATAACCACTTTTGATTAATGCATATGACATTTTTGCAATAAAGTGAATTCTTCATTTTTGATTGTTCTCAAAACGAAACAAAAAATAAACTTACATAAAGTTGGGAGTAGTAACAGAAAAACTGGTTGTTGTTTCTGGAAACACTGTTGTAGTGGTTGGCAGACGTAGCTCATTTAGGAAGCTGACTGGTTGTATGACATCTCCATCCTGGAAGCTGTATTCCATTCTGCCATCAATCTGGTTTGAAGTGCTCCTTCGGAACAAATAAAAGATACAGTTTAAGGATTTCAATCTATATTGAAACATTATTTATGAAAATTACACAGCTAATAATAATTATAAATGTTTTAGATTTCTTTGATGAGCTAAAATGTACGGAGACAAAGTGAAGATCTGCAATGTCAATTTGCATCTTACGTGAAGTTTGATGACTTGGGCTGCAAAGTTGGACTTCTAGGTTCATTCAGAAGAGTGTTCAGCTGCAGGAGAAAAATCAAACCATTCATCAGTTTCTGGTGAAGACTGGCATTGCAATTAATCCTTTTGTCAGTGTTCATTTTTTAAGTTTACCGCATTATTGATGGTATCCTGCACTTGCTGGTTGGTGTCGCCTCTGAGCACAGGGTCCTGTGGCATGCTCATGTTAATCACGTTAAATGTAAAGACCACAGCATAGGAGGTTTCTGAGATTTCTGTGTGGAGACAAATGTACATTTATATTTGGCTAAAACTTGCCATTCATATTAGTTTTTCACACACCCGTTTCAAAACGTTTTAAACCTTTTATCTTGACACTTACTCTCATAGGTGACATTCACCACCTTCACTGATTCATTCAGCTGTGACTCTCTGGAATTACGGAGATTGGTGATAGCTCTGAGGACCAGAGCTTCATTGGGGACTGGAGATGGGGAGTTGAACACCAGTTTGCTTGTGACCACTGCTGAACCAGATCTGTAAATAAAATCAATTTAGATTAATGCATATGACATTTTTTTTTCAATAAAGTGAATTCTTCATTTTTGATTTTTCTCAAAACAAAACAAAAAAAAAATTTACATAAAGTTGGGAGTAGTAACAGAAAAACTGGTTGTTGTTTCTGGAAACACTGTTGTAGTGGTTGGTAGCTCATTTAGGAAGCTGACTGGTTGTATGACATCTCCATCCTGGAAGCTGTATTCCATTCTGCCATCAATCTGGTTTGAAGTGCTCCTACTGTACAAAAAAAGATACAGTTTAAGGCTTTCAATCTATATTGAAACATCATTTCTAGAAAATGTACAGCTAGTCTTTGATGAGCTAAAATGTTTTTCTTCCTTTGATGAGCTAAAATGTATGGAGACAAAGTGAAGATTTGAAATGTCAATTTGCATCTTACGTGAAGTTTGATGACTTGGGCTGTAAAGTTGGACTTCTAGGTTCATTCAGAAGAGTGTTCAGCTGCAGGAGAAAAATTCAAACCATTCATAAGTTTCTGTGAAGACTGGCATTGCAATTAATCCTTTTTCACTGTTCATTTTTAAGTTTACCGCATTATTGATGGTATCCTGCACTTGCTGGTTGATGTCGCCTCTGAGCACATGGTCCTGTGGCATGCTGATGTTAATCACATTGAATGTAAAGACCACAGCATAGGAGGTTTCTGAGATTTCTGTGTGGAGACAAATGTACATTTATATTTGGCTAAAACTTGCTATTCTTTTTAGTTTTTCACACACCCGTTTCAAATCGTTTTAAACCTTTTATCATGACACTTACTCTCATAGGTGACATTCACCACCTTCACTGATTCATTCAGCTGTGACTCTCTGGAATTACGGAGATTGGTGATAGCTCTGAGGACCAGAGCTTCATTCGGAACTGGAGATGAGGAGTTGAACACCAGTTTGCTTGTGACCACTGCTGAACTAGAGCTGTAAATATAACCACTTTTGATTAATGTATATGAAATTTTAGCAATAAAGTAAATTCTCCATTTTTGATTGTTCTCAAAACGAAACAAAAAATAAACTTACATAAAGTTGGGAGCAGTAACAGAAAAACTGGTTGTTGTTTCTGGAAACACTGTTGTAGTGGTTGGCAGACGTAGCTCATTTAGGAAGCTGACTGGTTGTATGACATCTCCATCCTGGAAGCTGTATTCCATTCTGCCATCAATCTGGTTTGAAGTGCTCCTTCGGAACAAACAAAAGATACAGTTTAAGGATTTCAATCTATATTGAAACATAATTTATGAAAATTACAAAGCTAATAATAATTATACATGTTTTAGATTACTTTGATAAGCTAAAATGTATGGAGACAAAGTGAAGATCTGCAATGTCAATTTGCATCTTTGATGACTTGGGCTGTAAAGTTGGACTTCTAGGTTCATTCAGAAGAGTGTTCAACTGCAGGAGAAAAATCAAACCATTCATAAGTTTCTGCTGAAGACTGGCATTGCAATTAATCCTTTTTTCACTGTTCATTTTTAAGTTTACCGCATTATTGATGGTATCCTGCACTTGCTGGTTGGTGTCGCCTCTGAGCACAGGGTCCTGTGGCATGCTGATGTTAATCACATTGAATGTAAAGACCACAGCATAGGAGGTTTCTGAGATTTCTGTGTGGAGACAAATGTACATTTATATTTGGCTAAAACTTGCCATTCATATTAGTTTTTCACACCCCCGTTTCAAAACGTTTTAAACCTTTTATCATGACACTTACTCTCATAGGTGACATTCACCACCTTCACTGATTCATTCAGCTGTGACTCTCTGGAATTACGGAGATTGGTGATAGCTCTGAGGACCAGAGCTTCATTGGGGACTGGAGATGAGGAGTTGAACACCAGTTTGCTTGTGACCACTGCTGAACCAGATCTGTAAATAAAATCAATTTTGATTAATGCATATGAAATTTTTGCAATAAAGTGAATTCTCCATTTTTGATTGTTCTGAAAACAAAACAAAAAATAAACTTACATAAAGTTGGGAGTAGTAACAGAAAAACTGGTTGTTGTTTCTGGAAACACTGTTGTAGTGGTTGGCAGACGTAGCTCATTTAGGAAGCTGACTGGTTGTATGACATCTCCATCCTGGAAGCTGTATTCCATTCTGCCATCAATCTGGTTTGAAGTGCTCCTTCGGAACAAATAAAAGATACAGTTTAAGGATTTCAATCTATATTGAAAATCATTAATGGAAATTACACAGCTAATAATAATTATAAATGTTTTAGATTACTTTGATGAGCTAAAATGTATGGAGAGAAAGTGAAGATGTGAAATTTCATTTTGCATCTTACTTGAAGTTTGATGACTTGGGCTGTAAAGTTGGACTGCTAGGTTCATTCAGAAGAGTGTTCAGCTGCAGGAGAAAAATTAAAACATTCATCAGTTTCTGGTGAAGACTGGCATTGCAATTAATCCTTTTTTCACTGTTCATTTTTTAAGTTTACCGCATTATTGATGGTATCCTGCACTTGCTGGTTGGTGTCGCCTCTGAGCACAGGGTCCTGTGGCATGCTGATTTTAATCACGTTAAATGTAAAGACCACAGCATAGGAGGTTTCTGAGATTTCTGTGTGGAGACAAATGTACATTTATATTTGGCTAAAACTTGCTATTCTTTTTAGTTTTTCACACACCCGTTTCAAATCGTTTTAAACCTTTTATCATGACACTTACTCTCATAGGTGACATTCACCACCTTCACTGATTCATTCAGCTGTGACTCTCTGGAATTACGGAGATTGGTGATAGCTCTGAGGACCAGAGCTTCATTGGGGACTGGAGATGAGGAGTTGAACACCAGTTTGCTTGTGACCACTGCTGAACCAGATCTGTAAATAAAATCAATTTTGATTAATGCATATTAAATTTTTGCAATAATGTGAATTCTCCATTTTTTATTGTTCTCAAAACAAACAAATAAACGAAACTTACATAAAGTTGGGAGTAGTAACAGAAAAACTGGTTGTTGTTTCTGGAAACACTGTTGTAGTGGTTGGCAGACGTAGCTCATTTAGGAAGCTGACTGGTTGTATGACATCTCCATCCTGGAAGCTGTATTCCATTCTGCCATCAATCTGGTTTGAAGTGCTCCTTCAGGAACAAACAAAAGATACAGTTTAAGGATTCCAATCTATATTGAAAATCATTAATGGAAATTACACATCTAATAATAATTATAAATGTTTTAGATTACTTTGATGAGCTAAAATGTATGGAGACAAAGTGAAGATTTGAAATGTCAATTTGCATCTTACGTGAAGTTTGATGACTTGGGCTGTAAAGTTGGACTTCTAGGTTCATTCAGAAGAGTGTTCAACTGCAGGAGAAAAATTAAACCATTCATCAATGTCTGGTGAAGACTGGAAGTGCAAATAATCATTTTTTCACTGTTCATTTTTTAAGTTTACCGCATTATTGATGGTGTCCTGCACATGCTGGTTGGTGTCGCCTCTGAGCACAGGGTCCTGTGGCATGCTGATGTTAATCACGTAAAATGAAAAGACCACAGCATAGGAGGTTTCTGAGATTTCTGTGTGGAGACAAATGTACATTTATATTTGGCTAAAACTTGCCATTCATATTAGTTTTTCACACACCCGTTTTAAAACGTTTTAAACCTTTTAATCATGACACTTACTCTCATAGGTGACATTCACCACCTTCACTGATTCATTCAGCTGTGACTCTCTGGAATTACGGAGATTGGTAATAGCTCTGAGGACCAGAGCTTCATTGGGGACTGGAGATGAGGAGTTGAACACCAGTTTGCTTGTGACCACTGCTGAACCAGATCTGTAAATAAAATAAATTTTGATTAATGCATATGACATTTTGTTTCAATAAAGTGAATTCTACATTTTTGATTTTTCTCAAAACAAAACAAAAATAAACTTACATAAAGTTGGGAGTAGTAACAGAAAAACTGGTTGTTGTTTCTGGAAACACTGTTGTAGTAGTTGGCAGACGTAGCTCATTTAGGAAGCTGACTGGTTGTATGACATCTCCATCCTGGAAGCTGTATTCCATTCTGCCATCAATCTGGTTTGAAGTGCTCCTGCAGAACAGACAAAAGATACTGATTAAGGACTTCAATCTATATTGAAGTGTTCCTGTGGCTCAGTGTTATAGCATTGCATTAGCAACGCAAAACGGTTGTGGGTTCAATTCCCAGGGAACACACATACAGACAAAGAAAGTATAGACTGAATGCCCTGTAAGTCGCTTTGGATAAAAGCATTTGGTAAATGCATAAATGTAATGTAAATGTAATATTGAAACATAATTTATGAAAATTACACAGCTAATGATAATTATAAATGTTTTAGATTACTTTGATGAGCTAAAATGTATGGAGACAAAGTGAAGATCTGCAATGTCAATTTGCATCTTACGTGAAGTTTGATGACTTGGGCTGTAAAGTTGGACTTCTAGGTTCATTCAGAAGAGTGTTCAGCTGCAGGAGAAAAATCAAACCATTCATAAGTTTCTGCTGAAGACTGGCATTGCAATTAATCCTTTTTTCACTGTTCAGTTTTTAAGTTTACCGCATTATTGATGGTATCCTGCACTTGCTGGTTGATGTCGCCTCTGAGCACATGGTCCTGTGGCATGCTGATGTTAATCACATTGAATGTAAAGACCACAGCATAGGAGGTTTCTGAGATTTCTGTGTGGAGACAAATGTACATTTATATTTGGCTAAAACTTTCTATTCATATTAGTTTTTCACATCCCCGTTTCAAAACATTTTAAACCTTTTATCATGACACTTACTCTCATAGGTGACATTCACCACCTTCACTGATTCATTCAGCTGTGACTCTCTGGAATTACGGAGGGTGGTGATAGCTCTGAGGACCAGAGCTTCATTGGGGACAGGAGATGAGGAGTTGAACACCAGTTTGCTTGTGACCACTGCTGAACTAGAGCTGTAAATATAACCACTTTTGATTAATGCATATGAAATTTTAGCAATAAAGTCAATTCTCCATTTTTGATTGTTCTCAAAACGAAACAAAAAATAAACTTACATAAAATTGGGAGTAGTAACAGAAAAACTGGTTGTTGTTTCTGGAAACACTGTTGTAGTGGTTGGCAGACGTAGCTCATTTAGGAAGCTGACTGGTTGTATGACATCTCCATCCTGGAAGCTGTATTCCATTCTGCCATCAATCTGGTTTGAAGTGCTCCTTCGAACAAACAAAAGATACAGTTTAAGGATTTCAATCTATATTGAAACATAATTTAATGGAAATTACACAGCTAATTAATAATTATACATGTTTTAGATTACTTTGATGAGCTAAAATGTATGGAGACAAAGTGAAGATGCAATGTCAAATTCATTTGCATCTTACGTGAAGTTTGATGACTTGGGCTGTAAAGTTGGACTTCTAGGTTCATTCAGAAGAGTGTTCAGCTGCAGGAGAAAAATCAAACCATTCATAAGTTTCTGGTGAAGACTGGCATTGCAATTAATCATTTTTCACTGTTCATTTTTAAGTTTACCGCATTATTGATGGTATCCTGCACTTGCTGGTTGATGTCGCTCTGAGCACAGGGTCCTGTGGCATGCTGATGTTAATCACGTAAAATGTAAAGACCACAGCATAGGAGGTTTCTGAGATTTCTGTGTGGAGACAAATGTACATTTATATTTGGCTAAAACTTGCCATTCATATTAGTTTTTCACACAATCTAATTTCAAACGTTTTAAACCTTTTAATCATGACACTTACTCTCATAGGTGACATTCACCACCTTCACTGATTCATTCAGCTGTGACTCTCTGGAATTACGGAGGTGGTGATAGCTCTGAGGACCAGAGCTTCATTGGGGACTGGAGATGAGGAGTTGAACACCAGTTTGCTTGTGACCACTGCTGAACCAGATCTGTAAATAAAATAACCATTTTGATTAATGCATATGAAATTTTGCAATAAAGTGAATTCTCCATTTTTGATTGTTCTCAAAACAAAACAAAACAAAAACTTACATAAAGTTGGGAGTAGTAACAGAAAAACTGGTTGTTGTTTCTGGAAACACTGTTGTAGTGGTTGGCAGACGTAGCTCATTTAGGAAGCTGACTGGTTGTATGACATCTCCATCCTGGAAGCTGTATTCCATTCTGCCATCAATCTGGTTTGAAGTGCTCCTGAAGAACAAACAAAAGATATATAGTTTAAGGCTTTCAATCTACATCTGAAAATCATTTCTGAAAATTACACTTAAGTAATTCTTAGTTTAGATTACTTTGATGAGCTAAAATGTATGGAGAGAAAGTGAAGATCTGCAATGTCAATTTGCATCTTACGTGAAGTTTGATGACTTGGGCTGTAAAGTTGGACTTCTAGGTTCATTCAGAAGAGTGTTCAAGCTGCAGGAGAAAAATCAAACCATTCATAAGTTTCTGGTGAAGACTGGCATTGCAATTAATCCTTTTTCACTGTTCATTTTTTTAAGTTTACCGCATTATTGATGGTATCCTGCACTTGCTGGTTGGTGTCGCCTCTGAGCACAGGGTCCTGTGGCATGCTGATGTTAATCACATTAAATGTAAAGACCACAGCATAGGAGGTTTCTGAGATTTCTGTGTGGAGACAAATGTACATTTATATTTGGCTAAAACTTGCTATTCTTTTTAGTTTTTCACACACCCGTTTTTAAATCGTTTTAAACCTTTTATCATGACACTTACTCTCATAGGTGACATTCACCACCTTCACTGATTCATTCAGCTGTGACTCTCTGGAATTACGGAGATTAGTGATAGCTCTGAGGACCAGAGCTTCATTGGGGACTGGAGATGAGGAGTTGAACACCAGTTTGCTTGTGACCACTGCTGTACCAGATCTGTAAATAAAATCAATTTTGATTAATGCATATTAATTTTTGCAATAAATGTGAATTCTCCAATTTTTGATTGTTCTCAAAACGAAACAAATAAACGAAACTTACATAAATTGGGAGTAGTAACAGAAAAACTGGTTGTTGTTTCTGGAAACACTGTTGTAGTGGTTGGCAGACGTAGCTCATTTAGGAAGCTGACTGGTTGTATGACATCTCCATCCTGGAAGCTGTATTCCATTTTGCCATCAATCTGGTTTGAAGTGCTCCTTCGGAACAAATAAAATATACAGTTTAAGGATTACAATTTATATTGAAACATCATTTATGAAAATTACACAGCTAATAATAATTATAAATGTTTTAGATTACTTTGATGAGCTAAAATGTACGGAGACAAAGTGAAGATCTGCAATGTCAATTTGCATCTTACGTGAAGTTTGATGACTTGGGCTGTAAAGTTGGACTTCTAGGTTCATTCAGAAGAGTGTTCAGCTGCAGGAGAAAAATTAAACCATTCATCAATGTTTCTGGTGAAGACTGGCATTGCAAACTAATCCTTTTTCACTGTTCATTTTTAAGTTTACCGCATTATTGATGGTATCCTGCACTTGCTGGTTGATGTCGCTCTGAGCACAGGGTCCTGTGGCATGCTGATGTTAATCACATAAAATGTAAAGACCACAGCATAGGAGGTTTCTGAGATTTCTGTGTGGAGACAAATGTACATTTATATTTGGCTAAAACTTGCCATTCATATTAGTTTTTCACACCCGTTTTAAAATTTTAAACCTTTTAATCATGACACTTACTCTCATAGGTGACATTCACCACCTTCACTGATTCATTCAGCTGTGACTCTCTGGAATTACGGAGATTGGTGATAGCTCTGAGGACCAGAGCTTCATTGGGGACTGGAGATGGGGAGTTGAACACCAGTTTGCTTGTGACCACTGCTGAACCAGATCTGTAAATAAAATAAATTTTGATTAATGCATATGACATTTTGTTTCAATAAAGTGAATTCTACATTTTTGATTTTTCTCAAAACAAAACAAAACAAAAAATAAACTTACATAAAGTTGGGAGTAGTAACAGAAAAACTGGTTGTTGTTTCTGGAAACACTGTTGTAGTAGTTGGCAGACGTAGCTCATTTAGGAAGCTGACTGGTTGTATGACATCTCCATCCTGGAAGCTGTATTCCATTCTGCCATCAATCTGGTTTGAAGTGCTCCTGCAGAACAAACAAAAGATACTGATTAAGGACTTCAATCTATATTGAAGTGTTCCTGTGGCTCAGTGTTATAGCATTGCATTAGCAACGCAAAACGGTTGTGGGTTCAATTCCCAGGGAACACACATACAGACAAAGAAAGTATAGACTGAATGCCCTGTAAGTCGGTTTGGATAAAAGCATTTGGTAAATGCATAAATGTAATGTAAATGTAATATTGAAACATAATTTATGAAAATTACACAGCTAATGATAATTATACATTTTTAGATTACTTTGATGAGCTAAAATGTATGGAGACAAAGTGAAGATTTGAAATGTCAATTTGCATCTTACGTGAAGTTTGATGACTTGGGCTGTAAAGTTGGACTTCTAGGTTCATTCAGAAGAGTGTTCAGCTGCAGGAGAAAAATCAAACCATGCATAAGTTTCTGCTGAAGACTGGCATTGCAATTAATCCTTTTTTCACTGTTCAGTTTTTAAGTTTACCGCATTATTGATGGTATCCTGCACTTGCTGGTTGATGTCGCCTCTGAGCACATGGTCCTGTGGCATGCTGATGTTAATCACATTGAATGTAAAGACCACAGCATAGGAGGTTTCTGAGATTTCTGTGTGGAGACAAATGTACATTTATATTTGGCTAAAACTTGCTATTCTTTTTAGTTTTTCACACACCCGTTTCAAATCGTTTTAAACCTTTTATCATGACACTTACTCTCATAGGTGACATTCACCACCTTCACTGATTCATTCAGCTGTGACTCTCTGGAATTACGGAGATTGATAGCTCTGAGGACCAGAGCTTCATTGGGGACTGGAGATGAGGAGTTGAACACCAGTTTGCTTGTGACCACTGCTGAACCAGATCTGTAAATATAACCACTTTTGATTAATGCATATGAAATTTTAGCAATAAAGTAAATTCTCCATTTTGATTGTTCTCAAAACAA
This sequence comes from Gymnocypris eckloni scoliostomus, assembly GCA_027564155.1. Classification (NCBI taxonomy): domain Eukaryota; kingdom Metazoa; phylum Chordata; class Actinopteri; order Cypriniformes; family Cyprinidae; genus Gymnocypris; species Gymnocypris eckloni. The sequence goes on from CM050416.1 coordinate 28,655,305, forward strand.
AAAAAAAACGAAACTTACATAAAGTTGGGAGCAGTAACAGAAAAACTGGTTGTTGTTTCTGGAAACACTGTTGTAGTGGTTGGCAGACGTAGCTCATTTAGGAAGCTGACTGGTTGTATGACATCTCCATCCTGGAAGCTGTATTCCATTCTGCCATCAATCTGGTTTGAAGTGCTCCTTCGGAACAAACAAAAGATACAGTTTAAGGATTTCAATCTATATTGAAACATAATTTATGAAAATTACACAGCTATTGATAATTATACATTTTTAGATTACTTTGATGAGCTAAAATGTATGGAGACAAAGTGAAGATCTGCAATGTCAATTTGCATCTTACGTGAAGTTTGATGACTTGGGCTGTAAAGTTGGACTTCTAGGTTCATTCAGAAGAGTGTTCAGCTGCAGGAGAAAAATCAAACCATTCATAAGTTTCTGCTGAAGACTGGCATTGCAATTAATCATTTTTTCACTGTTCAGTTTTTAAGTTTACCGCATTATTGATGGTATCCTGCACTTGCTGGTTGGTGTCGCCTCTGAGCACAGGGTCCTGTGGCATGCTGATGTTAATCACGTAAAATGAAAAGACCACAGCATAGGAGGTTTCTGAGATTTCTGTGTGGAGACAAATGTACATTTATATTTGGCTAAAACTTGCCATTCATATTAGTTTTTCACACACCCGTTTTAAAACGTTTTAAACCTTTTAATCATGACACTTACTCTCATAGGTGACATTCACCACCTTCACTGATTCATTCAGCTGTGACTCTCTGGAATTACGGAGCGTGGTGATAGCTCTGAGGACCAGAGCTTCATTGGGGACTGGAGATGAGGAGTTGAACACCAGTTTGCTTGTGACCACTGCTGAACCAGATCTGTAAATAAAATACATTTTGATTAATGCATATGACATTTTTGCAATAAAGTGAAGTCTTCATTTTTGATTTTTCTCAAAACAAAACAAAACAAAAAATAAACTTACATAAAGTTGGGAGTAGTAACAGAAAAACTGGTTGTTGTTTCTGGAAACACTGTTGTAGTGGTTGGCAGACGTAGCTCATTTAGGAAGCTGACTGGTTGTATGACATCTCCATCCTGGAAGCTGTATTCCATTCTGCCATCAATCTGGTTTGAAGTGCTCCTGCAGAACAAACAAAAGATACTGATTAAGGACTTCAATCTATATTGAAGTGTTCCTGTGGCTCAGTGTTATAGCATTGCATTAGCAACGCAAAACGGTTGTGGGTTCAATTCCCAGGGAACACACATACAGACAAAGAAAGTATAGACTGAATGCCCTGTAAGTCGGTTTGGATAAAAGCGTTTGGTAAATGCATAAATGTTATGTAAATGTAATATTGAAACATCATTTATGAAAATTACACAGCTAATGATAATTATACATTTTTAGATTACTTTGATGAGCTAAAATGTATGGAGACAAAGTGAAGATCTGCAATGTCAATTTGCATCTTACGTGAAGTTTGATGACTTGGGCTGTAAAGTTGGACTTCTAGGTTCATTCAGAAGAGTGTTCAACTGCAGGAGAAAAATCAAACCATTCATAAGTTTCTGGTGAAGACTGGCATTGCAATTAATCCTTTTTTCACTGTTCATTTTTTAAGTTTACCGCATTATTGATGGTATCCTGCACTTGCTGGTTGGTGTCGCCTCTGAGCACAGGGTCCTGTGGCATGCTGATTTTAATCACGTTAAATGTAAAGACCACAGCATAGGAGGTTTCTGAGATTTCTGTGTGGAGACAAATGTACATTTATATTTGGCTAAAACTTGCTATTCTTTTTAGTTTTTCACACACCCGTTTCAAATTGTTTTAAACCTTTTATCATGACACTTACTCTCATAGGTGACATTCACCACCTTCACTGATTCATTCAGCTGTGACTCTCTGGAATTACGGAGATTAGTGATAGCTCTGAGGACCAGAGCTTCATTGGGGACTGGAGATGAGGAGTTGAACACCAGTTTGCTTGTGACCACTGCTGTACCAGATCTGTAAATAAAATCAATTTTGATTAATGCATATTAATTTTTTGCAATAATGTGAATTCTCAATTTTTTATTGTTCTCAAAACAAACAAATAAACGAAACTTACATAGAGTTGGGAGTAGTAACAGAAAAACTGGTTGTTGTTTCTGGAAACACTGTTGTAGTGGTTGGCAGACGTAGCTCATTTAGGAAGCTGACTGGTTGTATGACATCTCCATCCTGGAAGCTGTATTCCATTCTGCCATCAATCTGGTTTGAAGTGCTCCTTCGGAACAAACAAAAGATACAGTTTAAGGATTCCAATCTATATTGAAAATCATTAATGGAAATTACACATCTAATAATAATTATAAATGTTTTAGATTACTTTGATGAGCTAAAATGTATGGAGACAAAGTGAAGATCTGCAATGTCTATTTGCATCTTACGTGAAGTTTGATGACTTGGGCTGTAAAGTTGGACTTCTAGGTTCATTCACAAGAGTGTTCAGCTGCAGGAGAAAAATTAAACCATTCATCAATGTCTGGTGAAGACTGGAAGTGCAAATAATCCTTTTTTCACTGTTCATTTTTTAAGTTTACCGCATTATTGATGGTATCCTGCACTTGTTGGTTGATGTCGCCTCTGAGCACAGGGTCCTGTGGCATGCTGATGTTAATCACATAAAATGAAAAGACCACAGCATAGGAGGTTTCTGAGATTTCTGTGTGGAGACAAATGTACATTTATATTTGGCTAAAACTTGCCATTCATATTAGTTTTTCACACACCCGTTTTAAAACGTTTTAAACCTTTTAATCATGACACTTACTCTCATAGGTGACATTCACCACCTTCACTGATTCATTCAGCTGTGACTCTCTGGAATTACGGAGATTGGTGATAGCTCTGAGGACCACAGCTTCATTGGGGACTGGAGATGGGGAGTTGAACACCAGTTTGCTTGTGACCACTGCTGAACCAGATCTGTAAATAAAATAAATTTTGATTAATGCATATGACATTTTGTTTCAATAAAGTGAATTCTACATTTTTGATTTTTCTCAAAACAAAACAAAACAAAAAATAAACTTACATAAAGTTGGGAGTAGTAACAGAAAAACTGGTTGTTGTTTCTGGAAACACTGTTGTAGTGGTTGGCAGACGTAGCTCATTTAGGAAGCTGACTGGTTGTATGACATCTCCATCCTGGAAGCTGTATTCCATTCTGCCATCAATCTGGTTTGAAGTGCTCCTGCAGAACAGACAAAAGATACTGATTAAGGACTTCAATCTATATTGAAGTGTTCCTGTGGCTCAGTGTTATAGCATTGCATTAGCAACGCAAACATGTTGTGGGTTCAATTCCCAGGAACACACATACAGACAAAGAAAGTATAGACTGAATGCCCTGTAAGTCGGTTTGGATAAAATTTGGTAAATGCATAAATTGTAATGTAAATGTAATATTGAAACATAATTTATGAAAATTACACAGCTAATGATAATTATACATTTTAGATTACTTTGATGAGCTAAAATGTATGGAGACAAAGTGAAGATTTGAAATGTCAATTTGCATCTTACGTGAAGTTTGATGACTTGGGCTGTAAAGTTGGACTTCTAGGTTCATTCAGAAGAGTGTTCAGCTGCAGGAGAAAAATTTAACCATTCATCAGTTTCTGGTGAATACTGGCATTGCAATTATTCCTTTTTTCACTGTTCATTTTTTAAGTTTACCGCATTATTGATGGTATTCTGCACTTGCTGGTTGATGTCGCCTCTGAGCACATGGTCCTGTGGCATGCTGATGTTAATCACATTGAATGTAAAGACCACAGCATAGGAGGTTTCTGAGATTTCTGTGTGGAGACAAATGTACATTTATATTTGGCTAAAACTTGCTATTCTTTTTAGTTTTTCACACACCCGTTTCAAATCGTTTTAAACCTTTTATCATGACACTTACTCTCATAGGTGACATTCACCACCTTCACTGATTCATTCAGCTGTGACTCTCTGGAATTACGGAGATTGGTGATAGCTCTGAGGACCAGAGCTTCATTGGGGACTGGAGATGAGGAGTTGAACACCAGTTTGCTTGTGACCACTGCTGAACCAGATCTGTAAATATAACCACTTTTGATTAATGCATATGAAATTTTGCAATAAAGTGAATTCTCCATTTTTGATTGTTCTCAAAACAAACAAAAAATAAACTTACATAAAGTTGGGAGTAGTAACAGAAAAACTGGTTGTTGTTTCTGGAAACACTGTTGTAGTGGTTGGCAGACGTAGCTCATTTAGGAAGCTGACTGGTTGTATGACATCTCCATCCTGGAAGCTGTATTCCATTCTGCCATCAATCTGGTTTGAAGTGCTCCTTCGGAACAAACAAAAGATACAGTTTAAGGATTTCAATCTATATTGAAACATCATTTATGAAAATTACACAGCTAATAATAATTATACATTTTAGATTACTTTGATGAGCTAAAATGTATGGAGACAAAGTGAAGATCTGAAATGTCAATTTGCATCTTACGTGAAGTTTGATGACTTGGGCTGTAAAGTTGGACTTCTAGGTTCATTCAGAAGAGTGTTCAGCTGCAGGAGAAAAATTCAAACCATTCATCAGTTTCTGGTGAAGACTGGCATTGCAATTAATCCTTTTTCACTGTTCATTTTTTAAGTTTACCGCATTATTGATGGTATCCTGCACTTGCTGGTTGATGTCGCTTCTGAGCACAGGGTCCTGTGGCATGCTGATGTTAATCACGTAAAATGTAAAGACCACAGCATAGGAGGTTTCTGAGATTTCTGTGTGGAGACAAATGTACATTTATATTTGGCTAAAACTTGCTATTCATATTAGTTTTTCACACACCCGTTTTACAAATCATTTTAAACCTTTTAATCATGACACTTACTCTCATAGGTGACATTCACCACCTTCACTGATTCATTCAGCTGTGACTCTCTGGAATTACGGAGGGTGGTGATAGCTCTGAGGACCAGAGCTTCATTGGGGACTGGAGATGAGGAGTTGAACACCAGTTTGCTTGTGACCACTGCTGAACTAGAGCTGTAAATATAACCACTTTTGATTAATGCATATGACATTTTTGCAATAAAGTGAATTCTTCATTTTTGATTGTTCTCAAAACAAAACAAAAAATAAACTTACATAAAGTTGGGAGTAGTAACAGAAAAACTGGTTGTTGTTTCTGGAAACACTGTTGTAGTAGTTGGCAGACGTAGCTCATTTAGGAAGCTGACTGGTTGTATGACATCTCCATCCTGGAAGGTGTATTGCATTCTGCCATCAATCTGGTTTGAAATGCTCCTGAAGAACAAACAAAAGATACTGTTTAAGGACTTCAATCTATATTGAAGTGTTCCAGTGGCTTAGTGTTAGAGCATTGCTTTAGCAACGCAAACATGTTGTGGGTTCAATTCCCAGGGAACACACATACTGACAAAGAAAGTATAGACTGAATGCCCTGTAAGTCGCTTTGGATAAAAGCGTTTGGTAAATGCATAAATCTAATGTAAATGTAATATTGAAACATCCTTTATGAAAATTACACAGCTAATGATAATAATACATTTTAGATTACTTTGATGAGCTAAAATGTATGGAGACAAAGTGAAGATCTGCAATGTCAATTTGCATCTTACGTGAAGTTTGATGACTTGGGCTGTAAAGATGGACTGCTAGGTTCATTCAGAAGAGTGTTCAACTGCAGGAGAAAAATCAAACCATTCATAAGTTTCTGGTGAAGACTGGCATTGTAATTTATCCTTTTTTCACTGTTCATTTTTGAAGTTTACCGCATTATTGATGGTATCCTGCACTTGCTGGTTGGTGTCGCCTCTGAGCACATGGTCCTGTGGCATGCTGATGTTAATCACATTGAATGTAAAGACCACAGCATAGGAGGTTTCTGAGATTTCTGTGTGGAGACAAATGTACATTTATATTTGGCTAAAACTTGCCATTCATATTTTAGTTTTCACACACCCGTTTCAAATTTTTAAACCTTTTATCATGACACTTACTCTCATAGGTGACATTCACCACCTTCACTGATTCATTCAGCTGTGACTCTCTGGAATTAAGGAGAGTGGTGATAGCTCTGAGGACCAGAGCTTCATTGGGGACTGGAGATGAGGAGTTGAACACCAGTTTGCTTGTGACCACTGCTGAACCAGATCTGTAAATAAAATCAATTTTGATTAATGCATATTAATTTTTGCAATAAGTGAATTCTCAATTTTTATTGTTCTCAAAACAAACAAATAAAAACTTACATAGAGTTGGGAGTAGTAACAGAAAAACTGGTTGTTGTTTCTGGAAACACTGTTGTAGTGGTTGGCAGACGTAGCTCATTTAGGAAGCTGACTGGTTGTATGACATCTCCATCCTGGAAGCTGTATTCCATTCTGCCATCAATCTGGTTTGAAGTGCTCCTTCGGAACAAATAAAAGATACAGTTTAAGGATTTCAATCTATATTGAAAATCATTAATGGAAATTACACATCTAATAATAATTATAAATGTTTTAGATTACTTTGATGAGCTAAAATGTATGGAGACAAAGTGAAGATCTGCAATGTCTATTTGCATCTTACGTGAAGTTTGATGACTTGGGCTGTAAAGTTGGACTGCTAGGTTCATTCAGAAGAGTGTTCAGCTGCAGGAGAAAAATTAAAACATTCATCAATGTTTCTGGTGAAGACTGGCATTGCAAATAATCCTTTTTCACTGTTCATTTTTGAAGTTTACCGCATTATTGATGGCATCCTGCACTTGCTGGTTGATGTCGCTTCTGAGCACAGGGTCCTGTGGCATGCTGATGTTAATCACATTGAATGTAAAGACCACAGCATAGGAGGTTTCTGAGATTTCTGTGTGGAGACAAATGTACATTTATATTTGGCTAAAACTTGCCATTCATATTAGTTTTTCACACACCCGTGTTACAATTTTTTAAACCTTTTAATCATAACACTTACTCTCATAGGTGACATTCACCACCTTCACTGATTCATTCAGCTGTGACTCTCTGGAATTACGGAGAGTGGTGATAGCTCTGAGGACCAGAGTTTCATTGGGGACTGGAGATGAGGAGTTGAACACCAGTTTGCTTGTGACCACTGCTGAACCAGATCTGTAAATAAAATAAATTTTGATTATTGCATATAAAATTTTTGCAATAAAGTGAATTCTCCATTTTTAATTGTTCTCAAAACAAAAAAAATAAACGAAACTTACATAAAGTTGGGAGTAGTAACAGAAAAACTGGTTGTTGTTTCTGGAAACACTGTTGTAGTGGTTGGCAGACGTAGCTCATTTAGGAAGCTGACTGGTTGTATGACATCTCCATCCTGGAAGCTGTATTCCATTCTGCCATCAATCTGGTTTGAAGTGTGAACAGTTTCTGTTGTTGAACTTCAGCATTTGTTGTTGCTGTTGAGAAGTGTTCAGTTTGCTTGGTACGGTTGTTGTTGTTTTGAAACAGCATTTGTTGCTGGGTCAAGATGCATTATTGTTGGAAGCTTCATTTTCTGTTGACAGTGCTGTTGTTGTTGAAAAGCATTTGTGTTGTGGATGACTTGGGCTGTAAAGATGGACTGCTAGGTTCATTCAGAAGAGTGTTCAGCTGCAGGAGAAAAATTAAAACATTCATCAGTTTCTGGTGAAGACTGGCATTGCAACTAATCCTTATTTCACTGTTCATTTTTGAAGTTTACCGCATTATTGATGGTATCCTGCACTTGCTGGTTGATGTCGCTTCTGAGCACAGGGTTCTGTGGCATGCTGATGTTAATCACGTAAAATGTAAAGACCACAGCATAGGAGGTTTCTGAGATTTCTGTTTGGAAAATAAAATTATTACATTTGAGATATGCCAAAAGCCTGCAATATATAATTGTTTGAAACAATCTAATTTCAGAGCATTCGAAATAAAAACGATGACACTTACTCTCATAGGTGACATTCACCACCTTCACTGATTCATTCAGCTGTGACTCTCTGGAATTACGGAGTGTGGTGATAGCTCTGAGGACCAGAGTTTCATTGGGGACTGGAGATGAGGAGTTGAACAGCAGTTTGCTTGCCACCACTGCTGTTGTTTGAGTTGATGCAATTGTAGCACCTGAGGTTCTACTATTACTTGCTGTAGCTCCAGATGTAGTCAGCCGAGTCACACTTGTAATTGGGGAAGCACCAGTAGCTGACATTGACAATGGCATAGTCGTTTCTTGAGTTACAATTATAATAGTTGGTGCAGTGGTTTCAGTTGTTGCTAAAGACACAGATTTTGTGTTTTGAGATACAAATGCAGTTGGAGCGGGATTTTGTGTTTCTGAAAGTTTAGTCAGAGTCACTGCATTTGTTGTTGCATTTATCAAAGATGAGTTTGTTAGAAATGATTTTGTAAATTCTGAAAACATTGGCATAGTTGTTGATGGGACAATTATTGTTGTTGCAGCAGTTGTGGTTTTTGTGAAAAGTGGTATTGTGGTTGGAGAAATGGTTGATGTGCTTGGTGATATAAGCGAAGAAGTTGAAGATATTGAAGGAAGTGTTGTGGTAAGAACAGCTTTTTCTGTTGCTGGAAGTGCAATTGAAGGTCCTGAGAAGACATGCACAGATATGGGTGTCACAGCTGTGGTTGTATAACCTTTAGTTTCTGAAGATGGTGTTGGATCAGCACTTGTTGTTTTAAGTGGAATTGTATTTGCTGAAGAGAAAGGTGGGGATGTGGGTTTCACAGCTGTTACTGTAGAAGCGTCAGTTGTTGAAGTTACTGCTGTTGGTGGTGGTGCAGCATTTGTTGGAGGTTCTGGGAATACAGGCATGGTTGTAGGATTCACAGCTGTGCTTGTTGAAGCTTCTTTTGTCGAAGACTGTGCTGTTGTTGCTAGAGATGCATTTTCTGTTGCCGGAGGTGCATTTGTAGTTGCTGGGAACACAGGCATGGCTGTGGGGTTTATTGCTTTGGTAGTAAAAGTTTCATTTGTTGTTGACAATGTTGGAGCAGTTTTTGCTTTTATTGTAGTTTCTGATGATATCTGAATGGTTGTGGGGTTCACAGCTTGGGTAGCAGAAGCTTTCGTTGTGAAAGGCAATGGAGTTGTTGTTGGAGCAACATTTTCTGTTGCTGGAGGTGCAGAGAATACAGGCATTGTTGAGGGGTTCTCAGCTGTGGTTGTATAAGCCTCAGTTGTCATTGCTGAAGATGGTTTCAAGGTGTAGTTGTAGTTGTACTTGGTGAGGATATGAGAGTGGTTGTGGGGGTCACCTCTATGGTTGTGGAAGCTTCAGTTTCTGTTGACGGTGCTGTTGTTGTTGAAGCAGCATTTGTTGCTGCTGAAGCTTCAGTTGTAATAGGTGAGGATATGAGGGTGGTTGTGGGGGTCACCTTTATGGTTGAGGAAGCTTCAGTTTCTGTTGACGGTGCTGTTGTTGTTGAAACAGCATTTGTTGCTGTTGAAGCTTCAGTTGTACTTGGTGAGGATATGAGGGTGGTTGTGGGGGCCACCTCTATGCTTGTGGAAGCTTCAATTTCTGTTGACAGTGCTGTTGTTGTTGAAGCAGCATTTGTTGCTATTGAAGGTGTAGTTGTACTTGGTAAGGGTATGAGAGTGGTTGTGGGGGTCACTTCTGTGGTAGTGGAACCTTTGGTTTCTGTTGACGGTGCTGTTGTTGTTGAAGCAGCATTTGTTGCTGTTGAAGCTTCAGTTGTACTTGGTGAGGATATGAGGGTGGTTGTGGGGGCCACCTCTATGCTTGTGGAAGCTTCAATTTCTGTTGACAGTGCTGTTGTTGTTGAAGCAGCATTTGTTGCTATTGAAGGTGTAGTTGTACTTGGTAAGGGTATGAGAGTGGTTGTGGGGGTCACTTCTGTGGTAGTGGAACCTTTGGTTTCTGTTGACGGTGCTGTTGTTGTTGAAGCAGCATTTGTTGCTGCTGAAGGTGCAGTTGCAGTTGTACTTGGTGAGGATATGAGGGTGGTTGTGGGGGTCACCTCTATGGTTTTGGGAGCTTCAGTTTCTGTTGATGGTGCTGTTGTTGTTGAATAAGCATTTGTTGCTGTTGAAAGTGTAGTTGTACCTGTACTTGGTGAGGATATGAAAGTGGTTGTGGGTGTAACCTCTATGGTTGTGGAAGCTTCAGTTTCTGTTGACGGTGCTGTTGTTTTTGAAACAGCATTTGTTGCTGTTGAAGCTTCAGTTGTACTTGGTGAGGATATGAGGTTGGTTGTGGGGGTCACCTCTATGCTTGTGGAAGCTTCGGTTTCTGTTGACAGTGCTGTTGTTGTTGAAGCAGCATTTGTTGCTGTTGAAGGTGTAGTTGTACTTGGTGAGGATATGAGAGTAGTTTTGGGGGTCACCTCTCTGGTTGTGGAACCTTCGGTTTCTGTTGACGGTGATGTTGTTGTTGTACTAGGTGAGGATATGAGGGTGGTTGTGTGGGTCACCTCCATGGTTGTGGAAGCTTCGGTTTCTGTTGACAGTGCTGTTGTTGTTGAAACAGAATTTGTTGCTGTTGAAGGTGTAGTTGTACTTGGTAAGGGTATGAGAGTGGTTGTGGGGGTCACTTCTATGGTAGTGGAACCTTCTGTTTCTGTTGACGGTGCTGTTGTTGTTGAAGCAGCAATTGTTGCTGCTGAAGGTGCAGTTGCAGTTGTACTTGGTGAGGATATGAGGGTGGTTGTGGTGGTCACCTCTATGGTTGTGGAAGCTTCGGTTTCTGTTGATGGTGCTGTTGTTGTTGAATAAGCATTTGTTGCTCTTGAAAGTGTAGTTGTAGTTGTACTTGGTGAGGATATGAGAGTGGTTGTGGGTGTAACCTCTATGGTTGTTGAAGCTTCAGTTTCTGTTGACGGTGCTGTTGTTTTTGAAACAGCATTTGTTGCTGTTGAAGCTTCAGTTGTACTTGGTGAGGATATGAGGTTGGTTGTGGGGGTCACCTCTATGCTTGTGGAAGCTTCGGTTTCTGTTGACAGTGCTGTTGTTGTTGAAGCAGCATTTGTTGCTGTTGAAGGTGTAGTTGTAGTTGTACTTGGTGAGGATATGAGGGTGGCTGTCGGGATCACCCCTATGGTTGTGGAAGCTTCAGTTTCTGTTGAAAGTGCTATTGCTGTTGAAACAGCATTTGTTGCTGTTGAAGGGGCAGTTGCAGTTGTACTTGTACTTGGTGAGGATATGAGGGTAGTTGTGGTGGTCACCTCTATGGTTGTGGAAGCTTTGGTTTCTGTTGATGGTGCTGTTGTTGTTGAATAAGCATTTGTTGCTGTTGAAAGTGTAGTTGTAGTTGTACTTGGTGAGGATATGAGAGTGGTTGTGGGTGTAACCTCTATGGTTGTGGAAGCTTCAGTTTCTGTTAACGGTGCTGTTGTTGTTGAAACAGCATTTGTTGCTGCTGAAGTTGTAGTTGTACTTGGTGAGGATATGCGGGTGGTTGTGGGGGTCACCTCTATGCTTGTGGAAGCTTCGGTTTCTGTTGACAGTACTGTTGTTGTTGAAGCAGCATTTGTTGCTGTTGAAGGTGTTGTTGTACTTGGTGAGGATATGAGGGTGGTTGTGGTGGTCACCTCAATGGTTGTGGAAGCTTCGGTTTCTGTTGATGGTGCTGTTGTTGTTGAATAAGCATTTGTTGCTGTTGAAAGTGTAGTTGTACTTGTACTTGGTGAGGATATGAAAGTGGTTGTGGGTGTAACCTCTATGGTTGTGGAAGCTTCAGTTTCTGTTGATGGTGCTGTTGTTTTTGAAACAGCATTTGTTGCTATTGAAGCTTCAGTTGTACTTGGTGAGGATATGAGGTTGGTTGTGGGGGTCACCTCTATGCTTGTGGAAGCTTCGGTTTCTGTTGACAGTGCTGTTGTTGTTGAAGCAGCATTTGTTGCTGTTGAAGGTGTAGTTGTACTTGGTGAGGATATGAGGTTGGTTGTAGGGGTCACTTCTATGGTAGTGGAACCTTCAGTTTCTGTTGACGGTGCTGTTGTTGTTGAAGCAGCATTTGTTGCTGCTGAAGGTACAGTTGCAGTTGTACTTGGTGAGGATATGAGGGTGGCTGTGGAGGTCACCCCTATGGTTGTGGAAGCTTCAGTTTCTGTTGATAGTGCTATTGTTGTTGAAACAGCATTTGTTGCTGTTGAAGGGGTAGTTGTACTTGATAAGAATATGAAAGTGGCAGTGGGGGTCGTCTCTATGGTTGTGGGAAGTTCAGTTTCTGATGACGGTGCTGTTGTTGTTGAAAGCGCATTTGTTGCTGTTGAATCTTCAGTTGTACTTGGTGAGGATATGAGGGTGGTTGTGGGGGTCACCTCTATGGTTGCGGAAGCTTCGGTTGCTGTTGACGGTGCTGTTGTTGTTGAAACGGCATTTGTTGCTGCTGAAGGTGTAGTTGTACTTGGTGAGGATATAAGGGTGGTTGTGGTGGTCACCTCTATGGTTGCGGAAGCTTCGGTTGCTGTTGATGGTGCTGTTGTTGTTGAATAAGCATTTGTTGCTGTTGAAAGTGTAGTTGTACTTGTACTTGGTGAGGATATGAAAGTGGTTGTGGGTGTCACCTCTATGGTTGTGGAAGCTTCAGTTTCTGTTGACGGTGCTGTTGTTTTTGAAGCAGCATTTGTTGCTGTTGAAGGTGTAGTTGTACTTGGTGAGGATATGAGAGTGGTAGTGGAGGTCACCTCTATAGATGTGGAAGCTTCAGTTTCTGTTGACGGTGCTGTTGTTGTTGAAACAGAATTTGTTGCTGTTGAGGCTTCAGTTGTACTTGGTGAGGATATGAGGGTGGTTGTGGGGGTCACCTCTATGCTTGTGGAAGCTTCGGTTTCTGTTGACAGCCCTGTTGTTGTTGAAGCAGCATTTGTTGCTGTTGAAGGTGTAGTGGTACTTGGTGAGGATGTGAGAGTGGTTGTGGGGGTCACCCCTATGGTTGTGGTACCTTCGGTTTCTGATGATGGTGCTGTTGTTGTTGAAGCAGCATTTGTTGCTGCTGAAGATGCAGTTGTAGTTGTACTAGGTGAGGATATGAGGGTGGTTGTGGGGGTCACCTCTGTAGTTGTGGTACCTTCGGTTTCTGTTGACGGTGATGTTGTTGTTGTTGTTGTTGTACTAGGTGAGGATATGAGGGTGGTTGTGGGGGTCACCTCTATGGTTGTGGAAGCTGTGGTTTCTGTTGACGGTTCTGTTGTTGTTGAAACAGCATTTGTTGCTGTTGAAGCTTCAGTTGTACTTGGTGAGGATATGAGGGTGGTTGTGGGGGTCACCTCTATGGTTGTGAAAGCTTCGGTTTCTGTTGAAAGTGCTGTTGTTGTTGAAGCAGCATTTGTTGCTGCTGAAGTTGCAGTTGTTCTTGGTGAGGATATGCGGGTGGTTGTGGGGGTCACCTCTATGGTTGTGGAAGCTTCAGTTTCTGTTGATGGTGCTGTTGTTGTTGAAGCAGCATTTGTTGCTGCTGAAAGTGCAGTTGTAGTTGTACTTGGTGAGGATATGAGGGTGGCTGTCGGGATCACCCCTATGGTTGTGGAAGCTTCAGTTTCTGTTGAAAGTGCTATTGCTGTTGAAACAGCATTTGTTGCTGTTGAAGGGGCAGTTGTACTTGATAAGAATATGAGAGTGGTTGTGGGGGTCGCCTCTATGGTTGTTGGAGGTTCAGTTTCTGATGACGGTGCTGTTGTTGTTGAAACCACATTTGTCGCTGTTGAAGCTTCAGTTGTACTTGGTGAGTATATGATGGTGTTTGTTGGGGTGACCTCTATGGTTGTGGAAGTTTCTGTTGACGGTGCTGTTGTTGTTGAAACGGCATTTGTTGCTGCTGAAGGTGTAGTTGTACTTGGTGAGGATATAAGGGTGGTTGTGGTGGTCACCTCTATGGTTGCGGAAGCTTCGGTTTCTGTTGATGGTGCTGTTGTTGTTGAATAAGCATTTGTTGCTGTTGAAAGTGTAGTTGTACTTGTACTTGGTGAGGATATGAAAGTGGTTGTGGGTGTCACCTCTATGGTTGTGGAACCTTCGGTTTCTGTTGACGGTGATGTTGTTGTTGTACTAGGTGAGGATATGAGGGTGGTTGTGTGGGTCACCTCCATGGTTGTGGAAGCTTCGGTTTCTGTTGACGGTGCTGTTGTTGTTGAAACAGCATTTGTTGCTGTTGAAGCTTCAGTTGTACTTGGTGAGGATATGAGGGTGGTTGTGGGGGTCACCTCTATGCTTGTAGAAGCTTCGGTTTCTGCTGACAGTGCTGTTGTTGTTGAAGCAGCATTTGTTGCTGTTGAAGGTGTAGTTGTACTTGGTGAGGATATGAGAGTGGTTGTGGGGGTCACGTCTCTGGTTGTGGAACCTTCGGTTTCTGTTGACGGTGATGTTGTTGTTGTACTAGGTGAGGATATGAGGGTGGTTGTGTGGGTCACCTCCATGGTTGTGGAAGCTTCGGTTTCTGTTGACGGTGCTGTTGTTGTTGAAACAGCATTTGTTGCTGTTGAAGCTTCAGTTGTACTTGGTGAGGATATGAGGGTGGTTGTGGGGGTCACCTCTATGCTTGTAGAAGCTTCGGTTTCTGCTGACAGTGCTGTTGTTGTTGAAGCAGCATTTGTTGCTGTTGAAGGTGTAGTTGTACTTGGTGAGGATATGAGAGTGGATGTGGGGGTCACCTCTATGTTTGTGGAAACTTCGGTTTCTGTTGACGGTGCTGTTGTTGTTGAAGCAGCATTTGTTGCTGTTGAAGGTGTAGTTGTACTTGGTGAGGATATGAGGGTGGTTTTGGGGGTCACCTCTATGGATGTGGAAGCTTCAGTTTCTGTTGACGGTGCTGTTGTTGTTGAAGCAGCATTTGTTGCTGTTGAAGGTGCAGTTGTACTTGTTGAGGATATGTGTGTGGTTGTGGAGATCACATCTATTGTTGTGGAATCTCCAGTTTTTGTTGTCAACGAAGATGACATTGCTGTTTGACCTGTAGCTGTTGTTGATGGTACGTTTTCTATAGAAGCCTCAGTTGTAGATGCAACTGTTGTTGACTCAGTAGTTGTAGGAGATGTAGTTGTGAAAGTCACAGCTATGCATTTATTTTGTCCGGGAGACATAACTGTGGTAAGAGATGCTTTAGTTCTTATTATACAAACTTCATTGGCTGTTGAAACTACTGCTGTTGGTGTTATGGAGGATGCACCTCCACAAACACTGCACCATACATACACTGTCAAGGAAAAACAATCAGTACTGTATTAACTTCTGACCGTTTCAAATTCAAATTAGACTATTATTAAATTAAATCAACATTTGTATAGCATTTGATTATATGTGACATATTTATTTAAAAATTTCTCAACACAAATTATCGAGATTAAGAGCATACGTACATATGGTGAGGAATACGGTCCATTTGGCCTCATATTTTGAAATGAAACGCCACCTAAAATAGAAGATAAATAATTTATATTATGTCTTTAATAAATTACAAAACATTAATATTTTCATGCTACTGAAAGCAACTTCTAAATTGCTATGTTTATTAAATAAAAACTGTAATTGTATTTAAGGAGTATAATTATATGAAGAAGCACTGTTAGTCAATGCAAAGCTCTCAGTTAGCCCAGTTTACATTATATGTTAGGGACCAGTTGGTCTCTGCATTCAAGGTATATACTTTTCTATCAGCTTGCATTTTCTGGGAATCAAACCCATGCTCAGCGTCATTCACACAAACACACATGAAACTGAAATAATGCAATAAACATTAATTTAACAACATTAGATTTAACATACAACCATGCATAAAACTGATTTAAAAAAAAACTATGAGGAAACAACAAACATCAAATTAGAAATGTAACACAGTCAATTCTGTGAATGTCAATTTATAGTTGTTTACTGTAAATTATACATTATTTTTCTCACTTCCAAAAACAATATAATGCCGTAAAATTGCATGTAATATCCAATTCAGTTTTTCACCGTATATAGTAGGGGAACTTACCATTAACCATTTAAACAATTTTTACAGTAGAATTTTTACAGTATTTTACCGTTAGCTGCATGGTCATTTTTTACAGTGTTTTTTAAGGTTAGCTGAAAACTGTTTCTGATTAACAAAGAGGAAAATGCCGATCCAGACCAGGTCCAGGAGAACCAGTGCTTATTTTGTAAATTTCGAGGTCATGGAACTAAGCGGGTTGATGGAGAGGAGGGAGATGTAACGGAGCATTCGCATGATTACATTGGTGGGCCATTTTAAGTGATTAACAGCATGCATTAGTTGCTTTTATTAGGGTTAGTACATGAAAAAGCAATGACATTTTGAAAACGCAATTTCCAGGCCTGGGAAAAAAAAATCACAATGGAATTTTATTTAGTTATAATTAATCCTGTCCAGAATTGTTTGGGTGATTGTGTGTATATTGCATAGTTTTATTCATTCCCGCAGCTTTTGAGTTTATAATGAGGAAAATCCCTGCAAAAATGTTTTGAATATAGCATGTAGGTTAAATGAGTAAATAAAACTATCAGATTAAATCAGTCATCACGTGAGTGATTCAGCTGGACCACGTCTTCTTTCTTTCACTCTCTCAAAGCAGCTTCACTTCAGCGCATCTCATCTGCAATACAACAAGCTGCTGCACGCTGTCTCTGATCCAAGACTTTCACTCGAATCTCGGGACAGTTGACAGAATTGTCACTTGCTTGATCGGGTCATCGTTGCATCGTCACAAAAATATATAATTTACAGGTCTTTTTACTCGCGCGCTCCAGAGGCTGTTTCAGGCTGAGCGCTCAGTCACATCCAAAGTCACCTATAGGCTTTGCATTAAATACATTGGGTTTATAGATTAAATTAAACAAACCTGTATTTGATCAAAAAAGGCTATTTTCTTCTCTTTCAGTAGCGCGTGTCTGGCTTTAAAACCCATCGGACATCACCAGCAGCGAAAGTCATTCATGTTTGGATAGTTTTAATCGTTATGATGACATTTATGAATGTACATTATGATGTTTTGCATGAAGAGTAGCCTATTGACGGTGCTCAGTTGGGGGCCGGTGCGGAAGCGGCATGACTATGAAGCAAAGTTAATTTAGATTTAGAGTAACTAAGGGGTGATAACTTGTTGATATGAGTGCAATAATTCCAAACGAATGCCCAAAAGATAAACTAAAAATCTCTGTCCTTTTTGCCGCCCTGACTGTGCTGCCGCACTGCGTTCGCCTATATGCACAAGTATCAATATGCACGCGCCGGCCCTGTGTAGGCTATTGATCCGTGAATAATGTCTTGTGAGAGCAGAGCAGTTTACATGTCGCGTATTTTGCGTGTTCCGGTTCTTTATTTCAAATGTGGATGTGCTGAAAGGGTGGTCATTATAGAGGATTTTTCGTATGTGAACACTATAGGGGAACATTTCATTAGCGGAGGAGGGGGATCCAACACATTGTGCCGGTGTTATTTTACCCAAGATTTCAGATTTTTTCACTGCTGCTTACTGCATGTTGCGCATTTCACTTTGAAGGAACAAATTTGGTGTTCTTAGCCAGTGGGTCACGTCAACACTGGTTGTCTCTCTTACTAACGCACACATGATTTTTTGGACATTTACTAATGAACTGAGTTGAGTTCAACCAGGTTTTGATTATGGAGACATTTATAAATGCAGTGTTGGAAACAGCATTTGTTGCTTGAATATTCAGTTGTAATTTGGTGAGGATATGATCTGTGTCACCTCTATGCTTGTAGAAGATTGTTCTGCTGACAGTGCTGTTGTTGTTGAGCATTTGTTGCTTTTGAATGAAATGTACTTGGTGAGGATATGAGAGTTTTGTCACGCTCTGGTTGTGGAATATCATTTCTGTTGATTTAAATGATGTATTGTACTAGGTGAGGATATGAGGGTCATGTGTGTGTCATCATGGTTGGAAGCTTCGGTTTCTGTTGACGGTGCTGTTGTTGTTGAAGCAGCATTTGTTGCTGTTGAAGGTGTAGTTGTACTTGGTGAGGATATGAGAGTGGATTTCAATCTATGTTTGTGGAAATATGTTTCTGTTGACATTGTTGTTGTTGAAGCAGCATTTGTTAACATGTTGAATGCTAGTTCAATTGGTATATGTGATATGTATTATCAGTTTCTAATAAAATTGTATTTATTACATACATTACATATTCAAAGATCTTATCTAATTTAAATTAATCCATTAACATTTCATTAAAACATTTTTTTTTTTTCAAAAGTTGATAAATTGTTATTTTAACAAAGACATATTGTCAGTAACATTATAAAATGTATAGCTAAAATGATTTAATTACAATATATTTATTATTCCAATTTTTATTTCATTAGTAAATTCATGGCAATATTATAACAATTTGGTTTTTGGCTCTTAAGATGTGACATTTGTTAAAGATTATTAGACGTTTAACATAAAAAATTATATTTCTACTGGCAAATGTAATGTTTAATTCAGATTTACTTGCTGTTTCTTTCCAATTCTTTGTGACATTTTCTAGCTTTTTCAGAGTGAAAATAGTTTCTACGTCAAATGCTTTGTCATTTTATGCTAACACTGGGCCTGGCATCCCACCCCACCTCTCTGTCAACTGACAACTTTATCTGCCCAAAATTATAATCTTGAAATCTCAGAATTGGAAGTAGAGATGAAGCGATATTTGGTGACATGATAATCATCAAATGTGTAATCATTATTTTGACTATGATGATATGCTCTCCAGTCAAATTCATTATAGACTAATGAGTATTAAATGAAATGTATTGGTTTAATAATTGTGTGCACAGCCTATATGCTGATACTGATACAGCAAAATACATATCCACAAACTAATCTCAGTATTCTTTTTTATAATAATAGATTTAGGGTGTGAGCCTCAAAGTCACAAAATCGCTTTGATGCATGTGCAAGGATGTCTATCGCATAAAATGTAATTGCTCTCGTGTTCTGTTGTTTAACTGGTACAGGGTGTGTCTTGGAATGTTCAGCAACGCACAAACTTACAACAATACACAGCAACTTACGTAGACAAAACTTTTGAGGTCATACAGAATGAACAATCATTACAATCTTAATTTAGGCTTTGCGGCTTTTTCAACAATACAACAGCATATCTCAACTGACATGTAATTGCCAGTTGAATTACTATGAATTACTTATTTGTCATTTTAATCACGTTCTAACTGTTCATACAGCGTCTTGTAATAAACCATCTACCGTATAAAACATCTATGAAATGTAAAATAAACCCAGTAGTGTGCATTTAAATGTCAGTAAAAGCCAGTGTCAAATACATGATTGCAGATTAGTTGCATTTTGATGCGTGCTCATGTTTAATACATCCCGCATAACTAATTATTACAGAAAAATTTGTTTGTTTTTTTGTTTGTTTTTTGGTGGGCTGTTTGCTGTGACGGCAATGCGAGGCTAAAGGCAGACACACCCATCCCTGTGGTGCCTTTTCTCATGCAAATGTTGAATTGAGTTTGACTTGACCTTATATTACTGACGTCCACGATAACACTTATTTTGTCACAGGAAATAAGTCCATAAAATGAACTGCTTTCGAATAGGAAAGTTTTTTATAGGCTTGGTGTGCTGTATCTTTCAAATTGTCTCAGGAATATAGGCTATAATATAAAACACAAACAACTAGCCTATATACAATATTACTTAATTAAGAAAGTGGGAAAAAACATAAGTAAATGTGTTTTTGTTAACTGTAGACCACAGGATAATGCAGCATGGAAATGAACAGTAATTATTGTGCAACATTTCAATACAACAATTATTTTTACATCTAAATAGAAATTTGATATCTAAATATAAAAGTGTAACCATTTAGTGTGAATTCATATACTTTTTTCCACTGCTCATTTACTGTTTGTCCATATGCAGACCAATCACACAGTTCACATGTTTTTACTATTTAATATTCACACTATTCGATTTTACAAGTATGGTCTAATAACAACAGAACACATATTATAACTTTGCTTAGCTTCGAAACAAGAGGGTGTGGACTGCACTGGCTGGAAATATCTCACCTGGGATGGGTCTAGTCAGTGTGAAGAAATAGTTGCTGGTTCAGTCCTTAGTTTTAGATCACACAGCTGTATTTGTTTTTTATAACTGTTTATGAATTAGTGTTATAAGTAACATCATATTATTTAAATCATAAATAAAAGTATAATAAAGTGATTGACTCAAAAACTAAATGATAATGCAGCAACTATTGAGAGAAGATTGAGTGGTGGTTTTGTTTTGTTTTGTTTTTTTAATTGAGTGATGTTTTTTTATTTTATTCTGAATAAATGAAACAAGTCTGACAAGCTTTTGTGGTTTTGGCATTGAGTGTTATAAAGGCTGTATACTGCTGGAGAGTTGGTGAAGAAGAGGCTATGAATGAACGATGAATTGCCAAAAATCAACATTAGTTACAAGTTGACAATGTAACTTGGTTACAAGCTCACAATGAGACTCACCTACAGTATATATATATATATATATATATATATATATATATATATGTTTTTTTTTTAAGAAACTGAGTAAACAGTGCCCACTGAAAGGACACTATACTAAATGATGGGAAGTCCAGAGGCATTGCCTTACTGTGTCCAGCGGTGTATGATAGAGGCCCTAGAGTGTTTTGGTCAATGTGAGTTCAAATCCCTGCTTCCCTTCTTATCTCTCATGTCACTTCCTTTAATTACTTTACTTCTACCGTTCTACCATAATAAGTAAACATATTTAAAAACTTTCTTGAAGCCTAATAAAAATTCCCAGGTGGCTCCACTGTTTTTACTTCATTTTAACCATCACAGGGTGCATGTCCAGTAAACGAATGGACCAATTAATCTATCAATAATGGATCATTATTTAACATAAAACATAAAATACAAACAGTAACACAAAATACAAATAACAGAAAAGACTGTATACACTCCAAAGTTTGAACTTCTCCCTCGCTTATTGACTGGAAAATAGATAAACCACCACAATTTGCCACTCAGCATTGGCAATAACAAATATTCTGTATATACACTTTTGTGATAAACCGGTTTCGTGTAAATTTTTTTTATCTTGAAATAAAAAATGTATTACGTCATTTTTAAAAACATTTTATTGTATGGTATATTTACATTCATTCAGGATAACAATATTATATACCTACAGTAAATAAACAACATTAGGCCTATATCAACATGACAACAGAAACAAACGTTTACTTTCAACAGAAACTTCCAGAGGAAACTACTTTCAAATGATAGCACAATTTGTTAGAAACAAACAACAAAAACATTATTTTTATTAAAAGAAAGCTAATTATAAGCTATATTGTCAGGGTTGGGTGAAGGGTTGAGGCAAGAACTAAAGGTGAATGGGCCTTATTTGGATAATAAATAAAACAAACAAACTAAAACTACCCCGTACGGGGAAAACAGGACAGCTGGCAGGCTTGGCAGGGCAGGGCAAAGCAAAGCCAAGCCAGGCCAGGGCAGGCCAGGCCAGCAGGATCAGCACACAACAGGGGAAGATTATAAAGGGATATAAATACAAGGAGATTATAAAGGGAGCAAATGAGGAGAGAAACGAGGAAAAACAGGTGGGGCAAATTAACCAATAATCAGGAAACAAGATGGGTGGTGTCCAGACAATTGACATGAGAGCACATGGCACACAGAAAACTAAGACAAAAGCCATGTGCTTACACACAAAAAAAACAAGCATATGGCCAGCAAAACAAATTACCAGCCATGTGTCAAACAGGACACGGACATGCAGCTGATAAAAATACTCAATAGCCACGTGTTCACACAAGACATGACAACATGAAAGAACGCAGCCAATGAAATACACAAGCTGCGTGCCACACAGCACAAGACATAACATGAATGCACGCAGCCGATAAAAACACGAACTGCGTGCAACAACACAAAACACACGTGGACAGAAGATCCTAGAAGAGCACATTGAATATGTTTACTTATTATGGTAGTTTTTCTCAAGCAAACTCGAGACCGCACACTCACACAACAAGACAGAACATGGAGCGCGAGTGTCCAAACCCGACACGAACCGAAACTCAAGACATGAGTGCCCGGCTCGAGCACACTCGAAGCCATGCACTCACATAAAAACAGGACATGACGGGAGTGTCAGGGCTCTGTCACAAAACCCATGAATGACACCAGACCGAACTGACAGAACCCTGACATATACATTTAGACAAAGCACATGCTAAAATAGATCTGAATTTTTGAATTGTTTCACACTGAAAGAAAATAGAAACATTTCAACTTCACATTTATGAGCAGATTACATTGAATAGAACTGAATTACATTCCTCAAACTGCAACTTGTTTAATGTATTATTTTGAAAGTTAATCAAGTTTAAATGTTAAACAATAACTGCAGCAGTTTCAAAACAGTGCATAGTCTGTGTAATATGATAATCAAAATAATGATAGACTCTTTTGCCTGATTGATTACAGCAGTGCTAACAATGAGAGAATAACCAATGCTAGCCTAGGTTAATGCAGTTTTACTTAGCATTTTTATTTCATTTGTGAGACCTTACATTTTATTAGAATAGTCCAATTAGTTTAGTGTCATTTGGTGACAACAGTACCGCGAGACTGGGTTGGTTGACAACAATGCCTAAAATAAACCTCTACAAATCTATCTGTGGCTTAATAAAATTTACATAAGCTAGCCTGGTGTAAGCAGTGGTGGAGTCAGGGGTGGCCGTGGCCACAAATTATCTAAGCTTGGCCACCCCTTTGGCCACCCTGCTCAAAACTGCAGTTTTTGCCCCCTTTTTCTGGACAAGAAATGCCTTTACGCGGAACTGGTGTCCTGTCAGCCGTCACTGTGCTCACGGCGTACGCTCTGATCATGTCATCATAAATAAGCGCACAAGAAATTGAGCAAGAAATTGTCATCAGTTAAGTCATGAAATTACCAAAAAGGCGATTAAAGCTGCAAACTGTGCATGCATGTATGTATGCATTACATTTCAGAACGTCTCTCAAATGCATACTAAAATATAGGCTATCGTGCAATTCCAGATCACAATAAGGCGTAAGCTGATATGTATTTTAATTTGTAATTTAATGCACAAGTAAATGTGAGCACAGTGCACTTATACTTATACTCATACACTTATACTTGTACCCTTTTTCATTACTTTTAAAAGTACAAATGAAAATGAAACAATTTAAATGCATAAAAAAACTAATTTTACAATCTGGCATTTATCTGCTGTTGTCTTCCGGCCTTTTTCACATTCTTATCTCTAACATATCTCAAGTTTCATCCATGAGTATGTAATGTTAGAGAACAAGTTTTTGGGGGGTTTTGAGAGATAGAACCAAACTGACTATAGACAGCTATAGTGAGCCCCTATATTAAAATGCCTGGAGGTGAGGAATACTGCAAAAATTGTCATATTAACTCAGTATTACTTGATATAATATTTCACAAATATCTAAATTACAATTAAGATTAAATTAATTGTATTCTGCTGTGTTTTAGGCACTAAAATAGTCTAGTACTTTATAGTCAACCACATTTTTACATTGAAATAATGAAGATTTCTGTGCCACCCCAGGCTGGTTGCTGGCCCTTCCCTGGCCACCCCTATGAAAACATCCTGGCTCCGCCACTGGGTGTAAGTATTCTGTCATTCTTACGTTCTTGTTTAGCCAGTTTTTCTGTAACTAGAAACTTATGAAGGAAAATGTGTTCTTAATCTTGTAGTCATTATAATAATAATAATTGATTATACACAGGGCCACTGCTGGTCAAATTGGTGCCCTAAGCAGGATTGTATTTCTGTGCCCCCTCCCTCAAATATTATGGAAGTAAAAAAGTAAATAAAGTAATTAATTAAAAAAACAAATTCAAATTGAGAATGAGAGAATGAGCTTTATTGCCAGGTATGTTTACACATACGAGGAATTTGTTATAGTGACAGAGCTCCACAGTGCAACACAATATATATATAGATAATAAACTATAAAAGTAAACATGCAAGGTTGAAAAGTGTGACACCTTGCCTCAGTCTTCCCTATACTTCAATGAAGCAACTTCCCTAAGCGTTCATCATTCACCAAGCGTTAGTTGTTGGAATCTCGGTGGTGACCCTCCTCAGTCGGAGCCCGGGGCAACGGAACAATCTTCCCTTCCTGGGTGCCAAAGATCTTTGGATAATGTATTTTCAGAAATCTCAAGCACACTAATATACTAATGAATACTAATACTAATAAATATACTCTTCACTGTTTTTGTTACTTTGAGTAAATGTTATCTTCATTGACTTCAAGTTAAATGTATTATTTACTAATTACAACTGTAGCTGAGACAGTTACCTATGGCTATGACTTTATTTATACAGTTGTCTGATTGAGTTTATGGTCTCAAGCATTCAGAAATCATGCAAAAGAAAATTAAGCTGCTTTACTACAAAAAACATGGTTAATTTTTGTAAGGGTTGTGATGTCCACATGTTTTATGTCCACAATATAAATTGTTTATTTTGTATTAGCCTATTATGTATTTTAACAGTGTTGATATATGATGAACCAATAATTTTGAATTAACCAATCTTTATTGTGTCATTGTTTTTATATAATGCATTTTAAGTCATTTTAAAGGCTATTGTTGGCTTAGGCCTGTTTTTATAACCACAAATAATATTTGTAAATTATTATTTGAAGTAACAAACCATGGTTAATTTGCGGTTACCTTGGCTACAAGAAAAATGATTTTTGGTTTTATTTGTGTTAAACACATTTTCGTAGGGGGACATGGAAACTCAGAGTGAATATTAGATGTGTTGGTGGTGGTGAAATTATTACGACATTAAAAAACGTTATTAACGTCAACAGCCAAAAAAGTTTCACAGGATTAAGTGATGCACGTTTTCACTTTTTTATAATTGTTTCTCTCGGTGCCGGATTGCTGTTGTCTTTTATGGAAGTAATAAAATGACTAAAGTATTTGAAATAAAAAAGCTTGTTGAATTGCACTAATTGGAAAAAAAGATACATTGCAATAAACCTGCTTGCATTTTAATGCATTGTATTTTTAGAGCTTGCATTTGTATGGGCTGAAATTCAACATGGTTGTATGTTTAAACTGTGACTATTTCAATTCAAAACATTTCACATACATTTCCATGATAAAAAATTCAATAATCTATATTCACCTTTCAGATTTCACTTCCAAAACCTTCGGTCTGTTTAAAAATACGACCTATAATTTTCAACAGGTAATTGTCGGTCCATTTTAATTTGCTTTAGAAATTCGCCTCCACAAATTCAGTGGTTAAAATTCGACAGAAAATTCAACACTGCACATCCGGAAACTGCATGAAAAGGCAGTAGATCACCGACGCATGATCACCATCTGTCGTTAGTCAGCCTCACCTGCAGGTGCCACTAACAGCTGTAGACAAGGCCAACATAATGCTTGAGAGAGGCATTCATTGTCAATTTCATTCACAAAAACGGATTTACAGAAATAGGAAGTATATAGGATGATCATCAGGGCCAGGATATTCGGAAAATCTTGTAAACAAGGCTAAAGCTGTGTTTATGTTTAATGTCTTTACACTTGCTTTCCCTGCGCATTGTTTAAATATAAGTAGCTCTAAAACTTCAGATTCCTTATGAACTAAGTTTTCTTTTTGTGTTTTGGATCACTTCTAAATCAAATCAGAAATATATGTTGGATGTTGTGGGAGAAGTCTTCAGCAGATCTGGGAGAACAAAGACAAAACACAGAAAACGTAAAAACACGTCTTTATATATGGTACCAGAAGCTCTCATATTACATGAGGTTCACAAAATGACCAAATAAGGTATAGCAGGACAGACAAAGAATGTTAAGAAAATGACCCTTCTTCCACAAATAGCCAATGAGCCATGTGTATTCAGTGAGATTAAAAGCATTAACCCTTCATTTATGTTGCTTTACATTCATTTATGTGGAAATTAAACCTTTATTTGTGTGGCTTTACATTCATTTATGCGGACATTAAATCTAACGTCTCGGTTACGTATGTAACCCTCGTTCCCTGAAGGAGGGAACGGAGACGTCACGTCGGAGGACCGACGAATTGGGATATCGCTTAGAGAGACCTATCCACTTCAAGTGTAAACTAAACGAGCCAATGCACATTGGCATGCGATTATTGCATCCAGCTGCCGCTGATCACAGCGTGAGCATAAATAGGCAGCAGGTGCAGCGCATATTCAGGTTTTCGCTGAGGAGCCGAGCCGGGCCCGCCGCTCAGCGGTGGTACAGGAGCCGTGGCGGCGGGGCGTGACGCCTCCGTTCCTCCTTCAGGGAACGAGGGTTACATACGTAACCGAGGCGTTCCCTATCAGTCGGTCACTCTCGGCGTCACGTCGGAGGACCGACGAATTGGGATCTACCAAAGGCCACGGATACTGCCCCTTCCAGTGTCCCGTGGAGGCCTCCTGTGCCGTTATTTTCTGGCGCAGGTTAGGGCCCCCATAGGAAGATCCGTTACTGTTGCTATGGCACTACCCACTCAGTAAGACTGGATAACACTGGGAAAAGCGTGCCGTTCAGCTCAGAACAGAGACGCTATGGAAGCCCTTACCTTCCCGAGGGAGGTTCAGAGGCAGTTACACATATGGACAATAGTCAGATGCATATGGAAGATTGGAGGTGATTGTAACCTCTTGGAGTAGCAGGAAGTCTGCCGGAAACACGGGCTCTAAGGCTAACCGTGGAAATACACATATGGGATCCGAACGGTCTCTACATATGGAACCCAGCCCTCTACCGGTTCTCAAGGATTCATCGAGTGAGGGCCTGGCGCCGGACGCTCCGCCACGTCCAGCTGCCGAGGGGATGGAGGAGCTCGACAGGGTCTACAGTGGACTCTCTGGAGCAGTTTTTAGCAAGCCGACCCGAAACCGGGGCCCCTCAGTGCTTCTACCCGTTTGAGGTGAGAACACAGGAGGAAACCGGTTCCACACGAAGGCTATAGAATCTAGCGAATGTGTTAGGGTCGCCCAGCCCGCAACTCTACAAATATCTGTCAGTGAGGCGCCACGAGCCAGCGCCCAGGAGGACGCTACACTTCTCGTAGAGTGAGCTCTCAACCTGAACGGGCAAGGCACACCCTGTGCCTGATAAGCCAGGGTGATGGCATCCACTATCCAGTGGGCCATCCTCTGCTTGGAGACGGAATTCCCTTTCTGCCGGCCTCCGTGACAGACAAAGAGCTGGTCTGAGGTCCTGAAGCTTTGCGTCCTGTCAACGTAATGTCTTAATGCTCGGATGGGACAAAGCAAAGCCAGGGCTGGGTCTGCCTCCTCCGGGGGCAGCGCTTGCAGGCTCACCACTTGGTCTCTAAATGGAGTAGTGGGAACCTTGGGCACATAGCCGGGCCGGGGCCTCAGGATTATCTGGGAATCCGCCGGTCCAAACTGTAGGCACGAATCGTCGACCGAAAATGCGTGCAGGTCCCCAACCCTCTTGATGGAGGCCAGTGCAAGCAGGAGCAGAGTTTTCATTGAAAGAAACTTGGGCTCGACTGTCTGCAAGGGCTCAAACGGGCCCTGTTGTAGTGCTCTGAGCACTAAGGACAGGTCCCAAGAGGGTATAGAGGGGGGGCATGGCGGATTCAGCCTTCTAGCCCCACTAAGGAACCTGACGACCCAGTCATGCTTCCCCACCGACTTCCCTTCCACAGGGTCGTGGTTGGCAGCAATCGCGGCCACGTAGACCTTGAGGGTGGAGGGAGACAGCCTTCGCTCCATCCCTTGCTGCAAGAAGGATAGCACGACTCTGATCGGGCATCTCCGGGGGTCTTCTCTGTGAGAAGAGCACCATTCGACGAACAGGTTCCACTTCAAGGCGTAAGCGTGTCTCGTAGACGGTGCTCGCCAAGTGATGGTGTCAACTACCTCTTGGGGTAGGTCACCTAGAACCTCCGCGTCCGTCTAGGGACCAGACATGAAGTTTCCAGAGGTCTGGACGCGGGTGCCATAAGGTGCCCCGTCTCTGAGTCAGTAGATCCTTCCTCAGAGGAATCTGCCAGGGAGGGGCTGTCACGAGGAGCATCAGCTCTGGGAACCAAGTCCTGGTAGGCCAGTATGGTGCCACGAGCAGGATCTGCTCCTCTTCCTCTCTGACCTTGCACAGAGTCTGTGCGAGAAGGCTCACTGGGGAAATGCATATTTGCGAAGGCCCCGCGCCAGCTGTGTGCCAGTGCGTCCGTGCGAGTGTTCCATCGGTCAGGAGTAGAACAACTGGCAATGCCGTCTCTAGGGACGAACAGGTCTACCTGTGCGAGTCCAAAACGCCGCCAAATCAGCTGGACCGTCTGGGGATGGAGTCTCCATTCTCCGGGAGCGCAGCTCGTGACAGCTCGTCGGCTGTCCGGTTGAGCAAGCCCGGGATATGAATGGCGCGACCTCAGATGCTTCCGACTCCAGAGGAGGAGGTGGCGGGCGAGCAGTTGTGACATGCGACGGGAGCGTAGACCACCTTGTCGGTTGATGTACGCAACGGTCGCCGTGTTGTCTGTACGGACTAGTACATGCTCGCCTCGTAAGCGTCTCTTGAGACGGTTCAAGGCCAGGTGTACTGCCAGCAACTCTAGGCAGTTGATGTGCCAGTGCAGTTGGGGATCCGTCCAAACCCCTGACACTGCATGCCCGTTGAAAGTGGCCCCCCAGCCCTTGGCGGAGGCGTCTGTGTAAACCACAGCGTGCCTGGAGACCTGTTCCAGGGGCACTCCTGCCCGAAGGAATGAAAGGTCTGACCACGGGGTGAAGGTTTGGCGGCAGGCTGGAGTGACTTGGACCCTCAGCTTGCCGCTCTGCCACGCCCACCTCGGGACTCGGCCATGGAGCCAGTGTTGAAGCGGTCTCATATGGAGCAGCCCCAGCGGGCGTGACCGCCGCCGCAGCCGCCATATGCCCCAGGAGCCTCTGAAACTGTTTCAGTGGTGCCGCCGTCCTGTTCTTGAATGTATTCAAGCAGTTCAACACCGACTGAGCGCGTTCCTGCGTGGAGGCGCTGTCTGACTGACCGAGTCCAACGAGAAAGAGATCCTCTGCACCGGGAGAGTTTGCTCTTTTCCCAGTTGACCTGAAGGCCCAACTGGCTGAGGTGCGAGAGCACCATGTCCCTGTGTTCGCATAACTGGTCCCTGCGACTGAGCTAGTATAAGCCAGTCGTCGAGGTAGTTGAGAATGCGCACGCCCTGTTCTCTCAGGGGAACAAGGGCTGCCTCCGCTACTTTCGTGAAGACACGGGCGACAGGGACAGCCCGAAGGGCAGGACTTTGTACTGATTTGCCCGTCCTTGACGCAAACCGCAGGAATGGCCTGTGGCGGCGAAGGATCGACACGTGGAAGCACGCGTCCTTCAGGTCGATCGCTGCAAACCAATCCTGGGGACGGACGCACCCAAAGATGCGTTTGGTGTGAGCATTTTGAACGGAGCCTGTGAAGGGCCCGGTTCAAAACGCCGCAGATCCAAGATTGGTCTTAACCCACCGCTTTTCTTGGGTACAATGAAGTAAGGGCTGTAAAACCCCGACCTCATATCGGCTGGAGGGACCCGGCTCTATCGCGTCCTTCGCCAGTAGGACTGCGATCTCTGCTCGCAAGATGGGGGCATCCGCTGCCCTCACTGTGGTGGAGTGGATGCCGCGATACTTGGGTGGTCGCTGGGCGAACTGAATCGCATAGCCGAGTCTGATGGTGCGGAGGAGCCAACGAGGCGGGTTGGGGGCGCTAGCCAGGCCCCCAGAACCGTACTAGTGACACCAACGAACCCACTGGCGTACCCGCCGGTGGGGCAGCGAGGGGAACGCAGGGACCCGGCTCGGCGTCTCGTTGCCGGTCCGAGCGGGTCGGCGTGTGTGACGCTTACCTGCGTTCTGGCAGAGGGTGCGTGAGTAGTGCGATTGACCGCCCTCTCGAACCGCCCACAGCTGCCCACTGGCGAGAGGAGGGTGAGTGTAACTCAAGTTTGACTGCTCACAACCCCCGTCCCCTCTGGGGACCCAGAGATAGAGGAAACTGCTCTTTGCCGAGGTTTTGGGTACCACTGACCGTGAGGCCAGTGGCAAAAAAGGAAACAAAAGATTCTCCGCCCGGCCCTCCTCCGGGGGAGGGAGTGGTGCGTTCACCATCTCCCGAAGAGCAAACATCTCCATCCCTGGGTCGTCCGTCTCAGGGCCGCTTGCTCCGGCGCTTGCCGCCTGGTTTGGCGGGGGCCTGGACGGGCGGGGCGGCTGCCCTGCGGCCGGCTCCACGGCGCTGCTTGGCTGGAGGCTGCTGCGTCTGCTGCGCGGGAGCGGGGGCGGCGGCAGGGGGCCGCCCTCGGCGACGAGTAGACCGAGGCACTGCCGACCGGCGGCCGGGTGGAGGCAGCAGCTGCACCGGGCAGGATGTGCCGGATTGCCTCAGTCTGCTTCTGTGCAGCGGAGAACTGCTGGGCGAAGTTCTCCACCGCGTCGCCGAACAGGCCGGTCTGGGACACGGGGCATTCAGGAACCGTGCCTTGTCTACCTCCTTCATGTCAGCCAGACACAGCCAGAGGTGGCGTTCCTGGACCACCATGGTGGACATCGCACGGCCCAGAGACCGCGCCGGTAACCTTCGTCGCTCGTGGCGCGAGGTCCGTGGCGGTCCGAGCTCACTGAGAACTCCTGGGTCGTGACCACCCTCGTGCAGGTCCCTCAGTGCCTTGGCCTGGTGAACCTGCAACAACGCCATAGCGTGTAGGGCTGAAGCAGCTTCTCCGCAGGCCGCATAGGCACTGCCGGTCAGGGCCGACGAGTGCCTACAGGCCCGGGAGGGGAGCAACGGATTACCGCGCCAGGTAGAAGCGGTCCTTGGACACAATTGCATCGCAACCGATCGCTCCACCGGCGGGACCTCCGTATACCCTGCCGCCCGTCAAGGGTGGCGAGGAGGATGAGCCACTGGAGCGGTTTCTGGCAGTGAAAGGTGCCGTCCATGTTCCAGTGAGCTCATCATGCACTTCCGGGAAGAAAGGCACCGGGGTGGGGCCCTGAGAACCAGCACGGGCCACCCCGAGAAACCAATCGTCCAGCCTTGAGGGTTCGGGACACGGTGGAGGCCTCCACTCGAGCCCAACACTCTCAGCGGCCCGGTAAGCATAGCCACCATTTCGGATCCGAATCCGGCACCGCTGACCGCCCGGAGGGTGGCAGCGTACTGAACCATCATCTCCGGATTGGTCTGACTCACCCTCCAATGTAGCGATCGACATCCGATCGTCGGGGAGCGCCAAAGGATACAAGCGGTACCCCTCCATGGGAGGGCCAGCCCGTTCCTAGGCAGCTCCATCGGTGGCGGTGCCGGTAACAGGAGGAGCCCTCGCTGTTTTAGGGAATTCCTCACTGTCACCGTAAGACCAGCCCGGCTACTGCCGGAAGTAGCCTCCCCCCGGTAGCCACCAGGGGGAACCCTAGATCTCGGCAGAGGCACGGGTACCCCGCCCCTTTGCAGGAAACGAAGCCTGGTCCGCAGCCCCGCGACGGTCATCCCCCCGCAATGGGGGCATGACTCGTCCACAAAAGCCGCCTCTGCGTGTTCAATGCCCAGACACGAGAGGCAGCGATCGTGACCATCACCCGGCGCCAGGTAACGACCGCATCCAGAAACGCACGGGCGGAAGGGCATCTTTAAAAGACGCGTCTTAAAAAAGACGTTCCGCCCGTAACACTCTTTTAGAGAAGTGTTTGCTCTTTTAGCGTGCTGAAGCGCACAGGGGAGATGGTCGCTGCAACACAACAGGGGGTAGTGCAGCCTGATGTGTGCAATCCACTCGACGAAGGAGACCACCACCGCTGAATCGCCGTCCGCCAACACCAGAGTCTTGAGGCACTCTCAGATAGGTAAGTGGAGCAGAACGATAAACACCGCTCGGCTCCGAAGCGAAAAGCTGAATATGCGCTGCACCTGCTGCCTATTTATGCTCACGCTGTGATCAGCGGCAGCTGGATGCAATAATCGCATGCCAATGTGCATTGGCTCGTTTAGTTTACACTCGAAGTGGATAGGTCTCTCTAAGC
This sequence comes from Gymnocypris eckloni scoliostomus, assembly GCA_027564155.1. NCBI lineage: Eukaryota > Metazoa > Chordata > Actinopteri > Cypriniformes > Cyprinidae > Gymnocypris > Gymnocypris eckloni. The sequence goes on from CM050416.1 coordinate 28,687,408, forward strand.
GATATCCCAATTCGTCGGTCCTCCGACGTGACGTCGAGAGTGACCGACTGATAGGGAACAGTAGCTTTCACTACCGCGAACAACATTATAACGTTATTCCCACCCAAGCAGTGTTTTTGGTTGTTGGGGAAATCCTGGGGTGTGATGAATGAAGGAAACCACAGTACTGCAGCACATCATGCGCAGAAAATGCTGTTCCAATTCCAAGATCAGCTCAGATGGATAATGAGGAGAAAAGCATACCTACGATGGATAATGAAGAATAAAATAGTCATACAGGTTCTTTTTTATGTTTTATAACCTTACATTTAAATGATTTTCGAAAACAAACAACCAGAAGAAATGTGAAACGCACAGTATCCACCAATAGCGTAATTACATTTTACTGTAACGTTAAGTTGTAGCCAGTCTCCTTATGAAAATTAACCATGGTTTTACAACAACAACAATAAACAAAAAACGAGGGTTTTTGTACTTCCACGGTAACCACAAAATAATAATGGTTTTGGTAAACTAAGTTTAAACATGTTATTTGTTGTAAAACTGGTTATACAATGGTTTTAAATAAAAAAAGGTTACTGCACATTTACTATAATAAAGCATAATTAATTTTAGTACTGACCCAATCTTAATTAATTAATTGGTGTTTATATATCTATATATCGTTCCACAATTATACTGAGTAAATATAAAGAATAACAAGATTGTGTAGATGAAAGTGAACCTCTTCAAATTAAAATACTTTGTTTTTATCAGACTCCCATCAAATTTCAAAATATGTACATCATCAAAAGAATACATCACAGGAATGGTTTCTTCAGAAGAAGAACAGAGACATCTACTGGAAAGCCACAAGCGTGCATCTGGCACATCTTACACTGTTTGGTAATTCACTACAGAAAGCACATTAACACAAATACAGTATAACTCTGTATAGAAACATATACAATTTAAGAAGATAATATGTAGCAGAGGGCAACACTTCACAGCAATGCCTCATTTAATAACATTAGTTAAAGCATTAACTAACATGAGCTTACAGTGAGCAATAAATTAATTACTACAGTATTTATTTATACTAATAATTACATTATTTATTAATGCTGTGCTTGTCCTATAATATTGTTTTTCTTTAATTTTTAACCTTAATTGTCTTTTTCCTTATAACCAAATGCTTGTCTCGCAGTCTGCTGGTGAAATTTCTGCGAAAACATCTGCCTAATGGTAATAGTGAGAGCAATCCATGGCTCGGTGGCTGAAGTCTCTGACGGTCCTCCATGCTTTCTCACACACCACCTGGTGTAGATGCCCTGGAAGGACAAAACATGTATTTAGAGTGTGGTAAATCAATAAACAAAATATAGTATTTTTAATTTTTGAACTGGACTTACCATTGATTCTTGTTGGAGATGTGGCCTAAAATAATCCCTCCACCACTATCTTGCAGTTGATCAGATGTGAAGTTTCTTTTATGGGTCGTAACATCTGAGCTGTCGCAGTAGAGCTGTTCGTGAATGCAGTCTCCACAGCAGATATCTGATGGTTTCAGACAACAGTGCTTCACTTGGTGGCCATTGAATTGATATCTTCATCCACTGGCTTCCATCCTCCTTCAAACAAAGAGACAAAACAATAATTAAGCGATAACTCCAGATAAATAGTTTGGGTGAATACAGGTGCAGGTGTCAGTACCCACCATATTCAGTCATCTCCTGCCCAAATCCCAGCGATGATACACAGCTGATTTGCTCATTCTGGGATCAATAAAAATATGTATAAGTGAAAAATGACAACTGCTGAGTGTAACTTGAAGAGTTTTTTGAGAGATCGACATCTAATGCTGTACCACATATAACTGCATAGCTTGAATATATACATGCCAGTGTAGACCATGTTCAATCCTCATCCCCGACAGGACTGGTTAGACTGGCTTGCTGGCTTTTATTTGCGTTTTTGGTCTATAGCTGTAAAACAAGAAAATATCTATTGACCCAATTATTGACCCCAATAATTTTATTATTATTGTTGTTTAAACATAAATTAAGCAGTTATAATTATATACAAGCTCAACTTCCCTGGCAACTCTCGCAGACTCCTGAGTTCATCTTGTATACATCAGATTCAGAGTTTCAGAAAAGTCCATCATGCTAATTCTCAGTTTCTACTTCATTACAGAGCACAAACGAATGTGTCAGTGAGTGAGGCAGTAAAGGAATAAGATGAAGAACAGACAGACAGGACAAGGCAGAATTTTGTGTGTAAGTTTAACAGAATAAGAGAAAAACAGCATTATAAAAAGCTGTATTATTCAATAGCCAGCTATATTAATATGAATTATTTTAAATATGATTACATGCTGACAGTACTGCAACTTGTAAGCAATTTAAAGGCATCTTCACACCAAGGATGAGTCCAGCTATTTAACATTTAATGACACAGAGCAACAATTTTGGAATCTCTTTGACTCTTTCAGATCAAATTTGTCCAGCTGATGAACAATAAAAACATTGACAGCCAATCAGAATCCACCAGACTTTAAAGAGCTTGAGCATTTAAATGGCAGACAACAATCGCAGCGTGCAGTTATAATAAACAGAACATTGTCTGTTGGTGTGGATGCTAAAATAGTTATCATTACAGTTCTTGCTGTGAACAGCTATAAGTGGTCTGATTTGGCCAAATTAACTGGAGATCTGATTTGTCACATGACAAGTTAAACTAGCATTTCCTATCTTATTCTGTGACCCTAGTAGGCGCTGTTGCCACTGTTTGGCTTTAACTCGCTCACACAGGTAGATTGGACACGCAAACAGCGTAGGTAAAAAGCACCCGCGTGAGCCGAATGAATGCAGATTTCTTTACATAATCAAACATGGTTATTAAACAGATCTCTGAGTGTTGTTACCTTCTCTACCAGTTTCAGTTTTTGAACAGTACAGCTTTTACAATGTTGAATTGGATTTTTCTTTATTTAATCATTTTTCTAATACTTAGATTATTTTACATTTGTACTTTCATTTCTATTAAAATCATCATAGTGTTAAATTGTGGTTTGTGTGCATTGTTTCTCTTCTCTCTGTCCAGTTGCTCTCTCTCCGTTATGGTAGACTGAATACATTTGAGACATGTGTACAGTTGAAACACCTTAAATAACTTGTGTGCACAAGAACCCAGAGCCGTGATTTTTCTCCATACATTTGTATTAGTGTTCTCAATATTTGATATATTTCAATTGTCTATTATAATGGACATATTATCTAACATTAATGTTAAAAGGATTACATAGCATTTTAAGAAATATACAAAGTGGGTACAGTTGAGACACCCTTTATAGGTTGATATGTACTGTACATAGTAACCGTCCAATCATAGAAAATAAAATACATACAGAGGCTGTGTGTGTTTGTGTACTGGTATGACCTACATTATGGGGACCAAACATTCCCACACATATAGTAATACCAGTACATTTTAACCTTATGGGAATATTTTTAGGTCCCCATGATGAAATAAGCTTATAAATCATACAGAATAATTGAAAGTGTAAAAAGTTTTGAGTGTCGCGTAGGTTTAGGGGTAGGGTTATAGAATATAAGGGTATGTATATTGTTATTTTTAGTGTTATGTTTACATTTGTACGGTTTGCCATATATTTTCTAAATATTTGTTCCTATTTTGCTTAATTGAATCTGAATTAAATAAAGCAAATAAATACATTTATTTTAAACTGAAATTATTTAAAATGCTAATTTTGTAATTTATTACATTTGCTTTAAATGGATAGCCAGCTTTAGAGCATTAAGATTGGATGTCTCAACTGTACCATGCTAGTGTTTCAACTGTACACCATATGGGTACAGTTGAGACAAAAAATGCATCTCAATCACTGCTTTATCACAGAAGAGTTAATTGAACTGATTCATTCAGAAGACTTGATTCGTCATGAACAAGCAAGAATGGGCCACTAAATCACTGATCCGATTCGTTCAAATCCCTGGATTCGTTCAGTTTTCAGTGTGTTTCTTATTCTTCGTCCGAGACCGCCTACTTCTCTACTATATCATAGGGAAAAAGCAGTAGGCGAATAAGTATGTCCGAAACCTCAGTATTCATAGTAGAGCAGGCGAGCATTTCCCAGATGTCCTACTGCTTCAGCCCTTGAGTGCTCATCGATGGATACTTTTCTATCCCAGGAGGCCATGGGAGATCAATACGTCATCATCGAACGTGATGGAGAACAGTGACGAGGCTGTTTACAAATGTATCACCATTCCCTGTGTTAAAATCGCATTTGTTGAGCTACTGTATAGTAAACTGTTGATTTGCTTAAGGCGTAAAGATGCTAGACAGTAACGTTACAGTATATTTGTGATTTTGCTATAAAAATAAGTTTTATTGTGTACATAGCGAACAGGGGATCTCCCGTAGCACACGTACGCCAGAGTGAATTTACATAAACCATATACATCTTAAAGACAATTACACTAAATGTATATTTAATATGAGACAGGAAAATATTCTAAAATAATTACAGATGAGCACATCACAACATGAACAGACATCTATGTGTGCTGTTATGTAGTTCATTGTTGTCAACACTGCTTTAGATTAATGTAAATAAAAAAATCTACATGGAGTAACTAAACATAAGTTATCTATTTTATTTGTCCATTAGTATTGTCGATGAATTGAGAAACATTTGTGTTGGATAAAAAGTGAGTTAACACATCAGCAGCTACCTCAACATGTAAATATAGTATTGAGCAGATAAATCACAGAGGTGACTGAATCTTGTCTGGATGTTACAGGGACAGATGAGACACACGTGTGTTTATCCGGTGCAGAGTGACTGATGAAGGAATGCTGCCATCAAAGGCTTTGAGTGAGTATACTACTGAAATGAATAAAACATATTTTCAATCTTAATGTGTAGTTTATTTTCATTATTGTAATTTTAAACAGAGCTATTACAGCACTTTTCTGATTCTTGATTGCTGTACATTTGCTGCAGATCCTTGTGGTGGAGCAGGTGACAGCGGGATTTGTGGAAAAAAGGCAAACCTGAAACAAAAATATAAAGTAAGAAAAAGTAAGAAATAATTTTGTTACTTCTAAAACAGAAATAAAATGACACTGTGCTGTTAAAATTACTGATTTTGTATTATGTTTGTGTAGTTTTGTATGATCTGAAATGTCTGCAGACTCCTGTGAGCAGTGAGGATGGAGAAGTCATCCTGGAAATGGTCCAGTGCCACGGATGAGATGCTTCATCACTCCACCTGCCCTTACTGTCTCATCTGGACCAGATGTTGCTGTGGTCGCTTCATCCTCAGTGACCCCATAGCCAGCGAGAACATCTAGAGAAAGACCAAAAACACATGGAGGATGTGAGTTTGGTCAAGTTTGTTCTGCTTGTTTCTGTTCATACAATATCAATGAAACCCACGTTTCAGAAGCTTCAAAAGCATTGTCAAATATTTTCATGAAGAATCTGAAAGTCAGGCACCATTGACTGATATTGTATGAACAGAAACCAACAATACTTACATTTTACAAGTGTAAAATCAACAGTCTTTTCCAAAGGCAAGATCTTTGAGCAGCTTATCAATGTCTCCTTTGTGCAGATATTACAAACATTGCAAACATGGAGGACAACCTACTAGGTAGGGTTGTGGATTTATTGATGCTATGAGATATTTGTGCACCTGTCGCTCTTATTTTTGTTTTATTATTATTACTGCAGAACATACAAGCTCAGGGAAAGATGGTAGTATCTTTAACAACGAACAACCATAATGACCAAAAAAAAAAGAAAAGAAAACATAACTATAATGGGTTTGCGTACATCATAGTATGAGTTTATATACACAGAAAAAAATATTAAATATCTTTGAATAGTCATAACATTTATATAATGATGCATTAAAATTGCATTTGTTTTTGTTATTTATAAGCCCTAGGGATGAAACGAGAGACGTTCAACAAGAAAATGAGGAAAACAAAGAAGAATTTAAGCCAGTTTTGCATGTGAATGAAAAAGTTTGCACCTCAAATTAAGACATTAATAACATATTCAAGAGATAAGGATTTTGGTTTCTCGTAATAAAAAATAAAACCTTTAAGGATTAAACTGGGTTATATTAGTTGAGTTAAAAATATAAAAACTTAAATCAACCCAAAATGTATTGGTTATACTACAATCACAAGGGCAGCTGTTTCTTCAACAAAAATTAGCAAATTTCGTCAACATCAAATATTTAGATAGATTAATTGAATCTGTTGCTCATATCTTTTAAGTTTGGTTTTGCGCTTGTTATAACGGCATAGATCACATGATAACGTAAACATGGCGGATCACATTCATCATACTCAACGAGATTTGGCTGTAGAGTACGTACTCTTTTAGCACTAGTTAAGTGAGTACTTATTGAAATTAAGTACCTACTCATTGAGTAGGAAGTTTCGAACGCAGCCGTTGTTTTTAATAGTCATGGGGAGTAAAATAAATATATTCATGCATACGTTTTGGAGTAAAACTCTTCGGACATAGCTTGAACAAAATTGAATACCTCATAAAATCGTGATTAAGACTTTTTTAATGCCTTTTAAGGGCCTTCATTTTTCCAAAGTTGATTTATCAACTTTTAATACTTTTTAAGACTCCACGGACACCCTGGAATTAAAAACAGTGATAATATACATTTACTTATTCATATAAAGAGTACATTTATCAACACCAGTTCAGCATGAACCTACAAAATTATAAATGCTTATGATGTTTCTGGCACACAAATGAAAGATTATCCTTCTGTAAGCATCCAAGGCTAAAACATTATGCAAGTCTACATAGGCATTCAACACACTGTATTTAAATACAATTGAACCTGAATCAAGCAGTGTAATACATCAGCTTATCAGGCCCTTAACCAACCCACTTCCAAAAATTGATTTGAAATCATGCAAAAAAAAAAATGTTTTGTTTGTTGTTTTTTTACGTTCGTTTACGAGTGTAACCTCGGTTCTCTGAAGAGGGAACGAACATTGCGTCAGAGTTCTAACGCTTTGGGAACGCTTTGAGTGATAAATCTTGAAGCACATGTGAAATCAATCCAAGGTGTAATTGGGAAGTCATAGCGGGTGACGTCATGAACCAGGAAGCTATAAAGCCTGCCCAAACGAAGCTGTCACTAGCTTAAAAGTCTGAGCAAGTCGCTTACAGGCACGAAGGAGATATGGCCGGGGACGCAAAGTTCGTTCCCTCTTCAGGGAACCGAGGTTACAGTCATAACCGAACGTTCCCTTTCAAGGAACACCGTTTCGTCAGAGTTCTAACGCTTTGGTAACGTCAGTACAACATCACCACAGTGACGAGTGCCTGTCCTGTGTGAATCTAATGAGCAGCACTGGGACGAGAGCACTTGGGAACCTGGGGTAGAGTCCAGGTCCAAAGAATAAAATCTGATGAATGTGTGCGGTGAGGACCAGCCTGACGCATCACAAACCTCTTGGAGAGCAACTCCTGATATTAGGGCCTTGGAGGCCGCTATACTCCTGGTCAAGTGGGACCGGACAGCCATGGGTGAAGGTTGACCGGCCGACTCATAAGCAAGTGAGATGGCCTCGACCACCCACTTGCTCATCCTTTGCTTAGATGCAGGGGACCCCTTGTTAGGTGGTCCAAATCATACGAACAGCTGTTCATTCTTGCACCACCGGGCAGCTCTGTGGACGTAAGCATTTAATGCCCGTACTGGGCAAAGCAAATTGTGACTTTCCTGGTCCGCATTTTGAAAAGGAGGAGGACAGAAGGCTTGCAGCATAATTGACCTCGCCACATTAGCGGGGACTTTAGGAATGTAACCTGGTCTGGGATGAAGAAATACTTTAACCATGTCAGGTGCAAATTCCAGGCATGAGGGTGCAACCGGCAGTGCTTGTAGATCTCCTATCCTTTTAAGAGATGAGATAGCAAGGAGGAACAATGCTTTTAAGATCAAAAACTTGGCAGGCACCTCCTCTAAAGGCTCGAAGGGAGCCAGGGAAAGGCCTTGCAGGACAATGGCCAAGTCCCATGTCGGCACCCTGGTGCGAGCTGCAGGCCTCAGCCTCAGAGTACCATGGAGGAAACAAGATATTAGGGGGTCTTTCCTCATAGACATTCCACCCAAAGGAATGTGGTAAGCACTTATGGCCGCCACATAAACCTTCAGAGTGGACCTGCAGTGAACCGATTATGCAGGAACTCCAGCACTGTACCAACTGGGCAGTTAACTGGGTCCAGCTGATGGTCACTACACCATGAAGTGAAAACCTTCCACTTTAAGGCATAAAATTTCCTCGTGGATTGAGTTCTGGAGTGGAGAATGGTCTCAACAACCTCTGTTGAGAGACCTGAGTCTATGAGCTGGGCCCCCTCAGAGGCCAAGCCCACAGTTTCCATAGTTCTGAAGAATCCTCAGGGAAAACCCTTTGGTCCTGAACCACCACTGCAGGGGTCTCATGTGCAACAGTCCAAAAGGTATCATGTTGGATGCTGCTGCCATAAGACCTACCAGTCTCTGAAACTGTCTGGCAGTGAGTGACTGGCCTAGCCTTATTCTTTCCACAGCCGACAGGATGGAATCTATACGTGGCGACAGACGCGCCTGCATCGACGTTGAGTCCCATATCACGCCCAGGAAAGTGGTCCTCTGTAGTGGAGAAAGCACACTTTTCTTGGCGTTTAGCCATAAACCCAACTTTTTCAACCTCAGGAACTTCATTTGACATGAAAGGAGGGATATGTGAAAGTATGCGTCCTTAAGATCTATCGTGACAAACCAGTCCTCGGATCTGATCTGTGACACGATTTGTCTCAAAGTTAACACTTTGAACTTGAGCTGCATGACGGAATCGTTCAGAACTCGAAGATCTAAAATGGGAGGCAACCCCCAATTCTTCTTTGGAACTATTAAATACCGGCTGTAAAACCCGGTTTCCCTGTTGGAGTGAGGTACATATTCTATGGCCCCTTTCTCTAACAGAGCTTTTATTTCCTGTTCCATTACCAGAACCTGCTGGGGGGCCACCTCGGTGGACAAAACCCCCATGAACCTGGGCGGGCGAGACCCGAACTGTATTTTATACCCTTTTTCTATAGTCTGCAGGACACAATGAGATGTATTTGGCAGAAGTTTGTATGCTGTCAAAAATTCTACTAGAGGTACCAGCCTCTCGAGACTGGTTTCTGGATTTGTATGTATTTGTGCAGTCAGAACGACGTCCTGAAGCAGTGAACCGGTAGGAAGTGTCTGAGTTGACTGCTCCGAAACCCTCCTCAGAGGGGGCGGGCATCCCAAGGCCACTACGTTTCCGGGTGGAACTTGGGATATGCGCTCGCCGGAGACCGTTGTGCCCTGAAGCATACGAGGTGGCAGGGTTGGCAGACCGGTCCCCTGAGGACATCGAAGGGAGAAGGGCACCGTAAAATGAGGTGTTAACCGCTCTACTTCGAGTTGGGAAGTCCTCACTGGCCTGAGCCCTCGGGCATCAGGACCTTTTACCCGCAGCCTTCTTGGAATTAATAACGGTCCTCAGATCCCTTTTTTTTTTTACCCTTTGAAGGCTGCGGTTGAGTGTGTTTACCATGTCCCCAGTCTTTATGTGGGGGAGCATGATAAGCCACACTCTGCTTTTGTGTGGCACGGTGGGAGGAGCTGGCTTTAGATGTTTGGGGCTGCTCCTGCTCAGCAGCCCTGGAGATATGAATACGGCGGGGGAGGAGTTTCTGGAATGCAGCCGCTTGCTTAGCTGATTCCTGAAATCTCTCGACAACCGAATTCACAGCACCGCCAAAGAGGCAAGAGAGAGAAATGGGAGCAGCCATAAGGAAGTTCTTATCTTTTCCTTTAATGTTACTCAAATTTAACCATAAGTGTCTCTCAGTGGCCACCAGGGCTGCCATAGGCCGGCCGATTGATTTAGCCGTCTCCTTGGCAGCCCTGAGAGACAAATATGTGGCCCGACGCAGTTCGCAAACTGTGTTCGGACTAATACCTTCGCCCTCATCGAGATCTGTTAATAATTCAGCCTGGTAGGCTTGTAACAGCGACATAGTGTGTAAACATGCTGCTGCCTGACCAGCCGCTGAATAAGCCCCTTGAAAAGGAACCAAAAACATTGCAAGTTACATTGTTATGCCAGTAGGTGGTCTTAATTAGTTAGTTAACCAATGAAAGAATACTATGACAAATATATCTCTTTATGGATATACAGCAAATGTGGGGGGTATTATGATTCACGCTGATGCACTTCTGAATAAATGTATTATAGCAAACCAAGTTTAATGACTCTCACACCTAACATACAGCATTATGGTCATTTCACACTGCCACAAAACCTATTTTCTTATTTAAAAAATGCTTATTTAGTTTTGTTTGGTCAGAGCATTAGCTTTTAGGTGCTTTGGGTGAAGAAACATATATAAATTGTATATATATATTGTTTTCATTATATCTAAAATCAAGTAATATCTGCATGCACCTTACTCTGAAGAGAACAGATAATAAGCTATTAGACAGCAATCCTGTCTGCATCATGTCTGGTGTGGAGGGTGGATCTAGAGCTGAATTCTGTCCAAGTTGTCACAACATCTCTTGATTGTCTGTCTTCACGAACAGCCCTGAAATGCAATTCAAATATTATCAATGATTATTATAAATGTAATGTGATGCTTTTACATTCCCAACGCTCATTTTGATCTTGGTGGTGAAGTTTGATTAAGATTTTAAGTTTTAAACACCTTTTAGGCTTGTGTGAGGTTTCCACAAGCAACAAAGTCTACTTGAACAAACATTTTACTATATTTAAAGTTTAGAAAATCTTACTTCTAATTTCCATTTTCACTGTCCATTTGGTATGGCAGATGACCCTTACAGACTGTTTCACTTTGAAGTGAGGCACAGTCACATACTCGGTTCTGCCTTACCATTATTCATTTTCATTTCAAAGCACTTTTTTCATCTGTAAAAAAAAAATACAGTTTCATCTGTGTCTCGTTTTGAATTATTTTGTACACCTCTATAGGTTGCAGTGTCCTCAATACATTGTTAAACAGGATGGCCTTGTAAGACATACATGAATAAAGAAATATTTTATATTTATTTGATGTATTTTTTAATTTTCTGATTAACTTTTGAATGTTTGAGGTTTTACTTACTAGTCAAATGGTTCATAGAGCCTTGGAGATGTTCTTCGATAAGAGGTCCCCACCAACTCTACAGCATGGCCATCAGCAGCATGGAAAAATATAGGAACATAACAAATCTGTCACAGAGCCAACAATATGTAGTATACAACATCAGGTTTATTATAATTAAACTACAGCAGATGTGAAATGCAGGAAAGAGAATAATGTAACCTACAGAACATGCAAAAAAATCTCAAAAAAAGAGAATTTATGTTTTTAGGTTTTAAAGATGTATGATGATATAGATCAGTGGTTCTCAGCCTTTTTTTGTGCAGTATTATTATTACATTACATATATATATATATATATATAATGTAATAATAATAATATATTGTCTCTTAGGAATGCACATTTGATTTTGAGTTTACAGTAGTAGTTTGAGTTAGGATACAGACATAAATTTATGTTCATTATTAAAATCAGTAACATCTGTTAAATATTGCAACAACCTCCTTTTTATATATATATATATATATATATATATATATATTATATACATATTATATAACATTTAATTTAATGTATGTCTGTTGTATGTGTCAAGATGTGTATGTCTACACTGACTGTTTTATAATTTTGTTCTTTGGACTTGTCCTATCACCAAGACAAATTAATTGTGTATGTAAACACATTAGGCAATAAAGCTCTATCTGATTCTGATTATGTTCTAAGGTTTTTCTATGTAATATCCGATGTTTCCTCTTCAGTGTCATGTGATCTTTCAGAATTCATTCTACTATGCTGATTTGCTGTTGAAGAAACATTTCTGATTATAATCACAGTTGAAAATTGTTCTGCTTATGAAGTGTGGAGACCGTTATACAGTGACAGGATTCTTTGATGATTTGAAAGCTCAGAAAAAAAACTGTATTTATTTGAAATATATATATTTTTCTTATATAAATGTAATGCATCCCTGTCGAACAAAAGCATACATTTCTTAATGTTTAAAAAAATACAAATAAAACAACAATATGGTAATCACAAAACTTTTGAATGGTAATATCATGAGTCAAATGCTAGAATCAAGCTTAGAAATATGTCGTTGTTGTTGTTATTTTACCTCTCTTGGATATGATCTTAGAATAGCTTTATTATGTGTCATATTCATTTATACAGCAGATTCAACTAGGATATTTACATCACGCTCTCTTTTTCTTATGTAGTCTTGTTTTGCGCATAATTATTTTATTTTGTAACAAGAATTCAATAGTAATTTATACTCAACATACAGGAAAACATATATTGATCATATCCTCCATGATTACATTTTGGATTTTGAGTGTGAATCTTTATTGAATTCATATTTAAAAACAAAATTTGTCTCACACAATATCAAACTTCCACTCCAACACACATTATAACAACTATAGTTATCTGAAGCTAAAGGCCATAATCCAATCTTTATTCCATTATTATTTATACATTTTTTTGCCTCTATTTAAAGCCTAATTAAGAATATATGTTTTGGTTATGACTTGTAATGTTGTGCATCATGCATTTGTATAAATTATATAACATTTAATTTAATGTATGTCTGTTGTATGTATGTCAGATGTGTGTTTATAAGTTCTGGACAACTATAATTATTATAGTTTTATAGTTTATAATTTTGTTCTTTGGACTTGTCCTATCCAATTGTGTCATGTGATCTTTCAGAATTCATTCTACTATGCTGATTTGCTGTTGAAGAAACATTTCTGATTATAATCACAGTTGAAAATTGTTCTGCTTATGAAGTGTGGAGACCGTTATACAGTGACAGGATTCTTTGATGAATTGAAAGCTCAGAAAAAAACTGTATTTATTTGAAATATATATTTTTTTATAAATATAAATGTAATGCATCCCTGTCGAACAAAAGCATACATTTCTTAATGTAAAAAAAAAAAAACAAAAAAACAACAACAACATGGTAATCACAAAACTTTTGAATGGTAATATCATGAGTCAAATGCTAGAATCAAGCTTAGAAATATGTTGTTGTTGTTGTTATTTTACCTCTCTTGGATATGATCTTAGAATAGCTTTATTATGTGTCATATTCATTTATACAGCAGATTCAACTAGGATATTTACATCACGCTCTCTTTTTCTTATGTAGTCTTGTTTTGGTGCATAATTATTTTTATTTTGTAACAAGAATTCAATAGTAATTTATACTCAACATACAGGAAAACGCATATTGATCATATCCTCCGTGATTACATTTTGGATTTTGAGTGTGAATCTTTATTGAATTCATATTTTTAAAAACAAAATGTCACTGTCTCACACAATATCAAACTTCCACTCCAACACACATTATAACAACATCTAGTTATCTGAAGCTAGTCAAGGCCATAATCCAATCTTTATTCCATTAATTTTTTTATAAAACATGCCTCTATTTAAAGCCTAATTAAGAATATATATGTTTATGAAACGTTATGACTTGTAATGTTGTGCATCAAAATAGATCATGCATTTGTATAAATGATCATCATTGTGTATCATCCAAGTACAGTGCAACACATGGTCAAAGAACAGATGACAGAGAATAACATCAATGTAGGTTGCAAATTTTTTCTTAGGCCACTGACATGGTGGTGAACGTTATTTCATTCATTGACAGAGGATGAACGTTTTAAAATATAAAAGGTAACAGAAAAGTCTAATAGGGTTCATCACAATGTTGTCACCAACCCTAGAGTCTAACAATAAATAATTGAAATGGTTGTTGGTTCATATGTCTATTTCTGCACTACTATTGGAAATGGGTTTAGACATAATCATCCAGGTGTTCTGGGATTCTTGGTTTCACTGTGCAAGGAAACTTTAAACCTTTACTTGTGAATGTTGTGATAATATTTTATATTTGTTTGTACAAATGTTTAAATATGATATATTGGAAACATGAAAAAAAAACAATGACAATTTCAGCTAAAAAAAAAAGTTCAGCAGTGTATGATAGTTCAAGTGGTTATGAATCAAACACATTTGTCAGTTCCTTCCATACAGTACATCAATAGCTAAAGTGATGCATACTGTATTGTGTATTCTGGTGGTATGCAAATCATTTGGTGACAATGTCATCTAGTTTTAGGTCAGAAGAAGCTCATACTCAAGAGAATTTAAAGGGATCAGCCAAAACTGAAAATTCTGCCATCACTCATTCACCCTTATGTTCCAAACATGGGGGTGGGGGTTACTTAAAACATCCAAAATAAAAATAATTAGTATATTTTTCCACATTGTAAGGTTTTTATTTATATCACACAGTATGCATGGTGTTACACAGTGTTCAGTTAGATCATTGATAGTCATTTGGTTATATATACATATTTGGTCTAAAATGTATTAATATTGTTATGATTTAAAAAGATTAAATAGGCTGTTTGTGTGATTATTTTTTTCTTTGAGTTACATGGAACCAAAGTGCATAAAGTGTGAATAAGTTTAACATTACCAACATTACCCCTTAAAATGAAATGTGTAATATCAAATAAATTAATTAACATGTAAATATGGTAAACCTTACAGAAATAGTAAATAATTTTTTCATCCATTAAATAGTACTGAAAATAAATTACATTAATCACAATTTAAGATTCCGTCTGTCCAGCAATACAGGCGCAAGAAAATAAATAGTGTATTATAAAAGCTCTAAGACAGCATAATCATTATGGAAAGTTAAATGTAAACTTTAAAGTACCACCATCACAATTTGGATTAGTAATATAAGTAATTAGTCATTAGTGTTAGAAAATGTTCCTGATGTCTCGAGTTCTCTAGAAATGGTTGTTTTGAGTAGTGTATTGTACATTGTATGACCGTCTTCTGGACCACCGTCTTCTTATTGCTGGACAACAACCACAGAGCAAACACTGAGGACAGAGAGAGAGAGACTGGAATTTACCTTCTTGACATTCATAGGTTTCAGGGAAATTATTATTATCAAATGCATATCATATTCCTGTTATCACTAACCACTTCAAATATAATATGCATATTTGTTATTAAATCTTTACGCAACTTACACAAAGGAGAATCCAGCAAGGTACGAGGATGATGGCAATAGCACAGGGGACAATGATGGCTACAATCCATGCTGAACTAGTGCTGTTATTTGTGATTGTAGTGCTCAGCACCGTGGAGTAAAAGGTGGTTCTTGTTGCAGCAGGTGTAGTTGTGGTAATAGTCTCTGTAGATGGCAAGGTGTAAAATATTTAAAATTAAACAAATCTCAAATAGTTATAAAACTAATAATAGTAACATTTATGTGTAGAAGAACATACCATTATTAATCCCAATAAGTGCATAGAGAAAGGAACTGGGTTTCTGGATGTCACTTTCTGAGAAAACATAGTGTACCTCTGCCTGAATAGTGGTGGAATTACTCCTGTGGAGAAATTAAAATGTACATTGATGCAAATGAACCCTTCAAGAATATATCAATGTACTACTTCCTTTACTTCTGATCTAAGTACCACATTTAAACTAGATGTCTAAGAATCAATGGACATTTCTTTTCTAATAAAAGTTTAAAGCTTACGTGAAATTGGTATCTTTGAACACAAATGGAGTGGCAGCTGGCTCATTTAGGATCTCATTCAGCTAAAAAGATAAGCAATGAAAACAAATGAATTGTTATATCAATAGTTGAAGTTGATACAATTTGAGCTTAATAGTTAAGCTTAATCAAAAACAAAGCTTAATAAAAATATGGACATTTTAAATACAAATCATATCAGACTCACCAACTTATTTATGGAGTCCTGGATTAAATTATATGCGGTATCCCTGGTTTCAGGTTTCTCAGACATGGTAACATTGTTGATTTCAAATCCAAAATTCAGGCCATATGACGTATCAGAAATTTCTTTAAAAAAATACATGAATTAATAATAATAGCACACATTAACTGACACTGTATGCATATAATTTATTTTACTGACTGAACAGAAAGAGAAAACTCACTTGTGTAAGTGACATCCGCAAAGCTCACAGGGGTACCCAATCTTTGTGACCTTAGTTCTCGTTTAGTTCTGAGATGTGCGGCCAGCAGATTGGTGACCAACTGTAATATTTTAGCTTCACTTGGTACAGGGCCCCGTGTGATAAATATGAGCCGAATGTAAATAATCACCCTGACAATCCTGAAAAAGGTAAATAAGAATAAGGGTGAGTGAGATAATGAATAAAATGACTAGCTTTTACACAACACAGTTTATTCTTACATTTTATACTTACACATTTGGTGTCTCTATAGGTTTTTTTGTTGTTTTATTCACTGTTGGGGCTGGAGTAGTTAGGCCTGTGGTGTAAAAAAGATTTTAGGAGATATTTAAGGAGAATAATAATGCATAAAAATAATATAGTACATTTAATAGTACATTAAAAAATTGAAATAGTAGTTAATAGTGTTAAAGTGTCATATATTAAATTAATATATATACAACTTATAGTTGTCTCATCTATAGTTGCAGTTGGAAGTGTACTTGTACCAGCCAAAGTTGTTGTTATTTCATCAGTAGTTGTTACTGGAAGTACTCTTGTTATTTCAGACTTAGTTGTGGCTGTTGAGAATGATGGAGGGGTGCTTGTGTTGGCAATATTTGTTGTTGTTCCAATAGGGATACTTGTCGTTGTTGTTTCATTTGTTGTAGATGGTATTGCCACAGTTGAGGATGTTTGAGTGTCAGATGTGGTAACCAAAGTTGTTGTTGCATCAGTAGTTGTTGTGGTGTCAGACATCATTTTGATTGCAGCATCAGATGTTGTTGATGTTGGTGCCACAGTTGATGATATTGGAAAGACGGTTGTGGCTGCCAAAGTTGTTGTTGCTGCATCAGTAGTTGTTTTGGTGCCAGACAGAGTTGTGGTTGATGCATTAGTTGTTGTCACTGATGCTATAGTTGAGGATGTTGATACAGTGGTTGTGGTAGCTAATGTTGTAGTTCCATCAATAGTTGTTGAGGTGTCAGGCAGAGTTGTGGTTGCTGCATCAGTTGTTGATGCTGGTGCTATAGTTGAGGATGACTGAGGGGTGGTTGTGGAAGTCAATATTGTTGTTGCATCAGTAGTTGTCGTGGTTTCAGACAGAGTTGTGGTTGCTGCATCAGTTGTTGATGTTTGAGGTGTGATTGTGAAATCTAAAGTTGTTGTTAAATCACTAGTTTTTGTTGCATGAGGCATAGTGGTTGTTTGTTCATTAGTTGTTGAAGTTGGTACTCTTGCTGAGGATGTTGGAGGGGTGGTTGTGGAAGCTAAAGTTGTTATTGTATCAGTAGCTGTGGTGTCAGACAGAGACGTGGTTACATCTCTGATGGCTACAACCCATGCTGAACTAGTGCTGTTATTTGTGATTGTAGTGCTCAGCACCGTGGAGTAAAAGGTGGTTCTTGTTGCAGCAGGTGTAGTTGTGGTAATAGTCTCTGTAGATGGTAAGGTGTAAAATATTTAAACAAATCTCAAATAGTTATAAAACTAATAATAGCAACATTTATGTGTAGAAGAACATACCCTTATTAATCCCAATAAGTGCATAGAGAAAGGAACTGGGTTCCTGGATGTCACTTTCTGAGAAAACATAGTGATCATCTGCCTGAATAATTCTGGAGTTACTCCTGTGGAGAAATTAAAATGTACATTGATGCAAATGAACCCTTCAAAAATATATCAATGTACTACTTCCTTTACTTCTGATCTAAGAACCACATTTAAACTAGATGTCTAAGAATCAATGGACATTTATTTTCTAATAAAAGTTTAAAGCTTACCTGAAATTGGTATCTTTGAACACAAATGGAGTGGCAGCGGGCTCATTTAGGATCTCATTCAGCTAAAAAGATAAGCAATGAAAACAAATGAATTGTTATATTAATAGTTGAAGTTGATAAAATTTGAGCTTAATAGTTAAGCTTAATCAAAAACAAAGCTTAATAAAAATATGGACATTTTAAATACAAATCATATCAGACTCACCAACTTATTTATGGAGTCATTGATTAAATTATATGCGGTATCCCTGGTTTCAGGGATACTTGTCGTTGTTGTTTCATTTGTTGTAGATGGTATTGCCACAGTTGAGGAAGTTTGAGTGTCAGATGTGGTAACCAAACTTGCATCAGTAGTTGTTGTGGTGTCAGACATAATTTTGATTGCAGCATCAGATGTTGTTGATGTTGGTGCCACAGCTGAGGATGTTGGAAAAGTGGTTGTGGCAGCCAAAGTTGTTGTTGCTGCATCAGTAGTTGTTGTGGTGCCAGACAGAGTTGTGGTTGCTGCATCAGTTGTTGATACTGGTGCTATAGTTGAGGATGACTGAGGGGTGGTTGTGGAAGTCAATATTGTTGTTGCATCAGTAGTTTTGTGTGGTTTCAGACAGAGTTGTGGTTGACACATCAGTTGTTGATGTTTGAGGTGTGATTGTGAAATCTAAAGTTGTTGTTAAATCACTAGTTTTTGTTGCATGAGGCATAGTGGTTGTTGGTTCATTAGTTGTTGATGTTGGTACTCTTGCTGAGGATGTTGGAGGGTGGTTGTGGAAGTCAAAGTTGTTGTTGTATCAGTAGTTGTTGTGGTGTCAGACAGAGTTGTGGTTGATGCATCTTCTTTTAATGTTAGAGGTGTGGTTGTGAAATCCAAAGTTGTTGTTACATCACTAGTTTTTGTTGTGTCTGGCATAGTTGTTATTGGTCCATTAGTTGTTGATGTTGGTATTGTAGATGTTGGAGGGGTGATTGTGGAAGTCAAACTTGTTGTTTCATCAGTAGTTGTTGTGGTGTCAGACATACTTGTGGTTGCTGAATCAGATGTTGTTGATGTTTGTGCCACAGTTGAGGATATTGAAATGGTGGTTGTGGCAGCCAAATTTGTTGTTGCATCAGTAGCTGTCGTGGTTTCAGACAGAGTTGTGGTTGCTGCATCAGTTGTTGATGATGGTGCTATAGTTGAGGATGGTGGAGAGGTCGTTGTGGAAGTCACAGTTGTTGTTCTATCAGTAGCTGTTGTGGTGTCAGACAGAGTTGTGGTTGCTGCATCAGTTGTTGATGATGTTGGTGCCACAGTTGAGGATATTGAAAAGATGGTTGTGGCAGCCAAATTTGTTGTTGCTGCATCAGTAGTTGTTGTGGTGTCAGACAGAGTTGTGGTTGATGCATTAGTTGTTGTCACTGATGCTATAGTTGAGGATGTTGATACAGTGGTTGTAGTAGCTAATGTTGTAGTTCCATCAATAGTTGTTGTGGTGTCAGGCAGAGTTGTGGTTGCTGCATCAGTTGTTGATGTTTGAGGTGTGATTGTGAAATCTAAAGTTGTTGTTAAATAGCTAGTTTTTGTTGCATGAGGCATAGTGGTTGTTGGTTCATTAGTTATTGATGTTGGTACTCTTGCTGAGAATGTTGGAGGGTGGTTGTGGAAGCTAAAGTTGTTATTGTATCAGTAGCTGTGGTGTCAGACAGAGATGTGGTTGATGCATCAGTTTTTAATGTTAGAGGTGTGGTTGTGAAATCCAAAGTTGTTGTTACATCGCTAGATTTAGTTGTGTCTGGCATAGTTGTTGTTGGTCCATTAGTTGTTGATGTTGGTACTGTAGCTGAGGATGTTGGAGGGGGGGTCGTGGAAGTAAAAGTTGTTGTTGTTGCATCAGTAGTTGTTGTTGCATCAGTAGTTGTTGTGGTGTCAGACAGAGTTGTGGTTGATGCATCATCTTTTAATGTTAGAGGTGTGGTTGTGAAATCCAAAGTAGTTGTTACATCACTAGTTTTTTTTGTGTCTGGCATATTTGTTGTTTGTCCATTAGTTGTTGATGTTGGTATTGTAGATGTTGGAGGGGTGGTTGTGGAAGTCAAACTTGTTGTTGCATCAATAGTTGTTGTGGTATTAGACATACTTGTGGTTACTGCATCAGATGTTGATGCTGGTGCTATAGTTGAAGCTGTTTGAGGAGCGGTTCTTGAAGTCATAGTTGTTGTTTTAGTAGTTTTTGTGGTGTCAGGCATATTTGTTGTTGCTGCATCAGTCGTCGACCTTGGTGCTGTAGTTGAGAATGCTTTAGAAATGGTTGTCATAGCCAAAGTTGTTGTAGTTTTTCTTTCCATTATGCTTGTACAAATTTTATTTGGTTTTGCATTTGAGGGGTGTTTTGGATGCTTTCTTTTGTTTATTTTAGAAAGTAATTTTGAGATTAAATCTTGAGTTTTTGATTGCACACATGTTTCCGCAGAATCCTCAGTTTCTTTATGGTCTCTCTTTCGGTCTGATTCTGTTGATTTACCAAGTACTGTCGTGTATCCGTAAACCATCCAACAGATACATACTGTGAAATAAGATATTTCATTGTTGTTTATTCTTTAATTTTTTTAGTTACTTTGTTTCACATTTCAGTTATTTTTATCTATTTTTATTTGTCCTTACGTGATTTCCTTACATTTTATCTTTAAAACATTGTATTATGTAACATAAAATGTAAAATAAATTTACTCACATATGGTGAGGAAAGTTTTCCTCCCGCCATCATACCTATAGGTGAAGTAATTGACAATGTAATTAGGTTTTGTTTCAATGTTTTCTTAAGTTTAAATGTTAACTTAAGTTTTAAATGTTAAATGTTTAAATGTTAAAATGTTTTCTAATTTAAGTGAAAGTGAAAGTGAAGTGACGTGTGGCCAAATGTGGTGACCCATTCTCGGAATTTGTGCTCTACATTTAACCCATCCAAGTGCACACACACAGAGTTGTGAACACACACACTAGAGTGGGGCAGTGGGCAGCCAATGCTGCAGCGCCCGGGAAGTGCATTGCTCAAGGGTCTCACCTCAGTCGTGATATTGAAGGTGAAGAGAGCACTGGTTTTTCACTCCCCCCATGACAATTCCTGCTGAACAGGCACGTGCAGAGGGGGCGGAGGGTGCTTGAGCACCTGCCCCTTTGCCCCATGATGCCCAAAGTGCCCTTTGTCAAGGCAATGTTTTTATTTTTATTAATTTTTATTAAACACCCTTCTGTGAAGGCCTGCCCAATCTAACTATTAGTTAAATTAATGATTAATAATTTAGCTGTAAATAAAATCACCCACATGATAACCGCTCACCTGACGACCTCATCCGAACGATCCCTCACGCTCAGGCACCACTTCAATATCGTCTACGGTTGCAGCTTAAGTAAGTGGGGTTCTCAGTGGTATGCTTGTTTACTTATCATTATTATTATTTTACAAGAACAACGTGAAGAGAACATGCATTGCTTTTGTTTAAATCGCTGTGTTTAGCCTGCAGCAAACGCCACTTCTAACGTTATACACAGCAGCAGCACCATAAAAAAAGGTGCATGTGTTCACTTCCTTCGTGCTATTTGAGGGAGAAAAGTTTCATTGGGGTGGAAGGGTCTGGTCTTTTTAATGTCATTTGACTAAAATCTATTCATACTTTTACTTTTATTGTTGCAGTATTTACAGCATCCGCATCAATACGCGTATCAGCAAGGAATACGTCACTATACATTGCTGTTATGATATTTTGTGCACAGCCCTATTTAAAGCCTTGTTTCATGTGCCCCTTTTATATTTTGAGCACCTGCCCCTCCAAAGGTCTCTGCACAGCCCTGCTGTTGACCCCCAAACCCCCAACCTTCGGGTTACACTTCCGACTCTCTGTCCATGAGGCCATGACTCCCCCAATTTAATTTAAGTTATCCAAAATATTGAAGAGCCTAAGACCAGTGTCTTGTTTCAAATTTAAATTATGTGTTTTTGATGCATTTTGATTTGTTTTGATGATTCTTGTTGTAATCTTTGATGATCAGCTGACCTTCAAAGAGCACATTGCAAAGACTGCTCGATCTTGCAGGTTTGCACTTCACAACATCAGAAATATCAGGCCCTTTCTGACAGAGCATGCTGCACAACTTCTTGTCCAGGCCCTGGTCATTTCTAGGCTGGACTACTGCAATGCTATTCTGGCTGGACTTCCATCAAACACAATCAAACCTCTAAAAATTATTCAGAATGCAGCAGCACGACTGGTCTTCAACGAGCCCAAAAGAGCACATGTTACACCTCTCTTTGTCTCCTTGCACTGGCTACCAGTTGCAGCTCGTATCAAGTTCAAGACACTGATGATTGCATATAGAACAACCACAGGCTCAGCACCCTCTTACTTCCACTCACTATTACAAATCTACATCCCCTCCAGAAGTCTGAGATCTGCTAGTGAGCGACGCCTCGTGGTACCATCACAGAGAGGCTCAAAATCACTCTCCAGAACATTCTTGTTCACTATTCCTGGCTGGTGGAATGATCTTCCCACCCCCATCCGGAATGCTGGATCCCTGTCAATCTTCAAGCAACAACTGAAAACTCATCTCTTCAAGGTTCAAGGTTTCTTTATTTGTCACATAATAAATTATACAGGGTATAATCAAAAGAATCGGTCAACACTACTTGACTTCTTCATAAAAAATTAAAAAAATACTTCCCTTTTTCCATATCTTCATCTTTCTCTTTATCTTTCTCTCCTTCCCTTGCTAGCTTGTATTTATTTGGACAACGCCTAAGACTTGGTGTTAGGGGCACATCCTCTGTCTGTTTGCCTCTTCAAGATTAATCGCTTTATGTATTCCCCAATTGTAAGTCGCTTTGGATAAAAGCGTCTGCAAAATGACTAAATGTAAATGTAAATGATGTATGTTTGTTGAAAAAATTGCAAATTAGAGTAAAGTTCTCCAATCAGCAGTCACCAAAGATCTCTAAAAAAACAATGACCATCACTTTTTTTCTTCTTGTGAACACTAAAGTTTTTTGCAAATCCTGAGAACTCATAAATTGATAACAACATCAATGCAACACCTGAAGCCAACCAGTACAGCAAAGAACCTGCATTATCACCCACATTTCAGCCCCAGTCATTTGCACATTTGCACTTTATTAAAGCAAAAATAACCTTCTTGTCAAAATATGCCAGTTCACATCTAAACTAAAATAAGATTTGCAGTCATGATTTTGCAATTGCATTGCTTTATATAAACAATAAACGATCAATTCAAATCTTCATAAACTACAAATGTTGGCCTTGTGGTAAAAAGCACATTCCAGGGGCCCAGTTTATGGTAGGGTCACTGTCTGAACACAACAGTGGACAAAGGTTTAACACCTCTTAGAGGGCAAGAAGAAAACTCTTGGTACCAAGCCCGGGAAAGACAGGACTTCCCATTATTTCACATGCAGTTTCTGCTAGAAAGTTGGGCGGATTATTCTTTTCCGATTAAAAGATTAATCGGATTAAATACAATTATTAAATTTATTGACAAAAACACACTATTCCACATTCTGCTCAATGTTCTTCAAAAAAACTGAAAGCTATGAAAACATACAGTGCTTAATTTATTAGACCACCTGTCATAAAGAGAAAACAAATATTTTAGGAATCTGTCAAAAAAACGTTTACATTGTATAAAGTGAACATAGTTAAAATCTCTATTAAAAATGTAAATAATAATAAAGATAATAAAGACTCAGTGTCAACCAACAGGTGAGAGGAATGTTCTGCAGGAACACGTTCACTTTGATCACTTTGATCTTACTGTCATTTCTTTATCCTGTAAAAGGCAGTTATGGAGCGTCTCACATTTATATTCAGACAATTACATGCTGTTATGCTTTTAAAGTTCCTTTTCTCATAAAATATTCACTCTGCATGTTGACTTTTAAACCTTAAATTAACTTTCAACAACAGATATTTCAGCACTATGGATATTTTTGCGCTGCATATCCTGTTAATTGTCTCCCTCTCTGTGTTCCGTCTGTCTGACGCGTGTGCACGCGCCGGTGCTCATTCTGTATTTTAAACTTAACACAGGCTATCAGGACGGACCTTTATGCAAAAATGGAAATGCTCGTGTGAATTTGTTACATTTACAGGTAAGGATATGACCGTAAACTGAAAGTTTTTTGCGCTGAGGACGCACGCGCATGTGTCACAGTGCCTGACAGGTCAAGCCTTTATATTAATGCATTAACTTAAAGCTCAAAATAAAGAATTATCATGTTTTGGGCAGCTTGGGTCACGTACATCTCCCACGGCATCTCATTCTGTTTCCTCCACTATTTTTAGATGCATTATGTCCATAGAAATGCGTTATTCGTTGCTGTAATTTGAGCAACCGGCTGAAGTTGGACGTGCACTTTGGACAGACCCGACTAATCGATAATGAGAAAAGTTGTCGATGATTTTCATAATCGATAATAATCGATTTTATCGATTATTTGTTGAATCCCTAGTTTCTGCCCTTCACCCACCTTGTTGTATATAATCAGTATGCTTTTCTAATTTGCGTTAGATGTTATACAGCTGATGTCAATTAAGAACAAATAATCTTTAATAATAAGGTTGTTCACCTTAATTTCAGAGAAGCAACAGTTTATCTTCCTATAAGATAACATAACCCTACCATAACAACACTCAACTTAATCGATTGCATTTTTTGCATCTTATGAACTTTATTCCTTTTTCATTTGTGGCAGTCATTCAGTAGTTATTAGGGGTGTAGCGATACACGTATTGAACCATCCGGTACGAGGCTTTTGGTTTGGTATGCATTACAAACCGAAGGATTCATTTTACTAATCCTATTATGTTTGGAAAATAAAAGACCTTACAGTGTGTGAAATATAATGTTCTCAGTGCCACTGCGCTCAACAAGACAGCCTAAACGATGTAACAGGCAGCATGGTTCTGTATGCCCAGTGCCCCGCGATAACCTCCCCTTGCTGGCAGCGTCGAAAGACGATGATCTTGTATCGACGACAGCCAGAGATAGTGTCAAAAACATAAATTACTGGCAATATTAAGAGGATTTGGCATTTCAATTAATGTAGTTGCTACATTCTTACTTTTATTAGACCTATTATTAATATTATTATTATTATTATTATGTAATTACTTTTATCATTAAATAAAAATTACAATTAATTTGCCCTGCAATGAAAATGTTTTAAAATGTATTGTTAAAAAGGTCTATTATACAGCCTATAAATAAAATATTAATACTGCAGTCATCAATAAAAATCAATTAAATAAAAAAGCTTTATGTCAAGCACCGACTTTCAAAAACAACCTGTTTAACACGAAATGCGTTTCTTCTAATTTTTGTTCTTTCTATGTACGTATTACAAGAGAAATAGCCAATGGAATGGAATAGAATGAGTTGCCATATAGGGCTTAAATCAAACTTCACTCACACAAATATACATGAAACACTTGCATACATGAAACAGTCACACATGTATGTACAGTTGTGTTCAAAATAATAGCAGTCCAATATCACTTACCAGATCAATCACTGTTTTTGGTAGAAATTATATTTCTACATTGCAAATATTTTATTAGTAGGTGTGGTAGAGTAATAGAAAACCAACAGTCATGACATGCATACACTAGATTCTGTGTACCTAAATCATTCATTGAAAAGGGTGTATTCAAAGTAATTGCAGTGTGAGTTCAATTAGAGAGGTAAGTCAAACTGTGAAAAAAACTGGTGTCAAACAAGTGGCCCTTATTTAAGGACGAAGGCAGCAAATGTTGTACTGTGCATTTCTCTCTGAAAATCTGAGTAAAATGGGTTGTTCCAGACATTTTTGAAAAGAACAGCGTGCTTTTATTAAAAAGTTGATTAGAGAGGGGAAAACATATAAAGAAGTGCATAAAATAATAGGCTGCTCATCTAAAAGGATATCAAATGCTTTAAAATGGCAACCAAAACCAGAGCTACGTGGAAGAAAATGGAAAACTACCATTCGAATGGATTGAAGAATAGCCAAAATGGCAAAGACTCAGCAAATGATCAGCTCCAAGGTGATCAAAGAAAGTCTAAAGCTACCCTTGAGTACTGTAAAAATTAGAAGACGCCTATGTGAAGCCAAGCTACCTGCAAGATGCCCCTGCAAAGTCCTAATTAATAGAGATGTTGTACAAAGACATAAATAGATCAGTATCGTTACCATTTGGGACTTCTAAGAGGTTTAATATTAATAGAGGTATTAGACAAGGGGATCCGACAAGTCCGTATTTATTTATTTTAATAGCCGAACTGTTAGCAATATATGTGAAAAATAGTAAAGATATCAGGCCTTTGAATGTTTTAGGGACTCCGGTATTGGAAAGTCGATTAGCAGACGATACCACCCTGTTTCTTAGTGATGCAGAGCAGATTCCAGTTGCCATTAATCTGGTGTCTCATTTTTCTAAATCTTCTGGTCTGAAATTGAGCTGATGGCACTTCATAATCATGCCGAATCTCATTTGATTAATATTCCCTTGAAAAATTAGATAAAGTATTTAGGAATTGTTATTACTAAAGTAATTTAATTACTTAAATTAGAGAAAAGTGTAACTTGATTGAAAATATGACAAAAGTCAAAATATTTTACATATGTGGGTTCAAAGGGATATATCTATATTTGGAAAAATTCTCTTTTTTGGAACACTTTCCAGGTTGATTTACCCGGCTTTTTCTTTGAGTTTATCTGATAGTTGGATAAAAGACATTAATCAAATTCAGTATAAATGTATCTGGGAAAACAAACACCATTAAATCAGACAATCAGATGTAGTGAAGCCGATTAGTTAGGGAGGGTTGAACGTAATTGATTTCGATGTTATGAATGGTACCCTTAAGTTTAAGTGGCTCCAAGCCTTCCTTAGAAATAAACATTCTGTTTGGAATAATAAGTATATTCTTAAGAGGAACTGTTTTTTTCAGGACTGGATGGACAAAGATGTCTTGTCCATTGTGCACATTATGGATGGGAATGGAAATTTCCTTGGTTATGAATATTTTTGTGAAAAATACTATATTATTTGTATGCAGGATTTATGTGTCTTTGTTGAACGCTGTTCCTGCTGGTTTGGTTCAGTTGATTAAAGGTGCATTGTGTTATTCACCTGTGATACCAAGATTAGGTAATCTAATCATCTCTGGTATTAATTTTACAGAGCAGAGCTGTAATAATAAGGTTTTAAGAACATTAGTAAATACGCAAATTTTCCCTTCAAAAGTAAAGAACAGACCCATTGTTTTTGATTTTCCTGAAGATAAAGTGGTTCGAAATAGAACAAGATTTATCTTTTCCACTTCTACCAAAGGCAAAAGAAGAAGTTAATAATATCCATCCCTGTAATGGGTTCCTCAGACACAGATTTTATTTGGATTGTAATGAATGCACTTTTTGTGAAACAGACATCGAGTCATTGGAACATTTGTTTTATTTATGCAAATTTTCAAAAAAATTATGGGATGACCTCTATGCTTGGTTAAGTTTGAAGTATGTAATACCTGACTTTTATTTTAAAACCGTAAAATATTTGTCCTTTTGTCGGAATTGTGATGTTGAATTTTTGGTTGATAATATTGTGATTTTGGCCAATTACTTCATTCATAAATGTAGATTCTTTAATAACCCTCCCGATTTAGTTCTTTCCCAGCAAGATTTAATGATCTTCTTCAAATCCTTGAAGATCATGCGTTCTGAAAAAGCCCTTATACTGTGTGGCCTTTTGAAGGTGTTTGTTGATGATTAAGCCCCTTTTATATTTATTTTTCTGTATTTCTGTATTTTATTTCATTTGTTTATTTATTTTTTTCGTGATTTTTCTATTATGTTTATTTTGTTTATCAGTATTTTTTGTTATGCTGCTATTGTGACTTTTTTTAAATTGTATCAAGAATGTTCTGACTTGTTAATTGGTGTTTTCTGTCAAATTTGCCTAAAACGCCTAAAAAAGGCATACCCAAAGTAAATTGCATGCTGTTCTTGGGCCATTTGGATGATATGCATGGTGGTGGTCTCCTTTGAAAGCTGACACTCTGAGGTGTGTTTCTCAACAGTCAGAATCACTGTAAGTCTTACTGATATTGAGTAATAGCACTTTGAATACACTAAACAAATTACAAAAATATTCCGCTTGCATTTTTTGTGTAAATAGAAGCCTGCAGATGACTATAGCTGGGAGGTATGAACTGGAAAATACATTGGGATCACAGAATGAAGCCTTACCAAGCCAAATTTCATATTTGATAAACATTTTATTAGAAAATTTGTGTTTTACACATGTTTATCTAATTTTATGTCTAGACGCTTCCAAACAAAATTACACTTGGGCGACTCCAAACGACCCTTTGTAACCAACGACACATACAATGCTGTAATTCTTGAATGCTTTAATGTACAGTCATCATTGTGGGCTCTAATGAAAGGTTACACTTAGAGCTATTCAATTTCTCATCCAGATTCACTGTCAATAATTGCTGACACATAGTAACTGAAGCATAAACACATTATAGTGACATTTATTTATAGAATCCAAAATGTGTACAGATTCCCCGCATACAAAATTAATATTTATACATTTCTGGATAAATATACATATAAACTGCTGTGCTGTGCTGCTCATATTTATCACGTAGTAAAAATGAAAATGTGAAACCTGTGGATGAGAAACCGAAACAAGAAATGATGGGACGAGTTCAATGCCGAGTGAAAGAAGAGTTTTATAATGAGAGGACACGCATTTATACAACACTTTATTCAAAAGGAAGAACCGCTCCTGCATCATACGCCATTATGCTATTTCTGCATCATTACACATGCGCACTTCACGAAACTTTCAGTTTCGGTTTTCAATCCGATCGAGTGTTTACTCGTACTCTCACTCGTATTAGAAATGAAATAAACCACCCCCTTCAATCTGATAAAAATGTCATTCCGATCGAGCTCAATCGGATTGATTCGGCTGTTATACATGAAGGCTTTTCATTCCGATTGAGCCATCAATCTGATTACAAATTGATTATTTGGTTGGATTTAATTAAGTGATTGTTGGATGTTCAGGTCTATGCAATTGCACATATTGCTACAAACTTGGGTTTTCACATTTTCGTTCTCTCAAACTCATTCTTTCCCCACTTTCTCTTTTCTGCAACCTGTGTGAATGCGTGTGTTTAGTTAGATTAGTTTTACATGTCTTAGATTTATCCAGTAAAGTCTTATTTATATTGAAAAGAGAAGTATCTTGTGTTTAGTGTTTACAAGTTAATTTCTTAAACTGCCGATCTTGATACTGTGCTAATTAATAGTGTTTTCACTATATTTTGGATTTTAATATCCACTGCAGAGTTGGAGGAGGAGACAGGCGGGAGCAGGAGGAGCCAGGATGGACACAGGCCACAGCATGATGGCAGCCCACGGTGCAGCCGACGGAGCGAGGAGCAATGGTGGAGGAAGGGCTGCGCCAACTCCAGGTGGGCAACTGACGACGACAGAGCAGGTGGTGGTAGAGCCCGAGCCGGAGATGGAGAGCTGATGAGCCAGGGCGACGGGAAGGATCCGGAGGGCCAAGGCGGATCAGATGGCTCTGGTGACCGAGTAATCCATTCCCCGACTGCAAGCGACTACTCTCGCCTATAGGTCTGTGCGGCGCTGCATGAATTCGAACACACCGATTGGTTGCATCCATTGTAACCAACACGTTTTTTCACTGACGCCCCCAACTCGGAAACTTAAAGAAAATTGAGTTTCCCACTCGTAATAACGACTTTGTAGTGGCGTTCCTGTGCATTCAACTTGTACATACGGTGTATCCTATAGTGATGTGACGTACAAAACCGAGGCTTCGAAGCTTGTATAAAAACCGAAACATTGAAGCACTTTATCAGAGCTTAGGTCTGTTCGACTTAAAGCGGCGCTGCACAGAATGGTCAGTGTATGACATAAAAGTACCGTGCGAGTGATTAGAAAGCATAAGGATCCATGGGCTCTCTTATGGCTCTCAGTACTGTGATGTCATACACTGATCATTTTGTGCAGCGCCGCTTCAAGTTGAACATACCTCTTGATTCGTTTTGCCAAGAGTACGTGATCTATGACGTCCGAAGCTTCATTTGCCTGAAAACCACGTAATTGTTTCAGTATCTGCTTCAAACGAAGCAAACCTCAGCCCGTTTCCTTTATATTATATTACATTATAATACATTAGCATTGTTTTCTTTTTATCTTAACTTTATTTATTAAGGTGAAATTAATTTTGTCCATTAAATAAGTCTAAGGACTGAAGCAGAGTTAACATTGACAGATCCCAGATTTAATTCATGAGTTTATGTTTGATTTATTTGAATTATTTTAGTGGCAGTACACTGACACAAATGAATGACTTTGACATTGGCCATTATTTTTAGACAATATATTAAAACAATGTATCAGAAGTAGAACCAGATGTGAAACCAGCACTTTGGAAGGTGTGATTCACTTTTATGACCACAAGATGGCCACAGCATGAACCGTTTTAAAAAGCTTCGAGTAATGAACCTTTTTCCGATACAATTGGGTTGAAAGCTTCACTGGTTCAGAACGCTTCACTTTTCCATCACTAGTATCCGACAAAATCCAATTCATCAAGAGATCCAGAACTAATCTCCTGCATGGAAAGGAGGGGAGATGCGCTTATCTGAACTGTTACTCTCTGATCATGTTTGCATACATTTGCTGCACGTCTCATAAAATGTAAAAAAGGGCAGCGCCTCTAAATAAGAGAAAAGCAGACGCATGGATACATTTTAAAAGCATGACGCCGCGAAAAAGCGCTTAATTCGATCTGTTTTCTGAGAACACAGAGCCGAATCCCACACAAAAGTGCCTCTTAAACAGCGCACGATAGTTGAATTCAGTTCTCTCTCTTGTATTAACGGAAATACACACAAAATGATAGCAAACTGTCCGTTTTGACGAGTATTGACATAAACTCACCCGGTTACGTCTTAAATGAATGTAAACTGTTGTGAGAATATCGGATGTGTGTACAGTCGCCAATTGAATCAGTGTGCATTCAGTTTTAAAGGGACAGCAGACTAATTTATTTGCTGTTGTCTGTGTCCTTATTGTTAATGTATCACAAAAGAAAGAGATAAAATCACTCTGTTCTTAAATGAATCAATTTATTGGCCCTAATAAGGATTAATAAATGTTTTATATATATAAATAAATAATTCTCCTAAAAATAAGGAATTATGCAAGACTAGTTATTATAAATAATTTATATTATAGGCTGTATAGCCATCGGTATTTCAAAAGAAGACCATGCTTCTCTTTATGAGAAGTGGTTTTATTTAATTTTGAGAAAGACATATTATGTCAAAGCGGTTAAATATGTGTCTATATTGCATGTTCAAATCATTCATATTACCAGTTGTTTTCTCCGGGAATACATAAGTTTGGAAAAAATTAAATGTTTAATAAATGCATTTTACTGTAACTAAACCAATTATATTTTAGCCTAAAATCTTATGATATATGGTCGACTAAAACTAAAACAATTCAGATTACTAAAATGTGACTAAAACTAACTTGCATTTTAGTTCAAAGACTATGGCCAAAACTAAATCAAAATGTACTGTCAAAATTAGTATTGCTTTACGGGGCTTATTGATTTTATAAACCGGTTACAAACAACACTTGTATAAAAGGCGATATATATTCATTAACAGTCCCTAAATGTGACAATAAATGTTAGGCTTCTAGAATGGTCCTGTAAACTGCCTCATCTCATAGAACTCAAATCAAAAGAAATGCTGGAAACAGTAAACTTTTAAATAATATTCCCTCTGCACTTCGGAAACGTTGGGCTTTCTCACACACGAGGGCACACATAAACATTTCTCCCGCATGAGAAGAGCTTTGTTTACTTTGGAAGAGCGTGATCTCAAAACGAAAGGTGAAAAACGCAAACATAACAGAAGGGGTCACTCATGCTTCATTAAATAAATAACTGTTTTTGTTTAGTTTTTTTACTTGAAATTATAATTGTATGTTTGCCAATTCAATTACAATCCAATGCTTCTAATGTATGAGTCATGCGGTATAAGTTGTGTAATACTCCGTTTTGATCGGCTTTGGAAGGTCCGTGCTTACCGAGTATTATCCG
Organism: Gymnocypris eckloni scoliostomus; assembly: GCA_027564155.1. Classification (NCBI taxonomy): domain Eukaryota; kingdom Metazoa; phylum Chordata; class Actinopteri; order Cypriniformes; family Cyprinidae; genus Gymnocypris; species Gymnocypris eckloni. The sequence goes on from CM050416.1 coordinate 28,719,587, forward strand.
CGGGTTCTTGGCTATTTCCTGTATCTGTTAAGGCCACTGGATAGAAGAGTCAGACCAAACTGCTATGCTTCGAACTCAGTGTTTATTTTACACATTTTCCATTAACTGTGTCTCTGCCTCATTCCACCCGACTACCCCGTGCGTCTCTCCTTTTTTTTTCTCTTCCCACCTGTTCCTGTTTACGCTCCCTACTCTCGCGATATCTCGCGTACAATCTACTTGATTTAAACCTTCCCCTTTCAATTCTTACATAATACTCCCCTTCCTATAAGAAATGTCCTCATTTCTAATGAATTTGACACTAATTCCTCATAAAACAGAGTGATAACAGATGTTTTTTTTTTTTTACATAACCATGAGAACAATGAGCTCATAACTGGTAAACAACTTACAAGTGTATATAAAACACATACCCATTACGCCATGCGTACTGTATAATGACATAAGTCACATCAGTACATTGCAAGTAAACCATTTAGAACACTTGGAAGTCTTTTAAATGAACCGGCAGTCGACGTAACCGTGGGCGTACATGTGGTGTGGCTGGCTGTGTGACAGGGGACGCTGGGGTCCCAGTGTGAACTCCCCCTACCGCTGAAGTCGGCGTCTGGGGCGGCTGTACCAACGATGGTGTGGGACCAAAGTCTCTCGCATTGTCCATTGAAACATCCGTAAATGGTCAGACAGCTAAAGGTCGGGTTGCTGGCGGCAAACATGACAAATGTGGCCCGGTGGAAGACCCGGGGGTCACTGGTGTAACATGGGGTGGGAGGAGACCTGACAATGTATTCAGGGTGGTCGGTTTGGCGATGAACTGAGGTGAGGGGGGTGTGTGTGATTGTGATTGATCAGTGACGTATGGCTTCATGCGGTTATAGTGAATGACTTTGGTCTTGGCGTGTGGTTTGGACGTATCACGAACAGCAAAATCCACAGGGATAAGACTACCCGGCTGTGCTATTGAGTGTAAAACTTCATAAGGACCCACCCAGCGAGGATGCAGTTTATTATGCTTGTTGGCTGGGTCATCAATGAGTACCAAGTCGCCTGCCTTGTACGGGGTGTATCTAACATGGCGATCATAGTAATGTCGTTGTTGTTCTTGTGCTTTGTCCCTGAAGGCAGTTGCCGATCGATAGGCAGCGGATAATCTGTAGTGAGTTAGCAAATGCTGCGGGCGTGCTAGTTGCTGAATTGACAGAGGAGCCATCTATAAACAGCACGTCCAAGGGAACACGGGCCTCACGCCCGTGTGCTAAAAAGAATGGCGTGAACCCGGTGCTGGAATGATCAATGGTGTTGTAAGCTAATGCGACATGAGGGAGGTGTTCATCCCATTCTCTACCAGACTCAAATAGGCATTTGGCTAGCTCATCTTTTAAGGTGCGGTTAAAGCGCTCCACAGCCCCGTCACATTGGGCATGGTAGGGGGATGTGCGTAACTTTTTAATGTCCATTAACTTGCAGAGGTTTTTAATGAGGTCTGATTCGAATTGTCGGCCTTGATCAGAATGCAAGGCATCCGGAACTCCATGTTGCGGTATATAATGATCAAAGACGCAACCTGCCACCGAGATAGCTGTCTGATCCTTTAAAGGATACAGATTGACAAACTTAGTGTACAGGTCCATCATCACTAAGACGTAACGGTTGCCTCTAGTCGACAGAGGTAGCTCCGTTATGTCTGCGGCAACGATTTCGAATGGTCGATCTGGAGATATGGACATGAGCGGGGCCTGTGGTCGGGGCACAGGTGAACGCCGTGACTGACAGGCTGCACATCGAGTACAATGTTTAGAAATGTCCGTAGCCATGTAGGGCCAATAAAAGAATCGTCTAGCCCTATTTAACGTTTTAGCATGACCATAGTGGCCAACCGAAGTATCGCCGTGAACATGAGTTAGTATGTCCGGGACCAAAGACGTCGGGATGACAATTTGGAGGACGTCGTCAGCAAGAGGAGTGTGCGACATTCTACATAAGACATTGTCGTGAAGGGTTAAACGACTGAATTGTGACCACAATTTTCTGACGTAAGGCGACGCATTTCGGAGCTTCCACCGGGGGGGCTTGTGACCCATTTCTACCCATGAGAGGACGGTGGCTAAGTCAGAGTCAGACCGTTGTTGGTCTGCTACCTTCCAGTCACTTTGAATTCGTATTAGGTTCGCTGTGACATACTTTGGAACAGGCGTGACTATGAGGGAATGAACATCCTTTTTAGGTGTGTGCGCCGGGTTTGCCTGCGATTCAAACAATGGGGTTTGTGTTGCGACCGAAAATGTGGCAGACTCTCGTTTGTCTCCTTTATCATGTTGAACTACCTCAACCTGCGGCCGTCGAGACATGGCATCTGCGTTCAAATGTTTGGCACCTTCGCGGTGACGGACGCACCAATCATAGAGGTCTAATTCGACTGCCCAACGTGCGCGTCTACCCGTTGGATCGTGGTCCAAAGGGAGCTTTTTGAGTCCGATCAAAGGTTTGTGGTCAGTGACGATAGTAAATGGATGGCATGCAAGGTAGTGGCGGAAATGGCGCACCGACCACACAATGGCGAATAATTCGCGATCAAAGGTGGACCATTTCCTTTCCGACGTTGACAGCACGTGGCTGGCGTATGCAATAACATGCTCCTTACCATCCACATGTTGTGAGAGGACTGAACCTACCAAATGCAAGGACGCGTCCGTGTAAAGTAGGAAAGGTATCGAGAGGTTTGGGAATGCCATAATAGGTGGCGATGTCAATGCTTCCTTCAAGATGCTAAACGATTCACTGGCCTGAGCTGACCAAGTGAACGGAACACCCTTGTGTGTTAACCGGTGTAGAGGTTCTGCCGTATGGGCAAAGTTCCTGATAAACCTTCGGTAATACGAACATAAACCTAAGAAAGCCCTAACCTGCGTGACAGATGTTGGAATGGGCCACGTCCTAATTTTATCAACGTTGGACGGGTCAGGCTCAACTCCGGCGCTGGAGACACGGTGACCCAAAAACGTAACTGAGGCGCATGCCAGATGGCATTTAGACGGTTTGAGTTTAAGTCCGGCCGAACGAAAACGTCTGAAGACTTCGCGCAGGTGTTTCAGATGTTGAACGAAGTCTGCGCTGTAAACGATTATATCGTCTAGATAAATCAAGCAAATGCTCCAATGAAGACCACGGAGCACCAACTCCATTAAGCGCTGAAAGCTAGGCGGTGCATTAGATATACCCATAGGCATCATACGAAACTGATAAAGCCCTGCGCCTGTCGAAAATGCTGTTTTTTCTTTGTCTGCTGGGTTAAGCGGAATTTGCCAGTACCCTGCAGTCAAATCAATCGTGCTGAACATTTGTGCTCCAGACAGCCTATCGAGAGTGTCGTCGACCCGAGGAAGAGGATGTGAGTCTTTGATCGTGACAGCATTGAGTCGTCTGTAGTCTACACAGAACCGGTGTGTACCATCTTTCTTTCGAACGAGCACAACCGGGGCTGACCATGGGCTCTGCGACTCCTCAATGACATCACGCTCCAACAGCCTAGACACTTCTTGTTGTAGGATGTTCTGCGTCGCTGGCGATGTACGATATGGGCGCAGTTTAATTGGCGCGGCATTGCCTGTGTTAATGGAGTGTGTGAGTAAATCGGTCTTTCCGTAGTCGTATGGGTGTGAGCTAAAAATGTCAGAAAATTCTGCTAACAAATCCTTAAGCGACGACGTCTGGTCTGAATTCAAGCAGGTGTCTGCTAAAAGCACGTCTTGAACAGCGTGTGTGTCATCAGCAGAGGTATTTACAGCTGAAACTAACGCGTATTCGTCTTGTGTTTTTCCCGTTATGGAGAAAAACTGGCCAACGGGGCATCCCGCCCCCAAGGAGACTGGTTGGCCTGTTGGATTAACGACTCTAACGATGCCCTTCCCATTTTGAATCGTTGTTAAAGTGCGCGCAATGCCTAAGGATGCAGCCTGGGGAGACTGAGGCTCCACAATACCCACAAATGAGTCTGTGAAAGGATTTGCGACTACACCGTCTCTAATAGAAACCGAAATTGTCATTTCTGACATTGGCGGAACCGTCACCTGTGCGACAGTAATCGCTGCGCTATGTAGTGGAGTAAATGACTGTGGTGGTGAGAGAGATGTTGCCGTGTCATACAATCGTATCTGCTTACATGGTATATCTACCGTAACGGCATGTTGGACCATGAAATCCCATCCGATAAGGACCGGGTGGGTTGCTGTTCGTGTTATATGAAAAGTGTGAGAAAATATGGCATCCCCAACATGCACAAGGGCTGCGACAGAGCCCAGTATGTCTAGTGGTTGTCCTGTGACTGAGGAGGCCAACACAAATGACTTACTTATAGGTTGAGATGCCAAGGCTGGGATCGATCTACGACAGTCGTCAGCAATAAGGGATAAACCCGAACCGGTGTCGACTAAAGCGTAGATTTCGGTGCCAGCCAGTGTAATTTGAATGAATGGTGTGGGTGGAGTGGATGTACACTGCATATTATCAGAGCGGACCATTGAGTGTGTTGGAGCTGACATTCGGTCCCCAATACCAGCTTCTACTCGTTTCCCTGACGGGGCGAGGGAGGGGCCATATCTCTTTTGACTGGAGAAAAACGGACATGACGGGTAGGGGATGTGTGAGAACGTGATGACTGTCTGTGATGCGGGGGTGGTGAAGGTGAGCTATGGGTGCGATAACTAGAATGTGGGTTTGGGGAGGGAGAACGAGTGGCGTATGGTCTATCTTCATAGCCGAAATGGGGTCGGCGCTCTCTCGAGGGGGAGCGGTCTGGTTCAGAGAGTGTGTAATTACGTCTGTATGAACTATGGTGATCGAAATGTGTATGATATGGGGTATGTGACTCACAACACAGGGAGGGGGGATAACCGCGACGGCTCTGTTGACGGGGTCTTCACACGATGCAGCGCAATTATAAGTAGAGCGGTGGCGTGCGAGGCACTGTAGTCATCATAAGGTTGTTGTCGTGGTCTCTGCAGGTGCTGTGACTGGCAGCAGCAGTCTTGACGACGATGGTGATGGCCCCACTCAGGCGGGCGAGACCGTGGTGTTGTGTTGTAGTCAACAGCTGCGCAGGCGTATGTAGTTTCTGTCCCCTTATGCTGAAGGTTAGTGATTTGTTGTGATAGTAAATCTAGACGTTCGTCAGTCCGACGCTGATGGGACTGGCGTAAAGTATGTAGGTCTAACCGGAGGTCAGCGATGGCTGATGCCAGATCTGCAATGGGCGTTGATATTGTTGTGGCAGGTGAAGGTTGCTGGTGCACTGTCACGGGCATGATAGTCGTTGGGTTGGCCACACTGATGGCCAAATTTGCACGTTCACATTGACTGGCTATTTTTAAAGCATCGTTCAAGGTCACTGCTCCATGCTCATGTATTTTCAATTGGAGTGCAGGGTCCAAGCCAGTAACAAATCTACGAAAAATCTCACAGTTTCGAGCCGTGACATCATACTGGGGGAAAGCTTCTGTCACTAGACTGGTGAGTTCAGCTGCATAAACCTCGAGAGGCTCCTGGGGTTTGCGGGACGAGCATTTAAATACGTTTGAATGTGGCCAAAAATGTTGCACGTCCAAAAACAGCACTTAAACTGGTCTTAGTTAGCTCATAGTTTGCCTTAATAGCAGGTGAAAGAGACTGCCAGTATGCAAATGCGGGTCCCGTGAGCTTAGCAGGAAGTAGTGTAGCTTTATCGGGTGGTGTGGCAGAGACATTCAATGCTACTTCAAATCTCTGTATCCATGAGCCGAATGGTTCAGCGTTATCGCCCGAAAAAGGAGCAGGAAGATCAATTCTGAAAGGCACATTCGAATGTAAAGCAGGAACTGCGTTGTCTGGTTGTGGCAGATCCACGATCTGATTGTCATCCACAGACATTGCGTGTGCGAGCAGCGGCGAGAGGAGGAGGAAAAAAAGTATATAAAAAAATAATAGCACGTAGGCCAAACTTGCAAAAATACAGCTCATAAAATATTATGTCCAATATAAACGTGCCAGCAAGTTGATGTGGCTATTTTACGTTGTGCAGAGTCAAAAATAAAATGTCCATACAGAAAACAAAAGGATAATAGCCAACCAGCGCTGCCACCAGTGTAATACTCCGTTTTGATCGGCTTTGGAAGGTCCGTGCTTACCGAGTATTATCCGCGGGTTCTTGGCTATTTCCTGTATCTGTTAAGGCCACTGGATAGAAGAGTCAGACCAAACTGCTATGCTTCGAACTCAGTGTTTATTTTACACATTTTCCATTAACTGTGTCTCTGCCTCATTCCACCCGACTACCCCGTGCGTCTCTCCTTTTTTTTTCTCTTCCCACCTGTTCCTGTTTACGCTCCCTACTCTCGCGATATCTCGCGTACAATCTACTTGATTTAAACCTTCCCCTTTCAATTCTTACAGTTGTAACAAGAGCAGTTTATCCATAGTAGATTTCAAATAACTTTATCAGATTAATGTGAACATCTAATATTAAAGACACGTAGAAAAACAAACAAACAAACAAATATATATATATATATATATATATATATAGATAGATAGATAGATAGATAGATAGATAGATAGATAGATAGATAGATAGATAGATAGATAGATAGATAGATAGATAGATAGATAGATAGATAGATAGATAGATAGATAGATAGATAGATAGATAGGGAGATAGATAGATAGATAGATAGATAGATAGATAGATAGATAGATAGATAGATAGATAGATAGATAGATAGATAGATAGATAGATAGATAGATAGATAGATAGATAGATAGATAGATAGATAGATAGATAAGGTGCAGGATCAGAGAGAGGAATACAAAATTGATGGTTTTACTGAAATGCAATATTGAGACATTTTAAATAGACATTGGCAAGGACACTGGAAAATGCAACAAACATTTTTGCAATGAAAATATTGTTCCAGATAATAGGCTAGATTTAATAATTGCCTGTAATTTACTTTTTAGTGACCTACCCTTTTTCATTGTTCAAATTCATAACCATGCTCATCGAACGGTGTAATTCTTCTTGCAGAGCTCTCTGAGATTCGTCCTTCGATCCTAAAATTAAAAGACTGACAAGAAAAATGTAGGTGAAGGTTTTATAGGTTTGTAAGGTGTGGTGATTTGTGACTGATCACTGAGGCGTGCATAACGAAAAAATTCAGTGGTGTTCCCTGTCACTATATTCACTGTCAAGAAAGGGTGTAGCGCAATGCCGATTCATATGAAACAAATTAATCAGATTAATCAAGAACGAAGGTGAGAGATATTCGGCTACAACATTTAATTGCATGGGCTTTAAATCTAGAATATATCTGATTTTGTGCACAAGATTATCATAAAGTAAGATCGTCATTAAACTCCTTTTATAAGCCTTGACTGCCATGTAACATAATTATTTAAAATCCAGCGACGAGAAGACAGATTCAAAAGGCACATTTTTCCAGTGTTAATTTTAAGGGTAAGGCTATAAAGTCACTGTCTACTGTCACTGAGTTTGGTAAGGCTACTGTCACTGAGTTTGAATTATAGAAGTAAAACTATTAAATTAAAACAGAGCCATCAAAGCTGTTATGTCATCTCTGTTTATTACTCATGTCAAGGTTTTATAATAGCATATCTCTATTATTCTGTTTCTTATAATCCTGCTCCTGTATTCTTATTACTATTTATTTAGCAATTCTGTGTGCATGTGATGTCGACTTAACTTTATTTTTCCTTTCATTTTCAAAATTAAAACTTCGACTATAAGTGCTGTGGCAAGTTATTGGTAGTGAATTCATAATTTTCTCAGTTTAATTTTGTCTAAGCTTTGACTAAATTGATTATTTTATATTTTTCCTCAGCAGAATTGTTTATTTTTTTTGTTTATAATGCAGTGGGGTGATGATTCTTATTTTGCTTTTTGTCTTTTAAATGCATCTCATAAATCATTTGGCCTAACTATGGTAAAGCATTTCAAGTAGAATTAAGGAACCAATTGGGATTGTCCTTATTTTTTTAAGTCTTGGCTTCAAATAGCTCTGTAAATTGAACAATGTTGAATAAATTAAAATGTGTTAACTAAATGTCTATTAAAAAATAGCTTGGAAGCCACACCATGCACCTTCTTGATGATGTATGCACATACAAAATATTGAATGACCAACTTCAGCTTGAATGGCTTTCTACACACTTTGAAATACCATCTCATGATTGCAGGGTGTATATGGAACAGGGAAAGTGACGATTACATACTCATCAAAAGGTACTGTTATATGTCTGTGTTTCCCCAGTGACCTAGTTTTCCCCGTTCTGTTTAATTAGTCATTGTGTTCACCTGTCAGCCCTCATTATCTCCCCTATATTAGTTCCTGCCCTTGAGTTTTGTGTTTGTCGGTTATTATTTCATGTATACGTGTTTGTGCAATTTGACTCCTGAAACTTCTTGTGTCTTCTTTGTGGATTGTATATTAAAAGACTGTTTACTATTTTCCTTCGTCGTGCACCTTACTCCGCACCGCACGTAACAGGTACAGTTACCAGAGGTACCAGTTCCTTACAATGAATAATAAACTATAACACAATTTTTATTATCATTATTATTTATTAACGTTCACATCAGCACTTTCACTTATACTTAACACTTTTACTTCTAGGAATGGCGTCTTGTTCTATAAATCTATAAATTGTTGTAGGGTGTGAACACAAGCTTACAATAACTACTTAATATGCATAGATGTGCATGCATAAACAGAGATTGTTGCCACGCGTAATTCATTGTTTTTTGCTGTCATATTTGACATAGTGGGCTTGGGTGTTTTCAAAAACCTCATATACAAACTCATGCCGACATGCTATTTGAAGTCAGCTATGGTCTACCAAAACACAATGTTATTGTTCAACACCCCAACAGTTACAATTAAAAAATGAACAACTTTAATTTTTTTTACATACAAGACAGAGTTATCAAGCCTGTTGTCGACTCAGGCTATTAGTCATGTAATTACTCATATCATTACTCATGTTCCTTTCTGTACACCTGCAACAGTGTCTTTGCTCTTTATTTATATTTATTTGTAATTTATTTGTACACCTCTCTGTGAAATACAGGCTAAAGTCTAAAAATCAAATTATGAGAAAACAAGCATCAAAGTTTGATTTCTACCATTAAGTTCACTTGTCAGGGTTCTATCACTTCGGTCTAGTTTATTCGTGGTTTTGTGACAGAGCCCTGACACTCCCCTCTTGTCCTGTCGCATTCCTTGTGTCAAGCCACTCTTGAACAACAGACAGCATCAGAAGCGTCTCACCTGGGCTAAAGACAAAAAGGACTGGACTGCTGCTGAGTGGTCCAAAGTTATGTTCTCTGATGAAAGTAAATTTTGCATTTCCTTTGGAAATCAGGGTTCCAGAGTCTGGAGGAAGAGAGGAGAGGCACAGAATCCACGTTGCTTGAGGTCCAGTGTAAAGTTTCCACAGTCAGTGATGGTTTGGGGTGCCATGTCATCTGCTGGTGTTTGTCCACTGTGTTTTCTGAGGTCCAAGGTCAACACAGCCGTATACCAGGAAGTTTTAGAGCACTTCATGCTTCCTGCTGCTGACCAACTTTATGGAGATGCAGATTTAATTTTCCAACAGGACTTGGCACATGCACACAGTGTCAAAGCTACCAGTACCTGGTTTAAGGACCATGGTATCCCTGTTCTTAATTGGCCAGCAAACTCGCCTGACCTTAACCCCATAGAAAATCTATGGGGTATTGTGAAGAGGAAGATAAGATATGCCAGACCCAACAATGCAGAAGAGCTGAAGGCCACTATCAGAGCAACCTGGGCTCTCATAACACCTGAGCAGTGCCACAGACTGATCGACTCCATGACACGCCGCATTGCTGCAGTAATTCAGGCAAAAGGAGCCCCAACTAAGTATTGAGAGCTGTACATGCTCATACTTTTCATGTTCATACTTTTCAGGTGGCCAATATTTCTAAAAATCCTTTCTTTGTATTGGTCTTAAGTAATATTCTAATTTTCTGAGATACTGAATTTGGGGTTTTCATTAGTTGTAACAGTTATAATCATAAAAATTAAAATAAATTAACACTTGAAATATATCAGTCTGTGTGGAATGAATGTATACATTATACAAGTTTCACTTTTTGAATGGAATTAGTGAAGTAAATCAACTTTTTGATGATATTCTAATTATATGACCAGCACCTGTACATTATACAAGTTTTACTTTTTGAATGGAATTGGTGAAATAAATCAACTTTTTGATGATATTCGAATTATATGACCAGCACCTGTATATAGGTTAAATGTTCACAGAATGTTCTTTACCATATGAAGGGTGAATTTGTTTTGTTTGTTTTTGTAGAAAAAAGCTAATCACAAAAAAATAACTTTAGCTGGGTTTTCACGGAGAGGGTCACATTTTATCTAAAAAAAATGCTTTCATTTTATTAGTGTTACTTTTCATTTTGTGGCCCTTTTCACAAATTCCTAGATTTTCTATATTCAATGTTTTATATGATTCAATTAAAAATAAAATGTAAACAGACCATTGTTTTACTACTAATAATAAAATTGCATTTATCATGTGCTTTTCTTAACCCAAAGCGCCACAACAAGCATAATAGTTTACTATAATAAAAATAAAGAACATAAAACACTCAGTTACAATAAGCAACTTTAAAAAGATGAGTATTTAAACATTTCTTAAAAGATTTCTAGTTTGGAGAATCTCTAATTCCTGCTGGTAGAGCATTCAACAGTCGTGGAGCTGAGAAAAGGAAAGCTCTACAACCCATAGTTTAATTTATAGGCAGACTGCTGAAGGATACGTGACCAAGCAAAGCGCAAAGGGTGAGCTGGAGTATAAGAGGCAACTAAACTGGATAAATAGGCATGGGCAGTCCCATAAATAGCTTTATATTTTAAAATCAAAATTAAAAAATCAATACATGCCTGGATAGGAAGCCAATGCAAATGATAAAGTATAGGATGTTGACAGCCGATGCTAATGCCGATATCTTGCAAAAAAAAAGGGTGGCCGATGACCGATTCATTTTATTTAATGTTAATTAATATTTAAGAAATTTGAAATCATTTGACAATGGATTAAAAAATAAATGTGTAAAATAAACATACTTATACATTAGATGACAAAGTATTTTCACAAATAAATATATATATATATATATATATATATATATATATAATAAAAATTTATATATATAATTAAAATATAATTAAAAAGGAAGTGAACACTGTAACCAACAGGGCATTCAGTATTCTGGTAAGTTTGTGTGCAATGGGAATCATATTTTTTAAATAAAGCCAATGTAACATTCATTTTACATACAGCACACAGAGAAAATTACATGAATATGACAGGGACCCAGAACGATGTTCTCTGAGGGGCCTGACCCACTGAATGTGATTTTGAGGGGAGCCCATAACAAAATCAGTGCAATGGGCCCAGAATTCCTAACGACAGCACTGAGAGCAATCATGGTTTCAGGCCCATCCAGTTTATCACCTTGTATTTACCCCATACTCCCCTTTCCTTACTGTAACCTAACTGAAGAGTTTTCAATAGGGTCCTCTCACACAAACCCTCTTCTTCAGCCCATAGATGATGCATGTCATCACAGAAGACCAATGTCAGGCCAGACATTGTTTTGAACATTGTTTTGTGTCTAGAGTTATAAAAAATGACATGAAGGTTCTGTTATTAGTAAAAAAATTATTTAAAAAAACTGTAAGCCACAGCAAAGCAGCGGCTGGCAGGCTCTGCAAAACAACAAACAACGACGTCTACTTTTTTTTCCTCCCCCCACGTTTCATCGCATAAGTAGGATAAAGGGGAAAATTACCTTTCAGGCATGCTACACTTACAGTTGCATCTCAAAAATTTTAATGATGTGGAAAAGTTAATTTATTTCAGTAATTCATCTCAAATTGTGAAACTCGTGTATTAAATAAATTCAATGCACACAGACTGAAGTAGTTTAAGTCAGGTTCTTTTAATTGTGATGATTTTGGCTCACATTTTACAAAAAACCACTGTAATGAGATTCGTATTGAGGAAGGAAGCGGACAAGGTTGGCTCGTGGAGACTCGGGTGATTTTATTACTTTTCTTGATAAACTTAAACAGGACTCTGCGCGTCGTCGGTACATCAACTCTCTCGGTTATCTCAGCGTTCACTCTCTGTGTTCGTTCTGGCTGTCTCCCTCTCACAGACCATGCGCCCAAGTCTCCACTCCGTCTCTCTCCGAACTCCCATTCCACGGTGGCTTTATCCGGTCACTCCACGCCAATTACTGCAATCAGACATAGGTGTTCCTCATTTTGCACTTGACCCACTTACTTACCGCTGTCTCCTGAGTCTTTCTCCCGCTGCAGACTTCGCTGAACCACGCCCCCCTCGCCACATACCCCCACGACTCAGGCCGGAAGCCCTCCGCCTGCAGCCCCCATTTCTGGAGAGGAAGTCGGCTACAGTCATCTGCGTCCCCGGCCTGTGGATCACCTTGAACTTGAAGGGTTTTAAAGCCAGATACCAGCGGGTGATCCGCGCGTCTCTCTCTTAGAGAGCTTTCAACTGATGTACAGCACCGGGCGCTCCTCACCCCCTACCTCCTGGGTCAGGACGGCTCCCAGCCCCCGGTCCGATGCGTCCGTCTGCAGCAAGAAGGAGAGAAAAGTCAGGAGAGTGTAATAGCGGCCCGCCACACAGAGCAGCCTTTACTTGGGTGAAAGCCTGCTGACACCGCTCCGTCCACTGGACCGTATCTGGGACCTCCTTTTTAGTGAGGTCAGTCAGCGGGCTGGTGAGCTCCGAATAATCAGGAATAAACCTTCTGTAATATCCCGCCAGCCCCAGGAACTGCCTCACCTCCTTTTTGGTCTTGGGTCTCGGGCAGGCCGCAATAGCTGCCGTCTTATCAATTTGAGGACGCACCTGTCCGTGACCCAAGTGGAAACCCAGATATCGAACCTCCACCCACCCAATCGCACACTTCTTTGGGTTGGCCGTTAGCCCCGCCCCTCTCAGCGCTTTCAGAACCTCCCACAGGTGCACCATATGCCGTGTATATGCATATGCGGTGTGCGGTCGGAGGATTTTGTCCATGAGGTGCTGAAAGGTAGCGGGCGCCCCGAACAACCCAAACGGAAGGGTGACAAATTGGTGTAATCCGAACGGCGTTGTGAAGGCTGACTTTTCTTTGGATAAGGGCGATAAGGGGATCTGCCAATACCCTTTGGTTAAGTCCAGAGTCAAATAAATACGAGCAGTACCCAGCCGATCAAGCAATTCGTCAACCCGCGGCATTGGATAGGCGTCGAATTTCGACACCGCATTCATCTTGCAATAATCCACACAGAACCGAACTGAGCCGTCTGTCTTTGGCACCAAAACGATCGGGCTCGTCCAGTCACTGTGGGACTCTTCTATCACTCCCATCTCTAACATTGCCTCTAATTCTGACTGAACCACTTTTTTTTTGTGTTCCGGTAAACGATTCGGCCGGCTGCGCACTACGACGCCCGGCTCCGTCTCAATATGGTGCTGGATGAGATTGGTTCGCCCGGGCAGGGGCGAGAACACATCTGCAAACTCTTTCTGCAACCTGGCTACATCGGTGAGCTGGGAGGGCGAGAGGTGATCTCCCCCAGGGGCCAGAGTGAGTGACTGGACCAGCATCACCGGCTCCACCTCGCTCCATTTTTTAAGGAGATTGAGGTGGTAGATTTGACGTGCCCTGCTCCGGTCCGTTCGAACCACCTCATAATTGAGATCCCCTACCCGCCGTGTGACCTCGAAAGGTCCTTGCCACTTGGCGAGTAATTTAGAGCTAGAAGTGGGGAGCAATACAAGTACTTTATCTCCCGGTGCAAACTTGCGTAATCTGGTTCCCCGATTGTATAGCCGGCTTTGCTTGTCCTGGGCCTGTAACAAATTCTCCATGGAGAGCTGCCCCAAGGTGTGGAGCTTTGTTCTCAGGTCCAGCACATGCTGAATTTCGTTTTGCTCTCCAAGGTCCCTCCTCCCAAGTCTCCTCAGGACGCCCAAGACCCCGCGAGGCTGGCGCCCATACAGGAGCTCAAGGGGAAAACCCGTGGAGGCTTGCGGACCTCCGCACAGCGAACAAAAGGGGTTCCAGCCATTCGTCCCAATTTTGGCGCCTTCATGAACAAACTTTCGAATCATTGTTTTCAACGTACGATTAAATCGTTCCGTCCGTTTGTGGGTGATAGATACTGGTGCGAACCGATTTAATTCCCAATAATTTGTAAAGTTTGCGAATGGTTCGTGACATAAACGCTGCGGTTCTGATCGGTGAGAATCTCTTTTGGGATTCCCACCCGGGAGATCATATTGAACAGAGCCTCCGCTACACTTTTGCGGAAATGTTGCGGAGTGCCACTGCCTCCGGTATCGGGTTGCATTATCCACTAGAACTAATGCAAACCGATGCCCTCGTGCCGACTGCTCCAATGGCCCGATGAGGTCCATACCACCCTCTCAAGGGGACCTGCATTAGTGGAAGGGGCGAAAGGCGCTTTGGGGAGGCCGGGGATTCACTAGCTGACATTCACGACAAGCCGCACACCACCGCGACATTCTCGTGAATGCCCGCCAAACAAACCGGTCATTAAACGGTTCAATGTTGCTGCCTGACCCAGATGCCCTGCCATAGGATTACAATGAGCCACCTGGAAAAGCATTTCCCGACGGCTTTTTGGTACCAACAACTGGGTTGTATCTTGTTTTGACTGAGCGTCCTGGGTCACTCGATACAACCTATCCTTTAAAATAGCAAAATAGGGATAGGAAGGAGGCCGTGCGGCCTGGAGAGGCTGGCCGTCAATGGAACGGACCTGATCGAACGCGTTTCTCAGCAACTTGTCCTGAGACTGCTCCAGGGGAAAATCATCACGCTCCGTGAGGATTAGCCTCGACCGCTGCCTGCTTCCTGGTGCCGCCTCAGCGGGTCCTGGCTCAGCCTCCCCCGTTCGCACGGCCGCCTCCCTCCCCGGCTTCTCTTTTCCACAGGAGGCATCCACACACAAAACTCCCAATAAAACTTTAAACGCTGGCCAATTGGTTCCCAAAATCAGCGGATGCCGGAGGTGGGGGTTAACGGCCACCTCCACATTATGCTTTTGCCCCCGAAACTGGATAGTTAACAGCACTACTGGGTATTTCACCACGTCCCCATGTACACACCTCACCCGAACCATGCAGCTCTTATCCAATGCCTCGGGCTGAATTAGGCTTTGATGGATCGAGGTTTGGTTACATCCTGAATCCACCAAAGCCCAATAAGTACCCCCCTTAATACTCACAGGTATTTGGTACCGCCAGCCTGATCGGGGGCAGCCTGTGGGGCGTCCGGAACCCGGACCAGTGTCCCCACCTCCATCACTGGACACCGATCGATAAAGTGGCCTAGGTCGCCGCAACGCCAACAGGCCGGCCCGGAAGTAGGATAAGGAATTGGCGTGGAGACCCCGGGGGAAACGGGAATTGAAGCGGAGCTCGGGCTGGCTGACCCCGCCTCCCTGGCGTGGGCTCTCACAGCCGCCGACTCCGGTGCCGGTCCTCCCCTATATCGGGGCTGGGCCCTGGGTAGCACGCCGGCACAGGACCTAGGGAGAAAAGTAGGGGGAGAAAAAGAAGAGGAAGAGGGGAGAGAGAGAGACGAAACGCAGGGTTTCGCCAACCCCGTGGCACGCCGGCATCTGGTCCTCCGCGAGTTGGATGGCCAGGTCCAGCGACGCCGGGCGGTGGCACTGGACCCACTGCGCGGTTTTCTTGGGTAACCGCGCAATGAATTGCTCCAGCACCACACGGTCGATGATCTGATCTACACCGCCTTCCCCGGCCAACAGCCATCTGTGGCACGCATCCCGGAGCTGGTGAGCCATCACGAAGGGCCGCCCGTTTTCCCCCAGCTCTAGCGATCTGAAGCGCTGGCGATGTTGTTCGGGGTTCCGGCCGACCCGCTGGAGGATGGCTCGCTTCAGGTCGTCGTAGACCAGGAGGTTTTGAACTGGCAGCTGCTGCGCTGCCAACTGCGCCTCCCCGGATAGCAGCGGAATGAGGCGCACTGGCCAGTTCATCTGGGGCCACCCACATGCCTCCGCGGTTTTCTCAAAGAGGTCGAGAAACACCTCTTGAGTCGTCCTGCGGCCCCATCTTCTGCATCGGCATGTGGGGGGACAGGGCTGGGGCTGGTGGAATCCCCCCAGCCCGAACCTTCCGGTCCATCCAGCTCCGGAACAGCTCCCGGTCCTTCTGCTGGTTCAGGATGAGGGCACAGAATCGCCGTTCTTGGTCCTCCCTCATGTCCAGCAGCACTTTATGATGTTCCTGGTGGAGTCCCGCGAGCGACTGGATGACATCCGCAAATGGCGAACTCGTCGGAGACGACATGATGGCAGCGGCGTTCCGGCTTCCTTCCCAGGTTTTCGGCACCACTGTAATGAGATTCGTACTGAGGAAGGAAGCGGACAAGGTTGGCTCGTGGAGACTCGGGTGATTTTATTACTTTTCTCGATAAACTTAAACAGGTGCGCACTCTGCGCGTCGTCGGTACATCAACTCTCTCGGTTTTCTCAGCGTTCACTCTCTGTGTTCGTTCTGGCTGTCTCCCTCTCACAGACCATGCGCCCAAGTCTCCACTCCGTCTCTCTCCGAACTCCCGTTCCACGGTGGCTTTATCCGGTCACTCCACGCCAATTACTGCAATCAGACACAGGTGTTCCTCATTTTGCACTTGACCCACTTACTTACCGCTGTCTCCTGAGTCTTTCTCCCGCTGCAGACTTCGCTGAACCACGCCCCCCTCGCCACACCCACCAATTCACTATCTCAACAAATTAGAATACTTCATAAGACCAATAAAAAAAAAAACATTTTTTGTGAATTGTTGGCCTTCTGCAAAGTATGTTAATTTACTGTATATGGACTCAATACTTGGTAGTGGCTCCTTTTGCTTTAATTACTCAATTAATCAATTCGGTGTGGCATGGAGGTGATCAGTTTGTGGCACTGCTGAGGTGGTATGGAAGCCAAGGTTTCTTTGACAGTGGCCTTCAGCTCATCTGCATTTGTTGGTCTCTTGTTTCTCATTTTCATCTTGACAATACCCCATAGATTCTCTATGGGGTTCAGGTCTGGTGAGTTTGCTAGCCAGTCAAGCACACCAACACCATGATCATTTAACCAACTTTTGGTGCTTTTGGCAGGGTGGGCAGGTGCCAAATCCTGCTGGAAAATGAAATCAGCATCTTTAAAAAGCTGGTCAGCAAAAGGAAGCATGAAGTGCTCCAAAATGTATTGGTAAACGGGTGCAGTGACGTTGATTTTCAAAAAACACAATGGACCAACACCAGCAGATGACATTGCACCCCAAATCATCACAGACTGTGGAAACTTAACACTGGACTTCAAGCAACTTGGGCTATGAGCTTCTCCACCCTTCCCCCAGACTCTAGGACCTTGGTTTCCAAATGAAATACAAAACTTGCTCTCATCTGAAAAGAGGACTTTGGACCACTGGGCAACAGTCCATTTCTTCTTCTCCTTAGCACATGTGAGACGCCTCTGACAACAACTGTAGCCAAATTCCTTGACACGTCTGTGTGTGGTGGCGCTTGATTCCTTGTCCCCAGCCTCAGTCCATTCCTTGTGAAGTTCACCCAAATTCTTGAATCTATTTTGCGTGACAATCCCCATAAGGCTGCGGACCACTCAACTTTTTGTTAACATGCTTGGATACAGCACTCTGTGAACAGCCAGCTTCTTTTGCAATGAATGTTTGTGCCTTACCCTTCTTGTGAAGGGTGTCAATGATTGTCTTCTGGACAGCTGTCAGATCGGCAGTCTTCCCCATGATTGTGTAGCCTAGTTAACCAAACTGAGAGAACATTTTGAAGGCTCAGAAAACCTTTGCAGGTGTTTTGAGTTGATTGGCATGTCACCATATTCTAATTAGTTTAGATAGTGAATTGGTGGGTTTTTGTTAAATGTGAGCCAAAATCATCACAATTAAAAGAACCAAAGACTTAAACTACTTCAGTCTGTGTGCATTTATTTTTTTAATACACAAGTTTCACAATTTGAGTTGAATTACTGAAATAAATAGACTTTTCCACAACATTCGAATTTATTGAGATGCACCTCTGTACATGCACACTAACATGGCCTGGATGCACCCAACTAATCTATAATTACACAAACAACATATCGTTATTAAACAAAAAAATACATAAAATCCCACAAATGCACCCATTCTACATTAATAATCCCTACCATCTCAACTCTAGGGGGTTTCAAAACAACTTCACATACCAGAGGAGTTTAGATATAAGTGACACAGCAACAGGTCAGAGCAACACAATGCTAATCAGGCACCGAAACCTCACCTGCTCCTGTATAGGTATGTACTGACAGTGCACTGTGTGAACGTGATCTTACTGTAGTTCTAGACTAAATGTGAATGTGTGTTAATTCATCCCACTCGCAAAAAAAAAACAGATTCAGTATTCATCAAAATGAATTAAAACAGTGAAATGCAAACTCAGAATATGACGCAAACCTGCAATAATTAAATATGTTAAACAAAAAAAATATCTAATCTCATTTTATTAACCAATGTCTTTGCTGCTGACCTTTGATGATCCAGTTCAACCATACTAATAAGCAAAAATTACTTTAGATAAACTAACAATTGTGCTTCGTTGTTTTGTTTTTATTATTTTGTATTTTGTTTTATATACGCTTTTTCTGCGTTCTGTACAGACGTGATTTACTTTTCCTTCAGTGTGAGGTTTATTCATTACCCTTTTTGGTGTGAAAGGGCTTTTACATTTGCTATAAATAGAACTTCTTGTATTAAAAACAAACAATCAAGCCCTGCTCATATTTAAAAAGTAACGCAAAAGTAATGTAACGCATTACTTTCCATAAAAAGTAACTAAGTAACGTAATTAGTTATTTTTTAGGGAGTAACGCAATATTGTAATGCATTACTTTTAAAAGTTACTTTCCCCAACACTGCAGATGAACTAGACAAAATTACTAGCAACATGGGAACTATCTTCTCTAATATCTTATAAACTGTTGTCCCCATCAAATTAAAAAAGGTTAGAGAAAAACTTGCTGCGCCATGGTACAACAGTTATACCCATTCTTTCAAGAAAGAAACTCGTAATCTTGAGCGCAAATGGAGAAAAACTAACTTGAAAGTCTTTAGAATTGTGTGGAAAAACAGTATGTCCAGCTATAGACAGGCTCTAACAGATGTCACCCAATCTAAATATTCCCTCACAGTTTAACAGTAATGACTTTATGAATTTCTTTACTGACAAAATAGATAACATCAGAAATACAATAAAACATTTAGATTCTACAGCGTATAGTACTTCAGCTTCATTCATCGCACCCAAAGAAAAACTGCATTGCTTTACAACTATAGGAGAGGATGAGCTAAATAAACTTATCACTGCATCTAAACCAACAACATGTTTATTAGATCCTGTACCCACTAAATTATTGAAAGAGTTGTTACCTGTAGCAGAAGAACCGATTCTCAATACTATTAACTCCTCGTTATATTTAGGTCACATCCCAAAACCATTCAAGCTGGCGGTTATTAAGCCTCTTATTAAGAAACCAAAACTAGATCCTTGTGAACTGGCAAATAACAGGCCCATTTCAAATCTTCCGTTTATGTCAAAAATCTTTGAAAAAGTTGTGTCTGCTCAATTGAGCTCCTTCTTGCAAAGAAATGGTATCTATGAAGAATTTCAGTCAGGTTTTAGGCCCCGCGATAGCACAGAAACTGCACTTGTTAAAATTACAAATTACTTGCTTCTTGCGTCAGACCAAGGCTGCATATCATTGCTAGTTTTACTTGATTGTAGTGCTGCGTTCGACACTATAGGTCATGACATATTCATAGATCGATTACAAAACTATACAGGTATTCAAGGGCAGGCTTTAAGATGGTTTAGATCCTACCTGTCCGATCACTACAACTTTGTTTATTTAAACGGGCAGGCATCTCAATTATCAACAGTAAAGTATGGAGTACCACAAGGATCTGTCCTAGGTCGTATGCTATTTTCATTATACATGTTGCCCCTTGGTAATATTATTAGAAAATACGGGATTCGTTTCCATTGTTATGCTGATGACACTCAACTATATATCTCAACAAGACGAGATGAAACTTCTAAACTATCTAAGCTAATGGAGTGTGTTAAAAATATAAAAAATTGGATGACCAATAATTGTATCCTATTAAATTCAGATAAGATGGAGATATTACTTATTGGACCTAAAAACAGTTCACAGCATATCTTGGATCACAATTTGCAACTAGACTGATGTACTGTTATTTCCTTTAAAGTAAAAAATCTGGGTGTTATATTAGGCAGCAACCTATCTTTTGAAAATCATATTTCCCATGTTACAAAAACAGCATTCTTCCATCTTAGAAACATTGCCAAGCTACGGAAAATTTTAACTGTTTCTGATGAAGAAAAGTTAGTTCATGCATTCATGACCTCTGGACTGGACTATTATAATGCACTGCTAGGTGATTGTCCTGCATCTTCAATAAACAAGCTACAGATTGTACAAAATGCTGCGTCTAGAGTCTTTACCAGGTCAAGAAAATATGATCATATTACTCCAATTTTACAGTCTCTGCAC
Organism: Gymnocypris eckloni scoliostomus; assembly: GCA_027564155.1. NCBI lineage: Eukaryota > Metazoa > Chordata > Actinopteri > Cypriniformes > Cyprinidae > Gymnocypris > Gymnocypris eckloni. The sequence continues at coordinate 28,740,329 of CM050416.1, forward strand.
TGGCTACCTATTAAGTTCCGTACCAGTTTCAAAATATTATTACTTGCCTATAAGGCCCTAAATGATTTAGCTCCTGCGTACCTAATCTTCTATCATGCTACAATCCAACCCGCTCCCTAAGGTCGCAAAACTCTGGACTCTTGGTAGTTCCTAGGATAGCAAAGTCCACTAAAGGAGGTAGAACTTTTTCATATTTGGCTCCCAAACTCTGGAATAGCCTTCCTGATAACATTCAGGGTTCAGACACACTCTCTCTATTTAAATATAGATTAAAGACACATCTCTTTAGCCAAGCATTCATATAATGCATCTCACAATCTTGTACTGCAGGTATATCTGATCAAACGCACATTATTATGCTTTAGCTTGGGTTGAACAGATAATTTCATCCAGGGTTGTTCCTGGATGGAACGACTTCTATGCTAATTGTCTTTATTTGTTTCTCTGTTTCTGCCACGGGATTAACATCCCGTGGTAACTAGGAATTACACAAGTTTCAGTCTGGATCCAACCCTTAAATGATCTGAGATGACCGAACACCTGAGAAGAGATGATGACAACCCCTTGGAGGACCTCAGAGGAAGCCAACCATCAGCGATTATACTGAATTAACCAAATGTTGCCATAAGTTAATTATATTGAGTTTCTACAATATAAATTCCTGTGAAGTTACTTTGCAAAGATTGTATCGTAAAAAGCGCTATACAAATAATCTTGAATTTTATTTTATTTTATTGTGCTCACTTGGGACCCAGTATCCAACAAACAATTCACCTTCATCCCCTCAAGCACACCTGAGCAGTACATTTTGTTCCAATTAAACCTTTGGCAACCTCCATTTCATGGTAACTTTTAAATAGCAGTCAAAAGTTTCCGGCCTTGTTTAGGGCACTGAGACTCGCCCCCGTTCTCCACATGCCCTACTGCAGAGACAGCTTGGATTTTCCCTGCTGCGATTTCACTTGGTTCTGCAAGTCCCATTGGGCTTGCTTCTCCCTCAACAAACTGCATTTTCTGGCCACGTTGGAGGGGTCTGGATAATTTTCACAGTGACAGAAATGTGTCCTTTCTCGCCGCAGCAAAAACAGTATCAGGGATGAGGTCGAGATGCCCCCACCAAATTCAAAGGAGACTGCTCGAATTCCTTTGACTCAACTTGTCTGAACCATGAATTTTCTAAATGTCCACGAGACCTCACTGCTCTGTGTATTTGGCTTTTCTGTGCTTCCATTGTGACCATTTGGGCTTTTAACTCGGCTACCTGTCTCTTTAACTCTGCAAGTTCAGATGCATTTGAGTCGGATTGTGGACATTTCTTAGACTCAACTGACTCCATAGCCTGTATTTGCGATCTCAACTCATTCACTTCTGTTTTTAAAGCCCGAAAATTATTCAGCTTCCTTGCGATCAGCCTGCCCCCTCCAAGAAACTGAATTTTTCAGAGGAGCCAACTGCTTGTGAATGCATGCCATTGCCTTTTCTGACAGATTCACTTCCCCTGTTGCTGTGCCTCCTACCCCAGCAACAAGAGTGGACATCTGATGTGCAGTAGCTTTTGGCTTAAGCTCAGCTTCGGAAATGCCTCCCCTTCGCACTGTCGCACTCAGCATGACTTGCAGCCAATGCAAGTAGCTTGAGGGTTTCTCCCCTTGATTTTACAGCAGAGTCATAAATCGTGCCCATAATTTGTCGCCATCTTTGACTGACCCATAAACTGATTCGAGCAGCTCCAAATATACTGTTGGAGATGCTTGAGGTCCAATATGCTTTATAACACCAGCCGCAGGGGGCAAAAGACTATCCAGAATTTTCCTGGTATGCAACAAGTCAGAAATGGATGGGTCGTCAAGCAAGAAGTCAACACTCGCCCTCCAAGTATCATAATCAGGTTTGTTAGGGGGTCTGAGGATTTTTCCCGAGAACGATCGCAGACACATAGGGGCATACTGAGTTGATACAGCATCAGTAGTCCACAAACATGCTCAACCACTACTCGCTGCACGCTAGGGGGACTTAACACATCCATGGGCAATGCAACAAACATAGGCACTGTATTTGCCCCATTGGTCTTGGTCAGGCTTGTCTCTTTGCTCTGTTGAACACTCAGAAAAAACACTTGATCTGAAGATGGAGAAGCAAGTGCCTCCTCGCCTGCTCCCTGTGATTGAGATAATTGGGGAGTTTGAGACTCCACTGCAACAGGACTGTCACTACGCATGGGTGTCAAATCAATTAGAGAGCTAGCAGCATTAAGCTTCCTCAGCTCCTCTTAAATCACAAGCTGAAAAGGTTTTCCGCCATATCTAGCAATTTCTTGTAATTCTCCCAAATAGTCTATAGTGACGTCATCTCCAGTCGTCTGTGTGTAAACACTGCTCAGGGCACGCATGTTAAAAATGACATCCGCATGAGAAGTACTAACGATTCGTAATGGCAACAAAGGTCACAGTGTATCCATGGCTTTGCTATATTGGAACTCTATGATAGCCTGTCTGTGAAATTCGGAGGCTGGGCTGTCAATAAGCAAGGTTCGCTTTATGCTTCCGTAATGCATCAGCCATGACTCAAGATCTTGATCGGATTCAGAGTGTTATACCGCTCACTTAAACGGCATTGTGAACGCTTACTTTCTCTCGTTTTACAATGTCCATAGTTCTCACCAACTGCACTACACACTACTCACCCACTGAGGTCACTGTTATTGTACGACACCTCAAATTCTCCTGGCTGGCTCTCGCCAAGTTTTTCTGTAACCTGTTGCACCAAGTACTGCAGACACGATGGGTTCTGAATATGGACCAGTTTTCAGAAGTTCAGGTTCGCCTATGGAGAATAAGGAGCTCAACAACAACAATGAATCACTCAGACACTGTTAGTGTCACGAATCCGGTTCTTGAGATCACGCCCACTCACCACATCTCTTGCACCACACCACAGCTGCACATCACCCACGGACTGCATTTCCCATCCACCATTGCACCAATCACACAGCTGTCACCAATCACTCATTTGCCCTGATTGTCTCACCACACCTGCACCTCATTCACACACACACATATAAGCGGCACACTTCCATGCACACATTGCGAAGTCTTGTTTAGCCCTGTCTGACATTTCCAAGCGGTTTACCCTGTGTTTACCTGGACTGCCTATACGACTCTGACCGTTTGCTGCCTGCCTTTTGACCCTGCCTGCCGTTTGATATCCTCTATGTCTGCCGCCTGCCCCGACCTTTGCATTGCCCCTGTTGCTGATTCTGCCTTGCCTTCGTTACACCTTTTACTGTCTCTGAACATTGCCTGTTTGACCTCCTCTTGTTTATCAATAAAGCTGCATTTGGATCTAACGACACTGCCTCTTCATTACAGTTAGATGTTCAATTCTTTGTTATTTGTCAAAAGCAATTGAAATGCACCAAATCAGAGAAATTAGGAAAATAAAAAAATACAATAGGGAACTTTCTCAAAGAAAATAAAAATATATTTCAGTGCAAGTTGTTTTGACAATAACTTCCTTTTTTCCACCTTTTTATATATATCAAGGACTTCAAATTAAAACTCTGAAAACTTAAATGGGAATTATAATTACACCCTCCAACCACAACTTCACATCAGTTAACGAAGTTAACTTTGTGTACTCCATTTTAGGTATTACTAACTTATTTCTGTTTACTCTGGATAATTTTTTTATTTATAAAATGGGTATTGTATCCTTTGTTCAGTCTTCCAAAAAAAAAAAAAATTAAACCTGTATCAATAAATCTGTGTGCTCACCATTTTGAGTGAAAGCTTGATTCCAGAAAACTATGAAACTTAACCCTTATTTGACACCCTCTTTGAACTGTAAGGAATACATTTCCCTTTCTTGTCTCAAATGTATAATATAAAAACAAATAAATAAAAAAGGAAAACAATGATCAAATTAGAAAAGAAAACTTAAAAAGAACAATTTACTTGTATAAACTCACATACGAATTCAAAGCTCAAATTTTCAACAAGTCTTGTGCTTCACTTGGTTCATTCACAAACTTGTGAATGTAGCTGAATTCAGTTAACAATGAAATTGTTTGTCACTCAGTCTCTCCCATTAGATCCTTCCAAAAGAGAACTGTGAAATGCTCTGTTTGTGCTACTAAGTCACTTTCTTACCGTCCAGTTCAGATGTCAATGTCACTCAGTAGCACTTGTTGAGAACTCCTTGCAGCTCGCCAGTCCTCACTCCCTCCGCAAACACAAGAGTTTGGACGAAATCTGGGAATCCAGAGACTCCATTACGTGAAGCATCGATCTCCATACAGCGTCAACTCCGAGCTTGCAGCACACACTCGACAGGGCAACGATGAAACTGAATCAGAAGTAAAAAAAAAAAAAAAACTGACTATGCATAACAAGGTCACAAAACCGTCATTAATATCATTTTCAGAACAAACGCATATCACAGCGTTTAACAAAGTAACAAAATGACGATGTAATTTTTCAAATGAACACATAAGCATAAATGTATCACATTTGGTCTTGCAACACACATTCACGATTCATAAATGAAATCAATTACAGCATCCTTTTCCACATTTCACTTATATGAACCTTTCACACAGATTAACACATAAAATAAAATTAACTCACCAAGACCACAGATGAGATTGACTGTTTTAATCCCTTGTAGCTCCAAACGAACTCAGTTTCCACTCGGTCTTTCACTCATTAACTTCATGAAATTAATTTACAATCGAAAATGTATTTTGCTTCTGTATGAAACACTTTTAATTATTGTATGACACAACATATGTGTTTAACGAGGCCCAGAGGCAGTTAGTGAGGCTCAACTCATATGCATATGTATAGTCAAATCTGACAGTAGGTCAGTTGTGTAGGTATATACTGTTTTACTTCATTGTTATAAGTCTGTATTCATGTAGCACCGTGGTCCTGTGAGGCACGACATTTCGTTCCACTGTATGTCCACACATGTAGCGGGATGACAATAAAGCTCAACTTCACTTGACTTGACTTGATTACTGCAAAAGATGGAGTTCTGAAGAGAGGAGGCTTCAGAAGGATGACTATCTAAAATGAGAGGAAGCCTAACAACACTCAACCCTAGTTGAGGAGCTCTCAATCAAGTCAAGTCTTGTTTATTTATATAGTGCTTTTAACAATAAAAATTGTAACAAAGCAACTGCACAAAATCAAAATAAGAAAATAGTGTGTCAATAATGTAAAATGACAAGATTTAGCACTCAATTTTCAGTTCATTATTTAAGTTTTCATTATTGAATTTTGTGATGGCATCTTTCATCTGTTCAGTTTAAATAATATCTGTGCAATCAACTCGATGATTTCACTGGAAATGAAGTGTCCCCAACTAAGCAAGCCAGAGGCGACAGCGGCAAGGAACCAAAACTCCTGGAGAAAAAAACCTTGGGAGAAACCAGGCCCAGTCGAGGGACCAGTTCCCCTCTGACCAGATGAACCAGCAGTTTGTTCCAACTGCAGCAAAGTCAGATTGTAAGGGCTCAATTGGTTCCAGTGGTCTTTTCCCGATGGCTGTCTAAGTGATGGGGTCCTCACTGGGGATCTGTCTCTGGAGCTCATCAAGATGTCCTAGCCCTCCACTGACGTTCAGGGCTGTAGGGGCTGTAGAGGTTGTCTCTAGGTGCTGATCCATCATCTGATCTGGATACGGACGGGATCTGGTGACTGCAGTGACCATCTCGGCTGGATAAGTACCGGATCGGGTGGCTACGGTGACCTCGGAATAAGAAAGAAACAGACTAATATTAGCGTAGATGTCAATCTTCTTACAATGCAACAAGTACATCGTGTTTTATGGGAAGTGTTGCCGGTTCCAGTTGACCTAATTAATGCAGCCTAACAATCCTTTAACGAATCTGAATATTAGAAGTGTATTAGTGTGCTATTTGTACGCCAGGTTGAAGAGATGGGCCCTTAATATAGATTTAAAATGACAGAGTGTGTCTGCCTCCCGGACATTGTTGGGTAGATTGTTCCAGAGTTTGGGCGCTAAATAAAAAAGGATCAGCCGCCCGCAGTTGATTTTGATATTCTAGGTATTATCAAACTGCCATAGTTTTGAGAATGCAGTGGACATTATAATGGGATAAGAGCTCGCTCAAGTACTGAGGAGCTAAACCATTCAGGGATTTAAAAGTAATTAACAAGATTTTAAAATCTATACGATGTTTATTAGGGAGCCAGTTGACAGAACCGGGCTAATGTGAGTAAGTCTGTTACTCCGAACAAAAGTCCGACTTTGTTGTCAGTAACAATTTGCTTGGTAATACTACACTTCACAACAGGTCTGAAGGTGTTGCCAATTATAGTTATAGTAGTACTAATTTTGTTATGAATACCATGTATTATGGAATGTGTGTCTAGCTTAGTACAGAGACTGGTTAAGGTCGGAATGTCTGTTCAATTGGTGAAATGACAGTCTATCCGGATGATGATGTTAATGTTGATGACCAACAATATGATGACGCAAGTAGCGGAAGTTACAGTGAAATGTGTTAATTGAGTTATGATGTTTCTATTTTTTTTTCTTAAGAATGATTGGTATGTAAAGAAGGTTAAAAGCAGCAGTTATCCGTACGAGAGGACGACAAAGGAGAGGGGTTGACACTGAGGATTTTCTACTTTTTAATATTTACATTTTATATTACAGGAGTAACTCAACAGTGATAAATTGATATGTTTATTTCCTACTTTGAACTATACTTTTCCTTATTTATACTATTGTGACTGAGGGTTCGGTTTAACCGAGAGTGCAGAGCAATGCTCTGTCCATTTAGCCCGCGATAGAATGAAATCTTTACTGTGCTTGCTACAACATTTACAGCCCAAGCATTTTTCAAATATTCAAAAACTTACTTCACAGGTTCAAGAAGAGTGATCATTTATGTGAAAATCAGAGATGAAGAGTATAAGTGTGATGTAATGGCTTGAACTTGTATTTATTATTATTTGTACTATTATTATTACAATGTTTGATTAATCAGTTATCAGAGAATGATAAACGGAGAGGAATTGTAAAGGAATTTTCCTTTATGGACAGTAATCAAACAGTGAGACATAGATTCAGATGTATGTATTATATGTTTTCTTCTCGTAGTTAGATAAGCATTCTTTGTGTGATGATTTACTATGATTGAGAAGTGATAGAGGTAAGGAAACGCAGATGGTCAAGGGGCATTTGCCTCCTTTTCCGTATAACCATTAATCGGTAAACAACTGGTATCTTTCCTCAGAGGAGGGAAGGAGGAGGCCTTGAAGGAAAGGACTATAAAACAGACCAAAACTGCTTTCCCTTAGCTCGCGCCTTGCTCTCTTGCTCTCTTGCTTCTTCTTATCTCTGGCTCTCTGGCCTCTGGCTCTCTCATCTATCTCTCTCTCTCTCTCTCTCTCTCTCGCCTCACTGACTCACAGCTATGTATGTTAGAACTGAGGATCTTCTCTTGCAAGGAATAAATTACTTTTATTATTATAATTTGGACTCAAGAGTTGTCTCTTACTCAGTGATGATGTTTGTATGAAAAAAATTGCCACAACTGTGATCACCAACAAGGGTTTTGCCACTAAGTATTAGGTTATGTTTTTGCGAAGGGGTCAAATACTTATGTGACTCAATAAAATGTAAATACATTTATAAAAATTTTTAATAGGAATTTTTGTTGTTATTCTTATATTTGTTTCGTTATTCTGTCTTTCACTGTTAAAATAAATCTTCCAATAAAATTATAGACTTATCATTTCTTTGTCAGTGGGCAAACATACAAAATCAGCAGGGATCAAATATTTTTTTTTCCCCACTGTATTACACTGACATGTGTAAGGTTCTATATTTCAAGGTGTAAGAACCGGTTCAACAAAAAATAAGGAATGGCTTATGCTGCTATTATTTCTTTTGCAGGAAGTGGGGTGTCAGTGTGTCAGAACATCTGACAATTGCCTCAGAGAATTTGGTGGAGGGAACTGACATTTTATTCTTCCATCTATAAATACAGAACTGGTTTGACAACATTCAGGTCAGGTGATTTTTTTTCTGGCCAGGACAGATGCTGAATTTTATCTTAGTGCTCTATCTGTCTGTTCAAGTTTAATGATCATGAGACCATCTAATGTTTGAAGTTTTAACAACTGCAACACTTGTTGGCTTTGTGAAGTTCTCTGTGGTCGGTTTTTGAGGAAAGTGGGCCTTTGAGGTGAATATTGAGGTTTACTACAGTAATTATATGTTGTTTGGACACAATCCTTCCTAGGGATCAACAGCCCCTTTTATTCACTTTGTGTTTTAGCCCACCAAAAATGTAGCTGTTGAGGTTAAAAATGCTCCTCCTAAATGGGCTTGCCCTTTTTGAAGTCAGACAAGTCTCACATTTCACCAAGCACTTATGCAAATTACTGCTGAAAAAACCTGTGGAATAAAGACAACAAAAAGCTAAATAAAAGATAATTACAATGTTTATTTGTTTTTTTCACTGTAGCCTACAAATTACATTAACTATAATAATGGGTGTTAAAATTATTTTATCCAACCATTGTATGTTTATGTTCTCTATATGCATAAAATATAAATAAATAAACAAAATGACTAATTCTGAAAATGCACAGTTCGCACGAGCTACAATAACAATATTTTGGCTCTAACAGTTGTTGCCATGGAGATTTTTGGGTTTGTTTGTTTGTTTGTTTTGTAAAGAATATTTTGTCTTGTTTCATAAATAAGTGTGCTTTCATAACTATACAGTAGCTGCTATAAGTATCTTCTGGCATAATTGTTTTGAGATTGCTCATGTCGTTCCTTTCAAGTCAACAGCATAATTGCGTAAGTGCATAAATCATAAGTAACTCCTCCACCCCTTGGCTTGACACATTCTTTGTTGTAAAGCATATTCAGTGGAAACTAATTACATAGAAATAGTGAACATATTTTTGTCAAGCCTCATAGATGTGAAAATGGTTAGATAGATAGATAGATAGATAGATAGATAGATAGATAGATAGATAGATAGATAGATAGATAGATAGATAGATAGATAGATAGATAGATAGATAGATAGATAGATAGATAGATAGATAGATAGATAGATAGATAGATAGATAGAAATCTAAATTACAGTTCTGCATATTGTTTGCTACCTTAATTCAAACTAATTTGCATTATGAAATACATTATGAATACAGTTCTAAATTGGCATTTCTGGTGTAAGGTTCTCTTCCACAGTTTAATTAGGGACCACATAATTTCCGCACCACTAGCACCACCAAACAGAATTGCTAAATTTCTGTTTGGCTGCAAGTGGTCCAGGAAACATATTTTAAATATATTTTTTAAATAGAAATAGTTCCTATAAAGTTTTATTTAGTTTTTTCATTGTTAATCATCTTATGAGGAATTATGAATGAACATTTGAGTTGTAAATGTTAAATTAGGTAATTTGTACTCCATTTAGTGGATAAACTGGTTCAAATTTAAAGCAATTTACTTAATAAAGATCCAGCTTCTCCCATAAATGCTCATTTTATTGTTATATATTATACTTGACCTCATTTTCACATGATGACTATTCTCATTTAAATGCAACACTTTGTTTATGCAACACTCATATTTGTCTCTGTTAATACATTTTATGCTGATTTCATTCTATTAACTCTAGAGAGCGTGATTTTGGTGGATTGGTTGTAGAAGACTGTCTTGAAGATGGTGTAAAAATGCAGTACACCACAGTGCCCAAATGAATTAATCATCTTGAGAAATAGCTCTGCTGGCTCACAGTTGTATTTCACAAGTTCACATGCACATCTAAGCCTTGACAGCGGTCAGAGTAAACACATTAAGCTTGCTCTCTGTAAAGGAGGAGCTCAAGTATGAGACGCATCTTGAGCCCTGGCTATACTTTAAATGTATCTTCTATAGAAAGATACAAACGTATGACTTTTGGAGGTGGAGGGACTGGAACAACTGCCACTTGCTTGAAGTAAGCACTCACTTTAAAAGGACAAGATAAACAAGCTGCTCCTGAACCTTCATTTATAACTCCAGGGAGTTGATATGGCACCTCCATTGTAGGTGGACTCATAGTTATCAGATATGGTGCTTTTCATGTTATTACAAATAATATATTTTTACATTCTTTTTTATTCATTTACAGTTCATTTGCAAAGGGACATATACTGACCATAAGCTTGAATCATCTTCACTCAGCATATATTTTTGTATACTATTGTTCTAAATGACACTCATCGAGAAAATATTTCTTGTAGGCCAGCTCTGATGGCATTTCTTGTCTCTGCCTGCTTTGGCATTTGAGCAGCTGCTCAGAAATCTTGATTGCTTGATTCTGTTGCAAATGAACATAATGCAACGTCATATATTTTCATCAATATATTCTGATTTATATTTTACACATTTTAGTACACCTAGGTTACCAGGAACATGAAATTGTTCAATCATGACTTCCTGTTTCACAGGGGTATGAGTTAGCACATATATTAAATTCCCTTAGTCATTTATCACAAGACCAAAGAATATAGCTGTGATGTGCGCAAAGGTTGTTGAGCTTCACAAAATGGGAAGTGGCTTTAAGAAAAAAAAAAAAATTAAATGCCTTTATACTACGGGGCCATTGAATGCTTAAATCTGATAGGCTGACGAATGTTCTGAGGTGTGCAATTATTTTCAGGGAAACGCATGGCGAACGTAGTTCCAGGCAGCTCTCTTGACCGCATTACAGTTCTGTATTACTTCGCCAAATTAATTATGTTATTTCAAAGGTCTTACAACAGAAAAATAACCAAAACCCACAACGACACTGGCCAAACAAATAAATATAGTGAACAAAAGGATAAAATCGACAGATTTGACAGATCAATAGATTGACAGATCGCCATGTTTTTGCCACAAAATTACATTTTATTATGTAATTAAAGCACATAGCCTACTCTCTCTCTCTCCCCCTCTCGGCCTCTCCCTCACAGACACACATATAGTTTGCACACACCTTAACATAAGCGCTAATGTAATTAGCACTACTCTAACGATTTTATCAGTAACGGTTTAAGAATTTAAAAACTATATGATTTCTCACAAGCGAGGTAACAACAATGGCGCTGTTCGTGAAGAAAATGAACTTAAAGTCTCACAATAGACATTGCTGCCGATCACTGACTCACAGAGGTAACATTAATATCTCTCTCTCTCTTTCTCTGTCTCATAACTTACTTATTAACTGCATTAACTGCATTAGACTGCTATCAACGGATCAAGCCTCTGTTACTGTTTAAAATTACGTTTTGGAATTAGCAAGGGAGGTGTTGGATGAGATGCGGAAGAAATAATCCTAACGTTACTCACAACAGCGATTGAAGTAGAAAAAATGGACGAATGCCTTGAAATATATCATCTGATCGATGTCTTGAGGAGTGGCAACCTAAGTATAAGCGGAATAATTGACTCCGAGCCATTGAATTATTAGAAAAATAATGCACACCCGAGGTGTAACTCCGCTCAGTCGTGACCGCATCACCACCTCGAGTGTGCATTATTTTTCTAATAATTCAACGGCCCGTTGTCAATTATTCCTTACATATCAACCATTAGGGCCATAATTTTGAAATTCCAGTCAACTGGAAATATTATGAATGAACCACAAAGAGTATTCTATCAAATACTGACTGCCTTTACTAGCAATCTTATAATACATTGTGGTTGGCTCTTCCTAGAGGACAGTGATCCAAATCAAAGATCAAATAAGCACAAAACAATTATTTACTGAATATAAAATCAAGGTCCTGCTATGCCATTCCAGTCCCCTGACTTATTTGCGATAGAAAACCTGTGTGGTGAAATGAAGAAGAGAGTCCACCAATGTGGACCTCAAAATTAAAAGGACCTTGAGAGTTTCTGTGTGGAATGGTTACAGATCCCTTGCCATATATTCTCCAACCTTATCAGGCATTATAGGAGAAGACTCAGAGCTGTTATCTAAAGGTAGGAAAGTAGCACAAGGTATTGACTAAACGGGTGCTAATAATTGTGCCACATATTTAACAAAACATATTTATAGTGTATATGTGTAAGTGTGGTTTATTGGAAAATCAGAGAACAACATGAACATATACAGGTGCATCTCAATAAATTAGAATGTCATTGAAAAGTTCATTTATTTCAGTAATTCAACTCAAATTGTGAAACTTGTGTATTAAATAAATTCAATGCACAAAGACTGAAGTAGTTTAAGTCTTTGGTTCTTTTAATTGTGATGGTTTTGGCTTACATTTAACAAAAACCCACCAATTCACTACTCAACAAATTAGAATACTTCATAAAACCATAAAAAAAAAACAGTTTTTGTGAATTGTTGGCCTTCTGGAACGTATGTTCATTTACTGTATATGTACTCTATACTTGGTAGGGGCTACTTTTGCTTTAATTACTGCCTCAATTCGGCGTGGCATGGAGGTGATCAGTTTGTGGCACTGCTGAGTTGGCATGGAAGCCCAGGTTTCTTTGACAGTGGCCTTCAGCTCATCTGCATTTTTTGGTCTCTTGTTTCTCATTTTCCTCTTGACAATACCCCATAGATTCTCTATGGGGTTCAGGCCTGGTGAGATTGCTGGCAAGTCAAGCACACCAACACCATGGTCATTTAACCAACTTTTGGTGCTCTTGGCAGTGTGGGCAGGTGCCAAATCCTGCTGGAAAATGAAATCAGCATCTTTAAAAAGCTGGTCAGCAGAAGGAAGCATGAAGTGCTCGAAAATGTCTTGGTAAACGGGTGCAGTGACGTTGGTTTTCAAAAAAACACAACGGACCAACACCAGCAGATGACATTGCACCCCAAATCATTACAGACTGTGGAAACTTAACACTGGACTTCAAGTTACTTGGGCTATGAGCTTCTCCACCCTTCCTCCAGACTCTAGGACCTTAGTTTCCAAATGAAATACAAAACTTGCTCTCATCTGAAAAGAGGACTTTGGACCATTGGACAACAGTCCAGTTCTTCTTCTCCTTAGCCCAGGTAAGACGCCTCTGACGTGGTCTGTGGTTCAGGAGTGGCTAAATTCTTTGACACGTCTGTGTGTGGTAGCTCTTGATGCCTTGACCCTAGCCTCAGTCTATTCCTTGTGAAGTTCACTATGGTATTAAATGCTGAGCTGTAGTCCACAAACAGCATTCTCACATAAGTGTTCTTATTTTCCAGGTGGGAGAGAGCAGTGTGTAGGGTGAAGGCAATAGCATTGTCTGTGGAACGGTTGCTGCGATATGCAAATTGTAGCGGATCCAGTGAGGCAGGCAGCACAGAGCAGATGTAGTCTCTGATGAGTTTCTCAAAACACTTGCCGTTGTCCCTGATGTCCTTTGACAGTTCTTTGGTCTTTCCCATGGTAGTGGAGAGGTTGGAATGGAAGATACAGATTCTATGGACAGGTGTCTTTTATACACACGAGCTGAAATTAGGAGTATCTTCTTAAAGTGATGTGACTAATCTGTGTTCCACATGTGCACATAACCAATCTGTGGGAGCCAAAATTCCTGCTGGTCGGTAAGGGATCAAATATTTATTTGACTTACAAATATGTTAATCTTTTTTTAACATTTGTGTGCTGTTTTGTTCTGGATTTTTAGTTTGATACTTTATCAGCTCAAATAAACCTACCATAAAAATGATAAACCCTTCTTTTTTATGGAGTGGCTGTTACACTTCGGTGTGCATTATTTTTCTAATAATTTATCAGGCTTGGGTCAATTATTCCGCTTATACTACGGTTGGCACACTTCAACACATCGATCAGATGATATATTTCAAGGGATTTGTCCGCTTTTTCCACTTAAATCACTATTGTGAGTAGGATTATTTATTCCGCATCTCATCCATCGCCTCCATTGCTAATTCCAAAACGTCATTTTAGACCTAGTAACTGAGGCTTGAGCCATTAATAACAGACAAATGCAGCTAATAACTAAGTCATGAGAGAGAGAGAGAGAGAGAGAGAGAGAGAGAGAGACCGAGATTGAGCGTGCGTGAATTAGCCTAATTTACCAGTCTCTCATCAGTGTTCGGCAGCAGCGTTCCTACTAGTGAAACTTTAAGTTCATTTTCCTCACGAACAGTGCCTTTGTTACCTCGCTTTGCTTGCGAGAAATATCATGTACTTTTAAGTTGCTAAACTATTTACTAACAAAGTCATCAGAGCAGTGCGGAAATCATTAGCGCATATGTTTTCATGTTAAACTGTTTGTGTCTGTGAGGGAGCGAGAGCAGGACAAATATAGTATGTGCTTAATGTAACGTATATCGGCAGGAATTCAACTGTCTCTACACGTCACCGAAAGAATTAGCTCTCTAAACCCTCCCTCGCATCAGCTAAAAGCTGATTTCGCTCGGGTCACAGAACAAAGAGAAGTGGCCACGAGAAAATTTCAAGAGACACATTCATTTCATGATGATAATAATAATTCATCTACACAAGAAACATGGATATTAATTGTTGTACTCTTTCTCTCATATGCCTGTGTGAATGTGAATTGTTTAGAAAGGTGGGATGAGTTATGCGCCCTTCAACTGTATAATCCGAGTAATGTAATGTGTGTGCTCAGTAAATGCGATGTTTAGTCTCTAAATGAAGCTGGCGCATAAGCCATAAGTTGGTGTGGATGACCGTTTTTAGCATCATGTGTGACTAAACATGCATATAAAATCTGTAAGTTTGAATCTTCCACGGAATGAATGGAATATCGGATCACGAAATTCCACCCCAGAAAGCCTGACATGGGGGGCTCCGCCTGCATCGACGCCTGATTGGACCAGCCGCCTGTGGGCGGCGTCCAAACCCGGACAGTTTAAAACGACGCGAAAAGCGCCGCCGCTCTCTTGACTCCCTTGAACATGGCTTGAACATCTCTTGAAGCTCGCTTGTAACTCTTCCTCGCCGCCAACGGCGGAAGGATGGCCCGCTGGAATCTCGCCTCAAGACCGGCTGAGACAAATAACACACGCGTGAATCAAAGACTGTGCAAACGCCATAACGTCGCAGAACCAGCAGCGTAACGACGCTACCATCTCAACGCAAAACCAGCATCAAACAATCTCCGAGATTTCAACTCCCGGTGACGCCACGACAAAGCGAGCCAGCAGAGTTTTCCAGAGCAACACGTGAAACCCACGTGAAAACGAAACCAAAGCATCCAGCCTGCTTCAACAACGAAAGCAAGTAACAAACCAAACATTCCTAACTCTGACTGAACTGGTAAAAATTGATCTGAATGCAGAAAGAAAGCCTAGACATCTTTCGTGATCTTTTCTGGTTAGTTGTTATGAAATAGAAAGAATGGTATTCTTTCAACATTTAACCTCAAAACTCTCGTATGTATGTGTATGTTTGTGTGTTATTGAATATGTTAGAATAGCAGTATCACGAATAAACCTTTTCCATTTTATAAAGAAGTGTCTCTGGAATGTGATTTTAAGTATTTTCATCCTTATTTGCCCAAAGATAACGTTACCGAGCTCAAACTTGAGAAATTATTAATCTCGTTTTATTGTTACCGGGGCCACGGGGCAATGGAAGTGAGATTAACAGAATATACCTTTTAGTGATCGCTGGACGAGCACTTAATAAGGTGTAAACTGTAGGTTAAATATTAATATTACTTCGATCAAGCAATATTTAATATTTAATAAATAATTCCCGGAGCTGAAACAATAGCTCTATATTAAACTGGCATTACATTAAGTACATAATAAAATGTAATTTTGTGGCAAAACATGAAAATGAATTCCCTGAAAGTAATTGCGCACCCTAGAACGTTATATATATATATATATATATATATATATATATATATATATATAAACGTTTGAAGCTTTTCCTTTCCCAGCTATTCCAAGGCAACATTTCTAATTTCCATTTAGTTTAACTTGCATGTACTAAAATAACTAAAAGTTAAATTCATAAAAAAACTATATAGACATACTTTTAAAATAATAAAATAAAATGGACAAAAAGAACAAAATAACAAAAAATGAATATTTTTTTTTACAAATAAAAACCTAATTCAAAATATTGGAAAATCATTAGTTATTTTTTACAACTGCTTTCAGCACATTTTCAAAACTTGATCTTGATCTAGGTGGGTTTTTGTTAAATATGAGCCAAAATCATCACAATTAAAAGAACCAAAGACTTAAACTACTTCAGTCTGTGTGCACTGAATTTATTTAATAAACTAATTTCACAATTCGAGTTGAATTACTGAAATAAATAACCTTTTCCACAACATTCTAATTTATTGAGATGCACCTGTATATAAACAGAAGTTACACAATGTACTGTATATAGCCACAATACATAAAGATCAGAAATATTGTGAATTGCCACAATAGATAATAGGCTTGCCTTAAAGGAAGTGAAATTAGGACATGGTAAGATGGACACATAACAGCCTAGAATTTATCGTTCTCCTTAAAGAGGGCTTGGTGTTTGTTAGGATTAGTTCTAAGGAACATGAATCTGAATCATCAGCACACCTCTGTCATCATCACACCACCAGGATTCAGCTGCCTCCAGTGGCAAGAACCCGAAAAAAGAACGTTTGTTGTGATCTGTATATTGAAGTAATTCTGGCCCTTCCTGATCAACTCATGCACCTCGCCCCAACTGATACATCAACTGCACTGAAAGGAAAACCATAATAAATTAAATGCATAATAAATAAAATCACTGAATGCCGTTTACATTTTAAAACAATTAACAGTCATTCTTGAGAAGTGGGACAAAACAGGGTGCAAAATTGAAAAATAATTACTTTGCACTCAGACAAATGAAACTACATTTATGTATATTATATGTACTAACGCTTTGACACAACCTCCCAACTTTTCTCTTTTTATCAAAATGCTTTTTACCTTGGACCCTGTAATATAATTTTAACTTTATCTATGCAGCAATCAAGATGTTTGAAACATTTCAGACATATTCCACTTTCACATGTGACCAACAATTCCACAACAAATATAAAATATCTAAATTAAATATTATCAAAAAAAAAAGATTCTGACAGAGGTGACACACCTGACAGAGTTGACAAATCTGACGGTGGTGATGGAAAACGGAATTTGTCGTCATTTTAACTATCTAATACATTTTTAATCAATCAGTTACTCTATTAAAACAAACTGTATATAACTGTTTATAACGCCTTTATTCAAAATTCACTTTTAAATATTTTGATATATAATTGGAACACAAATTATCTATTTTTACTTTTAAAAACAGTTAAATGAACAACTAAATCAATTATTTGTTACCTCCATCCATTTACAGCTGCATCTCAATAAATTAGAATGTCGTGGAAAAGTTAATTTATTTCAGTAATTCAACTCAAATTGTGAAACTTGTGTTTTAAATAAATTCAGTGCACACAGACTGAAGTAGTTTAAGTCTTTGGTTCTTTTAATTGTGATGATTTTGGCTCACATTTAACAAAAACCCACCAATTCACTCTCAACAAATTAGAATACTTCAAAAAAAAACAATTTTTAGTGAATTGTTGGCCTTCTGGAAAGTATGTTCATTTACTGTATATGTACTCAATACTCTGGTCAGCAGAAGGAAGCATGAAGTGCTCCAAAATTTATTGGTAAACGGGTGCAGTGACATTGGTTTTCAAAAAACACAATGGACCAACACCAGCAGATGACATTGCACCCCAAATCATCACAGACTGTGGAAACTTAACACTGGACTTCAGTCAACTTGGGCTATGAGTTTCTCCACCCTTCCTCCAGACTCTAGGACCTTGGTTTCCAAATGAAATACAAAAACATGCTCTCATCTGAAAAGAGGATTTGGACTACTAGGCAACAGTCCAGTTCTTCTTCTCCTTAGCCCAGGTAAGACACCTCTGACGTTGTCTGTGGTTCAGGAGTGGCTTAACAAGAGGAATATGACAACTGTAGCCAAATTCCTTGACACGTCTGTGTGTGGTGGCTCTTGATGCTGTAAAGGAATTTTCCTTTATGGACAGTAATCAAACAGTGAGACATAGATTCAGATGTATGTATTATATGTTTTCTTCTCGTAGTTAGATAAGCATTCTTTGTGTGATGATTTACTATGATTGAGAAGTGATAGAGGTAAGGAAACGAGATGGTCAAGGGGCATTTGCCTCCCTTTTCTGTATAACCATTAATCGGTAAACAACTGGTATCTTTCCTCTAGAGGAGGGAAGGAGGAGGCCTTGGAAGGAAAGGACTATAAAACAGACCAAAACTCTTGCTCTCTATCTCTGGCTCTCTGGCTCTCTGCTCTCTCTCTCTCTCTCTCTCTCTCTCTATCTCTCTCTCGCCCTGACTGACTTACAGCTATGTGTGTTAGAACTGAGGAGATCTTCTTGCAAGAGAATAAACCTTTATTATTATAATATGGACTCAGAGTTGTCTCTTACTCAGTGAGATGTTTGTTAGAAAGAAATTGCCACAACAGTTTGGTGTCAGATAGTGGGATTCCTTGGACGTGACTTCTGGACCTGACAGCGGACGGAGGCTGATCACCTTGGAGCTGAAAAGTTCCAACCCTACCTCGCAAAAAAGATTGAGAGACGAGGGACCGTTCCGCTGTTGGGACCGGAGGGATCGACCACTGGAATCAAAAAGAACCCAGGTGGCACAAAACGACATCTCTGGTAAGAAACAATTAAATTCAATTTAATTAGGGTGAAATTCAGTTTAAAGAGTGAAATTGAACCATATTGGCTGAGATTTGTTTCTGTGGTAGAGTAATCTGAGCAACATTCAGATTAGGTAACCTGAGATTAATTTGAGATCTGTACGGATCAAGAGGGTTTCAAACAGGTACCGAGGACTCTGGGCACGAACGTTCAGATAGGTAACCTGAGATTAATTTGAGATCTGTACGGATCAAGAGGGTTTCAAACAGGTACCGAGGTTAATTGGGGTTAGGAAAAATCGAAAGATTTTGATAAATCACAATTAAGAGGGCACTAATAGTGCAACCCGACCGATTGCGGGATAAGAGAAAATCGGATCTGCTGGAGCGTCCTAGCAGATTAAATAAGCGAGAGCAAATCCACGGGAAAGCAGAAGACAGCCAGTATGGGGATATCTCAGAGCAAGTTTGTGAAATATGATACACCGTGTGTACTACCAAATTAAAAAATTATTATGGTCAGAAATGTATGCAAGATATTGAAAAATTTATCAAGCATCATGATTTTCCCGAAGAGGGAACATTGAGTCTCACAAA
This sequence comes from Gymnocypris eckloni scoliostomus, assembly GCA_027564155.1. Lineage (NCBI taxonomy): Eukaryota > Metazoa > Chordata > Actinopteri > Cypriniformes > Cyprinidae > Gymnocypris > Gymnocypris eckloni. The sequence continues at coordinate 28,759,618 of CM050416.1, forward strand.
ACTGAAAGTGGTTTCAACAACCAGGTTGTTGTTGCAAATGTGTTAAACATGTATGTTAAAAATGTGAACAAACAGTAGATTGTTGGCTAAAGGAAGTAGATGGTTGGCTCAAGGAAGTAGATAGGAAGGGAAAAAAAGCAAGTGCAGAAAGTTAGCAGGAAGGAAAAAGCAAGTGCAGAAAGTTAGCAGGAAGGAAAAAGCAAGTGCAGAAAGTTAGCAGGAGGGAAAAATGAAAAGTGTGAAAGTCTATTTGTATGTGTCTGCACCACCAGAACAGACTGAACCACAGTATGTTTGTGTTTCCCACATGAAAATACGGTGAGGCCGGCACCGCCAGAATATAAAACACCCATCTACCCAATAGCCCAGCTGGATGCATTGAAATTCGCCCCGACCTCGACTGTTTCTCCGTCCAAGACAACCGCAGCGCGAGACGCTGAATGAACAAGCACGAGCAAGCGCGAGTGACAGAGGGGGAGACAGATGCAGCTGGCTGTTGTACAGATTAAAGCAGCACGAGCAGCGCACAAATGTGGACTGTGCGAAGTGAACATGACTTTTCTGGCTGCACGAAGTGCAGGTTGTCCAAGAACCACGGACACTGGGCACAGGATTGTCCAGAGGCGCGGAAGGCGGATTGAAAGGAGAGGAACGGAGAACAGGAGAGGAGAGGGTGGGTGACAGGCATTCAGCAAGCTACGAAAAAGGGAAGTAAAAATTTATTGACACACACACACAACACGCTCACATACACTGATTCAAATACCGCTCTCTGCAATGAAGACATGCTTGCAAACCCTTTTATGTGTGAGTGTGTGTAAGTTTTGAATAAGGCTATCTGCAATGAAGACATGCTTGCAAACCGTTAAATGTGTGACTGTTGAAGTTTTGAATAATGTTAGTTGACTGATGAATGTCTGAGAATGTACAAAAGTTTAGGGTTTTAAGGCTACAGAGATATCCCATGTTAGTTGACGGGACAATGATAGACTTTATGGTTGATTGTGAACCAAGAATGACGGATTTAGTGTTTGAAAGCACTTGAAGTCAGGGCATAGAATATCAGAAAACTATACTGTGCCGTTAAAATGTGAGACGGAGGGGGGGCAGGGCATTGAAACATGCGTTGTTGTGCTCTGAAACCTGTCCGGTTCCGTTAATGGCCAGGGATCTAATGTGTAAATTAAATCTGAAACTCACTGCTGGCCCGTTTGGGATTTACAGGAGAGGAACAGCAGATGAGAGATTCTGATTGGGCACAAAAGATTTTGAAATTGGCAAAGATCGAACAGTATCAGTATCAATGAATTACATTCATTGATATATGCATATATCAATATGAGGAAGAGTGGATTAACGGGGCAGAAAATGTTTTTGACAAGGTTTGATAAGATTTTCTGGAGTGAAAATGTGTGTGTGCTTTCAGCTTGCCTGTCAGAAAAACAAATTCAGCTGTATTTGATCAGCAGGCTTCCACACTCCACTGAGCTGTGAGAAAAGGCTGAGAGCTGGCTGACAGGCTTCAAGGGAATTTGTGGGGTATTCTGATTTGACTTTGATGGTCACACACGCGGTCTCGACATGATTTTGCAAGAATCTCTGAGAAAGCGGATAAAAGCATTTATCAACAGATGTACCAAGACCTATCACAAACGATTGTTGACATGCCAAATGTAAGTGAAAAGATGCACAACTTTATTGCCAAATTATGCACATCTTGAGGAGGATGAGAGCCCTGACAATCAGAGAAAGGGCTGAGGTCATGTGACAAGATTAATTGGTCCAGAAGCACAGGATTGTTTGCAAATATGAAACTGCAGCTGGCTCAGGCCCCAACGTGGCCTGCCTGTGCTTGAAAAGCCTTTCACCCAAATGGTAGATGAAAACATGGATTTATGAGTTCAGTGCTTTGCAAACCCATGGGGACAGATTACGACCAGTCGCAAATATTTCAACAGGCAGCTGAATTGGTTGCTCTGACAGAGGCTTGCCACACTGCCTGATGTGGCAGCTGCGGAGCTGGCTGTGCTGGCTTCAAGGGAATTTGTGGGGTATTCTGATTTGACTTTGATGGTCCCACACGTCTCCATGACAAGAGCAGAGAACATCACATTTATCAACAGCCCGATGGCTGAGGTATCAGCTTTTGATTGACATGACAAATGTAACTGAAAAGATACACCACTGTTGTCTATCAGCAGGAACAGGTGTGTACACCACGTCCAGACCTGTTGGACACACCTTTAGAAAACTGTGACAATGTCCTCTTTGTGGATGGATCGGCGTCCAAAGATCCACAAACAGGCTTGAATAAGGTTGGTTTCAGGTGACCACTGAATTTGAAGTCGTAAAGTCTGGCAAATTGCCATCAAATTATTCGGCTCAGGCAGCTGAATTGGTTGCTCTGAGAGGGTGTAATCTTATGGCAGACAAGTGTGTGACAATTTACACAGACTCGCGTTATGCTTTTGGGGTCACATAGATTTTGGGGCACTTTGGAAGCATGGTAATTTTTTGAAGTCGGATGGACATCCGATATTAAACGCAGCTCTTGTGTCTAAGCTTTTGAGGCCATTCTTTTACCAGACAAGGTCGCGATCTGTAAATCATGCGCGCACACTAACGATAAAAGTTTTATCTCCACAGGAAGCGTGAGAGCAGACGCGGCAGCGGGCAGCGGCAGCACAGGAGACAAAAAGAAACGACTTGTGCTTTGGTATCTGTGACTAACCCTGATATTTCCCTTGTTTACAGAGTATGCAGTCTTTTTCCACAGGAGCGGAAAAACAACGATGGAGGTCGCCTGGCTGCAGTCTCCGGGGGTGTATGGATGAGTGTTGATGACATTCCTTGTTTGCCCAAACACTTCTTTCAGCATTATGCTAAGTTGACACATGGGTTGGATCATGTGTCAAAAGCGGTATGATAATGCAGATGAGGAATTATGGTTTACAAAGGGGTTTACAGTGGTTGCTGAAAATTTTTGCAAAAGATGTGTCACTTGTAAACACACACAATGAGGCTAGGGGAATAAAAACACCCTTGGCATCTCAACCAGCACCGGCAGGCCACCATTCATGGGCATAGAAGGGGGTAAACAAAGGCTGCCATCAAAGGATGTGTGTGAGAATGACATGTTGAATTACTGCAAAGAGGTGTCTTGTCTGTTGTCAAATATTTCTGTGCAGGTAAAAGCTGCCCAGGGGAAGGTTGCTGAGAGATTCCTGCACGAGGTCAGACCTGGTGATTTCGTGGTGATTCGTGATCACAGGAGAAAGAGCTGGAAATCGAAAAGGTGGCTAGAGCCTTTCCAGGTGCTTCTGGTGGCCTGCGGCAGTGAAGGTCGCAGAGAGGGCTACGTGGGTTCACGTTAACCATGAAGGAGGGTGCCGCCCATTGCGGAGGCGGAGCAATTGCTGGAGGAGGTTCAACGGGAGTGTCAGTAAACGCTAAGACCCAGTTTGAAAAATATCAGCAGCAAGGAGGAGACGACTTTGATTGCGCAACCGGCATCTGGGTGGACACTGTAATCAACAGAACAGATAAGACTCTTAGTGTTTCAAAAACAGTACTTTCTCACATTCTTTGGTCATAACAGCATCTTTTGATAAAGAGTAACTGAGAGAATGGAGCGTACAAGACCGTGGCACCCATTCAGAGTAACAGGAATGTGTGGCCTGTATAAGACCACATGTATAATGACTTTGTTGTCAGTAACAATTTGCTTGGTAATACTACACTTCACAACAGGTCTGAAGGTGTTACCAACAGGAGATCAGACCAACAATATGATGACACAAGTAGCGGAAGTTACAGTGAAATGTGTTAATTGAGTTATGATGTTTCTATTTTTCTTCCTGAGGATGATTGATATGTAAAGAAGGTTAAAAGCAGCAGTTATCCGTGTACGAGAGGACGTACAAGGAGAGGGGTTGAAACTGAGTGATTTTTTATATACTTTTAATATTTACATTTTATATTACAGGAGTAACTCAACAGTGATAAATTGATATGTTTATTTCCTACTATGAACTATACTTTTCCTTATTTATACTATTGTGACTGAGGGTTCGGTTTAACCGAGAGTGCGACAAGCAATGCCTGTCCATTTAGCCCGGCGATAGAATGAAATCTTTACTATGCTTGCTAAACATTTACAGCCTAAGCATTTTTCAAATATTCAAAAACTTACTTCACAGGTTCAAGAAGAGTGATCATTTATGTGAAAATCAGAGATGAAGAGTATAAGTGTGATGTAATGGCTTGAACTTGTATTTGTTATTATTTGTACTATTATTATTACAATGTTTGATTAATCAGTTATCAGAGAATGATAAACAGAGAGGAATTGTAAAGGAATTTTCCTTTATGGACAGTAATCAAACAGTGAGACATAGATTCAGATGTATGTATTATATGTTTTCTTCTAAGTTAGATAAGCATTCTTTGTGTGATGATTTACTATGATTGAGAAGTGATAGAGGTAAGGAAACGCAGATGGTCAAGGGGGCATTTGCCTCCCTTTTCTGTATAACCATTAATCGGTAAACAAACTGGTATCTTTCCCTCTAGAGGAGGGAAGGAGGAGGCCTTGGAAGGAAAGGACTATAAAACAGACCAAAACTGCTTTCCTTAGCGCTCGCCTCTTGCTTCTTGCCACTCTTCATCTCTGGCCTCTGGCTCTCTCTCTCTGGCTCTCTTCTTATCTCTCTCTCTCTCTCTCTCTCTCTCTCGCTCCTGACTGACTCACAGCTATGTATGTTAGAACTGAGGGATCTTCTCTTGCAAGGGAATAAATACCTTTATTATTATAATATGGACTCAGAGTTGTCTCTTACTCAGTGAGATGGTTGTTAGAAAGAAATTGCCACAACAATGCCTTGACCCCAGCCTCAGTCCATTCCTTGTGAAGTTCACCCAAACTCCTAAATCGATTTTGCTTGACAATCCTCATAATGCCGCGGTTCTCTCGGTTGGTTGTGGATCTTTTTCTTCCACACTTTTTCCTTCCACTCAACTTTCTGTTAACATGCTTGGATACAGCACACTGTGTACAGACAGCTTCTTTGGCAATGAATGTTTGTGGCTTGCCCTCCTTGTGAAGGGTGTCAATGATTGTCTCCTGGACAACTATCAGATCACCAGTCTTCCCCATGATTGTGTAGCCTAGTGAACCAAACTGAGAGACCATTTTGAAGGCTCAGGAAACCTTTGCAGGTCTTTTGAGTTGATTAGCGGATTGGCATGTCACCATATTCTAATTTGTTGTCAATTGGTGGGTTTTTGTTAAATGTGAGGGGCAAAAACAAAGACTTAAAGTACTTCAGACTGTCTGCATTGAATTTATTTAATACACTAGTTTCACAATTTGAGATGAATTACTGAAATAAATTAACTTTTCCACGACATTCTAATTTATTGAGATGCACCTGTATATTCACCATATTCAGATTTAAATATCTTAACAAATGATCCAAAACTAATCAGGATACATATGATCAGAATACAAACATACTTTATTATATGTTTTATCTGCTGTTTGTGTTCCCTCAGCCTTATGTTCCCTGAATGTTACAGTGGGGGTGGGGGGGTGGATTGTTTGATCCCCTGCTGATATTGTATGTTTGCCCACTGGACAAATTAATGATCAGTCTATAACTTTAATTGTAGGTTTATTTGAACTGTGAGATACAGATTAACAACAGCAAACAAACAAATAAATAAATAAACTGATTTGCATTTTAATGAGTCAAATAAGTATTTGTTCCACTATAAATCAGCAAGATTTCAGGCTCCCAGGCACTGTTTCCTCTGCGGCCACACAGAGAAATAATGTGCCGCGCACATGCAAAAAAAAGAGATTGAATTCTAGTAAATTCCATTTGATTGAATACTAGTAAAAACAAAAGAATCGCAATGCTCGGGCAACCCGCTATAGGAGTTAATATGGCTAAAACGTTAGAACCGGTGAATTCGGTTAACAGGTTTCATAGAAAGATCTGAAGAGAATGATGTGCGCCAAATGAGTCGCCATAGAAACCGACTACTTCAATGGTTGCTGACAAAATAGCTCAAATCGAGAGCCAACCAGTGTTCGAATTGAGTGAGGGCTGTGGGTGTGTCATGAATCACTTGAAGAACTATGAAGATCCAAGTGCAGCTTAATTCTTTCAAAAATAAGGATCCAAAAAACAAGACAAAGGGCAAAAACACAAGAATAGTCCACAAGGAAATCCACAAAGCAAACACCAGCAGAAACAGGAAACAATACTGCAGCAACAAGGGCTCACAGACCAAAGGTTAACTAACGAGACTAATGACATACAGCTTGAGGCAATGAGACCTGATGGACCGAGCAAGGGGAAAGTCCACAAGCATTTGACAATGATCCAAGAGGAGTGCCCTCTGATGGCTGTCATGGGCACTCTAGCAGAAGGATGTGACATAACCTCCTCTCTACGGAGTGGATTCCAGATGCTCCATGAAAAGTCAAAACTCCAGCAGGGAGGTGGACCAGGGGGATTGATGGTGGTCCAGGCCTGTGTGGTGGAAGACGGCCTGGAGCCAGAGATAAACAAGGAAACCTGGGCAGAGCTGGCAGGGCAGGAGGCCAGCAGGGTGGAGCAGGCCGAGCAAACGGAGCTAGAGTACAACAGAGCGGATCTGGCAGAACTGAAACAAATTGCACATAGAGGTTAACAATGGCCTCAGTGGCCATAACAGGACAGGCAGAGAGTTCACAGGCGACCTCCAAGGCCATGGCGGGACAGTCAGAGAGTTCACAGACAGTCCCCAGACGGCGACAAGGCAGGCAGAAAGTTTGTAAAGGAGTGCCCATGTTTTGAGAGGAACTGAAGCGAACACTGTCACCACCTCTGGAGTTTCTGCAGCAGATGCCGCAATCTCTGGAGGGACTGGAGCGGGCTCTGGAACGGACTCTGTGGGCTCCCGGAGTGGAGCGGGCTCTGGAGCGGATTCTGTGGGCTCCCGGACTGGAGCGGGCTCTGGAGCGGACTCTGTGGGCTCCCAGACACAGAGGGCAAAAACACAAGAGAACACAAGAATAGTCCACAAGGAAATCCACAAAGCAAACACCAGAAGAAACAGGAAACAATACTGCAGCAACAAGGGCTCACAGAACAAAGGTGTATATATATGGTAACTAACGAGACTAATGACGGGCACTCTAGCAGGAGGATGTCAGGGCTCTACAGTGTGTGCATTTCTACATTAAAAATATTTGAATTAAAATGTAATGTCAGAGCGTGATCTGAGCAGCTCAAATGCTATTACCTCTGCTATGGACTGTCACCCGAAAAACAAAGTTTAAAGAAATAGGAATCGAACTTTAGCACAACTCACCAAAACTAAGCATGGGGCATGTTGAGCTCGGCAGGTTGTTATTCTTTTAATAATTTATTGTACGAAGAATGGGTTACAAACGATGACAAAAACTTTTCCATAATTCCAATTAAACTCAAAAGATATTTAAAAAGTTATAGAAATAATGTTATTTTGTTATTATTGTTAATATAATTAGCTGTTTTAATAATAAAGAAGAATACTTATTATTCATTTCCATGTTCATTTACAAGCTGCATTCCATAACTTTTTCAGGTTTTTCATGACCGAACCCTTAATGTAACGATCAGGTGTGGCTATCTGAATCAGACAAAAATATAGGTGCGGGTGGTTAGCTGGTAGAACATTTATTTAAAGCTGCGGTTTCGGGTGACGTTTTAGCTCATCTGTGCATCACACAGATATTCTAACAATTTCTTCATTACCAAGAATTTTCCCAGCAACCTATTGAATTTCTATAGTACAACATGCAGTTCTTGTTCAACGACTAAAGTGAGCATAAAACATTGTTCTGCCTCCAACATCAACAGTTATATGATACTTGACTGAACGTGCATTTTGACACTTCAGCTAAGTATCAAATTACTATTTACTATTATATAAGCAAATTTTGGTCAAATCATTGTGAAAATGAGGAACAAAATACCAAACGCATCTCACAGCAAGTTTTGTTGTACAAAAAAAACTTAACAGGTTCTTTAAAACCTTTTTTATTAGACTTTATTTTTTCCACTCTGCCTAAGGGAAAAACTAAAATTGCTGTATTTTGACCTTCTTAGCCAATCTGCCATATGTACTGTTATGCATTTAGATTCTGAGATGTAAAAAAATATTTGAAAATTTTTACAAAAGGCTGAAACATAAACAACAGCTGCAACATCGTTTTATTAAAAATTATTCAATGTTTTCTGAATGGACTTTGTTTGATCTTTCGTTATGCATAAAAACTACAGATTACCATAACAAAATGTCCTTAATGATGCAATACATTTTGTTTTCGTGTACAGGTATTATCATGCTTGATTCTCCATTTGTCAAAAAGTTTTTCCCCCTCACAAAATTATAAACTTTTATTTGATAATTTTATTTTAATGCTTATCAGATTACAAAACTTGACATAATGCAGTTGGTCGACTTCAAAGCTATTTTTTCCCACAACTTCATGAACAAAAATTGCATTTGTAGACAGACCAAATTAAACCAAAAACAGCTGAGGCTCAACTTTTAGTATAACATTTCTCAGTATGAAACATTAAAATGTAGTAAACTAGGAAAATAGAAGAAAACATTAATATAAAAGAGAAATACAAACATAAATGCATTAAGACAATTATGCAGATGAGTAACACCAATACCTCTGTGTTGTTGATGCATATACATACTTATATTTAATAAAGCACAAATGCAAACATACACATGTTGCACAGGCTCACACATACAGATACACACATGCCAAACAATGGCACTTTCTTAGAAGTGGATCATTATAAAACAGGCCAATAATTGACCTAAAATACAGACTGGCCTAAAAGGGTACAAGGACAGTAAAGAACAGTTGAAAAGAGCTATGTCATATTTTATGCAAAATCCTTTAGTTTGCAAAATTCATTTTGGCAAACCATTACTAAACTGACCCTTAGGGATCATTAAACTACCAATCTTTCTAGCCATGAAGTGTTTGCTATTCCTTCTGTCATCTCACCATCTAAATGCATTTGCTAATAGCTTTCTTCTGTATTAAAGCTGAAAATATTTAATGCTGAATGTGGAGTAAAGCAGCACTTAGCTTAAACCACCACATTTGTTTTCTGTACCATGAAAATTTGATATTCTACAATCTACAACTATTAGATGCATTAGAGACATATTTTACCTCAATGAGCACATAAAGTACTAAAATGATCTGAGGAAGAACAATTAGTTGGTTTTCTCATGCTTCATTTAAACCAGCATAAATTAATTCAATGTTTCCATAAAAGTGATTTTCAGTTGATAACAAAATGCTGCTCTATTTTGATTAATCCAAACTCTGAATATTATGGACACGTTATCATCCGTACAAGAATAGTATAAATTCTCAATACATGAAAACAAGGAATGATGTTGTATGATAATACAAATTATAATACAAGCATTCATATGCACTAAACTGAGTTCTAGTAAACCGATTGAGAGCATGTAATCCAGTTAGAGGTATCTGAGTTGACTAAATACACCCACACTTACAACTGTTTAACACAACTTACACAAACTCACACTGCAACATCGCTTAATCAGATAAAATACGTCAACGCTGCTTCAATAACCTGCATTTTCTTAGTCTTTCTATTCCCCCATTTTTCTACCTCACGAGTCCCCTCCACCTCCCATTCTTGCTTTTCGCTCTTTCTTTTTTCTTTCAAACCTCTCTTTCGCCTTAAACCAAATATCGTTCTCATGTTAGTTGTGTTACTTCATGCCCTAATTTGTATTGAGATTGGGATACGTGCTGTCTTGTAGGGGTGTAACGATACATCGATATGGATCGATATATCGATACAATGTATGACGATACGATGCATCGATGCCACGCGTAAAATATCGATATCTGTCGTATAAAAAGGCACCTTTATTTTGGCACTGCACATTTTCATATAATGTCCGTCTATGCATTTCTGTCAACGTGTGCATTCTCGTTCAATCTCACGTATCAGGACTCGATATAAGGACTGCCCGAAGGCACAAGGCGAGCATATAAGATGCTCGGAATTGTTGGCAGCACAGTCGCGCGCTGTGTGAGAAGTTTTCCGCACACACATCTGAAGCGTGCACATACACACACATCTGAAGCGCTCGCACACAGACAACCGCGATTGATCATCCAATTTACACCCCTACTGTCTTGTACCTCATTTACATAGTTATTTGTACCAATTAATCACATTGTTTCATAGCGGAGTTCTATTTTCATATGAATTCACACGTATTTCTGAGCTTAAATGCACCCTAGAACATCTAGTACCATTTATTTTTTTCACTGCCATCGAGCACATCTCGTCCTCTTCACAGTTGCTGTTCCTCATCTTCAGTGATGCCCTGGGCTTTAAGCTCCTCTAGTACATTGTCAATATAACCAGAATCTGGATAGCCATGACCAGTAAGATTGGAGCCAAATTCTGTCTTGTGATGGATCTCATTCCAGATGACAGTGTCTGATTCTCCTGTGGTGTTGGAGGTGCCCACTGAGAAGATCAGCCGTCGATCCCACGCCAACAATAACAGCCTTAACACCTAAGAACCGGAAAATATATTGATATAATTGCAATAATAATAATAATAATTAAAACTGCATTAAATCTAAATGTTTTCTCAATTCCTCTTTGGTACACTTGTATATATGTGCTGGCAAAACTTTGCTCATACTCTGATGTAAATGTACCTGAAGTTTAACATTAGAGATATAGTGGCAATTTTAGTTTTATTAAGCTGCTGTCACAAGACCTATTTCACGGATCCAATGCTGATACACATGCGTTTCATTCGCAACTGTTTACATTAACTTAAGACAAAACCGACAGTGCTTATGAGGATACTCATCAGAACGACCATTTTGATGTAATTTTGTGTGTATTGGTCACTTAAGCGCAACAAGCTTTGTTTGTTTGCTTGTACCAAACTCGATTTGGATGTGACTGAGCACACAGAAAAGCACCTCTGTACCGAAAGGCTTAAAAAGACGTACAAATAATACATTTTTGTATCTCTAATACACATTGGCCACAATTAACGGCACCCTTTTATTCAATACTTTTTGAAACCTCCATTTGCCAGTTTACAGCTCAAAATTTTCTCCTATAATGCTTGATGAGTTTAGAGAACACATGATAAGAGATCAGAGACCATTCCTTCAGCCAGAATATCTCCAGATCCTTCAGATTCACAGCCCCATGACGGTGCTTCTCATAAGTTCACCCCACTCATTTTCTACAGGGTTCAGTTCAGAGGACTAAAAATATCCATAGCAGAAGCTTGGTTTTGTGCTCAGTGACCGATTTGTGTGTTGTTTTTGAGGTTTGTTTTTGGATTATTGTACGGTTGGCAGATCCAAACAAGGCCCATTTTAAGATTTCTAACAGAGTCAGTCACTTATTGATTTGTATCTGTTGGTATTTGATAGAATCCATGATGCCATGTATCTAAACAAGATGTCCAGGACCTCCAGCAGAAATATAGGGCCACAACATCAAAAATACAGCAGTATATTTCATTGTACACATGGGGTACTTTTTATCCCTGTGTTCACCAAACCCATCTTGAGTGTCTGCTGCTAAAAAGCTATTTTTTTAGTTTCATCTGACCAAAGCAGCCAGTCCCATTTGAAGTTCCAGTCGTGTCTGACAACTGCATATGTTGGAGATTGCTTTGTTCTTGAAACCCTCCCGAACAACATGTGGTGATGTAGGTGTTGTTTAATGTAGGTGTAGGTGTCCTCTTCCAGGCAGATTCCTAAAATGTTCTGTTGATTGGGAATTATGAATCATTGCCCTGATGGTGGAAATGGGAATTTTAACTGCTCTAGCTCTTTTCTTAAAGCCACTTCACTAATTTGTGAAGCTCAGTTATCTTTTGCTGCACATAAGAAATATATCATTTGTTTTTTCTCGTTGCGATTGATGATTAAGGGAATTTGGAATTTGTTTTTCCTCATATTTATATTTCTGTGAATCATGAATAATTTCATGTTCATAATCACCCTGGAGTGCTCAAAATTGTAAATATGAATGGGAATTAAAACATTTTTACTGCACATTCCAAGTAATATCAGTCAAACTGCAGTTGGGTTGTTTTGATTAAGAATTAATAACTTAAATAAAGGCAGGTAATTTACTAATTTAAAATTATTTGAAAGTATGTGTTTTTTTTACATATTACATCAAAATATTTGTTTTATAGCAACAACATAACTCCACATTTTATATTTTAAAGTAAAAAAACAACAACACTTTTTTAATCTTTGTAATCTCCTCAGATAACAATGTAGATTCCTGACAAACATTGTTGTTGTTGTGATCATAAACTGTATGGATGTGATTACACACAATACACAGAGCTTTGCCCTCACCATAGTAGCGCGCTGCTTTTGCAAGGCTCCGTGAAAACGGTTCATTATTTTCCTTTTACACCTACAATATCACAGGTTCCTCAAGTTCGTTGAAATTATCCATCCTCGATCACCTTTAGTCAGCTTTGACGAAACTCCTCTCAGCTAGCACGTCTTTTCAAAGTTAAAGTAGCCTTGTCACCTGACCTGAATACAGTGCACTGATTCGCTGAAATGGACTTATCGGCTTCTGTTCAAAAACAACAAGGGCGCTTGTCGGCTTCTGCAGTAAAATGTGAACTTGTGATGCCTTGAAAGTGGACAATACCAGCTTTTTTGACAAAACGCGTTTAGGGTTCAGATTGCGCTATATTTGGAGAATAATGCAAAAAAGCACACTTTTTCTTTAAAGTGGCGTTTATCTTTTTTTTTTATATAAACTCGTCACACACGCACACACAAATATACACACACACAAACGTCTGTTTCAAACAAATTCTGTTCTTTGAACTTTCTATTAAATCTAAGAATCCTGATAAAACAAATTTATCATGGTTTCCAAACAAATGTAAAGCAGCAAAACTGTTTTCAACATTGAAATGATCATATTAGAATCATTTCTGAGGAAGCATGATACACTGAAGACTGGAATAATGGCTTAGGAAAATGTAGCTTTGCCATCTCAGTAAAAAATATATAATTATAATCATTCATATTAAAATAAATGATTTATTTAAATAGATATTAAGCACAAATGGTTATTTAAAATTGGGCTAATATTTCACAATATTAATGTTTTTACAGTATTTCTGAGCAAATAACTGGAGTCTTGGTGAGCATAAAAGAACATAAAAACAGCCCAAACTTTACAGTAGTTTTGGAAGACATACCTTGCATCCTTTTTCATTGTCTGGAAGATAGCAGTGACGTGGAAATCCTCTTGCAGTAAAAGGCTTCCCTGGATTTGAATGCTCAGGACCCTTGTGAGAGACAGGAGAGAAGATATTCTATTAAATATAATAATAATTGTGTGGAGTTTAAACGCAACCAAGATGCACTGAAAATGGATGGACTACTATCTAAGCATGTTTAATAGAACATAACTTCATAAACCATATGATATAGTTATACCTGTATCCCGGGTGGTATGTGGTAGATGATGCGAATTGTTTTGCAGTCTGGGTGTCCTGGAAGTGAGTGCGGGATGACATGGTACTCCATCTTACCGGGTGGCTGGTTGCCGGTCTTTACTCCATATATTGTCTTGCATGTAGGACACCGTAGGCTGCCGTCTTTGTTGCCATTGTTGTACATGGCCACTAGGCACTGCAGGTGATAAAGATGCCCACATTGTGCCAGTCTTCCAACCGACTCTGCACGCGAAACACTTGCTACACCTGGACCCTTATACGCAGAGAGTCCCCTCAGAGCCTCCATACAAATAGTACAATCCTGAAAGGAAATACAGAATACTGATATAAGAAATTGATTTGTTCTTTTTTTTTTTTTTTTTTTTGCATCATAGCCAATAAGATGGAACATTTACATCTAGACAGTGATATGACCTTGGCCATGTCATTTTAGTTAGGGATAGTTCACTCAAAACTGAAAGTTACATTATTAATTACTCACCCTCATGTCGTTCCAGGCCCGGAAGACATTTCTTTATCTTCAGAACACAAATTAAGATATTTTGATGAAATCCGAGCGCTCTCTGACCCTCCCATAGACAGCAAGGGTGCTACCACCATCAAGGCACAGAAACATGGTAAGAACATCATTTAAAATAGTCCATGTGACATCAGTGGTTCAACCGTAATTTTATGAAGCTATGAGAATACTTTTGTGTACAAAGAAAACAAAAATAACTTTATTCAACAATTCAAAAATGTGTCAATTCGAGAGTATCACGAGTCACGACGCATACGTTGTTTACTTATAAATCATAGCATGCTCATGCATCGTGATACTCTCCAAAATGGCACCAGGGTGATGCAGAGGAGATGAATTGTTGAATAAAGTCGATATTTTAGTTTTCTTTGCAAACAAAAGTATTCTCGTAGCTTCATAAATGTATGGTTGAACCACTGATGTCACATGGACTATTTTAACAACGTTCTTACTGCATTTATGTGCCTTGACTGTAGTATCACCCTTGCTGTCTATGGAGGGTCAGAGAGCTCTCGGATTTCAAAAATATATAAATTTGTGTTCCGAAGATGAACGAATGTCTTATGGGATTCGAACAACATGAGGGTGAGTAATTAATAATAGAACTTTCAGTTTTGGGTGAACTATCCTTAACTAAAATTACATGGCCAAGGTCATATAACTGTCTAGATGTAAATGTTCCATCTTATTGGAAATTTGAAACCGTGATTCATGCATTTATCACCACACGTCTTGACTACTGTATTTCACTTTATTACGGAGTTAATAGTTCATCTATTGGGCGTTTATAACTTTTTCAAAATGCTGCAGCGAGGCTGTTGACCGGTAGTAAAAAAAATGATCGCATCTTTCCCATCCTTATATCTCTGTGCTGGCTACCAGTTAAATTTAGGATAGAGTTAAAATCTTAGTCTTTGTTTATAAATCTTTACATGGCTTAGCTCCAGGCTACCTTTCTGTCTTGGTATTCCCTCATAATCCAACCCGGTCACTTAGGTCTGGGGATCTTGGACTACTCTGTGTGCAGGACTAAGCTAAAACGTAGAGGGGACAGAGCCTTTACAAGGGTTGGCTATGGAACAGCTTACCACTGTCAATTCGAACGGTATCTTTTCTTTCTATGTTTAAATCTAAGCTTAAATCATATTTTCTATCTATGGCATTTAACAACATATGACATTTTACTGTATCTATTTTACTCTGTTGATTGTCATTTTTATTTTATTGATTGTTTCTAATGTTCTGTACAGCGCTTTGGTCAACCTTTAGGTTGTTTTTAAATGTGCTCTATAAATAACTAACTAGCTAACTAAATGGAAAATTGCCACAACAATGACAAATGAATTTACACCAAAATACTGTAGAAATATATTGCAGAGTAAAATCCTTAATAAAAAAAACTTTATTTTACAGTCTTAACTAGGCACAATTACATGGTTAGTTACATCTTACTATGTGCACTTATATGTACCTGTACGTGCAGAATTGCATGTTTATTTTGTACAATTTGAGAGAAATGTAGAAAGAAAAATAAGTTATTTCTAAAATAAACATGTGCCTTTAAAAAAAGACACCAAATTTTCATGTCTCTTCATGTTTTCCAGAAGATTCGTTAATACAGGTCTACATGCTACTTGGCCTGTGTGTACACTTTACTGCCAGCTCAGATTTGCTGCCAGGCTAAGATTACATAGCGATTAAGGAAACAAAGTAACAATGATGTCTTACTTCTTCTGGTGGATTCTTGACCTTCTGTAAGTACCTTTTAACCACTTCCTCAGGTGTTCTACCTGGAAACCAAATCACTTATGTTTAGTATGTAGAGATTTCAAATTACATTGGGTGTGTATATAAATCTGCTGAATGGCAATCGATGGCAACAGCGGGTAGTGATTGGTGGCTGCTGCATTTATGCTTCAGTGGCAGTAGCAACTTTCAGAAAAAAAATCATGCAGCAACACTGCACTACAGTGCGTTATCTGTGAATTTGCATATATGCACAAATACCCATACATTCTTACATTTGCGTGCTTGTTTCTTAGTGGTCTTGCGGCAAAAGTTCCCAATGCTAGGAATTGGTCTAATGTCACTCTTGCTGACAGGTGGAGGATGAAGAACTAGTTTTGGTGGACAGGTCAAACATACTGGTAGTCCTGCTGCACTCATCAGAATACCCATAATACCTGCAAAGCATCATAATGAGTATGTTTTTACAGATTAGAATGTATAAACTAGAATTATGTAATGTACAGCCAGTTTATCATTTCTGAAAATGTATTAGGAATTTGTCTTATTTTCCTACCAGCTAAAGCCGGATGGACAGGGCTGGAGCCATTAAGATTCTTCACTGGTACTGTCGGTACCCTAAGAGAGAGAGAGAGAGGGGGGGAAAAAGCTCTATAAGGCCAATGGACACACTGACTGCTGTCTTACAGAATGTTCTCCAATTTTGCTAAAATGCAACTCCCACGAAAGCAACAGATCTGAAACTAGAAACTGCAATATATTTCCCTCTTGAAAATGAATATTTTTTGTGTAGGAGTGTTGCAATATACTTTTATATTTCAAACATAAAATAATGATTGTGTTAACATAACAAATTTGATAATATACAGCACAAGCAACTGGTATCTGGTTGACACTCCAACACAGTAGGTGGCAGTATTGACTTATTAGTTGCCACCCTGCATAAAACAAAAGAAACCTTCCACACACTCTTATTTTGAGAGTATTTTATTGTACAAGAGAAACACAAAATAAAGTTAAAGATGAATTTGACTCTTCAAAAATTCTTCAAAACTTTTTCACGTTGTAATCAAATGCATTTTTAACTGGTGCTTTGAGTGCTTTCACACTGCTGACTGCTGTCAATTTTTGTTGCGTTTATTTCTTTACTGAGAGGAAAGCGCAATATATATTTACATATTCATCCAAATGCCGCTCAGGTTTGGTGTGTCTTCTCTTAAACTGCATCCAGGAGGGCTGAATTACATTCTTAATTAAACAGCAGTATTGCAGGCTCTTACAGTAGGTCGTATGAGATCAAACGACTACTCGACAGCAAAAATATTTGTCGACAATTTTTTATTGTCGACGTTGACGATAATGTTGACTTATCATTGCAGCCCTACTGTCAATGAGTGACAGAGCAGAATAAGGATGGCAAAGCAAAGTGTGGATGCGCTGTCCTTGAAGGACGTTCAGACTACATTTTTATTTGTTATCTCTCTCTCTTTCAGTAGTGGGAATTTAAATGTGAGATTCTGGAAACGAGATATATTTAGCGGGAACAGTCGGGTCAGGACAAAAATTATGCTAAGCGGACAGCAGGTGAACAAAGAGTGAATTTATAGCGAGAGTGGGTGGGTGCGGATGCGGAATAAAACCTTGCGGGAGCGGGACTAAAAAAAACAGTTTCACTTAAACGGCCCAGAAGTTGTACAAAAGCGAACACCTGTACAGACAGGCTCGCTCAATATGCTCAGCGCCGATTGCTCAACCCAAAATGCCCTTTGGTGATTTGCTAGTCCAAAAATCTGTGGAATTGGCTAAGCAATAGTTTATCTAAGCTAATGTTGCTAAAAGCAAATTCTAAAATCCTGTAAAGATTGACATACTCATTTTAATAGACCATAGGGCTGCTCGATTATGACAAAAATCATAATCACGATTACTTTGGTCAATATTGTAATCACGATTATTTAAAATGATTATTAGTGGGCCATATGACCAAAACTTTATATGAAAAATGTATTTAAAGATAGTGATATATATCAAATATATATTTTCTTTAAATAAGGTTGCAATGACATCTACATTTTAGAGACCAGCAAAATGTCATGATTCTCAATACCACAGCAGAATACCAGAGTAACTAATATTAGTAAAATAACTAAACAAAAAAGGTCCTCATAATTATTGAAAACAATTAAACTGCCAGTAAAAAACAAGCAAAGGAATACAAAAGAATAAAAAAGATACAAATGAAACAAATTGTGCTTTAAAAATTTTTTAATGCAAGTCTAAAGTAGCTATTCAGTTAACAGCCTACTAGAGAAATTGAATAACCTAATAAGGAAGGTTTGCCAAGTGGCTTCATAAACAAGACATGTTTTTAAATTAGTCAATTCTACAAGCTGAACGTAACCCTGAAAAATAACCGTTAGTTATCGGACTACTGCTTTAATTGAGATATTTATTTTTAAAAATCATTATAAGCAGGAAAAAATGTAATTAAATTAGGCCTACTGGAGAAATGTAATGTCAGAGCGTGATATGAGCGGGATTTGGTTTAGCGGGGAGCATGAGCGGAACATTCGTGGAGCGTTTCGGAGTGCATGCCCACAAAGCGTAATACTGAGCTGAGCGTCACACCACTCTGCTTCGCTCAAATGCTCTGGTTTACAGACCCCTGCTACGGACTGTCACCCGAAAAACAATGTTTAAAGAAATAGGAATCGAACTTTAGCACAACTCACCAAAACTAAGCATTAATATAATTAGCTGTTTTGATAATAAAGAAGAATACTTATTATTCATTTCCATGTTCATTTACAAGCTGCATTCCATAACTTTTTCAGGTTTTTCATGACCGAACCCTTAATGTAACGATCAGGTGTGGCTATCTGAATCAGACAAAAATATAGGTGCGGGTGGTTAGCAGGTGGATCATTTATTTAAAGCTGCGGATTCGGGTGACGTTTTAGCTCATCTGCGCATCACGGATATTCTAACAATTTCTTCATTACCAAGAATTTTCCCAGCAACCTATTGAATTTCTATAGTACAACATGCAGTTCTTGTTCAACGACTAAAGTGAGCATAAAACATTGTTCTGCCTCCAACATCAACAGTTATATGATACTTGACTGAACGTGCATTTTGACCCTTCAGCTAAGTATCAAATTACTATTTACTATTATTTAAGCTAATTTTCGGTCAAATCATTGTGAAAAATGAGGAACAAAATACCAAACGCATCTCACATCAAGTTTTGTTGAAAGTGAAAAAAAACGGAAAGCAACTCTAATGTACAGCCCTTTTACTTCCCTCTTTATACAAACAGTGTTTTTTATGCTGTGTTTTCTCACACTTATATTCTTATCTCATTTTACTGCAGTCTGTTAGTTGCTAGTCTTAAAAAAGCTTTATCTGTACATAAATATGTTTAGAAAAACATACATGAATGTAGAAGCTGTTTCGGATTTACACTTTCAAATGCACACAGACACGCTTTAAATGTTTGCTGTCTGAAAATGTCATATATTTTTAGATTAACAGTCAATGGTCCACTGCCAAGTCATCAGGCGATGAATCATATTTCACTTTGACTTTACAATGACCATTCATCAACTTAAAAGAAATCAGGGAGAAACCTTAGAAACCTGATCTTAGAAACCATAAGATCCACATATTCATATTCTTCTATACAAAATTCTTATTTATCTTTGCAGAAAAATGCAAAAGATAGATTACATCTGAAATGCTACATTTTAAGTGTAACTGTCTATCAGAGGTGGAAAGAGTACAAAAATATTCTACTCAAGTAAAAGTACCATTACATTACTGAAATTTTACTTAAGTACAAGTAAAAGTACCAGTCTAAAAATATACTCAAGTAAAAGTAAAAAGTAGCTCATTTAAAATTTACTCTGAGTAAAAAGTACTTAGTTACATTTTAACAATGGGAGGGAGGAAAAAATGGGATAGACCAAAGGTGTCAAACTCAGTACCTGGAGGGCCACAGCCCTACACAGTGTAGATATTACCCTAATTAAACACATCTGATCCAGCTAATCTAATTGTTTAGGCTTATTTAAAAAACTACATGGTGTGTGTGTTGGAGCAGGGTTGGAACTAAACTCTTTAGGGCTGTGGCCCTCCAAGAACTGAGTCTGACACACCTGGGATATGGGCCTATAAATCTCAAACTAGGTGTTTTTAATTAAAGGAATCAGTTAATTAGAATTATAAGACATTTGGGCTGTTACCAGTGAAATTAAATCAGTATCAACAAAATTAATCTTTGCAATGCAAAGGAAACGCAGAAGCTTCATCTGAAGTGTTATAGATGTATTACACACTGACATTGAATGCATTTAGCCTGCAGTTACAAATGCAGAAATAATGTTTTGATAAATAAGACATAAAATGTGACACTGAACCACAAAACCATAAGGGTCCATTTTCCTAAATTGCGATTTATACATCATCTGAAAGCTGAATAAATCATATTTCCATTGATGTATGGTTTGTTATGATCGGACAATATTTGAAAATCTGGAATCTGAGGGTGCAAAAAATCCAAATATTGAGAAAATCTCCTTTAAAGTTGTTCAAATTAAGCTCTTAGTTTTGATATATTTACAGTAGGATATTTACAGAATATATTAATGGAACATGATCTTTACTTAATATGCTAATGATTTTTGGCATAAAAGAAAAATGTATAATTTTAACCCATACAATGTATTGTTGGCTATTGCTACAAATATACCCCAGCGACTTAAGACTGGTTTTGTGGTCCAGGGTCACAAATGTTAAATAGTCATTAGAAATAAAAAAATAATAATAATCAAAAGATACTTTAAATGTTAAATTGGAACCACCAGTAGGTGTCAGCAAGTCACTGATAAGTGAGTCATTGTGATTGAACGGAATAATTTAAACGGTTAATTCATTCAGGAACAAAACACCGTCATCGCTCAGAGTCAGAGACGCAAAACTGTGTATGGTGGCTGTGTTTGGAATAATTTTTGTTGTCGAAATAGAGCAAAAACAGGCAATATGGTGTCTAAAGTCTCTTAATTAACTTCTTGTTTTTTGAACTGTGTAAAAAGAAAAACTACAGGCCTATGTAATCATGGTGATTTTTTTGAGAAAAACGGCATTCTTCGTGTGATGTTGACTTACTATATTAAATTATATAAATATACATTTTCTGCTTCTATATCTTCAATTTTGTGATCATTCTAAACGCATTTTAACAGACTGAATCACGCAGTGAAAGAAAGCACTCCCGTTAAAACAACAATTATTATATTATCGCAGATGATATCGCACACCCTGCACCACTGTCTTTTTGGCTCATTTGTGCAAAACCTTTTGCTAAACCGTCAAAGCTTCGTTTTAACCACCAATGCAATGATGTAAGTATTTACGTTAATGTTACCTCTACATGCTTGCGAAGGGTTGATGTCGAGATGTTATAAGCTGCTAGTTCGGTCTCCCGAGGCAAACAGCTTAACGTTACACTGCATAATAGAGCATGAATATATGGCCAGGGGTTCACTTCATTTCCTTCGAATTCAACTTCAGCAGAATATGACGGGGTTTGGTTTTCAGCTGGGTCTGCACCATTAGGGGCCGTTCACATATCGCGCCTAAACGCATGGAAAACGCCAGGCTGCTTTCTTTTTCCAAAGCGCTCGGGCGGTTGCGCTCGGAGGCGTTTGTCGTTGCTAAGCAACCATCAGCTCGCTCTCCGTTACAAGAAGGAAATTTCGTCACATGACCTGCGGTGCGCTTGTGGCATTCTGAAAAGTTGAGATGTTTTTATCTCTCGATGCGGCGGATGCGCCTGGAAAAACGAAGCGTCGCACGCGATCGTCGCTTCCATTATGTTGGCGCATACCGGCGTCTACATTTGAAATAAAACTTAAGCGCGCAAAAGACGCGATATGTGAGCGGCCTTAAAACGCCTGTCTTGTCCGTCTGCATCGTTCTTGTTATTTTTAGCCAGTTTCTTCTTCTGCCCATTATTTACTGCAGTTGTTTCCACGGAGCGATTTTTTACTCAATGTGAATGTGTTTTAAAATGTAGCAGTACAATACTTCCACAAAATATACTTAAGTAAAAGTAAAATTACAGATTAAAAAATTTACTTAAAAGTACAAGTACACAAAAAGCTACTCAATTACAGTAGCCGAGTAAATGTGCCGTTATTTCCAAACCTCTGCTGTCTATTTAGACATTTTATTGTCATAGAATAGCATAGCTAACCTAAAAAGCAATGCCTCTGTTTGTGGATACATTTCCTCATTCTCATGCTCCCTTCCTTCCAAAACTCAAATAACAATACTTTGCTTATGCCAACAAAGTATATTATGTCAGATGACATAGGAAAAATGAGCTGTGATGTGATGTTTAGGGACAGGTGAATCTGAAATCAACAACTGCACAGTAATATTTGTGAAAAATGGCCCAAGAACAACAGGTTTTTGACACATATTAATTCATTTGTAAACTGCCACTTTTTTTTCTTTTGAATAGAAGTTCTATTAGCAGCACACTTTATTTGCACCATGATATAATTCACACGAAAGTGAAAACTGAACCAAACATGCAGAAGTGGTTAAGTGGTAAAGGATGGACTTGTTGCATGTTTGTTCAAAATGATGACAGATTAGCTAACAGATTATAATTGGCTAAAACCATTTCAGCCAATCATAAACTGCAGCAGTAGTTGTTATTTATGCATGTTTTGTTTTCCATCGAAATAACATACGTGCCTGACATTGGAGGGTAGATGAGTGTTTGGGTAAGGCCAATGGGGAAGCTTTTGACCTTCATTGACCCTTGATCCTGCCTTTACAACAGAATTGATGCTTTGTTTTCTCTCACGCATCCTCAACAACAGCTGCGCTATGCCTCCAGATGGCTTTACGTCTTAAATAGAACGTACCATTAGAAAGCTGTAATGGTATGTAACACTTGAATGATTTAATTTGTATTTGATTTATAATCTAGCCTTGGTACAATTTTTTATAATATATGGTCCAGCTTTCTTTAGTATGTAACTTCATAATTAGCCACATACGAGTAAACATACTTAAAATCTGTTCCTGGTTGTATTAACACAGTTTATTTTCAAAACTCAAGCTACATCCCAAACCCCCATCATATCATGTCTGCTAATGCTTCAAGAAACCCCGGCCGGGACACAATCTTTACAACAGTCAACGTCTAAACCTTTTGCTCGTCACACCAAATCCTTCCTAACAGTCATGCACACACACTCTACTATGTCAAATGCTTCAGTGAGAGAGCATTGTGTTGCTAATGCAGACCAGCCCATGTCTTCTCAACAAAGGTTGCTGCAGAAACCCAGCGTGAACATAAAATCATGACTGAGAGCTGCGGGAAAAGCCAGCGAAACAGCTATAGACATAAAGGGGGTGGGGAGGGAACGAACAAGACCATTCTGTCCCCAGATGGTCATCAAACAGAGCAGACAAGGATGATTTAGCAGTGTGAGAAACACACTCCCACACAGAGGAGGGGTAAAATACAAGAACACACTAATACACGAGCTGAACTCACATCTATTAACACTTTACTATATATACTGGTCATTTTAGTCGACAAAGTCTGTTTCCTGACATTCACAAAAGTTTCCGAGCACAGTAACCACGGGTTAATATTCTTCAGCCATTGTCTGGTTGTCAGTAGAACATGGTGATAGACCTGCGTGAAGTTGGCCCCCCACCCAACACAAAACGTCGCCAAAATAGTCTCAATCGTTTGTGCTCCGTTTGTGCTGTAAATAAAAAATTGTTTTATGCTGCTTTGTTTTTAGATATTAAAATTATATTTATAGGTCATTCTGAGGTGACTCAGATATCCAAATTCACCCCAGATAGTCTTGTTTGTTTGTGCTTCTTGTGCTGGTTTGTGCCGGTAAAATTTTAGTTGTGCTGCTTCAGTTTTCAAATATTAGCATTGAATTATAGGCGATCGTCACCAGCCCCAATGCTCCAAATTCACCCAAAACAGGCTCAATCGTTTGTCTTAGCATTTGTGCTGGTTTTGTGCCGTTAATATTTTCGTTTGTGCTGCTTGGTTTTAAGATATTAAAATAATATTTGGTGGCCAGTTCTGAGGTCACTCAGCATGCTACATTTCCCACAATAGTCTGTTTGTTTGTGCTTCATTTGTGCTGGTTTATTGCCGCTGAAAGTTTCGTTTGTGCTGCTTGCTTTTAAATATTAGACATTACATTATAGGCGATGGCGTCACAAGCCCATTCCTACGCTGCAAACTCACCTAAAATGGGCTCAAATGTTAGTGCTTCGTTTGTGCTGGTAGAAGTTTTGTTTGCAGAAACCCACTTTGTTTTTGTGATTATTATTATTTTAAACAATACAGTTGAAGTAAGATCCGGATCCTAACTTGGTTAATTACCATTCGACTTGTGTTTCCAATTATAACAGACACAGTGAATCACAAGATGTGTGGAATGTAACACCAACTCCAAGGTAAATGCTTATTACTTGTTACTGTATGTCATTATGTGAATAACAATAGTATGTCATAAATAAGACCATAATATGTTGCTGTATCTCTGTCATATTCATAAGCTATGTGTGTGTATTATATTAACATTTACATCTAGTCATTTTGCAGGCGCTTTTATCCAGCGACTTATAATTAAGAATACATAAAGCCATTCATCTTAAAGAGTCAACAAGTCTCAGGCATTGTTAGTAAAGGTTATATTAAATTGTATTTAAATGCATTTTAAAATGTAATTTATTTCTGTCAGGTAAAGCTGAATTTTCAGAATCAATACAATTATATACATAATCATTCTAGTATGCTGATTTGATGTTTTTGATGTATGATGACATTTCTTCTTATTTCTGAAAACATTTGTCCACCTTATTATGTTGTGCTGCTTAATGTTTTTTTTTTGTAAACCATGATTTTAAGATTTGTTTTCAGTAGAGTATTTATTTGAAACTAAAATCTTCTGTAACTTTATAAATGTCTGTGTCACTTTTGATCAGTTTAATCCATTCTTGCTTAATGAAAGTATTAATTTCTTCCAAAAAAAAAATCGTACTGACCCTAGCCCTTTGAACAATATTGTATATTATAGATTTAAATTATAGCATAATGAAATAAACTATAATGTGCGCTGGGGGAAACTGAAAGAAAAAAGGTAAAATGGCTTTTCTCACCCAGAGGCAATAAGGGCCCGTGACTGTTTCATGGCAATTCTCTGCAAAGCAGGCCGACTAAGCCCTGTCAGACTGGCACGAGATGGCAGAGGGGCAGCACAGGCAGCAGAGCGTTGAGAAGGCAACGATGTTGAAGATGACATCAAATCTGTGGATGATGAGGGACTGGTTGATATGTTAATAAGCATGGCAGTTGGCACAAATGTTGCAGAAGACCAAGAGCTTGGGGCGGACGAAGGCTGCTTATTCGGGGATGGAGTTGGAGGCAGTGGGCGGCTGGAAGAGATTGAGAGATTGGCACTGCCCGATGTGAGAAGAGACAATGACCGATCAGAAGCAGCAGAATTCTTGGCTTCTTCTGAGCATTTTAAAGACTTGCCATGTGGTAGTGTATGAGAATAGGAGTTTAAAACAGACATGGACGCAGAGGAGGATGGAAGCGTCCTAAAGTTGGATTTAGGACTGTTTAGCTTTGTTGCACGTCCCAGTGTCTGTGATGAGGTGCCATTTGCCTTTACACTCAACACAAGCATGCACTGCTGGCAAGCACATGGCTGTCCAGGAGGAGCGAGAGATGATACCGAAACCATCTTGCTTGGGTAAACCACACTTCCTTTTCTACTCAAGGTAGATCCAGAAACTCCTACCCCAAGAAGGGCCCCAGTTGAGCCCCCACCTGATGTAAGTCCTTTAGCAATGCCTCCAGACTCTGAGCCTGTACTCCAAGCCTGTGAGGTTTTAGGCAGTGGCCCAGAGACTAGTGGGTAAACCATGTCTGAGCGTCTCTGGATGCGCCGCTGTTGCAGCGTTTGCCTATTAATCTGGGTCATGGTCTGGAAGTCCACAAAATAGCAAAAGCCCATTGATGTCAGGTCCAGCCAGGGTTGCTGTCGGTCCCATGCCACTTGCAAGGCAATGATCACCTCCATGTCATAGGTCGTCCAGGAACCTGCGTCATTTTCCCACTCCCACATCCAACCTTGGCCTGGAGCTGAGGTGGGGTCATAGAAACTCCGTCGCACTGGTCTTAACGTACCTGAGGAGGTAAAACAGTAGGGTTATGAGTCAATTATAATAAAGTAGATGTAACCAACCAGTTAAAGGGACTGTGTACTTGTGTTCATGTGATGAAAGAAATCCATGAACATCTGAGACAGCATGAAGTTGAGTAATTGATGAGAGACTTTTCATTTTTGGGTGGAGCTTCCCTTTAAAAAAAGTGTTTTCTTACAAGAGAGGCAGCCTGTCAACATATTACGCATGCCATTTTTATTTGGTCATCAGTAGCCCTAATTATACTTATTTTATAAGAACAATACTGCATCAAAGACACCCAAGTGGTATTATAGGAGGAACAGCAGGATAATAATTGCACAATGTCTTCAATGCAAGCATTCAATTCACCATTATATCCAGTGAAAGCCTATTGTTGTGTTTTGTGCATGTTTAAATTTAAACCCATTCTTCAGAACAGAAATGGTTTTATACTCTTTCTAAATCGATCAGGATCTCGAGGGTTTAGGGTAAGAATTCTTCAATCTAACAAGGGCAATACATGCAACATCCATTTAGCTAATGCACAAAATACATTTAGGCATTTATGAGAAAGTGCCAGGACACACAGCGAGTAAGCAAAAACCCATCTGAATAAATAGATTTGAGAATAAAAAATCAGAAAAGCATTTAGAATTACGCTTTTTGTAGATGATGTTGTTTCTTTGGCTGTATATAATCCGCGACCCACTCATGAACTTATATAATATTCTAATTTTCTGAGACTGCATTTTGGGTTTTCATTATCTGTAAGCCATAATTATCAAAATTTCAAGAAATAAAGCCTTGAAATATTTAACTCTATGTGTATGTAATTAATCTATATAATACATGGGTTTCACCTTCTGAAATGAGTGACAAAAAATATTGACCTATTTTATGATATTCACATTTTTTGCAATGTACCTGTAATAGATTGTGTTTAACACACAGAAGAGTGATGATCAGGTCAACACAGAGAAGTATAGAAATTCTCCATTGATAAAAAAAGATCCTGAGAATTTTCGGTATGGGATTGGATCGGTTCTGAAAAAACGGTATTGATGCATCCCAAGTCAAAATAAAAAGTTACCTAATCAATAATCATTTAACAGTTGTGCTGCTTAATATTTTTTTGCGGTAGCCAGGATTCGATGTTTAATAGAAAACAAAACAACTGAAATTATTTGACATATAATTATTTCATAACATTATAAAATGTCATTAAAGTCACTTCTGATCAATTTAATGCAACCTAGTTAAATAATCATTTAGATTTCTTTAAAAATATATTAATCCCAAGGAAGTGTATCTGTATGTGCTTTTGAATCAAAATGTATTTAAAAAATGACTAGATGAAATGTGACATTTTGTGAATTAATCAGATTATTCTAACAATTAATGCAATTTTAGTTTTTCAACCCCACCTGCACTGTAAGCAACACGGCATGACACTCCCATAAGGCTCTCAACAAGGCTGTCCACAATGCACTATAAACCGACACTGGACCGTTGTCATATTTTCCCACACAGACCCATTTTAGAGTGCTAAAAAGGGCGATTTTTTAAGTTCAATATTTCCTGCAGTCTGACATCACACAAAAATACTCGTCACATATATCAGTAAGTAAAATAAATGATTCCATCAGTATTGATAATGACGAATTGAAATCATGCTATTTAATACTACATGTCTCAGTTCAATAGAATTTGTCCTGTGCCTCCTCTCAACACTGCAGTACAGCAACAGATGGCCATGTTCACTTTCACATACCATACGGCCTGCACTTAAAGTGTGCAAGCTTGTGCTAGTATGCGAGTGGCAGTAGAAGGCTGTGCTACAGCAGACCATAAACTGTGACATTGGGTTAAGGATCCCAGGACCTTTTCAGCAGCACAAAGCCCTACAGCAGGTGTACAGGGATTGCCCATCTGTTCCATTGTTGTTGGCTCTGTGCCTCCATCATAGTCTCCATTTTTTCCTTCCGTCTTGAAAAGTAACAACTTTATTCCCCTCTTTAAAAAATATAATTTATGAGATACAATATATACACTGAATTATAAATGCGAAAAATTATTCTTTTAAAATCATGATATATGTTTTATCTAGTTAATTATACTGTAGTGATTAAATAGGATCACTTATGGATGGGGGTTAACATTTCTTCTTTTATGTATTATTTTCTATTATGAAATATTTTCTGTTCATGTTTCTAGACTTCTGTCATGATTTACAAAGTGTAAACCTGGAGGGCTACAAAAGGGCAGTAGTGGAAATGTAAAAATATTAACCAATAATCAAATATATGACTGACAAATGAGAAGGAAGCTATTTGAAAATTAAGCTTGATACTTAAAAATCTTTCCTTTGTATCACAGCAAAGCAGTTAGACTGGAAAAGCCTCCTTTAGAAAGACTCTGTCATGTCAATCAGCATGCATTATGTTTTCGTCATGGTGCATGCAATTATTAAACAATATTCTAAATTGAGTAAATTGTTAGCTGTGACTGTGATTTTTGTGTAAACACATTTATAGTCGGTGTAAAAATGTCTATTCTACTACATTCATAATGCCTTGAGGAAGCCCCCAGATAGAATTGCGGTCGCCTCACACCACAGGGGGTGTCCCATAACCCATTGGGCTTAAGCAAAACTGAGGCACAAAAAGGATCCTTATAGCAATAAATCCAAGGGGAAAAAAATTGAGTTGTAGATAAACAGAAGAAAAAGAGGCCATAAACTACTTATATAAAATGGTTTACAGCACTGAAAATCAGTAAGGATGACAAACTGTTGCTTGCAGCTCAAACAACACAAGAAGAAAGCAAACTCAACAACTATACTGCATTTACGTTTACTCATTTAGCAGACACCTTTATCCAAAGTGACTTACAATTGAAGAAATACAACTAGCGATTCATCATAAAGTAGGGCTGGGCGATATATTGCAGGCGATTATCATGCGCATCTCGTCAGTAAAGCTGGTTCCGTGATTAGTGGCAAATCTCCATCACTTGCTTTCAAATGGAGCGGCATTTAACAGACAGAGCCGTAGTTCACTGACATGAAAATATACAAATAAGTTCAAACATACATTCAATATCTGTTATTTCCTGAATATTACTGATGAACTGATCAAAAAGTAGGCTAATGTTCACATGAATAGATGTTTTACTACTGTATAGAAGAAAGAAAGTGACGTGACATACAGCCAAGTATGGTGGTGACCCATACTCGGAATTTGTGCTTGGCATTTCAACCCATCCAAGGTGCACACAGCCAGCAGTGAACACACACACCGTGAACACACACCCGGAGCAGTGGCCAGCCATTTATGCTGCGGCGCCGGGGAGCAGTTGTGGGTTCGGTACCTTGCTCAAGGGCACCTCGTCATGGTATTGAAGGTGAAGAGAGTGCTCATAATTTTTGGTCAGCAGAGAAATAAATTACATTTTATTTTACAATATTATATATATTTATTTTAATATATTATTTTGTTATTATTATTATAATGACACTTTACAATATCGCTGTTTTTACTAATAAAAAAATGCAGCTTTGGTGAGCATAACCAAGTGTTTTTTTTAAGTGTTTTTGAACTTCTTTCAAAGACACTTAAAAAAAACTGTATTATTATTTTACTGGTAGTGCATGTCTGTGTGTGTGTTTATGGGAGGGAGTGATACCAACAGAAACGATTCATAGTATGTTCAGCCTGAAATAATTTTTTTCAGCCCAAACATGTAAGAGTCACTGGATGAGGAGAAACATAATCCTGCCCTGTGAGTGTGCGCATATTATACTAATCTCCAGACTGCAATGGAAAACAGAGTAACTGACACATCCCAGGGATCCAGAGTTGGTGAAACTATACATAGCCTGTTGTACAATAACAACCACTCCCCTTTTCTCCCCCCAGTGTTTCCCAAACATAGACTTTACCTGGGCGGGCGTTTTATCAGACGATGTCATGATTATAAATCAGGATTTAAGAAGTATAGTGAAGAGTAATTCCTGGTTAACAAGTAATAGCCTATTAATGGGTCGTGTTTACCATTTATAAATGTTTTATGTATGACAACAGAAAATATAATGTGAACAGCTTTATTGGGCATTCAGTTGTATTACAGTATGTGACATTTCATAGAGTAGAACAGATCTGAAGTGCCAAAACTCGTCTGAACGCAATCTTGACGCAATGACGTCATAAATATGCAAATTAATATGTGACGTCATAAGTCTCACAAAATCCCGTGGAAAACACTGCTCCCCCTCAATCAATCTTTACAGTTGCGTTCTTTCCAATGGCAGTGTGCTCATTTCCCTGGGTAGCCCTTTAAGGAACTTCACTCTCTGTGTACGCGTGTCTGAGCAAGGTACTTTGCAGGCTTTTAGGGCAGGTCTTGACGAGCGAAGAAGGTTACAAATGTCACTAAACTCATCTTAGTTTGGTGATAAAACATTACCTGAGAAGCAATTTGGGTGTTAGCAAAAAGAGCTGCCTGGGTGTGTGTATCTGATTCACATTAGGCTTGTGCAGTTATGAGTGTCCTTGTGCACTTGATTACCACCATTGCACTTTATGCACATGGATAAATCTGTGAGTCACTTTAATCAGGGTCAGCAAGCATACAGGACTTTAAACACTTTACATATAAAACTAAATAGAGTTTTAGTCTGACTAAAAGCAAGATCAGACTAACAGACATTGATAACTCAGCTTCAAGCATTTGAAAGAATTATATATAAAAAAAAATCTTCAGCATGTTTGGTAAATTTTATAAGACAAAATGGGTGGAGTTTTGTAACAAGCTGTGTTCACTACAGCATGATATGCATGCCTTTTTCCAGCACCGCTATTTTCACACTCCTTCAATTGTGTTCTCCAGTCATAAATTAATCTCCTTTTAATAGTACAGGTGCATCTCAACAAATTAGAATGTTGTGGAAAAGTTCATTTATTTCAGTAATTCAACTCAAATTTTGAAACTCGTGTATTAAATAAATTCAATGCACACAGACTAAAGTAGTTTAAGGGTGAATCCCAATTCTCTGTCTTACCCCTTCCCCTTCCCCTTTTGTATCGTAAAAAAGCGCTATACAAATAATCTTGAATTTAATTTAGATGAGGGAGACAGTGCTGGGGTGCCTAAGGACAGTTTTTAAAATCATTTCAGAGACAGATTCTTAAATGTGACGCATATATTGAATGCATGCACACAGTTTTAAGGTAGCTTTTTGGTAACGTCGTGCCTTAACTTACGGCATAATTAGGACATTGCATGCACGTAGTTTCTTCCGATGTTTTATATGAAATGATACAGGCTACAGCGTGCGCCGGCACCTTTGCGCTGTATTTGAAGTGCGCACGCTACGAGTACAGTATCTTTTGCGCGCTCGTTTGAATCGCACCTTGCACCGAGGCGACGTTAGATCGCGTGTCTGAAACATCTCCCGTTTGATGTGGTCATAAAGACGTTCTGCATCTAAAAAAACGCAATCCTTTTCAAGAAAAAAAGAGACAGAGTCAGCAGTTGTGAATGAGGTGACCAACCCTAGCCCCGCCCCTGCGTTAATTGCGTGAAATATTTTTACGCGTAAAGGGGCGGTGACACTGACTTTCATTGACTTCCATTCATAGGCATGCGAATGTATCAGACCGGAAACGCAAGCCCTTTGCAAAAAGTTTTGCATTTTGCTGCGTTCCAAAGTTCAAAATTGGTGAACTCTGGCCTGCTAATTCGCATCACGTGACACCGTCTGACCAATGGCAGATCGATACATCACAGCATGACCTGTATCTGAATTAAAATAACTAATTTAAAACTGCAGCGCTGCAGGAAAGTGGAATCGATAGTATGTTTTGTGTTGAATTCATGTTTTGATTTTTTTTTGTGTTCAATAAAAAAATTTGAAAAGATGCTGCATAGCGTGACGTCATATCACGACCGTTGTAGCATGCGAAACGATTTCGTATGCTCAAAGTCTAGTGTGACTGCGCCTTTAATCGTGCTAATTTTGACACCACTAATAAATACATAAATAAAATGTGACTTTGGACAACAAAACCTGTCATAAGGGTCCTTTTTTGTGAAGTGGATAAATAAGCTTTCCATTGATGTATGGTTTGTAATATGACAATATTTGTCCGAGATACAACTAACGTTATTTGAAAATCTGGGATCTGAGGGAGCAAAAACATCAAAATGTTGAGACAATCGCCATTAAAGTTGTCCAAATGAAGTCCTTAGCAATGCATACTACCAATCAATAATTAAGTTTTGATATATTTACGGTAGGAAACTTCAAGGAACATTATCTTTACTTAAAAGTCAAAGACTTAAAAGACAAATCGATCATTTTGACTCATCCAATGTATTTTTGCTATTGCTACAAATATACTTGTGCTACATATGACTGCTTTTGTGGTCATGTGTCACACATAATAAAATAAAAGAATAGTAGATCGTTATAAAGAATGAATGTAAAAGTGGCTTGCCACAGGTAGAGAGTGGTGCGCTGCTGATCTTCATCTTACCGGTATCCTGTCTGAACTGATGCATGGAGTGTAGATCGATGATGTAGGATGACAGGCGGCTGTCAGCTCGGCCTAAAACGACGCTGCCGCCGCGGGGATCGCTTCTTATCACCGCCTCTATGTGGAGAGACACGACTGGGCTGTACGGCCGCCAGCGCCCGTTCTCGTTATGCCATTCCCAGACGACCGCGGCGGAGACCAGCGACATCGTGTCCCTACAAGTACAATAGAAAAACTAGTTACGCATCACTTACCGATTTGCTTAAGGACAGATTTGCTAATGTTAAGCACTGTAATGTTGTACTGCCTGGTCTTTATAACATCGATACACACACGAGTATGTGTTTTGAGCTCGTATATTGTGATTTCCTACATATAAAGTCGCAGGTGTAAGTTACTCACAATTTATTCGCTGGGAACGCTTACGCGTGAGATCGCAGCATCAGGAAATACATCTCCGTATCACTTCTTCCATGGCTGGGCTCGAGAGATCCCAACAACTCCTTACAACAAACAGTCAACGGACCAATATTCTTCTTCCTTATTCTACACATTCGGCGTTGACTCTTCATGTGTTTGTACTTCTTCTCCTTCTTAATACGTCCTTGCTCCACGAGGTCCTATTTATCGAAAATCATGTAGAGTTCGAGTAAACGATGTCTGGTGAACCGCTCGTGGTTTTGTGGGCAGCGAACTGAGTTGAAGAAGTAACACCTCCCCATTCCCCAGCGTTACACACAGTGTGAGTAATACAATTCCCAACTCATGCGGGAAAGTCCGACTCATTACCGCGGTTCGTTCGGAAGAACCGCTTGAAAGCGAGTCTGTTGCTTGCTTTAGTTACTGTTACTCTTGTTGTTTTATAACATCTTGCTATGACAGGAATAGTAACAGTAGTATGCTGGTTACTTTGTCACATCGTGATTTAAATATGCCAATATTAAAGAAATGGGCTGATGATGGCATTGTTGTTCTTAATCGGTGTTTTTATAAAGTATGAAAGCTGCATGCAGCCACGGTTCAGTCTGATTCGTGAACAAGGAACGACTCGTTCACAAATCAGACGTTGCTAAACTTTTAAAGCATCACGTGATGCCGAAACCTGTTTGGTCTGTCATGTTGTTTCATGTTGTTTGCAGGTGAGCAACTCATGATAGTAACTGGATCCACCTTTTTTGCCGGTTTGCCTATATAAACACTTGTAGACTGTTGAATTCTATCACCAAATATGATAAAAACATAAGACACAGAACATCACCAAAACATGCATTTTTATGCAAAAGATTTTATATAAGGGACTAAAATAAATTAAAGCATGGGTTGTTAAACCAGGCCAGAGTCATGTTAAATGTTGTTATTATAAACACAAGTATAACTTTGTGTTGCCTAATTAATGTTTTAAACCCTGAGAATAAAAACCGGAAGTAAAAAAGTGCCATGAAACATGTGTATAACATACAATAATAGGCTATTACAATGTAATACAGTTATTTGAAATCTATTTGTTGAGAACATGCTCACATTTTCAAACACCAGGCAAATATTAAATTCACATCTCACAATGGCTGTATAGAGATGTAGCTACAAAACAAGTCAGGCAATGGATTTAAGCTCTGACAATGATCTTTTAGTTCAAGACCCTATAAGTTTCTTGAAGGTTCTTGAAGGAATTTTCACTACTGAAAATAGTCGGCAAAGAATCCTGTTGAATTCCTAAAATTACAATTATGCATTTAGCAGACGCTTTTATCCTAAGCAACTTACAGTGCATTCAGCTTATATATTTATTGTCAGTATGTGTGTTCCCTGGGAATTGAACCCACGCCCTTTGCGCTGCTAACGCAATGCTCTACCCCTGAGCCACAGGAACACAGTGCAGTGATAGGATGCAAATATCGTCTGAAATAAAATATTTGGTGTAAAATTACATTGGTGTAAACTTTTTGATTCGTAACCACCATGAATGCTGTTTACATTTCGTAGTCGCTGCGTAGAATTGGCACGAAACTTGGCACAAAACATATTTGAGGCCCCAGCGAGATTTGAACTCGCGACCCCTGGTTTACAAGACCAGTGCTCTAACCCTGGGGAACAATAGTCTGTATAATGTGTGTATAATCTGTAAAATACACAAAGTAATAAAAGTAGAAGATTCTGGTCAGCTGGTAAAAACATATACAAATAAAATCAACACACAAAAACAGTAATCTACAGATTCAGAGAAAATAAAATGAAATTTAATAATAGAGAATACAACACTTCATAATTTTAGGAAAATATTGTTGACACCTTTGTTGTGTGGAATACACAACTACATGTCTGTGTCTCTCCAAACAAAGACATTTGTCCCCTCAACTGCACTGGACATTTTACAATCTGTAATATTGTTTGACAGTGAATCATAAAAATGTGACCCCTTTCAATATGACATAGCTTTATGATGTATGATTGTACACACATCACTTTATCTAAATTTACCTTCAGATACATGTCATGCCACTTCTCTGGCGGGGTGCCGGCCTGTGTTTCTTGCCTCAGAAGGCCAGACCCCTACTGCAGCAAACTTTGACAGGTGTGACATCCACTCCTCGTCGCCCACAGCCCTGTGCTTTTTGAGCTTGTAAGCCATCTTCCATTACTAGAGTAAATCAAATTGTAACTATTCAATTTAAATCTGTAACTATTCAGTACATGGTATAACCATATCAACATGGGTAGTTTTAACTCACTACTATAAAAATCCTGTATATAGATAGCATTTGTAAATCAGCAAATTATAGCACACTTCACCTCAGTGTATAATATATGAATACATAGTAGTAGTACATATATAAGTCATTAGTACAATCATATTAAGTTTATTGTCAGTTGGTAAACACAAAGTCTCCTGTTATAACAGGTGGAATACCTGAATACAACACAAAACTCATTCATTTTGGCTGTAAAAAGGGAATAAACACCTGAATACAACACAAAACTCATTCATTTTGGGTGTAAAAAGGGAATAAACACCTGAATAAAACAAAAAAAAACTCATTCATTTTGGGTGTAAAAAGGGAATACAATTGCAGGTATTGCTCCAACGGTATACCAACGTTAAAACCTACTAATTAACGTTAACTTATAACAATATAAATCTTTTGATTCTCTGTCGAAAATACGTTAAAGCTAGCTATATTCATTCATAGCTAGCTAGCGAACCAAATAAAACAACACCTTATGTTAACTAAAACATTTAAAAGTTTATTTAAAAAACTATTAAATGTTAACTCCAATAGGGCTATTCTTATGATTAGCTAGCTAAGTTAGTTAATTTAAATTGAGGAATCTTACCCGAATGGATTAAATTCACAAATAGCTATAAGTTCAAAGGCGGACTTGACGGCGGCTTTTTCCCCAAAATAATTCACAAATGTATTATAAAATAATTCGCTGTAAGCGATGGGACGCGGATTTAATGCGCATGCTCCTGCATCCTAGCTTCAAGATAGAAAAGGGCCACGGTGATTGGCTGTCATAAAATGCAAATGGCGAAATCTGATAGGCTGTCATAAGATAGAAATGCAGAGACGTGATTTGTTGATATGAACAGACGCTCGGTCCTCACGCGAGAAAAATACTGAGTGAATTGTGTTGGTATTTATCTTAAGATAAAAGATATCCTCACATTGTAAATTAGTCTTTTGAAAACGAGTTATTAGAACGTATCTCCTTCGATTTTCCCTCGTTAGGAACGTTCCTTATTGGTTCGTTTTAAAGACATAAAATAAAGCACATATTTCAAATGTGTAAGCGTTGATCGATGGTCCTTAGCCATTTCTTCAAATGTTTAACGAGTTTAGTGCAACTGAGTAGTGAAGAAATAGATGTCGCTATAACATTTGGCTCTGTCGCAGCCCGGATAGCTCAGTCGGTAGAGCATCAGACTTTTAATCTGAGGGTCCAGGGTTCAAGTCCCTGTTCGGGCGGATGATCCTTTTGCTAATATTTCAGTCTGGCCGCTGTGTTTCATGGCTTAATGTGAAACAAAACAAGAACGGAACAACGGAAAACAAGACAAAAATACTGAGGAAGAAGCATTTTTTTGCAGCCTGATCTGAAGCTACAGTAAAAGATATTTCCATATTATAGTGTCAGGAGTTTTTCAGTGAGCTTTTGTAAAAATGAATTCAAATTATGAATGCCTGTTGAAAATTGTATTTTCAAACTCTGAAGTTAATACAACTCATCGTGTTTCTCTCCAGACATTTACATTATACAGAACATATGTGTTTTCCCTCATTTGTTTCTCAAATTGTATTTACTTGGTCTTAAAAAGGTATTTTCTTAAACATTCAACTAGTTGCAGACACCACTGCTACACTGCCTGTGCCCTCGCTGTTTTCATATCATGGTTCCCACGTTGAGCCTCAATCAGGATTTTCAGAATGCAGAAATGTATTACTTTTTTCCGTCTGTGTAGGAACTACATACATACACCTCTGCCTGTGCTGGCCTCGGCTGCGACCCGTACTGGACCTGTGAAGACTGTTTGTACTGGACCACAAACTCAGAGCCTATTGATAACTTGCTTAATAAACACCATGGGAAGAAGGACATCCTCGGGAGTATGCAGCAATGGTCCACAAGTCCTCGACTGATCCAAACAGCATGCTCCATTCGGCCACAAACCTGCACATTTCACAGTATGTCATGCACCTGGCCAAACTGCTCAACACCAGTTTATGTTAAACAACTCCAGAGAAGAAAACAAAGACTTGTCTTGCTTATGGATAGCCAAAGATGGTTCCTCTATCCCCTTTTTTTCTTAATCAGCGAGGCCCTGTCAGGTTCTTCTACTCTTCCACAAAGGGTTTTAATGCCTACAGTGATGAAGGACTAACAAACTTTAGTGTTCTTTAAGAGTGAACATAAGGACACAAAGAAACGCGTGGAGGAGAAAGGACATCAAAAACGCAAAAGGCCTGAAACTGGACACGTTAGTCACTTGTGCAGATTTAGTAAAATGCAACTAAAACGGGGCTCAAACAGTCCTCACATACACATGTGTCATACGCATACATACACATGTGTAGTCCTCACACAGGCTTTCCTGGCGTAGCAGGGAAATATGGTCATTGCCCTGATAAAGTCTTTTTCATTTACCAACCTCAGAACGTGCAGAAAGATGACCTGGAGAGAGTTTAAAGAGTCTGCATTTTAAGGAAAAGACAGAAATGACTGGCAGAAAAAAATATATATTTTAAATATTTTACCCCTTAGAAATATTTCACTGATGTATATACTGTATAGTTTGATTTGTTGATTTTTCAGTGTGAGATTGTAAATGTATAGATTGTCAGAAATGTATTTTTCCTTCTACTTTATTATTTTGGATCAATATTTACTAATCTTGTTTGTAAATATCAACATTTTCTATTTACTAAAAAGAGCATTTAATAAAAGCAACTGAAATTTACAAAAGCCATTTAGTAGAGACCATTCATGTTTAATGAAACCATTATTATAATATTCATGTTTTCATATAACCATGTCATGTATATTATTATTTTACTTTATTTATTTGAATACTAATAATTTATTCATAATACTTTGCTTTGTAATAATACTAATCATAATACTATATACATAATATATAATACAATAAATAATACTAATAATTTATTCATAATACTTTGCCTTTTTGAAATCCAAAAAGGCAAGACACACATTTCAAATACTTTGCAGCTGTAATGTATTGTTATATTTTACAATTTGGTTTTATAAAAAGCACAAAGCTGTGTGAAATAGTGGTTTCATGTCTGCAAAGTGCGGACTTGACGGCGGCTTTTTCCCCCAAAATAATTCACAAATATATTATAAAATAATTTGCTGTAAGCGATGGGACATTTAATGCGCATGCTCCTGCATCCTAGCTTCAAGATAGGTCATAAAATGCAAATGGCGAGATCTGATAGGCTGTCATAAGATGGAAATGCAGAGACGTGATTTGTTGATATGAACAGACGCTCGGTCCTCACGCGCTATGGAGCCAACATAAAAATACTGAGTGAATTGTGTTGGTATTTATCTTAAGATAAAACATATCCTCACATTGTAAATTAGTCTTTTGAACAAGTTATGTGATCTCCTTCGATTTTCCCTCGTTAGGAACGTTCCTTATTGGTTCGTTTTAAAGACATAAAGCACATATTTCAAATGTGGAAGCGTTGATCGATGTTCCTTAGCTATTTCTTCAAATGTTTAACGAGTTTAGTGCAACTAAGTAGTGAAGAAATAGATGTCGCTATAACATTTGGCCCTTTCGAAGCCCGGATAGCTCAGTCGGTAGAGCATCAGACTTTTAATCTGAGGGTCCAGGGTTCAAGTCCCTGTTCGGGCGGATGATCATTTTGCTAATATTTGAGTCTGGCCGCTGTGTTTCATGGCTTAATGTGAAGAGATATCTAACGATGCATTCAGGAGACACGTCACAACTATAATAACGTAATTTTAAAGTTACAAATAATTAGTGATTATAAAAATGTATTTGTGAACTAAGCCCAATTAGTTATAGAAATAATACAGATGAAAGAGAATGGTCTCCCAGGGAGAGTTATTGAAATGCTGATAAAAATTAGCCGCTGTCGATGGAAACTTACAATATAAAGAACAGGTGCATACAAATACAACAGAAAGAGAGAGAACAGAGAGAGGCAAAAAAATATATTAAATAAATACATAAACTACATAAAACGTTGAAAGGCCTAGGGGTTTTCTTGTAAATCATATTCTATAATAACAGAAAACAGATTTATTGCATTCTTCCCCTTCATCACACAAAGGGCTTTTGTATACAAAACAAACTCATTGTGAAATGCACAAAAGGCTGGTTTTACTTTCAACTTTCAAGTATGTAGATTTGAGCATATAAAACTTTGCAGAAAATCATATTTGCTATGGTTCATTAAAAGTCCATAGATAATGTCCTTTAGGGCGAAGCTGTCAAGGTAACGTACCTTTGGGTCTGTCGACGAAACACGTGAATTAAACAGCTGCTCGTCATTGCCTGTCGTACGTCGCTATGTACAGTAGGTGGCAGAAATAGGTCGCGCTGCTATCAAAGTTCAATAACGCTCCACAAGAAGAAGATGTAGAGCGCTGCTGGAAGATTCTGGAAGTCTCTTGTTTGTTACACGGAGTCATAAGACGGGAAGGGATTGCACCATATTTCACGGTACTTGACGATTTATTCAAATAAAATGTTATGGCATGGATCACATGATTGTTGTCTTTGTTTTGTTTCTTTTTGGCTTGTTTTTATCTAAAATTCAGGCTTTTAGCACCTATTTAAGGTATTCCATAGTCTTTGCTTTTAGTAACAGTCACTGTGTAACTTAGCTTGTCATTTAATATCGCGTGATTTTGAAATCCATGAATACAAAATTTGTTAATAAGGACTAAACCACGTGTTTTAATACGGTTGGTCGAATTAAATCTGTGTGAATATTATGGTCAGTTTAATGTAATTGTAATTGATTTCTACTAACCATATACGTTAATGAGACCAAACATATGTGCTAGCTTTAGAGTAACGTTAATTCTGACACGGTTAATACTAATGAAATAATTAACCAACTGTCTAATGAACATTTCAGTGTATTTTTTAAATGTTTCTTTTGGCGTCACTAGATTAACCTGTTGGGGGGCAACTATGGTGAAAGAGACGGGTTTTTATGATACGCTGGGTGTAAAGCCTAACGCCAGCCCTGAAGAGCTAAAGAAGGCATATCGTAAACTGGCTTTGAAATATCACCCAGATAAAAATCCAACAGAGGGGGAAAGGGTAAGACTGCCACAGTTGTATGCATTATCAATGTCTAGTATCAAGTATAAATTCCACAACAGTTCCCTTATATTTGCGTGATTTTGTAATTTGGAGACGGTGGCGTGCACAGGCCTCTGGAGGGGCGAGATGGCGTTACGAGGGCACAATCGTGGACCAGGGGGTGGGGAGGGGAGGTGTTGTTCCCCCTTGGCTAGGGGTTTCACGATTTTATCACGATTCTTTGACATGTTGGTGTTTCTATTTTGCAAATTGTTACGAGCATTACAGCCAAACAAATTAACCTATTATAAAGACAACGCCTTTCAAGGTAACAAAATGTACAAGTATGGCAGATATTTAGGCCAAAGTGGGTGAAGGTACAACTCTTTGTCATCATTTTATCTTTGTTATTAAAAATGAGAACACAGATATACAAAACATAAACCGTGTTTTATTTTCAGGTAGGCTACAATAAATGTATTTTGCAGGAGAATTCACGAAACTGAATGAAAAAATATAAAAATAAAACACTATATAGATTGATTCCTATTAAAGAAACTGTATTAAAGTTTCTATTTTAGAAAATGTAACATTTAATTTTTGTATTATATGTTTGGTGTTAACATTTAAAGGAATTATTCACCCAATAATTCAAATAGGCTAGTGTTTTATTTGTATACCTTCATTTACTCAAAAGTTGTTTTAAACCTGAGTTTCCTTCTTCTGCTAAACAATAATAATAAACGTAAACAATATTTTGAAGAAGGTGGAAAACCAAACAGTGTCTAGTCCACAGTGTTCCCTATACTGTCAAAGTCAATGTGGACCAGCAACTGTTTGGTTACCCACATTCTTCAAAATATCTTCTTACTGACGTGAATGTTTGTGGTGCTGTATATATTGATACGGCGGTGCCAGAACTGCAGCTGATAGAATGTGTGCTGTAGCAAGATACAACGATATTTCTTCAAAAGCAGATCGTGAAGACATCTTTATCAGGACTGCCAAATGGGTGCCTAAGCAGGATTTTGTTGTTGTGCCCCCTCCCTCAAATATTATGGAAGTAAAAAAAAAAAAAAACCTACCACAGGAGTCAAAATAGACTCCAATAATAAAATATAAAAGTAAATACATTAATTGTAATTAAATTGCATTATTTACAAAATTGTAGCTCTAGACAGACCTATGGCAGTAATACAGTTGTCTGATTGATTTTATGGTCTCAAGCATTCAGAAATCACGCAAAAGAAAATTAAGCAGTTTTACTACGAAAACCATGGTTAATTTTTGTAAGGGTTGTGATGTCCACATGTTCTTTTGTTGAAGACATTATAGAGGCTGTGTCATCTATAGCAAAAAGGTGGCCAAAAATTAAAGATTAAGGGATGTTTGAATTAGATGTTTGGTCAATAGCATATTAAACAAGGATATGATCGTCCTGTATGTGTAACAACAGCAATGACCAGGCCTTTGGCTCCCTTTGCAGGCATGTATAACACATAATGTGGACAAAAAAAAACAGACACCATCACAAAATGTGTAATGGTTTTAATGGTTATAATGGGTCTTGTATTGGTTTTAATGGAAACTGTAATGGACCCTGTTGGTCTCTTCTAGCAATTGGTCAACTTCTATTGGTGGCTTGTTAAAACCAATAAATCCTAATGGAATGCGTCCCAAAACACACTGCAGAAAACCATTGTTGTATGGTTTTAATGGTTAAAAGTTGGTTTGTAATTTATTTGTGATAGTGTTAGAATTTTCTGTTATGGTTCTATTGTTTGTTTTTTAAAGCAGAGTTGCCTCATTGTTTTTTATAGAATGCATTTTAAGTCATTTTAATGGCTGTTGTTGGCTTAGGTCTGTTTTTATAACCAACATAATACTCATAATACACAGCGTACTCTGCATATTACTGCATCGTTTATATCGCACAGACCGCACCGCAAGGGCACTTTAACATCGGACCTCACCCCTGTGCACGCCACTGTTTGGAAATGTATAGTTTAAAGATCACATGGGTGGTCTCAAAGTGTGGACCTTGAGTTTAGATTTGATGTCCCCTTCACTGTCCTGTATTTCCAGTTCAAACAGATCTCCCAAGCATACGAGGTTTTGTCAGATGCCAAGAAGAGAGAAGTGTATGACAGAGGGGGTGAGAAGGCGATTAAGGAGGGAGGAAATGGAGGGCCAAGTTTTGGCTCCCCCATGGACATTTTTGACTTGTTCTTTGGAGGAGGGGGACACATGCACAGGGAGAGGAGAGGTAAGTGCATTTCTTTCTTAGCCACAGACTCCACAAGTTTTGCAAAACCTGATAATCCATGTTGTTCCTGGAAGATTTGTGAATGTTCCAAAGAACAGCTTGTTCAAAGGAATCAGACCCTTTTCAGTTAACATGTTTAGTAACCTAAAATACAATGTTTTTGTTTGGTAAAACATATAGGTTATTCCCAGGTATTTCCATTTTCAACATGTTTACACTTTTCAAGGAGATCAAATGTTCTAATTGGCTAACATACACACGTTGCACTTTGAATAATTCGTAAATTATTTCAAATCTTACAGTGAAATTTTGTGGTTGCTCTACACAGGAAAGAACGTGGTGCATCAGTTGAATGTATCTTTGGAGGACCTTTATAATGGAGCCACCAGGAAACTTGCTGTCCAGAAAAATGTAATCTGTGACAAGTGTGAAGGTAATAATTGACTGAAATGTATATATTCGGATAAGGGGTTCTTTTCTATATTATATTACTATATCTTTTTTCAAGAATTTGGGATTGGTGATTTTTTTTTTTTTTTTTTTTTTTAAAGAAGTCTCTAGGCTTCATTTTTTTACTTAAAAATAGTAATATTGTGAAATATTATTACACTTTAAAATAACCATTTTATATGTCAATATATTTTTCAATTTATCTTATTCCTCTGATGGCAAAGCTGAATTTCTAGCAGCTTGTTACTTCAGTTTTCAGTATCACATAGCCGTCTTATTATTTTCACAGTTCAAAACAGTTGTGCTGCTTAATATTTGTATTTTCATTTACATTTATGCATTTAGCAGGCATT
Organism: Gymnocypris eckloni scoliostomus; assembly: GCA_027564155.1. Lineage (NCBI taxonomy): Eukaryota > Metazoa > Chordata > Actinopteri > Cypriniformes > Cyprinidae > Gymnocypris > Gymnocypris eckloni. The sequence goes on from CM050416.1 coordinate 28,803,140, forward strand.
TTATCCAAAGCGACCCATTCAGGCTATACATTTTATTGTCAGTATGTGTGTTCCCTGGGAATTGAACCCACAAACTTTTGCGTTGCTAACGCAATGCTCTACCACTGGAGCACTGCTACAGGAACAGAATTTTATTATATATATATACAAAAAATATATGATTCTTTGATGAATAAAAAGTATGTACTATCACTTTTGGTAAATTTAATGCATCCATGCTGAATAAAAGTGTAATTTCTTTTCTCTATAAAGTATCCCAAATTTTAAAATGGCAATGTATTTATTAGCTCTATATTACTGATGTACTGTTTAGATTTTTCTGGTAGCATTTTAAAAGTTTTTTTTTTTTTTTACAGGTCGTGGGGGTCGTAAAGGAGTGATAGAAGTGTGTCCTTTGTGTAATGGGGTGGGTTTCCAGGTCAGACTACATCACTTAGCACCTGGCATGGTGCAGCAGATATCAGCAGTCTGTGCCGGTTGTCAGGGGCAAGGTCAGCGACTGGGTCACCGCGACCGCTGCAAAACATGCGCTGGTCGCAAGATACTACGGCAGAAGAAAATTCTTGAGGTTCACATTGATAAAGGTTAGAAAGTGACAGGAAAAGCACGGTTCAGTCCAAAACATCTGTTCTCTGCAGCTTGTTACTTTTGTTTATGCTTGATTATGTGTTATTGCAGGTATGAAAGATGGACAGAAAATAGTGTTCCATGGGGAGGGTGACCAGGAGCCTGGACTTGAACCTGGAGATATCATCATTGTCTTAGATCAGAGAGCACACCCGGTTTTCACCAGGTAAAACCACTCTGTAGACATCAGTAAGAAATTAAGCTAAATAAACATGACTAGATAATAACTAAGATAACATCTACGTCTTCATTAAGTAATGCTGGTGACACTGAAGTTTGAAGTTAGTGCTGATTACACCGTCCTGCATCATATTTGCTAAATTAAAATCAATGCTTGCTGCTTTTTAACTAATTTTGGAGTGCTGATTCTAAAAAATAGTATCTAGCACATCATATTTTCTCACAAAATATGCGTAGCATTTTTGCTTTCAAAAATCATTTGATAAGGAGAATAATTATTAAGTGTCAGTTATTATAAGTGTCAACCACCAGGAAAACTGCCACAAAGACATGTTTCCTATCTTTCTCTGAGCCAGGTTATAACAATTTTATCAATTCTCAGCTGATTTTCACATGTTTAATTGATTCTGAAGATATTATTTTATGCGTATTCCTGATTTCAAGGTTAGAATCATGGCCAGTGAAAGTTCACGTTTGTGGGTGTTTAACTACATCTAAGGAGTGACGAAATAGGACAAAAACTTTTATTTAAAAACCTGTGATTATGTAAAGCTCTTTATCTTATACATTTATCTTATGTACCGACATTAAATTGAGTATTTGGACAAATTTCAACCACATCACTACTTTAACTACATTAAATTATACTTAATTTTAAACTTCACATTTGACTGCTTTCATTTTGTTATTTAACTTAAGTGCATTATATGAACAAAAAAAAGAATGATGGATTTTCTTTTGAGTAACGATCATCATATTAAGTCATATTAGGCTTTGTTTTTCAGGATGCAGGGCTATGTTATTTTCAGAGGTATGTCATTGAGGATAATGTCCTGGAGATGGCAGCACAGACTCATTAATTTCAGGATTAGTGTCACACTTCCTCTGTTTTCTATATATGGGACAGCCTATTACAGTACTTGGCCATTTAGACAATGCAATTAGGGAACAGAATATATAGATATTATTTAAGAAACAATGATTAACACCATTTCTCCTCTCAGGCAAGGAGAGGATCTCAGCATGAACATGGAGCTGCAGTTGGTAGAATCATTATGTAGTTTTCAAAAACTTGTAACTACATTGGACAATAGAACTCTACTCATCACATCCCGTCCAGGTGAACCATCCTACATACATATTCGAGCACTGCATGCAGGTTTCTATAACATCAGCACCATATTGGATCAGTGCTCCTGGTGGATAAGCAAGTCATTGTATACAGACTGATGCAAGTTTCTGTCTTGAACCTGGAAGCATATCCACTCTTAATAATCTGGCTGTGGGAAAATGGTAGGAGTGATATTATGTAACCTTGGCTGATAGCACGCCTTATGTCATTGTTGCTATTGCCTTTTGCATAGTTCTTAATCCATAGTGATTTATTGACCTTGTATACCACCAGACATCCAGGCATGTGTGGAATATCGCTTCTGGTAGGCTGTGCTTAAGTTGGTCTACCTGGATTTGGTTTAACTGGTTCTCATACCTTTCTCAATTTACTCCTGATCAATTTAGATAGTAACAACTACAAAATATAAGTTTGGCTAGTTGTTAAATTAATCCTAATAAAAGCAGAGCTGATGTTACTGTTATATAAACTGTATATGTGTAAAGCAAATGTATTGTCTGTCTTTATTGCAAATGAATAGGGGAGTTGATCAGACCTGGAGATAAGAAATGTATTCTGAATGAGGGAATGCCTTTGCACCGTCGGCCATTTGAGAAAGGCGATCTCATCATCCTTTTCAGCGTGAGTACTAATTATTGAATAGACCTTTTCAATGCGGTGATGTCACTGTATATATATATACACACACATACGTACACACACACATGAATATGCATTTAAACCTAATTTCCATTAACTCATTTTAACCATTAACCGACCGATAAGAATTTTGACCGATTAATACAATCAGTTAAACGGTTTAAAGTCACTTATATATTTATTTTCAGTAATTTATCAAAATATTTTAAAAGCTTTGCTGCATGGTTAAAATAAGCTATACGTGTATAAAAACACGTTTTTTAGAGAGAGAAAAAAACAAGTTGCCTATAAGTCGCATTTTATTATTTCATTCAGAAATAGGCCACAATTGAATTCAAGTTCTAATTTCAAATATTCTTGTCAGTTAACGGTAGGGCTGTGCGATATGACGATATATATCGGATGGACGAAATAAAAAGTCTATTGTTTCATATTATGTTCTATCGTTTATTTCGTGGTGTCGCAAAATAGATTGTTTATGGTAATACCTTTTCATCATTTGAGTGACTGCGATCTTTATACGCCGCCCACCACGGGACGTGAAGGGAGACAGAAGCAGGTGGAGAATGACCAGCCAGGACACAACGAGAAGCTCGTTCCTAAACGAGGGACTACATCTGTAGCATGGTCACGCGTTTTTAAGCACTGCAGTTTTAAAACAACCGATTTTAAGCCGTTGAAACACAAACAACAGAGCTATATGCGTGCGCCGTCTCTTTCTGTGTGAGAGGAGCGCGTTTTTTCTTTTTTGCCGACTTTGAACAATTACATAAATACACTTATATGCATCAGAATCCCAGTCTTTGCAAGTATCCTCATAAACACAGTTATTTAGGTCTTAAGAAAGAGTAAATGGCAGAAAGAGAAAATGCATATGTAACAGTAACTTCGCTATATTGGATCCGGACTTCGGTCTTAAAGGGGAAGCGGTCCAATATTCGTTCTGTCTGCCATTCATGCTAATCATAGCACACTGCTAGAAAATCTCACTGCTCTTGACTAAATCACTTTTGTAACTTTAATGAGGATAAATAATAATGATGTATTTATAATGTGTATATTAATCTATACATAATACACGTGTTAATTATATCTATTATAGATAGATATAATTAACAAAGAGAAGACTAATTAATTAAAACTGGTGGTGGTTGAGGAGAGACCCTCCCACATGATTGTAAATTGCTTTGGGTGTACAACAATACACAAAAAGCGCTATATAAATGCATCATTCATTCATTCATTCAACGTATGTAGCGTTTCTTATTTATTGTAGTTTTTTGTCCTTTTGCTCGCAATTAGTTTCTTATCCTTATTTCATCACTGACTGTTTATTTATCTTCAGTGAGGTTGAGTTTTTTTCTCTCTTTAGGCTTGTATTAGTTTGATATTGACATTGGTGACAAGGATTATGAAAATTATATGTTATCAAAGATTTTAATATAATAAAAACCTTTAAAAAAAAAAAAATCACTACATTATGATATATATTGTTATCGTGATATAAAATTGGTCATATCGTGACATAAGATTTTGGTCATATCACCCACCCCTAGTTAACGGTTAATAATCGGTTAACAAGTCGGTTAGGAAAAATGAAAGCATGTTACACTTTATATTGCTCATAATCAGATTACGGTTAATTTTTATGGATTACATATTCACACAATGTCAGTGAATCATTCATAATTTATTGATTATCTCTAATTGTTCTTTTAAGTATATTCCCAAATATTTTTGACAGCCAAAACCACTTTGACGTGAAATATTTTCTTGAAAAATCTCTAAGTTAATATTTCAATAATTTAACAACACATTCGCATGTTAGAGTTGAATGAAGCCATGAAGATATATATATATAAAACATGGATTTCAGCTACAATTTTCTACCTTTTTCATTTTCTTTTAGTTCAAGTTGAAGAACAGTAATAACTAAAGCTAAATAAACAAAAATGAAAACTTAATTTATATAGACATTTGTATTGGAAAACATTGTTATACATTTCAGAGCTAATACATAAATAATTAAGATACATTTTCTTGTTCTTCTCACTTACAATAATAATTTCCATAAACTAATTGTGCAAATTCTCTTCTTAAGGTTGTCTTCCCTGAAGAGAACTTCCTTCCATTAAACAAACTCCAGGAGTTAGAAAGGTACTTACCTGAAAAACTGGCAAATATTGAGCCTGACAGCATGGATGATGACCTCTATATATACGCTGACCTTGAAGACTGTGATCTGACCCATGAACGCCACCATTATATAGAGGAGGAAGAGGTTTACCCATCTGGAGGTGTGCAGTGCCAAACCTCGTAGAGATTCCTGTTCCCTTACCCTCCCTCCCTTCCACAACAAATGCCACCTCTGCTGGAACACAAGGAAAAAGGACCAAGAGGAAACAAGTGATTTACCTCTCAAATAGTTCTGTGCCAAGAACAAGACCCCTTAGTGCTGAACTCTTGTGCCATTGTCTCATCCTAAATTTTGTGCAAATAATTTGTGAAACTAAAAAGCAAAATGATTTGCCAGACTGGTGCCATAGAGGTTCAGCTGAAGGGGTCTATGGAAAATTGTGTAGCAGTTACAGTGGAAATGGAAGGATATTCAGGTCAAATTGGTTGTGCCATAATCCCAGAAAATTTCATCACGAAAATGGATATACTTGGAAAATTGATTTTTCTTCATCAGTTTGAGAAAACATTACAATCTCTGTGGTGTTTTGTTTATTGCCAATTAATTTATTAGTTTATTGTTACTATTTGATCTTAATGTTGTTGGATATTTGGTATGTGGCAGTTTATTGCTAAACGTTTTTTTCTAGAACATTTTGAGCTAATAAGAGGGTTAAAAATGAAGTTGAAAATACATTTTAACAAAGAAAATCTTATGTTCAAAATGATGGCAGATTGTGATCCATCTATTAAAAGCCTTGTTTTGTAGAAAGTGATATTAGCTAGCTTCTTAATTGGCTGATATTTTAGTCTAGTACCTGGTAACTTTTCATGTTACTGTTTTCATGGAACTAAGAAATAATAGCCAAGGATTTTATCAGAACTGAATCATGTTGTGTTGTTTGCTATTTAAGGACTGAAGAAGATATTAAATCCTTTCTAGAAGGAATTTATTTGATCTTAATAACTAAGAAATCATTAATTGAATGAGCCGACCACATACCTCTGCAAAAAAAAATCAGTCTTAAGAGTATTTTGAAGGAATACTGAAATGTTTTGTAAATTAATTCAATGTTAACTCTGCCTACATTTGGAAGACACATTTTTGGATAGTGCTAATCCACTTTTTATCCCTGTTGTTGTTATTTTCATTTTATTTTCTGTATTGACTGAAGATTAATTGAAAATGTGGAATTTTAATTAGGACCAATAACTTTACCATTTATAGTGCTGTTTATAAAATAAATGTCACAATGTTATTTGTTTAGTCAGTTTTGTATTTTTGGGATCTGGGGGATTGAATTATTTGGCTAATTATGCTAAAAATCAAAGAAATCAGGTTGTACATATTGTTTATCAAGATGTCTCTACAGATTTAGTGGAGATCTATTGCAAATATCAAGCAATCTAACCAGTTAATGATGTATCTTTTAATGATAAATTTTCTTCAAAAGATTGTCATGAATTATTCATGCTTGAATTTTAATTCAACTGCAGCAATATCAGCACATTATATACCAACACTGTAAGATACAGAGACTTGCACTGTAATGCAGTGTTATACCAATATTCAACAAAAATTGTGAATAACCTCGATAAAAAATAATCTGTAATTATCAGAATATAAATCATACTGATTACTTCATACAGTATTGCAGCAACTGCAGAATATGTTCACCTGCATGCAGTACAAGTAGATGTGCTTGGTTGAGTGTTAAAACACACTAAACCATTATAATCAACACAATGTTGTACCATATGAATTCTAAACAGATCAGAATTATAAATGTACACAAGTACAAATTTCCTCAATGAGTCCAAGACTAGTGCGAGGTCACATTATGAGCAAGTACACACAAATGATTTGTCTTTGGCCAAAATGATCAAAGAAATGACATACGTTCACATATGATGTCAAAGAATAGTCTGGAAAGAAAACCAGTATATTTACCACATTAATGTCGATCGGGCTAAATCTTGCATGCAGATATTATCACAGACAATACTACAAAGCCCTTAATAATAGTAAAAGATCAGTACATCCATGCAGTTTTTCTTGTTTTCCACTAGAGGCTTCAGAGGAATGTTAGTATTAAGAAATTGGATGTAGTTAGTTTCAGATGTCGAGATCCTTCATTTCAGTGCATGATGCTAAGGTTCAACAGAAACATGAATGTTTTTGAGTGCTTTAAATGGAAGACCAATGTCCTAGCAGTCATATGCATGTTTTCTGGAATTCCACAAATCCAGAACATAAAACACAAGTCCATATTCTGAAAGATGAGACTCAAGGCTTCCAGAGTTTGAGTAGGCCATCCTCGCTGTATGTGGCGATGAGATTCTGATGGGGGTGGTGAGTTATGCCAATCACATCTTTTTCATGTACCTATAGAGGATGCACACATGAACACTTGTTTATATTAAAGCATAGTTCATTTGTATATCCAATTCAGTTGTGATATATCTCCAACTAGTCCTAATTAGTTACAGCCAATGTTTTGAATATAAATACCAATTGTTCTGGAATACCGAGAAGACAACTTTAGCTGTGAACCTATCACACTTCACCCGACTAAAACAGATCTCGTGGATATGCAGCATGTGCTGTGAGGGCGGACGTACCGTGAGGGTTCTCTCTAGCTTGCCAGTGATGGTGCTGAAGCAGTACAGCACATAGTCTTCTCCCACACAATAAATCCACTCGCCACGTGGAGACAACGTGCAGCAAACAAAGTCTGCCCCCTCTCTTACACCCGAACAGAAACTCCTCATCACCTGGGAAGGAAAAACAGGGGCAAGAGAGTGAGAGCGAAAGTGCAATGCAAATGGATAAGGCACGCTTCAGAGAGTACCAAAAAGCATGCGAGTGAGTCAGCAAGTACGTCAAGAAAGAGGGGGCGAGACGGCTGAATAGTGTACGCCTTTTACGCCATCAGACGGTCTGAATAATAAGCGCGTAGCTATTTTTAGCAAACCTCACAACCTGCATTGGAAGTTGGCTGGTTTTATTTTTAATTCTGCTGAACAATCCAGCCTTTAGTCAAGGTTTCTGATTCATAAATGGTGTTCATTTTTGCCAAATATGAAAATTACTGTAGTGTTCACTCTAGTGTGTGCATTTTAAAATAATCTTGAGGAGGATGCAGAGTATCTTGATGGTTAATTTTTGTTCTCACCTGGCCATGAATGTTTGTAACAACTACTGTGTTGGTCCTATTGCACACTACAAAGTGCTCAGGAGTCTTTGGGACAAGCACAATGTTGTTAACAGTGATGTCTGTGCCCACAGGAGTGTCAGGAGTTTTTATTGTGTGGGTAGAATCCATTGCTTTCATGCTCCAGACCTGAAAAAAAAGACAGGTAAGCAAGGAAAACGCACATTTTTTTTAAATATGCATAGGCTATTACATGTGGTTCACCACAGTATGAACACTTACCTTTACTGTGCCATCTGCTGATGCGCTGATGACGTGCTGGCCATCGTGTGAGAAGATGACGTCATTTATATGAGCCGTATGACCTCTAAACTCCTTCAGCATTTTTCCTGATTTCAAACCATGGAGCCTGAACAAAGAAATCCAAGAGTTAGAAATTAAACCACAATTCACAAATCCAATTGTATGAAGTTTTAGCAAAGGAGTAAACAAAAAGACAAATACAATAAAAACAAAAACAAAGAATGACATCCAAAACAAAAAGCAAAATACAAAAAAAATAACATTGATGTCATGAAGAGAGCAAAACACAACTTTCGTCTGCATTTTAAAATGTGATTGTATCATCTTCAATTCACAAATTCAACATGTCTTTAAAAAGTAAAGCTTGAGCAAAGGAGTAATAAACCAAACAAAAAGCGAACCTAAACAAAAAAACAATACAAAAGCAAACACCAAAAAAACATGACAGCACAATACAATGAAACATTATGATGTCATCAATCAATAATTTTCTTCAAAGACAATGCAAAAATCCCACATCAAGGTCATAACAAAAAAAACTTTCTCTGAAACTTTCAACGTGATTCTACCAACTTTACTGAAAATACTCTTCTCTCATGCACGTGAAATTCCACCCACATGCAGCATGAGAGTCTAGCACTGCCACCCAGCCGCAGAACTGCTGCAGTCAGGACTGAGAAAGAGAGAGAGAGTTGGAGAGACTTCCGCTCTGGGCATGTGATGGAATATTCCTGATGAGTCTTAATGCCTAGACCTTCATTTCAGTTTCATCCAACTTATCTCTTTATGTCCACAAAAGAAAACACAACAAAAATATAGCATGTTCACTGAAATATGTCTATGTGCACTTGCCAAATCCCTTAAATGTACTACTTCACTACAAAGGTTTCCAAATACAATCACTGATCCAAAGATGACAAATGACATAAACAAGAAAGGTAACCTTTTATACCTCATCTTTAAAGCCAGGCTGGCATTCACGTGTCACACACACACTACTGAGAGCATAAATCCAATCCATTGCAAAAGCGGAGGGGCTAGTATTTATCAATAAGTGGCCAATAGCAGAGCAGCTTGCCATTTCACCCCCCTCCCGTTCCCTATTCAGCTAAGGAGCTGGAATGACAAAACGTCTGCCTCAGTCCGCTGCTTTTTAGATAGCTGAGTAAGGAACAGAAACACATTATCTGTGCATGCTGCCTCTCTCATGCACGTGGCCAATCATGTTTCTTTCCACCCACATGCTTCATGAGAGCCTAGAACTGAAACCAAGCCGTACAATACTGCAGTCTGGTCTGCGAGAGAGGGAGAGATGCTGAGTCTAGGCATGTGACGGAATATTCCTAATGATGTTTAACACCCAGACCACGACTTCAGATTTCCTCCTTCTCGCCCCCCGTTTCTGTCTACAAAGTATCCATGGCAAAACATTTCACTAAGGTAGCCTACTGTTCCTGCAGGCACTTATTGGTTATTGCATAGCAACCGATCATCTTGCTTCTTATGTATGCAATATGCTTCTATTGTGAGATCCATTCCATGCCTTTCTACCTTTTGTCTCTTTTCCATCCACTTAGCAAGAATTCACAGTAATTAGCTTAAGAGTAACAAAAAATCTGGGTAATGCACCTCCATTACCTGATCTGGGTAATGCACATACAAAATGAACATTTATATCCAAATTCATGAAATATTCTTAATAAAATTCTTCTTAACTGTTATTTTCTTACTTAAAATAAAAACTTGATAACTTTTTCAGGAATGTGCTTATGTTTCTTCTTAAGATTGTTCTTAAAGACATAGCAACCCAAATGCAAGTTCTGTCATAATTTACTCAGGTTGTTCTAAACCTGTATGAGATTCTTTCTACTGTTGAACACAAATGGAGATTGTTGAATCTCAATTTGAAGAATTTTGAAGAATGTTAGTAACCAAACAGTTAACAGAAGCCACTGACTTCCATAGTATGGAAAAAATAGTTTGGAACAACTTGAGTGCGAGAAAATTATGACAGAATTTTCATTTTTGGGTGAACTATCCCTTTAATTCATGTGCTGTGCTGAAAATATTTAACCTAATAAGGTTTTCCCCATCAAAAACCTTTTTAAAATGTCTTGTAAATCTCTCATTATGCTCTAGTATCACCAAATCTTGAATTCAGCTTTTGAAATGAGTATTTGCACCTCAGTTTTTGAATAAAAAACATTATTTTGATAATTTTGGCAATATTCACTCAAAAACTTAGTTACATAATCTCAGATCAAAGAGGCCAACAACCAACCAGTTCCTGCTTGTGCTAATTAAAATAAAACAAGTTGATGAAAGGATTCAATCCTTAAATTAAGAGATGTATCCCTAAATTAAGAAATGTATAAGCAATTTTCTCATAGACCAGTCATTTTTGACCAGTAACAACACAAGTGTAACAAGTTTGGGGTGTTTGGGGTCAGTAAGTATCCGGAAAAGGAATATCCTCTCTAGAGCAAAATGCCAGAAACATAACATGAGGTTTAAGACAAACCTATTTTACTTTTTTTTTTAAATGTTTACTTTTGTGACATTGTAGTGCCTGTCAAATGAGAGCCACTCAAATCATGACATGACTGAGTTAGATAAACAGATGTAGAGTGTCAGAAACCATCTTCAGTACACAATCAACAGTGAACATCAATTATGAAATAATTAGAGAAACAGTGAAAAAGTTGGATTTGTAATATATTTTGAACCTGATGATCTGGTCAAATGAGGCACTTAGTAGTTGACTGCTGTCCTTGTTGAAGCAAACACAGGTTACTGCTTTGCTGTGGGCTCGTTCTATTCTATTCAGACACGTCCCGTTCAGAATCCTCCAAACCTGAATAACAGAATTATACATCTTATCACATAACAGACTGAACTGAGAACACTAAAATCAATTCAGCTGAACTGATGGTGTGCAATGAGAGCTAATTGGGAATATCATCATTCAGTGAAGATGAAAATTTTTTTAGCTCTGTGCACCATTAAATACTGAAGATCACATCTTAACAGGGATTTTTAAATAATAATGATAGATCAGTTACTCTACTGCTCTACATGTTATAAAGGACTGCCTTCACAACTGTAATCAGATGCTGTATGATTAAATGACTAAATATATAAGGGCTTACAGCGTTTAATTAACATTTGCCTTCAGACCTACTGCCCCCTGAGACTGGGGTCTCTAACAATACCCCTGAAAAGGCTAAAAGGGGTCGGTAAGATTTTTAAATGTTTTTGAAAGAAGTGCTCACCAAGGCTGATTTATTTGATCCAAAAAATACTAAAAACAGTAATATTGTGAAATATTTTGTGAAATGTTTTTAATGTAATTTATTCCTGTGATGGAAAATCTAAATATTCAGCAGTCAGTACTCCAGTTTTCAGTGTCACATGATCCTCGTCATTCTAATATGCTGATCTGCTACTCAAGAAACATTACTATTGTCAAAGTTGAAACCAGTTGTGCTGTGAAATTTATTTGAAATTCTAAAAACATTACTTTAGTGTCACTTATTGATCAATTCAACGCATCCTTGCAGAATAAAAATATTAATTTCTTAAAAAATATACTGTATAACAAACTACATATTGTAGTCATACAACAAACATCTTTCTTTAAGTATGACTCAAAATGAGAAAGACAGTTTGTGAAAGTACTCATTTGTTTTTCTATGTGATAATGAGTAAGAATGTCTCTTACTTGAAGAAATCAAGTAGGTTCAAGTTCTACTACCTTTCAAATCTCTACCCGTTCTAGTATATATGACCAATAACGTTCACTCAACAAAGATTATTATCTTTATATCGGTTTTAATTTCTGATTTGTCGTATTGAAAAATATAAGTGATACCATTTCAAATAGACTAACACTAGAGATGGTGTACAATTAGAAACATAGAAGTGGAAATGCTGATCAGTTCATTGAAGGGCCATACCTGTATCTTTCCATCCTGAGCTCCAGAGGCGATCATGTCAGAGTCGTGACTTACTGCCAGACAAAGAACAGCCTCATCCATCATCATGAAATTATCCTGAGCTTGGTACTTCAGATCCTACTCACACAAGAAACAAACAGAGAGGCAGACCATCACACATCACATTTAACCACACAATATGATATTGTACATACTGTACACTCAAATTCCCCGTTAGTAGTGGAAGGTCACGTATGAGAATAGGGCGGATTTATTTTTGGCCCCAACCGCCTCAACTCAACCTAACAGACGTCATAGAGTGTTGGGGTGACCCATATTCTATACCTCTGAGATTTTAGTAGAAAACAAGGCTCTCCTGATAGAAAAATTAAGCCACACTTAATGTGAGAATTTATTTTTTGCACCCACTAAACAGGCCTAGGACAGCAAACGTTCGTTGCCTCTTTCATGGATCAAGGAGATGATGTTCTCGAGCTGTGTAGTTGCGAAGATCAGGATTTGAGATAATTAGAGTTAAATATAAATTGAATCTGTTAATAAATGTTGGGTTAAATATGGACAAACCCAGCGATTTGGCTGTTTTCAACCAACAGTTGGTTTAAATGTTTAACCCAACCTTCTGGGCAGTAAAAAATCAATCCAGCCGTTGGGTTTGTCCATATTTTACCCAGTGCTTGGTTGTATTTAACCCAGCATTTTAAGAGAGTAATTACTTTATATATATACACATTACTTTTAATTTATAATTACACTTCGAGGTGTTTTAGTAAACATACTGCATATTTGTCAGAGAACCTTGGAACAACTTGCTGGAAAGACAACCATCTCTTCTACACACCATAAATCGTGTATGGTACAGTGATTATATGAAGTCATTTATCAAAAGGTAAATGAAAGTCAAGAAGTTTTTTTTATTTTAAGAATTCAGAGTTTTATGGTTCATTTACAACAAATCATTTAGTACAGTTACCAATTTTCATAGCTTGTTGGTGATGATCACCAATTTAATTATGTCTCCCCATCCTCTGACAACCAGTTACGGTACCCTCACAAATAATTTGTCTGGCAAGCATTTCTCCTTGGATGAATGCCCATCGTCTAAAGCTAAATATATAGAAATATTGGTGTGCTGCTGTTCATCCTGGCCAAGAACCACCCTTGCCAGTGCCTTGTCATTTCACTATACAGCTCAATGATGTCATCTACACAGAACGCCAAAAACCTTGGTATCACATTAGAAAAAGACCTGTCATTTACAGCCCACATACTAACAAAAGTCAGGACATGATACAGAACATTTGCAGAGTCATACATTTCTCAACAGAGAAGCTATTGGTATTCGGGTAGAGGCCCTGGTATGCTCTTGTCTTGACTGCGGCGACTCACTCGTGACTGACCACACAGCACATTTAATTAAACGTCTACAGCTCATCCAGGATGCTGCAGCCCAGCTGAGACTCAACCATCCCCAGTACACTCACGTTTCACCTCTGCTGCTCTCTCCACTGGCCTCTATCCATCATAGAATATATATACACTGTTTGAAATAATTACGTTTTTTTATGCTTTTGAAAGAAGGCTGAATTTATTTGATCAGAAATACAGTAAAAACTGTTAAATATTAAGAAATGATATTACAATATTAAATTACTTTTTCTGTTTTAATATGTCTTAAAATGTACTTTATTCCTTATTCATATTATTTAGTGTTGGGATAACATTTTAAAGTTTATATAAAAATAGAAAATATTTTACCATTTCTTTTATTTTAAGTTAATATTTGTTTTTTATATAAAATAAATGCATGCTTGGTGAGCATAAGAGACTCCACAATTCTGAATTATTTTAAACTTCTGACTAATAGTGTATATAAATAAAAATATTATATAATGATTATATAAATATAATTATAATTGTTACATAATTATTATATGAGAAATAAATGATTAAAAACAAGTGTTTTTACTATTTGATGTAAAATACAGTTTTTTTGATGGGCAGTATATACTCACCTTCTGAATTTGACCAGTGGTGAAGTTCCAGACTTCAATGAACCCATCAACAGATCCAGTAATCAAGTACTGTCCATCAGGAGAGAATCGTGCACACTCTACATGGGACTTTGGCCCAAACTGTGTCATACATGTACACACATGCACAAACAGAGAAAGGGGGAGGAGAAAATATATTAATATTATTTGAATAAGCGCTTTATAAATATTGTTCCAAAGCAGTTTTGAGTTAGTGCATTCACTTTGTACACTCTGAAAATATTTTTTATGTTTTTAATAACTTTATTTAAATAAATGTCTTTATTTAGTCATTTTTAATGGATATATTTGCACCTCTTAGATCCCCTAGGTTTCCCTGGATCACAAATTGAAAAACCCTGACCTAGACAATGCCAGTCTGCTTTGGGACACTATAAACCCCAAAAATGGTGTGCTGATATTAATCTAAAAGTGTGGTGTTAAAGTGAGCAAGGTAGAACACAGAGAGTGCAAGATACAGATGAAGGCCTCAGGTCAAAAAAGCTATTAAATGTGCATAAGCTGAAGCCTGAAGCATGTAGGATATTCAGATAAGATGCCTTATAATGCAGACAGAAATAGCATCCATCAATGATTTCTTATATTCTATCATATTAAAACAATTACACCACCTTTTCCAAATTGTAAGAATAATCATTTACAATACACTTTTGTATGTACAGCACCTTTAAGAGGCGACTGAGCTGAGTAGGGAAGCGCTCTTCCTCCATGTCCTTCAATGCACCTTTGCCCCGGAACAGTTCCAAAGACATACCTGGAGGTAAGAGACCCTGGTGCTGCTGCCACTTCAATGACTTCAAAGACAAAGTGTGGGAAACAGAGAAAAAGAGTAGAGGATGTAAAGTTGAAAAAGAAAAAGCCAGGTAATACTGCTCCAGTAGTAGAGATATTGTTTTTACTCACCAGCATTGCTAATGAGCCAAACTGCCTTAGTGTTTTGGTTTCCTGTAACCTGTATAAAGCCCCTTCACATATACGGCCCTATAAATACAAAAAGGGCATGTGATACATGCAATGAAATAGATATATAGACTGCAACAGGTTAGGACAAAAAAGATAAAAAGCTGGCAAACCTGGCCCAGGAGAGCCATGAGACGAGAAGGTGGCACCAAACAGACTTCTCCTGCAAAAGCTTGAGCGATAGCCAGCCTCCGCTTCTCTTTACTGCTGCCCACTGGATATGCCTGTAGGCCAGTGGCAAGACATAAGAGCAAATCATTGTTACACAAAAATATGATCCATTCTTTTTCACTGTATTTTAATAGCCTTTTGTAACTTGAATGTGCCTGTCTTCCAGTGTGATCCATTCCATTAAAATAAAAAGTATGAAGTATATCTATCTATCTGAAAGGTTTGACTACTTTAGTCATTTCCATGAGTATATTAATGTTTAAGCATATAATGATATTCTAGGGAATTGTGTGCTTCTAATTTTATAGCAACAGTTTGGACAGGACCCTTTTCTATTCTAACATGACAGTGTCTCTGTGTATAAGGCAAGGATCAAAGATAAATGATGATTCAGTCAGTGTGGAAGAACTTGACTGGTCTGCAGAAAGACAAGTCCTAATCCCAGCTGAACACTTCTGGTGGGACTTTAAATGCAGACCTTGAGCCAAAAATTCATCACCAAACAAACACCAATGACTTGTACATATGGGTACAGTCATTTCATACACTTCAAAACTGTTACAACAGAGGTGGAAATACAGTTTTTAAGTACATGAATTATGTTTCCATCTTTGTTGCCACAGTTTGGAAGTGTATTTTTCTCTTCTAAAGAAGGGGGTGTCCCAGTACTTTTGTCCATATAATGAATGTACAAGTCATTGGTGTTTGGTGATGAGTTTGTGGTCTGCATTTAACAGATGAGTTTGTGGTCTGCATGTGGTACAGCTGTGGCAACCTTTGCACTAGAGGCTAAATTACCAATATTAATTTCCCAGCCATTTATAAATCTAAAAATCACACCTAAAACATTAATCCAATTATTGAATGATACAATTCAAACACTTGCCTCTTGTGAGTCAAAAACTGGTTTTGTGAGAAGGGTCTCCAGGTGCGAGTAGCGCTCAGGTTGAGTGTGCTTCAGCATGATCATGGGGTCGGTTTGCTTTAGTAAACACTGGGCAGCTCCCAGCTCACCCAACTCAATCAACTCCAGCACAATCTACACATACAACCAGACATCTCTCAGTTCATTAAGAAAGCAGTACGAACACAAACTGAATAGTATAGGCTGCATAAAGACAATTTCTGCACTTGAGATAAATGCATGAAAGGGATTATATTATATGACACTTGTTTAAATTGTACCTGTTCGTACAGGTCAATGAGCAGCTTGTCGGGCAGTTTCAGGTACTGGATTGCTAGCAGCACTATATCCCATTGCCCGTTGTTGATGTCGGAGATGAAGCTTTCGATGCTGTCGACCGTGTGGAGCGAGACAGCCGCCTCCTCTTGAAGCATCGCCAGAGTGCGGTGAAAATGATTCTCCTTCAGATATTGCATGATCAGACGAATCACGCTGCGAAAAGTTGATACTTTAATACGAGAATTCACCTGGACTTTATAAAAGCAGTCTGTATCTGTATTTCACTGCAGGGTTTAATCGACATTAATTTACTAGCTGTTGGGGTTGTGGAAAAAATGCCCTCAAATAAATATGCGGAGGTAGCGGTTTTAATTATTAAATTATACTTGAAACTTTTGTTTAGCGCAGTGACTGATGAATGTTTATCGCTATGTGAAAAT
The DNA here is from genome assembly GCA_027564155.1 of Gymnocypris eckloni scoliostomus. Classification (NCBI taxonomy): domain Eukaryota; kingdom Metazoa; phylum Chordata; class Actinopteri; order Cypriniformes; family Cyprinidae; genus Gymnocypris; species Gymnocypris eckloni. Next base: position 28,820,112 of record CM050416.1, read on the forward strand.
TAGCACACATAAGTAAAAAAAATACTGACATTGCATTTTATTCCTGATATCATGCAGTTTGTGCAATTTCAAAAATTATTCCAAATCATAAGCGTGTACCCATCCATAATAAAACATTGGTAGGCCTATTTTTTTTAATTATCATAATATCATTAATTGCACTGTGTTAGAATAATATCCATTCCATTAGAAGTGAATAACGCTTTACTTACTCTGCTGATTCCACTTCAAGGTCCATGGCTGCGAGGTTGCGGATGAAATCGGTGTCTAGATATATTGTGCCAGCCTTCGGCAGCGCTGCGCTGTGTTGGTCCTCAGCCACGTGAACATATCGTGTGGTCGTGACCGCCCATTACACGTGCTGTTGTATTTATTGCTAACACGTCTGAAATCCCAGAAACCTCTAACAAATTGTTGCGGATTTTTGGGAGGGCGGATTAATGACGCGTCTGGAGAAATTAATGGGGAAAAACCCGCAACGTTGCCATCAGGTGCCGAGAGACCGTGCAGGCAGATGGTTTATCAAAGCCATAAAGCTTATTTATAAGCAGCACAATGAATACTGTTCAATCAATCATCATTTATACGCAACTGCATAGACAAAATACATTAAGATTTTGTATTTTAGCAATCAACAAATAGGCGTATGCCATTATCCATTTTTGCATAGAACACAGAGAATCTATTTAGAATACAAAACACATCACAGGTGTCGCACCCCAGCATGGGTCTGCTATGGCAAGCCATATTAACATAGTATATTTTATGTAACTAATAACAGCCTACTTATTTTTCAGTTACTAATACGCCATTCAGTTGTGACTAGTCTTTTTCACTTTAACCATTCATTGGAGACACTATTTATTCCAATAATATATTCAAGTAGACGTTACTCGTATTTGTTGCTTTCCTTCCCAAAGAATCTGCGGTTTAGATTACTCGCTTTTAGCTAATATGTTTACTACCACAAACACACCTGTAATACTGGTATCAAATAAGATAGTTACTGGTAAAACTGTAATGTACATCAGGATCAACTGGAATTCCGACTCTAGTCAGAAATGTTTATATCTGAACTCGATAACCATGCGTCGAATTCAGCAGCAAACATTTACGTGTCATTAGTGGGGTTATGACTACTAGCAGGCTATATATAAAAGAACAGGCTACAAGTAACAAAAATGTATACTGTTAGTATGACCGCATTGTTAAATGGCCTTCCATGTCTCTAGCGCCCACATTCGTTAGTATAAACTCATTACCCCCCCTCTGGTCGCACAGAGAATACATTTACTCTGCCAGACATCGTGGTGAAAACAGAAAAGGGTAAACATTATTTTACAGGTAATCATGGGCGTAACCACCATATACTTTGGGGACGTTCAATGTTGGAAAAATACCAATCTGTCCCCCCCAATAATCGGCCTATTATATTGTAATATGTGACATATGATATGCCCTCCTTTTATGAACCCTGGTTGTAGCCTAGTGGATCTGTTGTTATTTCCGATTTACTTTCAATTTAGGAAAAACAAGGGAAACAAAACTGTGTGACCACCCCCCCTCGATTGTACACTTGGTTGAGCCCGTAAACGCCGGTTTGCGGCATCGTCTGAAAAAACCGCTCAGTCCGACTCCGACTGTCACTGGTGCTTAAATGAAATGAAGGTAGGAGCTAAATCCGAACAGGCGGACATTCGCCTTTTTTTCAGACGGTAAGCAAGTAGACACCTAAAAAGTAGTGCCATGGTCAAAAATACCGCGGCAATTTTTGAATAAATGTGAAAAAATATCACGTTTAAATGGCTCAGTATTATAGCAAGGTTTCTAGCATGATACCCTGAAAATAGTCTGAAAAATGAACTGCTGGAGTCACAGACCAAGGAGTTCCCGCACTTCCCACTCCATTGATAAGCCTCTATTCATTCGTTGATGGCCTGGCCTGTTTGTTTTTTACGATCTGATCCGAGACTGAACTTATCTGGGGGAAAAAATATCTGGGGGAGGGCTCACATTTGGACCCCCCCAATATCTATACCATGGTTACGCCCCTGCAGGTAATGGTCATATCAGGATAATTATTGACCAGAAAAAAAATAGAGTTTGAATAGTTACTTAAAAAAAAAAAATTTTGTTTATCTAGGCTAGATCTAATGGAAACGTTTAGATCTAAACGTTTCCATTATAATCTTCACATGAAAACCATTGAGAATTATGCCTCATTTAAACTTGCTGGTTAAAAGGGTAGACACTTGACCAAAGTCATCTTGATTGCCAAACCTTAATGTCTTACCTCAAAGCTAGGGTTGCAAAATAAATGTAGAATAGCCAAAATAAACAGGCCAACAAAATTCAACTTGTTACAAACATACCACCTTCCCGGGTAATGAAAAAACAAGACACCATTTAGAACGTTCAAAAAATCACGTTTTATTTGTGAGGCACGTGTCTCACTTCTGGCTTGACTCTGACTTGGATGTGGAGGCTCTCAGAGATGAGAGACGGCGTCTCTTAGCAATCTTTACTTGACGTTTCTCTTTGGCCTCCTATAAAGAAAAGAAAATTGATATTCAGCTTTATTTGTAACTTTATTTACACGTGTGCTTTTTCAGTAATAAAGATTCAATTGAGGTATTTCTTTTTCAGAAGTCAACAAAACTTTGTTCATACACAACCAGGATAAATTGTAGAAAGACACCCTCATTTAGAATACATTTATGCATTTAGCAGACGCTTTTATCCAAAGTGCATTCAGTCTATGCATTTGTATTGTCAGTATGTGTGTTCCCTGGGAATCGAACCCACAACCTTTGCACTGTTAACGCAATGCATTATCCACTGAGCCACAGGAACATAGAAAAATCACTGAACGTACCTTCATCCTCTTGGCCAGCAGTTTGGTGTAATCTGCGGCCTCCTCCTTGTTCTTCAGTGTGCGCTGCTTCTTGAGAGCAATGCGTCTGCGCTTGTGCTGCAGCACGCGGGGTGTAACCAGGCGCTGAATCTTAGGAGCCTTAGTCCTGGGCTTCTTGCCTGTCAGAAAGAGCATGTTCAGTTTCTGATACATTTAAAACCCTTCTGGTCCATAAATTTAGTAATAAATTAGATGCAGGCAATTAAATGATTAATTGAATACAAGGCAAGAAGCCACTTGTGACAGTACAAACAGCAAAATAAGCACCGCATTAAAGACCTGGGTGGAAAGCAAACAGAGGGGATTTATGTAAAACAAATCTAAAAAGCCTGATTTTAGAACGTTAAAATCTAGAACGTTAGAATGTTTTCCCTCCAGAAAGTATTATTTATAAATAGAAAGTGCAGTAACACCAAAAGTTAACTCGAATGAATTTGGACTTTTAATGAATGTAAACCCAACAGGACATTTGCATACAGACGCTATTTTAAGTTCTGTTAACAATGCACTGCAGAAAGTTTGACAGAGCAAATCAGTACAACCAACCACTAATAATATGAATGGGGTTGTTATCCGGTTAGCAGCTCCACTGTTGCTGTTGGCACAACATTAGCCCCCCTTTTAAGCATTTGATCAACCAAAAAGGGCTTGCGGGTGTGCCTCAAATAATGCATACCTTCCATGCATTAAAAAAAAAAATACAGTTTTATATATATATATATATATATATCTTTAAGCCATATAAATATATCTTTAAGCAACCAATAAAAAACCTATTGACTTAATATTCAAGATAGTAGGGCTCAGTCTCATGAGAAATACTGAGCATAAGCAGTCGTACCTTCTTTAGTGACGGGTCTCCTGACCACATACTGCCTGACATCATCCTCTTTGGACAGGTTGAAGAGCTTACGGATCCTGCTAGCCCTCTTGGGTCCCAGGCGGCGGGGGACAGTGCTATCAGTCAGCCCAGGAATGTCCTTCTCACCTGAAGGAAAGAGGGGAAAATCTATCAAAAATATGCTGTGGAACAGGCCACTTGTGGTGTAGATGGTCAAGATGCTGGATTCTAGCGATAGAATGATAACCGGTTTGATAAATCATGATAAAATTCCACACGGTTAGTATTACCTTTTCATATTTTAATTATCATTAAAATCGTATTAAATTACTGCGATTTGAACAACTGGATAAATAAATACTATCCAGCATAAATCAGCATTTTAAGTAACAGTCTCAACTGCTGCACGGAGTAGTTTAATTGTGTGTGAAAACATGACAGAGAGCTAGGAGGTTTTAAAAGAGTGCTAAGGGAATTATACAAATAAATATATGAATTTATTAAAAATAATGAATGTACCTGCGAAGTATCTGACTGTCTTCAGAAAAGATTCGATGGCATTGTTTTCAGTCGCTTCATGTAATAAAGTGTTCTTTAATCGCAATGCTGCTTTGTCCACGGAGATTATGGGAGACAGCTCTAACTGCTTTTCCAAAAGCGCTGCCTAGTGTCAGAGTGGATTTACAGAGTGTTACATTCACATTCTGGCTGTGTACGGTTTTTGTCTGGTCAAAAAACGGCAAAATTTGCATGCGATGCCAACTGTTTGATGAAAAACAAGGTAATGTGGTTTCTACACATTTAAAGAATTAGATAAAAGTACCAAGAATTATTGATGGAACAGATATAATACATAATCTTTTATTAATCGGTTATCATTTTGACGGAAACCATTTCTTTAATTAAACGCTGAAATGTTTCACTCTTGATGATGTAGTCTATCCAACCAAGAGTCCGCAAACTTACATTTCCCCATTTCTGCGTCTGTTTCGCAACATGTGGAGGGCGTCACATCACCTAACCACGTCGGTCAAAAAAATAGATGACATCACCTGTACGCGCCCCAGACCGATCTCGCGTATCGAGCACGCCATTGTTTTAATAGTCATGGGGAGGAAAATAAATATATCCATGCATACTTTTGGGAGTCAAACTCTTTAGACAAAGCTTGAACAAAATGTAATACCCCATAAAATCATGATTAAGACTTTTTAATACCTTTTAAGGGCCTTAATTTTCCCAAAGTTGATTTATTAACTTTTAATACTTTTTAAGACTCCGCGGACACCCTGTATTAGAAAAACGTTTGTCAGTCATGTTGTCATTTAAAATTTGAACATTATTATTAAATGTTATTGTTTAAGTGTTTATGCAAACAAAAAAATCATTTTATTTGTTGTTTGTTGATTTTAAATAAAACTTGGGAGAAGCGATGTGCGTCAATACTTTTTGAACATTTCCAGCACATTTTAACAATACCGTGACAATAACCGTGATAAATTTGGTCACTTTAAACCTGATTAAGAAATGTTAATACCATTACATCTCTACTGGCTTCATGGTTTCTATAAAGTCCCTGCTCCCATTCACAAACAATATGCAAAGCAATCATTTTGGCAGAGCAATGCAGTACAACCAGCCACTAAGAACACGATCAGGTTGTTATCCGTTAGCAGCTCCACTGTTGCTGTAGGCACCACACTGTCCCCCCTTTTAGGTTACCATTGAACCAGAAAGGGTCTGCTGGTGTGCCGTCTATGAATCAAGAGTTCATTTGCACTATTCATTAAATGGTTCTTAAAATGACAATTTTGCCATTACTCATCCCAGTTTTGGATCCTATTGAATTCCATTATATTTTTTAACCATACAATAAGTGTCAATGGGATCAAAACTGTTTGGTAACAACCATCTTGCTAGATATCTTCTGAAGTCATAAAGATTTGTAAATGTAGGTGAGCAAATGACAATTTTCATCTTCACACTATAGACCTTAGTCAGATTAGCATCATATTTGACAGGAATGAAAGCGAAGTACAGTGTGTTCATGGATGGTATTGTTGTTTTACATGTTGATGGTCCACAGCTGACAAAATGCCCCCCCCAAACCCTGTCATTAAACAAACACTCTGTAAACAGTTGTGGAAATTACATTTTCTAGCACCGTTATACAGTAGACTGTAAATCTATCCCTCACAGCCTTGTTTACATTAGCGTTAAATTCAGTGTCAAAGTGGATCTACAGCTGTGTACAATCTCCTATTAAACCATAGCTTTCAGCTATACTCACCCTTCCTGACAATGACCAAGTTGAGAACGCTGAGGTTGGCGTCAACGATGCAACCGCGGACAGACTTGCGTTTACGCTCACCAGTACGGCGAGGGCGGTAACAGGAGTGACCCTTGCTGAGGAGGAGACGCACACGTCCATGGGTCAGCACACCCTGCTTCATGGGGAAGCCCTGTTTGTCATTGCCTCCGCTGATGCGCACAACATAGCCCTACAAAAAACACAGTTATGCCAATGTTGATGTCAGTATGAAGAAGTTTTTTCAAGTTACAAGAGCAGCACTGTAAACATTGCCATTGACAAGTCCGCTTAAATCTGAAATACACTACACAACTTTTGCCCCAAACTGCACTCTGGGGAAGACGGTGCTAGTCGCCAAAAGTCAGAACCAGTTTCAGATTCTGTGCATTTGGAGTAAATTTCACAGAAAATCAAATGGTGTATGAGGAGCACAGAGCTTCAGACTATCATTACATTTAGACAGTACATAAAACACATTTGATATTTTGAGGTGATTTTAAGGCTGGACACTATATGACTCCTGCCAGATTTGCAGTGTGTGTGTGTGTGGGGTCGAGTATGCACATTTTGGACAGTCCGAGTCGACGGATTAAACCAAAATAGCATGATATAAGACTGAAATAACTGACTAAAAGCCTGAACAATTCTCTGAACAATGCACTGAAAGTTTGACAGAGCGATGCAATACAACCAGCCACTAATATGAACAGGTTGTTATCCGGATAGCAGCTCCACTGTTAATTTTGGCACCACTGTCCCTCCTTTTAAGCTACTGATCAGCCAAAAAGGACTTGCTAAAAAGTGCCATACAAATAAATAAGGCTCATTAAGCAACCTATAGCTTCAGACTGTGATTTAATTCCATTGGTTGACTTTAAACCGGTTTAATGTTTTGAATCGATTTTAATGATGGAATACACTACACATCGTTGCTAGTTTACAGAAGTTCAAACAAGTCTTCAGATTTTGGTGAGTCCAAGTTGACAGATTTTACAGTAAATTGCATAGTATATTAAATTTAGCTTCTAGACCATGATTACATCCAGTTAGACAATAGCAAGCATGTTTGATATTTTGAGCCGATTTTGCAATACATTGTTCTCATTTGGCATGTTAATTAGCTGCGTTTAGAATGACTTGAAAGTGTGAGATCCATCATTTAGATGCCTAGTTTTCTACTGTAATCAAATTAGCTAGACAATACCCAGTATTTATAATTATTTAGTTTTAAAATCCTTTAATATATTTCAATATTTTTAAATATACGGTCTTAACCTGAAGGCACTGGTCAAAAGGGAACCTGAACAATCCCAAGACTTAATCAAGAGGCAAGCCTCTCTGCTTTAAATGAAATATTACAGTGCTGGAAACATACACACGATTCATGTTGTAATGACTTACCTTCCACTCATCACCCAGAGAGTCTGCAACCACCTCTGTGGCCATGCGCTTCTCATAGAAGATCCTCAGTTTCCGTTCATCATCAACTTCTATCAGCTTTTGGCAGCCAGTGGCGGGGAACGAGATATTGAGCTAGTTGGACAAGCAAATACAAGTTTGATAATTAAGCCGTATGTTGAGTTACAACTGTGATATACAAACCGGGGCTAATTACGTTGTTTGATACAAAATGGCCAAAACTGTCGAGGTCTTCATCTGACACGTCTCTGCTAGCTAAACAAGCGCTAATGCTACAGTAGTGGATGATAGCTGGGCACTCAATAGAAGTCTGCTAGAACATTTCCTTACGTTGTAATTACATTTACACTTATTTTCCTCAGCTCGCGTGAATTTTCCAGCTCTCTAAGGTGTTCACTGCATGTCTATTCCGGGCGCTGCCATGTTGCCGCACTTCCACCGCTGTCCTCCTAATCTAACAAAATCAACATCCATCCCTCATTCTGTGTGGACCTAACTCGATTACCAAAGATTCATCGGATTTTATTGAGACTGTAAAATGGAACTCATTCGATATTTCCAGCACATTGTGAAATATACACTTATAAAATAGCTTTTTCAGTCCTCCTACCTTCATTATGGAGGACTTTCTCGCCTAGAGTCCACCACCGAAAAGAGACCGGATATCCGACTCGTAGTCTCACATAGACTTCCAGGTTATCGCGAGAGTAACCTGGAACTTGTCGTTTGAAACAGCAGGCACAAAGTACAGTTTGAGGTAAATATAGTGTGTATATATATATATATATATATATATATATATATATATAAACATGCTGATTTTCATTGAGTAAGTAAAAGTTATATTTTACAATTAAAATATTGTTTTACTATTGAACTGAATGTTTTAAGTTTAATACTAAATAATTTGCTTGGTTAGCCTACCTTTATCAGGCAAAATAGCGTACACGTTCTTATATAAATTACAATTGCGCAAATTATCCTTTTTGATCGCAAATATAGCATTACATCTGTATGAGCTAACAGCTGGATATCCTGAAATGTTTACACCTTTTTTCATTCCCTCTTATATGAACTCATGTTCAGGTTATAGTTTTTGAATTGCCAGTATTCAAATACAACGATTGATGACATTCCCAGCCGATATGCGGATATGAGTAGCCTACACATCAAATTATTAATTATGAATTACTTTTCAACTGCAACCAGAAACAACAGAAGACACGTCACACACAAGCAGTTCGTTTTTATTTCATTAGTTTTATTTAATTTACATTTTGTTGTGATAGTAAATTCCTGTATTCACCCACTGCATGCACACTGCTAGTACAAAAGGCTATGCAGGTGTTTATCGTTAATTATAGGCCTGATATATTGCTGAGGGTAGGCTAACGTTACTGATGAACGCTTGGATCAACCAGCACGGGGCCGTTATGATGTGAATGCCCTTTTTTTGTTTTGCATTGACAGTCCTCTATTATTTTAACAACTTTTAACATTTCTGTGTTGTCAGAGCATTTTAGTTTCACATTCTTGGAAGTGATGATAACCGGCGAGCAGACAGAGCAAGGAAAGGGATCGCCTTCATCCCCACTAGAGGGCGACGTGTCACATTTCCCGAAACAAACGTTGTTCTGAAGCTCCAACGTTTCGCAGTTTTCATGGAAGATCCTCTGTGAAAAAAATAATAAAAATACAGCTTTACATTTACAAAATAAAACATTTATAAAACGAAACATCTATAAAAACCTTTATGCAAAATAAAAGTGCAAACTAACGTTTAAATTCTGAAGACAGTACCTGAGAGAAAGTGAGAGCTCGACACTTTTCTTGACGGACGTCGACGCTCAGAACGTATCTGAAGTCTGATTTTCCACGAAACATGAACTGATTCCATAATCCTTTTGCGTTTGTAGAGGATGACCTGTGAGCTGAATTCACTGCTGGATTGGAGGTATTCTTAACATTGTCCTGTAAGCTTATACGCAAACGTTCTTTTACATTTTCTTGAGTTGCATTTCCCAACATCACTGCACTTCTCTGGTATCCAATACTGCTGCCCCTTATCGGATCGGGTCGTGAAATTTCACGAGATCCACCTGAGCGATGTGACACAAACTTTTTAGCCAAACGTGTCTGAAAGATTCCCAAAACCTGCATTTGTAAGGTAAAAACTACAATGAACTGAGCGAAACGCATGTTCTCAATACTTAGGGACGCAGAGCAAATGCAAAGTCAGTGCAAGCGGCGTTTGCTTCATCAGCTGTGAAAACAAATGTTACAGACACCTTCGCAGACATCAAAGACACAAGACCTAAGATATGCATATTGCGTTGTATAGTCTTTCTTACTTTCTTACAATCTTTCCCTTTTCTAAGGAATTTATTGGCTAGCAATATTAGGATACCAAAGTACAGCTACACACAACGTAAAAATATGGTGTCAATAATAATAAAATGTCAGTAAACATTTTCAAATGAAATGCAATCTAATAAAATAAAGGAATGCTCCACAACATGCTAATAGGCTACGTAGTCTTTTTATGAGGCGCAGTTATGCACAAATACAATTAGTTTAATTCTAACATTGATTTGTTTTTATTAAATATATATATATATATATTTAATCAGCCATGTGGTTTTTGGTATTCTGTGTATAACCACAACATTAGTAGGACTTTTTAATATGTATTAGCCTATTTTGGCAGAAAGAATCCCCTCATCTGGAAACTTTTCACATTTCTAGGTTCTCAGAAGCAGAGGGTTTTAAAAATGATTCAATTGCTAGACTATCATTGTTAATAACTGTGGAAATGTGTTACCACAGTCTGTGAAAAGGGTCCATCTGTTTTAATTCTGTTTCTTTTTCACCATGAAACCTTAATATTAAATATTTTGCATTATGTTCGTAATGTGCTTGTCACCTCTGATTTGTGTCAGGGTTGAGAGTTTAGAAGTATGCCTGCAGTGCAGTGTTGGGACGGTTACTTTGAAAATGTAATAGGTTACAGATTACAAGTTACCCTACTTAAAATGTAACAAATAGTCTAACGTTTCAATTACTTTATTAAAGTAATGTAACTGATTAAATTTGATTACTTTTTGAAATGTCAGTGTTTTCAACTGGTAATCATTTTTAAACATGTAAACCTTACAGGTTTTAGCCTTACAAGTAGTGCTCAACACTGATTACTGTCAGACTTTCAAAATCCTTCATCACTTGAATCAAGATTGGATGCAAAATATCTTCATTTGCATATAAATGTGTCTTGGTAGTCCGTAGAAAAAACTACCCTTTATCACTCAATTATAAAAATCCATTAACTCCTTATTTTTTTTAAATCCCCCAAAAACCTAAACAGTTATCAAGACAATATGATGTCATATGCTCAGGCCCCTCCCACAACCACTGAGGTACTGTCCCGTATTAGCATATTTCCGCCCTCAGCCAGTTGTAGGAAGTCTGTCATTTTCTCCACGTTTGAGCAGCTGTAGCAACAACAATGTCTTGTAAGCAATGCAGGTGTTTTGTTGTTAGATGTGAGAATATAAGAGTCCTAATTTTCTCCAAACATCAGAGCCACTGAGGACACTGTGGATTAGCCTTTGAATTGGATGGTAATGCGACAACGAATACACCTAAATTAGTTTATGTCTGCGCAAATCATTTTACTCCTTTGCTTTCTGAATGGGGGGACAATTCAAGTCAGGGTTTGTTAAATAGTTACAACTCAAGGATGGATCAATACCCATTGTTCGTGATCCAGATGCACTTCCAGAAGTAGTAAGTCTCACACTTTACTGTATAATGATTATTTGCTAATCTAATCACCTTTGCTCTTCCACGGAAGAGAGGGGTGGGGCGAGCAAAACTCATTATCATGTAAAGAGGTATGCAGCGAAATGAGTCGCTGTGAATGGAGTTGTTTTTGACAGGGTAAAAAGGGTGTTGTTTTATACGACCACTGAGGCCATTTAAAAAAAAACTAAATCAAACCAACTTTTGGAAAGTGGGCATCTGATATCCCCTTTGAAGCACAGCCACCACAGAATCAGACTTACTTTGAGATAATTCTGACACAGAATTTCTGAGGTTAAATGCATATTTAAAATCATAACAAGAAATAGTTTAATAGCTATGATACTGTTTTTGAAATCAAATCTTTGCATAGTTATGACAGGAAACACTGGAATCTAACAATGCCTTTGAAGAAAAAACTGTTAATCTTAAAAAATAAAGCATTTACATAAACCCATATAGGAAATAAAGAGTTATCAAACAAGCATGTTATAAACTCCTGAAACATTGGCGTTTCATATTTTAGAGCACTCATAAAACTGCAATTCATGAAATAAATCCGTTAAATCTGTATGTGGGAGTGTCATCTGAAAATCAGATGTAACCCCCTTAGTAATCCTTAACATTTTCATAAGTAACTGTAATTTAACTACACATTTTTTCTCAGTAACTGTAACTGATTACAGTTACTTTTATTTTGTAATTAAATCACGTAATTCCGTTACATGTAATTAGTTACTCCCAACACTGATGCAGTGACAGACTCATAAAAGCTCTCAATTGGTCTGTCACGGCATCAGCACTAATGAAAGTCACACTTAAGAGATCACAGGATCATTTAACATAATGGAACAATAACATGATCCCCAATCCATTATTATGTCTCAGAAGCAGACAGGTAATTGAAAAAAATTGTGGGGCCTTTAGTTTAAAAGTTGTTTTTTCTTCAGGGGCTGTAACAAATGATATTGCCTCATATTAATGAATATGCTATGTCTTTAGAGAAATCACACAATGAACTCACACAATTTGCCTATTCCCATGCTGTCCTATTGTTATGAGACATCATGTGTTAGTCGAAATACAAATATTTAAAATAGATGAAAAATAGAGCCTTCAAATCTCTAAAAGTACAAATCTGCACTTGTCTGACTGGTTGGATCAGCAGGTGTGTGCTTGGCCTGTTGGCATGCGGATATACAGGTACCTGTTTCCAGGAGGTCTCCACTTCATAGTGAACGTGTCCTATGTCCTAAATCCTGAGCGGAACAGAAGAGAAGAGAAAAGGGACAGAACAAGAGGTTAGTTTTTAGAGTTATAGAGTATCTATGTAGGTGAATTTGTCTTTCAAATTGTATTTCCATATACTCATAAACTGTATGTGTGTATATGTAAGGTTGGATTCTAATTTATGTACCTGTTCCTTTCTGTAGAAATTATGATATGTAATTGACTGAGACCATGAGATTCTAACAATTTTGTAAACACAACATATTTGTATTAATACTATTATCTTTGCTTACATGCTTCTAATTAGAGACATTTGTCAGAAGCAGCCCTACAGTGTAATTATAGAGTACAAGATATTTCATGAAGCATGTGATTGTACTTTACTGCTAAAAGTTTATGAATAGACAATAAACTGCTTTGGATGATATAATGTGAGAACTATTAGTTACATTGTAGAGTCAACTCTAACAAAATCACATGGCATGCTCTTTTCATACTAGTTTAGAATAACTGAAAACTGTTTCCTTTTAACGGCAGTTTTTGAAATGATTATATATAGTATATAAGCTACAAGTAAACATTTTGGAATAGTTTTTGAATGACGTCTCTTATGCTCACTAAGGCTGTATTATATAATATATTTTAAAATGTAATTTATTCCTGTGATGGCCAAGCTGAATTTTTAACAGCCATTATTCAATCTTTAGCATCACATGATCTTTCTGAAATGTGGTGCTCAAGAAACATTTATCAGTATAAGTAGTAGTGGGAGTAGTATAAATGTTATTTTTACTGTTTAATATTTGTGACCCTGGACTAAAGAGTATAGAATACCAAGAGGCGAAACTCTGATGCTTTTTGGGTAACAGCCACTAGTGAGCGCTTCGGTAGCGCGGCCGCCATTTTGGACTGAAAATTCGAACTCAATCAACGTTACAGATATACAGAAATAGACAGAAAAACAACGAAAGAGAAGTCAAAGTAGAATAAAAATGACAACATGTTGGGAAATCCCCTGCAAAAATATCAGTTTGACAGTGAAAATCTTCATTTTCCCAAAGACCCTGACAGTTATTAAACACAAAAGTGCAGGCTATATTGTGTTTTGAAGTGAAAAGTAGCACTGTCTTATGTACCTGCTAACTTTAACTGTTTTTAGTCTAGTAGTAAACTTAAATCTTTTTAGGAACTGCAGGTCCTATAGCCATATAAACCACATTAATAATGTATATGGATATGACACTATAGTTATAATGAGCGTATGCAACTTAACACATTTACAATTACTTACTAGTCTATATTATTATTTAATATTACTCCAGTAGGTCTGAAATATATATTGTACGTTTTAACCACCCCCTGGAACACACTACAAACATGATTTAGATTAGAAAATGATGCATTGCTGTGTCTGTCGTAATTAAATAATTAAACCATTTTTGGAGAAAGTGGCTACTTGTGTTTTTTTACATAAACCGTTTTTTTTACCATCTTCCTTTAATGGACATTAATATAAGACAATACTGCAAAAACAGTTTTCTGTCAAGATGTTATTCCTGTTATAGATTTATTGTCCAACATTCCTAATTTCTCTGTCATTAATTGAATGTCATATGTTGATATTAATTCAGTGTTTATAATGTTAACACTTATTTTCAACACATATTTTCAACTGAAACTGATTTCTAGAGAGCAAAAGAAAAAGGGAAGACTTTAAAATAAAGTCTGTAAAATAAACTGTTAAAAGGATTTGATGATCACTAGTGATTGTACGTTATTGTTGTCATCGTTCAGGCTGTATTTCAGCTTTAATATACGTTTTTTTAAACAAAGCAGCTGATATTACATATCTTTTACTTGGAAAGTGCAGTAATTTGAAGCAGTCATATACATTTGTATTGTCAGTATTTGTGTTCCCTGGGAATCGAACCCACAACCTTTGCGCTGCTAACACAATGCTCTAACCACTGAGCCACAGGAACACTATCAATAATCTTTATATTTAAGTAAGCCATAATACAAATATATATATATATATATACTTTAAATGTGTTATTGTAAGTTGTCATGTCATGGGCAACTGTTGCTATGGAGGGGCTTCTATACTCTTTGCCTGGACCACAAAACCTAAAAGTCTTAATTTGCTCGGGTATATTTGTAGCAAAAGTCAACAAATACATTCAAAACTATACATTTTTCTTTTATGCCAAAATCATTAAGATATTAAGTAAAGATCAATATTAAGTAAAGATCATGTTCCATGAAGATATTTTGTACATTTCTTACCGTAAATGCATAAAAAAGTAATTTTTGATTAGTGATGTACATTTCTAAGGACTTCATTTGGACAACTTAAAAAAATTTGGACAACTTTTTTTTTTGCACCCTCAGATTCCAGATTTTCAAATAGTTATATCTCAGCCAAATATTGTCCTATCCACCAAACCATACATCAATGGAGCTCTTATTTATTCAGCTTTCATGTGATGTATACATTTCGGTAAAAACAATTTACCCTTATGACTGGTTTTGTTACGGAAGGAACAGAGGAAGCATTTCTGATCCATCATCTGCAAAGCTTTATTCAGAGATGTGGTCGTTAAACAGGCAAGTTTCTGACAATGGCAAACAGGTAGAGTGAAAGACAAGAGAAGTATCCTAAACAGGCGTGGTCGATCGGTGGCTAACAATATCCAGATGGCTTTGACAAAAGAGGCAATCTGTAAACATGATCAACATTCCGGGGTGGGGCAAACAGTATCCAAACGTCAAGGCAATGGGTAAATCTAAGATACACAGGCAAGAATCAAAAACACAGGAAAACAGGTTAGGGTTAGGCTAGGCTAGGCTAGGCTAGGCTAGGCTAGGCTAGGCTAGGCTAGGCTAGGCTAACTTAAGACAGCCTCCGTAGAGTAGCTATCACAGTGACAGGTGCTAAACAATCCTCAGCGATCTGGAAGAGGAAGTCCAAGGCTTATAAAGCGTGTCTGATGGGATTCAGCAGTGTGTCTGTGTAATCAGTGCATTCAGGTGTGTGTGCAATCAGTGCAATGGATGATGGGAAATGTAGTCCAGGGTATAGTGTAACAGTCTGTGTAGTGTGAGAGTCCTTGCGGTGAGCGGGTAACCTCTGTTGGTGAGTGAATGGAAATATCTGAAGCGATAAGCTTTGTGGTCCATGGTCACAAAATATGCAGAAACCATGAGGACTAAAATAATTCAAAAGTTTAATGCATTATTATTAATATAAGTCCTTGCGGTATAAACCTCTGTTGGTGAGTGAATGGAAGTTCATGGACCGGATTTGTGACAGGCATTACAAAATATGTCTATTTCAAATAAATGCTGTTCATTTAAAATTAATATTCATCAAAGATTCCTGGGAAAAAATGTGCCAACTTTTCCACAAAAATATTAAGCAGCAAAAACTGTTTTTAATATTGCTAAAATAAAAATTATTGTTAATAGCTGAGCTACAAATGTAACTAAAAATGTTAGCTTAAAATCAGCATATCAGAATGATTTTTAAAGGATCGTGTGATCATTGGAGAAATGATGCTGAAAATTCAGCTTTACCATCACAGTAATAAATAACATTTTAAAATATAGATTTTTTATCAAATAACTACAGCCTTGGTGAGCATAAGAGACTTCTTTCAAAAACATAGAACAATCTTAATTATTCCAAATTGCAAAAAACAAAAAATAAATATCTATATAGTGACTATGTATATATGCAACAAGCTGTCGTGTTTGAGTGCACCTGTGTATTTTGTGCTTTTCAATCAGTCTGTTTGCTTTCAGACACACAATGTCATTTCCTGGTGAATTCCTGTCAGAGCAGTTTAAACGGATGGCTGAGACCACAATGAGCGCACCTAGTGTAGCTGTAGATTCACCAGCCAACTCTGTCTACCACCCCAGAGGCCTCCTGCCAGAAATGAGGAGCCGCTTCCAAAGAGCATCATCCAGTGAGCCTTTGGCATCCCATGATGCTCATTCTCTCCCTCCTGTCAAGACACCTAAGCGAAACCTTAGTGTGAGTGGAACAGGTTCCAATGGGCCACAGTGTCCCAGACATGGGCATAGTTTGGAGCTACTCTGCAAGACTGACCAGACATGCATTTGCATAACATGTGCAGAGAGCGAACATTACGGGCATTCTGTGATAGAGGCCAAGAGAGAGATGAATATTAAGAAGGTTAGTGTACGTATAATGCACATGAATGAGAAGTAATATCAATGTAGTAGGACTAAAGGAAAATGTGTATTTATTTATGTGTTGCATCTGTGTTAACAATTTGTATCTCTGCTTAGTCCCAGTTGCGCATCTTGGAGGTGGAGCTACAAGGATTGGTCACAGTCAGAGAGAAGAAGATAGAAGAGATCCAAACATCACTTGCAGAAATTCAAGTATGTGCATCTGTGCCATACTAACATTTTAAAGGAATAGTTCCAACACACTCAAATGGTAATTTGTAGCTATTTTACGTTTAGGTAAATTGGTAGCGAATTTGTCTGAAATCATACAATCTCATTTGCATGTTTTCATACAACCTGCTATGGTCACATTAAGGGATAGGTCACCCAAAAATGAAATTAACCTTAATTATGTATGATTATTTCTTCTATTGAACACACAAGATCATATTTTTGAAGAATGTTTGTAACCAAACAGTTGAAAGTAGCCATTGATTTCCACAATATTTATTTGTTATTTTTAGCAAAATGTGTAAAATTGGCAAAAAAGGTCTATTTCTAATAGGGTAGAAATGCATGAAGAAACACAGATCACACA
This sequence comes from Gymnocypris eckloni scoliostomus, assembly GCA_027564155.1. Taxonomy (NCBI): domain Eukaryota; kingdom Metazoa; phylum Chordata; class Actinopteri; order Cypriniformes; family Cyprinidae; genus Gymnocypris; species Gymnocypris eckloni. Next base: position 28,837,423 of record CM050416.1, read on the forward strand.
GAAGAAAACAGGTGACTGATGGTCAATGAGGTCAATCCCAAACATGTTGCAAAATCTTCTTAGGAAAATCTTTAACGGATTGAAACGACTCTTTCCCATTGAAATGACTGTTTTTGTACTAATGAAAAATACTCTGACTAACTGTACGTCGTGATCCCACCCTTCACCTGTATGCAGGGCCGTACGCAGGTTTTTATAAATACCGAGGTCCCAAAATGTAGATTGGTTTGGGGGGTTCTGGAGCATGCTCCCCCGAGAAAAGTTTGATTTATGTGTGCATTTTAAGAAGTTTTAAGGCTCATACATTGGATGATAATAATATAGGTTTAACCAAGTCAGTGGGCAGTAGCACAAATAATTTTTCAAAATAACAGCATGAGAACATGAGAATCAGATTAAATGTTTCAATTAATGATCCATGCTACAAACTGGAAATAGATAAGATATAGTTTGTTTATGTTTAGGAATTTAATAAACTCAAGTAATAATTATCCTGGTAGCCTTCAGTAAAATCAAGTGTATAAAAATGATTCAACAGAAATATTATTGTTTATATTTTTAATTCACGCTAACATAAATTAATCTTTTCCAATAGGTTTAAAATAATTTTTACATTTTATGGGCATTTTTACTTTTAAAAAGCAATTTTTTTCTAAAAGTGTCCATTATCTTATGAGTCAAATTCTTACATGTGATCCTATACATTAGTGTTCCTGTGGCTCAGTGGTAGAGCATTGCGTTAGCAGCCCAAAAGGTTGTGGGTTCCATTCCCAGGGAACACACATACTGACAATAAATGTATAACCTTAATGCACTGTAAGTTGCTTTGGATAAAAGCGTCTGCTAAATATTTAACTGTAATCAGTGAATTAGAATAATAAATCATTTGGGCTGTTACCAAACAAATTAAATCAACACAGAAGCTGCATCTGAAGTGGCATTTAGATGTATTTACACACTGTTTAATGCATTTAACTGCAATTACAAATGCATAAATAATGCTTTGATAAATTAAACATAAAATGTTAAATACTGATATTTACAATTATTTAAAACATTATTATTTAAAATTATTTAAAAAAAAATCGAGATGTGAAATTAAAAATACCAATAGGAAGCAACAAATAGCTCTTAATAAGTGAGTCATTACGATTGAAACCGAATCATTTAAACGGTTGATTAATTCAGGAATGAAACACCATAATGTTGCTCAGAGACACAAAACAGTGCTGCGGCTGTGTTTGGAATTATTTTTGTTAACGAAATAGAGCAAAAACAGGCAATATGGTGTCTGGAACTTAAGTCTCTTAATTAACTTTTTGTTTTTTGAGCTCTTGTAAAAAAACAATATCACATTTGCAATCATGGCACTCTATGTGTTAATTGAATAACTATATGAAGTGGTATAAATATATACAATTTCTGCTCCCATGTCTTGAATTTGTGATGATTCTAAACATAGTATTTAAATAGACTGAACCATGCAGTGAAAGAACACACCCTAAATGTGCTCTCACTAGTCTATAATTCACAAGTGTGCGCTCTGTATGGGCGTTTTGAAAGGTTTTTGCAAAATACTCGATCATGTCAAATCGCACATCCTTGAAACAACAATTACGATATTTTCATAGACTATATATCGCACACCCCTACCGCTGAGGCATCTCAGATGAGGAGATCTGTTATCTTGACTTTTTATCCTTGCAGCACTAAAGCAGAATTAATATAAGGTAATTATTTTACAAATTCTGTTATTGAAAAAATACAAAGGTCCGGACCTCGGGGACCTCAATGGTGGGTACGGCCCTGTTTGTATGTGATCGTGAAGCCACACAGGCTAAAATGAACAAATATTTTCAGTGAGTAATGGTTTATATTCAGTTATTTTCTTTTTATTGTTTTTCTTCATTAGAGACTGTCAAGTTCTGGAGAACTGTTGTTGCATGGAAAATATGTGTTTGAATATTCTTCAAAATACCCTTTTTTCCACAGAAAAAGTAATATGGGGTTTAAAGAATGTGGTTTCCTCATTCTATTAATTATCCTAATTGTTATATTTTCTTCTTTGTCTCATTTGTTTGCTTTAAGGAGACTGCAGAGCTTGAGAAAGCAGGTACTGCGAGTATGTTTGCTGAGTTAACGAAAGCTGTTGAGAAGTCCCAGGCTGAACTTCTGGAGGTGGTGGAGATGGGACAGCGGGCTGCAGAACTTCGCTCTCAGGCCTTCATACGTGACCTGCAGACGGAAATCTTTGAACTTAGAAATAGATGCAGCACCATCAATCAGTTGACCCAGTCCCAAGATCATGTTTCCTTCTTCAAGGTTAAACCAGACTTAAACTGTTTTAATTATTGATATTTGAGTAACTGTCCCATGTATTTACCTTAAATAACTTAACCTGTCAAAAGCCAATTGTAGTGTTTGCTTTTAGCCAGAAATATATAAAAAATATTTGACATTCTTTTCAGACATATCCAGCCTATAGTAGTTTACCTGAGACAAAGAACTGGGCAGAAGTGGCTTTGACTCCTGACCTCACTGCGGGAGCGGTGCTGAGAAATGTCACTCAGATGGTGGAGGAGGTTCAGGAAGCCCTGAGAAGACTATCTATGATCTGTAAGACAAAGTTCCTTCATAAACTGCTCTTTTGCATACACTTCATATAAGCAGATCATTTACATACACTTCCAAGGCAGGTCCAAACTCAAATGACTTTGTCTCATAGATTGGAAAGTGCATAACAAAATAATTGTCTTTTATATATTCCTTAAAATGAATAGGGTTTGAATATTGTTAATGTGAGCAGAATGACATCATCTTTGACTCAAGAACACTTCAGATGATTCACATCACCAAACATATTGTTTGTTTAAAATCAAGGACATTTTAAGACCATAATTTTGATCTTTATATGTTCACATCACTGTCATGCTTATGGTATGTATTTTTGTGCTGTCAGGTTTGCGCCCTTCCACAGGAAATCCACAGGAAATATATCAACAAAGTAAGTTTTTCTTCTCCTTTTCCTCCAACCAGTCCAATTTTAGCTTGGTTTTCAGTGCTGGGGGCTACCAAAAAAATTGCACAGAGTTTTAATGTCACTACAGAAAACCTGAAGAGGGAACAGAATGTTGCGTCGATTTTGACGCTTTGGGGAACGCTTTGCGTGATATGTCTTGAAGCACATGTGAAATCAATCCAGGGGTAATGGGACGTCAGAGCAGGTGACGTCACGAACAAGGAAGCTATAAAGCCTGCCCAAACGAGGCTGTCACTAGCTAAAGGCTGAGCAAGTCACCTACGAGCACAATGGATATATGGCCGGGACTCAACGTTCGTTCCCTCTTCAGGAAACTGAGGTTACAGTCGTAACCGAACATTCCCTTTCAAGGAAACTCTGTTTGCGTCGATTTTGACGCTTTAGGGAATGTTAATATAACACCACCATAGCGACAAGTGCCTGTCAGTACTAGGACGAGAGCACTTGGGAAACTGGGATAGAGTCCAGGTCCAAAGAATAAAATCTGATAAATGTGTGCGGTGAGGACCAACCTGCCACATCACAAAACTCTTAGAGAGCAACTCCTGATATAAGGGCCTTAGAGGCATCATACTCCTGATCGAGTGGGACCGGACAGCCATAGGAGAAGGTTGACCGGCCGACTCATAAGCAAGTGAGATGGCCTCGACCACCCACTTGCTCATCCTTTGCTAAGATGCAGGGGATCCCTTGTTAGGAGGTCCAAAACATACAAACATCTGTTCCTTTTTAAGCCACAGGGCAGCTCTGTGGACATAAGCATCTAATTCCCGCACTGGGCAAAGCAAATTGTGCCTTTCCTGGTCCACATTCTGAAAAGGAGGAGGACAGAGCCTCAAAGTACCACGGAGGAAACGAGATACCAGGGGCTCTTTCCCCAATGACATTCCACCCAAAGGAATGTGGTAAGCACTTAAAGCCACCACATAAACCTTTAAAGTGGACGGGGCTAACCCTGCAGTGAACTACTCTTGCAGGAACTCCAGCACTGTACCAACTGGGCAGTTAACTGGGTCCAGCTGATGGTCACTACACCATAAAATGAAAACTCTCCACTTCAAGGCATAAAGTTTCCTCCTGGAGGGAGCTCTGGAGTGGAAAATGGTCTCAACAACCTCGGTTGAAAGACCTGGGTCTATGAGCTGGGACCCCTCAGAGGCCAAGCCCACAGTTTCCACAGTTCTGGTTGGGGGTGAAATCTCGAGCCCGCTGCTTGGGACAAAAGGTCCCTCCTGACGGGGAGCTCCAGAGGAGGCCCGTTGAGAAGGGATATTATGTCTGGGAACCATACTCTGCCCGGCCACCGCGGAGCAATGAGAAGTAATAGAACCCGGTCCCGGCGAACTCTCTCCAGGACTCCCGGGAGGCGAAGCCTCGGCCACGTCTGCACCATCGTGTCCAGTCTGAGAGGAGCTGGATACGTGAGGGAGAACCAGAATGGACAGTTTTTCATGTTGCTGTCCTTTGCTGCCTAATATATTGTATATGATTGGTATATGATTGTTATATTATAACTCTCTACTAAGTCTTGTATAAAGCCATTTCATTCTGCAATTATTATTAGTTTTTTGTTTTCATTTTAAAAGTGTTTTTTTTTACTGCTTTCTTCTAACTGTAGAAGTGTGGAGAGTGCAGGAATATGCAAGTATGAGATCATTTCACATTGATACTTCAAATATTTGTTATTTATTTCACCTTTTTCATATGTCTGCAAACATCTTATTTGTCCTTGTTTCTCTCCTCAGTCGACGTGACCCTAGATAGAGACTCCGCCCATCCGCGTCTGATTATCTCTGAGGATGGTAAACAAGTGCACTGCAAAGACCGCTACCAGACGGTGCCAGATACAATTGAACGGTTTGACCGTGTGGTGTGTGTACTTGGCCGTCAAGGTATCAGCTCTGGCTGCCATTACTGGGAGGTTGTGGTGGGTGAGAAGACAGACTGGGATTTGGGCATTGCTAGTCACTCAATCAACAGGAAAGGAAAAATAGTCGCAAACCCAGCTAATGGATTTTGGTTTCTAAGTTTACGAGACAAGCATGAATATGTTTTCCGCACAGAACCATCAATGCCTATAATTGTACACCCAAAGCCACAGCGTGTCGGCGTGTATGTGGACTATGAAAAAGGTCAATTGTCCTTTTATAATGCAGATACAAAGTCACTGATATTTACCTTCACAGACTCCTTTGCAGAGATTTTATATCCTTTTTTCAGCCCATGCACGAACAAATCTGGAAAAAACGAGGCCCCGCTTATCATATGTCCTGCCTATCCAGCTAACCCAAGCTGGCAGACTGAAAAATGAAAAAAATTGTGGAATGGAAACAAAAATAAAGATCACAGGGATTGTTTACTTTATTATTTAATTCCAAATTATGAAAATGATTATGGTTTTAATTTACAATATATAAGATAATTTAATTGGATTAACTTTTTTGATATATATTCAACAAACATAAACAGTTAATCCTTATAGATTATGTGATATACTTAAAACATGAAGACTGATTTGGGAATTTAATTTTACACAAGAATTCAAGATTGGATGGTGATCTAATTGTAAAATAACCTCCTATTAGTATTTCAAGCATAAAAATGTATATATTCAGATATTTGTTTTGTATATCATAATAAAACAGAAATAAATGTGAATATACTGTATATAGGTGACTGCATCTCTTCTATTTCAATGTTGTCTTTACTCTCTGAATTTCTAGCATCCATATTATGCGATTTTGGTCCTGGAAGACAAACCAGAGACCACAAGGTCTCAAAAAGAATGTACAGTTCAGCAACTTTTGCAAGTAACTGTGGCTATAAAGGGATAGCTCACACAAAAATGAAAATTCTGTCAGTAATTACTCACCCTCATGTTCCAAACCCAAAAGACCTTTGTTTATCTTCGGAGCACCAATTAATATGTTTTTGATGAAATCTGACAGCTTTCTGAGCCTTTATAGACAGCAATACAACTACCATGCTCAAGGCACATAAAGGTAGGACATCAATAAAATAGTTCAACCGTAATTCAATGGAGCTACGAGAATACTGTTTGTGCGCAAAGAAAACAAATATAATGATTTTTTTAACAAATTATTTTCTTCTGGGTTTGTCTTCCACGCGTGTTCACGGTGTATGCATTCCTCTGTTTGCAAACAAGTCAGAACGGTTTACCGTTAAACCACTGATGTCAAATGGACTATTTTAATGATGTCCTTACATGGGCCTTGGACGTGGTAAATCTGTTGCTGTCTATGCAGGATCAGAAAGCTCTCGGATTTCATCAAAAACATCTGAATTTGTGTTCTGAAGATGAATGAAGGTCTTAAGCCCCGAAACACACTGCACGATTTTCGGCTTTCCCAAATGAAAGACTGGCATCGTGAAGTAATCACGGCGATTTCTGATTTTGCCACGATTATTTCACGATGCCAATCTTTCATCTGGGACAGCCAAAAATTGTGCACAGTGTTTAGGGCTTTACGGGTAATTAATGACAGAATTCTTGAGAATTTTGTGTGAACTATCCCTTAAAGTAATGCAATTCTGACTAATAATAATAATAAAAATTATTTTGCCTTTTCTTCATAATTGCAACTTTATATTTCAAAAGTATTTTTATTTTTTACAAAAGCACCTATATTTCACAACTGCCACTTCTTTGTTGGCTTATGAAACAGCTGATGTATGTCGGCAGTGTGATATTATGCATTCTTATCAAAGCAGCTACAGCATGATTTTTTATGTATTGCATCTTTGATTTCCAGTTGAACTTTTGTTGTTTTTCATTCTATTTTTGTTTTATCGGGGTAACATTTTACAATAAGGTGACATTTATAGTTAATTAACTAACATGAACAAACAATGAACAATGCATTTATTACCCTATTTATTCATCTTTGTTAATGTTAGTTAATGAAAATACAGTTCATTGTTTATTAATGTTAGTTCTCAGTGCATTAACTAATGTTAACAAACACACTTGTGATTTTTAATATTGCATTAGTAAATGCTGAACATTAACTAACATTAATAAATTCTTTAGAAGTATTGTTCATTCTTAGTTCACGTTTACTAATGTTGGTAACTAATGTTAACCAATGGACCTTATTGTAAAGTGTTACCTATATGACATATCAGTTTGCATATACATTTGCAGTGCTGGGTGAGGCCAATGGGGTCACTAGATCAGCTCAGCCCTGGTCAAAACCAATGATAGGCAGAGGTTCTGCTGGGGCACTGGCCCGGAAAAAAGGAGAGCTAGACGTTAAGTAACCATCAGTAACCAATGGCTGTAGCTCCTTTCTTGTGACCGCGCGCAGCGTCAGACCTGCACGCTGTGTTCGAGGGGACTGATGGAAAGTGCTGCAGGCAACGCCACAAACCTGCTTCCACTGTACAGTACATGCAAGACAGGTAAGTTTGATTTCAGTGAATTTCCGATTCAAATTGTTTTGATTTTCAACTATATGTGTGTAGTCTGTGTGCACGCACACCGCTTAAAGCGAACCCTCGCTGCACAATTGCAGTTTTTCTTAAGTGGGAACTATTAATAGAAGCCTCAAAATAACGTTATATTAAATAGTTCTGCATATAAGCCGCATTGCAATCTTCCCTGGGTGTATTTACGATTCTGTCAATTAGACTACTAGTTAAACATAAGGTATATGATTATTATACAAAATGTGCGCATTTTGGGTAAACCACTTAATCTTAAATGTCGAGTTATTGTTTGTTTTTTCGCTGTCAGTGGTGCCAAATGGGACACTGGCACGCGACGCTCAGTGTTGTCCCATTTTTACATAGCCCATACATAACATGCTGTACTTTAATAAATGATGAACGAGAGATGCCTTGTCGTCAGGCGCTGCCTTCGAAGGGTTTGTTTAAATCCGGCAAAGGCGGATTCCTCGGGACCGCCTATAGACATCTATATAACTTGCATTGCCAATCTCAGCTATTATTGTTGCATAAGCCGCCTTTTTTCTTATTGTCATATTTGACGTGATTTTGCATGGTTGTTTTGAAAGAATGGCTGGAAATAAATCGGGATGAGCGCGGTATCATAAGCCTCTTTAGTTTGAATGTGAATGTCATTCTCTGAAATAACCTTGACTGAACTAGCGTAATGACCCCGATTAAAGCCAAAGATGTTCATGTGAAATTGCGGTTTATGTCACTATTAATCAGGATTTGTATGGAGTCCCATCTGCGAGCATGATCTACCAATACATTTACAGGGGACAAAATCAGGGTTTACCTCTCTGCAGGTTTGTACATTGAGTTCTACTCCCAAGAACATACAAAAACACAGTGTGTAGTGTGATTACAACAACAGCTAGGCTACAAATGGACAAGTTTGAGGATTCGTTCAATAATTTGCCAAAACTATTTTAACTGCCATTTAAAGGTGCACACATTTTAAAATTCACAGCCAATTTGAGGAAATAAAAATGATGTTGAGAGATCACATGGCCAGCTGTATCTCGCAGTTCTCGCTTAAATAATAATGATAATGCTAACAATAATATGTTTACTTTACATACATTTTTATGTAGCCTATCTTTTCTTCCATGCAGCATATGGTTAGGGGACTGAATACAAGAAAGTCCATTATATGGATGTAGCTGGAGGCATAGAAAAACATAATTCAAAATGAATAAAACAAAACAAAACATGCACCCATGCTGAATGGTATCAGTATAAAGTCTAAAACTGACTTTGGGGCAAACAAGTAAGCATCTGAATGGGGTTTTGGCCTAATAACAGGCCTCGTGAATGATAACTCAGATGATTTACCATATTAACCTCAGTTACTGTATACTGCAAACTAAGATGATAATTAAGCATTACAGTTGTAGAGGAACTCCATCCTGTGGCGTTGAACCCAGCAGGACTATGCTGCAAAGCCAATTAAATGTGAATCAAGAATGCTAATGGTATGCATAATTAATAATTTAGAAGTTGGGGAAATAAACTGCATGAAATTTAAATATCTTTACATCTCTCTCGCTCTCTCTATGTATATATATATATGTATATACTGTCTGAAACATCAGGGAACAGGACAGCATAGGACATTACAAACTGATCATAGATTACATAACTCACAGCATCTTCTGTTCTTCTGCAGGGGTCATTCTCTCTGACTCAGTGTCGGTTATTTAGAAATGATATCAAACTGATGCCAATCATCTTCTCTGGATTTCCCTGGCCTTATGTTGACATGGCAACAGGAAGGAAAAGTCAGTGTCTTTTATGGGTTCATAATCTCTATCTGATTATGTGTGTATACATTTTTAAATAATATTTTTATTTTTTGACATCATCTAAATGTAAGTTATACTGTATATTTGTACATTTATTCATTTGTCGTCATCTTTTAACACTGCCAGTGTGTGTTTGTTCTTACAGCTCTCCCACACTGGGTTCAGCCTGCATTAATCATCGCAGCATGTATCTTCTGGTCCAGTAACCATTTCTGTGATCTTAACTCCACATTTGTTTTCTCTTCGCCAGGCTCCACTTCAAAAGGTGGAGTACATTTCCATGGTGATGATGAAGATGCTCCCATTAACAATAGCCATGACGAAAAGCTTCAGGATAAAGTCATCGCTGCTCTACCAGAACCTGATGGTGCATATCTCGTTAAGGTGAAAGAAATCGCCTTCCAAAACAAAAAACTTGAAAAATAAACAAGCAGTTTATAATATGTGTTACATGCTGAAATCATTGACTGCCAAACTCTGTATCTAGGTAGGATTTTTAAGGAGCCATCACAAATATGAAATCGTCTTTTCTTTGCCGCAAGTCCCAACACTAGGCAAAGATGTCTCCCTTTCTCCCTCACTACGAACTTCTGCAAAACCACGACTACGTGCAACACGCATCACACCACGCCCTGAGGGTATGTTTTATAGTGTTCTTATGGTGTGTGTTAAGTCATTTCAGAAAGATTGTGCTTAGCTGAACACATATGAAAGTTGTACATGCAACATATTGTAATTATTTTCATTTACAATGATTTGCATGCACAAAATACCATAATATTATACAGTTACAACAGAATATGGAATATATAATATATTCAATGGTTTTTTTTATAAAATTTGTGTTGTGTTTTCTGAAAACTGTTGATTTCCTTCAGAAATACAGTGATATAAAAACACCTGCACCAGTTTCAAAGCATGCAGAGCTCAACCAAGTGTTCTCCCCACCCGCCAACCTGTCGAATTTCCATAGGCGGGATTTATTTGATGATATTCTAATTGCCTGCTTTGTGATATCACAAACACCGGAAAACAACGCTGTAGTCCAAACGAGCCGTTCGCTGTAGTTCTTGAAAAGGGATTTTTTTTTACAAAATATCTCCCTTTGGACTTTGAGATTTGTAATTTTGTAGATCTTTTTATGCCCAAACACACTGACTAAAATTCAAAAAGTGAAAAGCATACTAGGACCCCTTTAATTGAATAAAAAGCAAACACACACCCACTGCACATTCTTTATTCACCATTGTATAGATTTGTCGAGTTAATAAATCTAGAAATCTAAACCTAGAAAAGTGGCATCTTGTTTCAGCTCATTTATTTGAACGCACCTGACATTGTAATTACAACTTTCCAACTCGTAAATATAACACGTCCCCCGCACTTTTAGAAACAGGTGATTCTGTCCCCCCCTCTTCTGTGCCCCACCGCCAATATTTCCACCAGCATTCTTTGATTTGTTACTTAGATTTGAGTGAACTATCATTCAGCCAATCACAAGGCGAGTCATCTCTTGGTCACGTCTTCCATGGGCTTCAAATCTCCCGTTACTCTTGCGGTTTCATTTATTCACTTATTTTCTCTTTGGCGGTCTGGGGTAAAATGCACCCCAGAAAAAAGCAGAGGACAATTATATCCTCTTTTTTTCCCCAAACACAATTTCCATGTTATGATTTAACCTAATGTAACGCTGCATCGGGGCTCAGCGTGTGAATTTGCAACTGAAAACTACTGCGTGCGAGTTGACTATTAAAAAACATTTTGGAGCACCTGTGCAACTGACCCGATCAGCGTGTTTGCGCTGAGGGAGCTTTAAAGGTTTCTAACGGACATGCTTTTGCAATTGAGTAATGTATCACAGACAGATGCATCCTCTCATTATAACAAACAAAGTGTAGACAGAGTGTAGCCTAAATAAGAGATTCGTTATGCAGTGTAAGGATCACGATGAACTAAGATGAGTTACAGCTTTAATGATTATTAAGGGAGTTTGAAAATGTGATATTGATTTAATACAACAGTTAATTAAATAAGAAGTTAATATTAAGGGACTAATATTGCCTGACTACAACACTATGGCTCTATTTCGTCAACGAAAATAGTTTTCGACAGTCTTAGCTGAGCCGCTGTGCATCTCCAATCAAACACAGCTGTGTTTCATTTATGAATGAACTACATTTTTAAAAGAATCTAGTGAGTCCATGATTCAATTACTCATTCATAAAGACAGTCACTTGCTTCGTTCCTGAATGAATCAGCTGTTCAAACGAATCAATTGAATGAATGATTCAGTGATTAATTCAGTGACCACCAACTAGCCTACTGGCAGTTTTAATAAAAAATGTTAAGTATATTTGTTCTGTTATTTAAATCTTTTAATATTTCTACATTCAAAAATAAATAAACAATCTAAACCTCTGAGCCTCATTAATCGTCTGAAAATACACCTACAAGGTGTGCTCTTCTGTGCCACGTCTGTAGTACAAATGTATTTATTAAATACTGATTTAATTTGATTGGTAACTTATTCATAATCTAACTCTTGTTCTTCTTTTTTCTATTCTGATGTTAAAAAGCTTATGTATATATAATTTTATTTTATTTTTTTACATAAAAGATGACGTACTTTTACAAAAGTTACAAAAATGCCATTACAAATGTAAAAACTAAATTCCCTGTAAATCATTTTAAGGAGTCAAATATCGCCTCATAATGGAAAGTTTAATTTTGATCTGAATTTTTTATTATTTATAAGAAGGTGCTCCTACATTTTTGACTGTGCTCCTACATTTTTTTAAGTAGAATTATCCTTTCCCAAGTCCATGTGTTAAGAATTAAGATAAAATGTATTGTCCAAGTGTAGTGTAATTGGAATATTGTCCATAAAATATATTTATTTCATAAAAAGTATATTTTTATTCCATTAGAAAATATAGATGTCCACAGTGGTCTCAGAGTCCCAAGTCCTGAAGTTATTTTTCAAACTTGAGTATGATATCACAAAATAGGTTCCTCTAAGCTATCATGGCACATTCCCAAAATTGCAATGGTGCTTTAAAACGTCAATTGGTATTCTATTTAGAACGTATCATGTGAAAATGAATGTACTTTGTACATTATGTACATCATTTATTTTCTTTTGAGGGTCACCTCACCTGACAGCTGCCAACCCCAGACCCCCACACACTTTTACAATGGCTGCTATGCCCCTGGCTCAAGGGCACACGATTATTGAACAATACTTGTGATCTTGTAACCATCTTAAGTCTTGCTATGAATTGAATAAGAAACCTTTGAGAAAAAAGTGCAGATAAGACTTCCCTGACTCAAATGATGAACAATTTCATAAAACTGCAGTTACAATTAAAAACAATTCAAACAAGGTTGTAAAAACCTAAGTGCTATCAGAGCCGTTAATGTAGATCTAAGATTGCTTGTACCCTGACATAAAACCAAGCCAAACGCAAGACGTCATATTACGATCAATAGTCTCACTCCTATTTCAGTTCGTCATCGAACTCTCCATTAGCTGAAAGTCACTTACCGTGTTTACAGTAGTGTCATTTTTCCCACAGTTGAATCTCTGGGGAAATCTTTCCAGATTTGCAGTATCTGAGCATACAAGTCATATTCTAAAAGAAGCTGCAAGCACTTTGAAATCATCGTAGAGAAACTATCACCTAACTGCAGTTTTCCAATCTTATCCTGGTCACTCAGTCTTTTTCTTCTACCAATCTGTTTTTATTGTCCTTGTCATTTTGTGTTATTTTTGTACTCTGTATCTGTATTCAATCCACACATTCCCATTCATCTTCCTGTGCTGTTTTAAGGAGGAGTGAGTGTGGTTTGTGAGTACAGCACTCAGAAGGAGGGAGTGGTGCAAGAGGAACTCATGCTGGTCAACAGGAGCAGAAGGGACAGCAGTGTCCGGGTTCGATTACAGGCCAGAGTCATGGGTGAGATATACAGGCAAACTGGTGACAGATCTCTAATCATTCATAACAAAGCGTTCTTAAGTGTGTAGTTTCTGGACAAGTATAGAAAGCCAAACAATTTACAATTTATAATCAAGAGAACTAATAATAAAATACTAAAATAAGAGTAAATACAATCTAAAATACTAAAATACAATCTGTAATTTTTTTACAGATCGCCACCACGGGACACCGATGTTACTTGATGGAGTGCACTGTGTTGGTGAAGAAAAACACACAAAATAAAGACACAGAGAAGATGTGACTAAATCAGTTTGCTTGTGTAAATGATGAGAATAAACCAACATGAATGAATGCATATGTGAATGTGCCTCAGAATGTGAACATCTCACACCCATCCATGGAGGATCACAACTGAATTCTTACCACACTAAAGCAAAAAGAGAGCCGAATAGCATCACAAATTCAACTTAAATTTCTAACAGTTTTTATAACAGTTGAATTCAATCAAAAATAAATTTTAAAACCAATGCCACAAACTGTATTAGCTTCAAAGTGTAAACTAATTTTTTTAGGCTTAGCTGGTCGTCATTAAATTAATTACGTCTTTCAAGAACACTCAACCTACTTTTTCATTCTTTCTTATATATAATTATGTCATCCTCTTGCTTAAATGCTTTGCAACCATAATCAATCCTTCCAACTGCTGTTATACGTTTCTCAAATATGATGTGATTTGTTAATAAAAAAGTAGGCTATATAAAACACTCGTTGAATGCTTAATGTAATTATGGGTATGCATTGCGATGCATTGGCCTATCCATACATAACTTGGCAACTGACATTACTATCATACCTGTCAACTGGTTTCCCACTGAAGCTTGAGCCTGGTCAGTACCTGGATGGGAAACCTTTGGGGAAAACCAGGTGCTGCTGGAAGAGGTGTTTGTGAGACCAGCAGGGGGTGCTCACCCTGTGGTCTATGTGGGTCCTAACGCCCCATCTATAGTGATTATAGTGGGTATAGTATAGTGGGTTCTATACTATATATAGTAATATAGTCATTATAGTGGGATATAGTGGGTTCTGTCAAAAAGCACCATCTTTCGGATGAGACATTAAACCGAGATCCTGACTCTCCGTGGTCATTAAAAATCCCAGGATGTCTTTCGAAAAAGAGTAGGGGTGTTACCCCAGCATCCTGGCCAAATTCGCCCATTGACCTCTAATCATCATCATCATGGCCTCTTAATCATCTCCATACACTGATAGGTTTCCTCACTCTGTCTTCTCTTCACCAGTAAGCTGGTGTGTGGTGGGCGTTCTGGCACAATATGGCTGCCGTCGCATCATCCAGGTGGATGCTGCACTCTGGTGGTGGTTGAGGAGATCCCCCTTCTATGTATAGCATTTTGAGTGCCCAGAAAAGCGCTATATAAATGTAAGGATTTTGTATTATTATTATTACCCCGAGAGAACTTGAGCAGTTTGAAGACATTATCTAATGGTAAAAATAAATTGTGCTATAAACGTGCTAGAATCTTTTCAATAATATAAAGAAAGTTATTATTCTGATCTTCTTGTCATATTTCTTAGGAGTCCAGTGTCTTGGTCTAACATATTTCCTATTATGTCGTTTTAACAGGATTTCTTTTGCATCTCTTACTGTATAATTCATCACCACACAGATGCTCTTTGAACCTACACACAACAGGAAGATTTCCCAAAACAAATTGAAATATAGCATCTCAATCTTCTTAGTTTTTCTAGTTAAGATATATCAGACCAATAAGCTTCCAAAAAAACCTTTATGTATATTTTAATAGGGCGATTGCTTTAAAACGATTTTGCTGTGGGTAGTAACAATAAAAGATTTTCAGGAAGGCAAGTAGCACCTTCTAACTACACTAGATGGTGTTGTTGCATGTGTTATTCTACAACAGAAAAACAAAACGGGGGATTATAAAACAAATGGAAGGCATGCATTCTCTAAATACTGATGTGAAAACCACTTAACATTTTAATACTTTTATTTATTATATCATTTTAATCAACCAAAAAGGCATTCATAACTAAAACAAAAGAACAAAACATTACAGAACAATAACAAAATGTACTGCTCTACTGGTCTGAAATCATGTGTTCAGAACAGGGGCGTAGCCATCATTTCAAAAGTGTGTGTGTGTGTGGGGGGGGGAATGGAATGTGTTATACCTGTTTTTTTTCAGTTAACCCTTGTCTAATTGACAGGTTTTATTTTTAATCATACCAAAGAAAGAAAGAAAGACAACAGGTACATTAAGGTACATATTGGTGCTCTAAGGTACTAATGTGCACCTTTTTGAGTATAAGTTACAAAGATGTCCTTATAAGGGTACTATTGTTTACATATTTAAAATTGTATTTTGTGTATGTTGTATACAGTACATGGCACACAGTAGTGGATACTTGCACATTCACATACTACTTTCTGTTCTGTTCTATTATACAGTCCATGTTTCAGGAATTAAATAAAAAAAAATAATTCAAAAAATAATTCAAAACAAACTATTGCAAATAAACTATGTATTGAGCTCAACTAGGGATGCAGCGATTAACCGGTTTTACTATTAACCGCGCTTTAAAACATCACGGTTAATTAATCGTAAAAGCTCCGCTAAACCGAGTGTTTCTGTTGCAGATCTCCTCTAGAGCGGTGATGTTTTGGGGCTTCGCTCAAAACAAAACAAAAAGCTACACTAGTGGTGCAGGTTGAGATGCCGTGCTTATCAGGACCGAATGCAGGCCACTGCTTCACACTAGATTGGGATCAATGACATGAGGAAAGACCCAGCGATCCTTTATCTTCAATGCCCAGATGGAATGTCTGATGTTTTCCATCACGATACATGGGCCCCATTCATTCTTTCTTTCCAAGAATAACCAGTCGCGTCCCTTTGCAGAATATTACCGTTTAAATTGCATGATTAAATAGTCGTTCACAGTAGGTATGGTGTTCTTTAATGCACAGCTCAGCATTCTGTTCTCCTCCAAATAGCGATTTTAATGTTTTACCATGAAGGCAAGGACCATCTGGATAAGTTCGTTAGCTCTAGCGTTCTGCCCAATTCAGATCAGAGATCCAAATTCTGCTAGCAAAGAGAGAGAGAGACAGAGAGAGTACTGGCTTAGAGAGAGTGTGCGAGAGAGACAGAGAGAGGATTTGAGTCCCTGAGAGAGACAGAGACAGATAGCCTTTGTTACTTTGGTCCCACCTGACAGTTGCATGTGTGAATTAGGGTGAATCCCATTTTGCTCTGTCTTATCATTTTGACCCCACTAGCCCTTGTCCTCGAAACCAAGTGCTATCAGCGGTCTTGTATGTGAAAACATCCATTTTCTATGAATTGAGACACCACAGTTGATTTCTTCACACCAAGCTGCTTACCTATTGCAGATTCAGTCTTCCCAGCCTGGTGCAGGTCTACAATTTTGTTTCTGGTGTCCTTTGACAGCTCTTTGGTCTTGGCCATAGTGGAGTTAATCTATTCTCAAAGTTGAGGTTGTGGACAGGTGTCTTTTATACGCTATGATGACTTTCAAACAGATGCCATTTAATACATGTATACCTAGTGGAGGACAGAGGAGCCTCTGTAAAGAAGAAGTTACAGGTCTGTGAACTAGATCTTGCTTGTTTGTAGGTGACCAGATTGTTACTTATTTACCACCATACACTCGGGCAACATCCAAAAATCCTACAATGTGATTTCTGGATTTCATCAACCTCAAATATGGTCTTTTCATCTGAGGTATGTATGATGAAAACTTTACATGGCCTCTTTAATATGATGTGTGAGAACTTGCACAATTGGTGGCTGACTAAATGTTTTTGCCCACTGTTTGCTGCAGGACAGGCTCCTTATAAGGGTACTATTGTTTACATATTTCAAATTGTATTTTGTGTATGTTGTATACAGATACAAGTAGTAGCCTACTTGCACATCTTTCACATACTACTTTATTCTGTTCTGTTTATTTGTATGCAGTCCATGTTTCAGAATTAAATAAAAAGTAATTCAAAACAAACTATTGCAAATAAAGATGCACTATTGAGCTCAACTAGGTGAATGCAGCGAGAAACTTTTACTATTAACTCCGTCTTTGAAAAATATATCTATAAGTGAAATGTCTAAAAATAAAATAGAAGGCGTGTGTGTTGCATGGATGATTTACATGAAAACAAAATCTGTGCAACACTGTGCATAAAATGGCTTTCAGTTCAATATAATAACAAAAAGGCCACTACACACACTAGATTAACTATGACAGAGGTGGGCAAGAGAATGTCTGATGTCCATAGTGTTTCTGTAATTAACCAGTTATCAAAAAAAAAAAAATTGCTGTTAAATAACAACACATAAGGGATAATGCACAGCTAGCCAACCTGTTCTCGTTGTGAAATAAACTATTTTAATGCACGATGAAGGCAAGGACCATTCTCAAAGACTTACTTTTAGTCATTATTTGGGTAGCACAGCATATTCTGCCCAATTCAGACAGAGATGAAATAGTGAGAGCGAGAGAGAGACAGAGAGAGATAGATAGAGAGAAAGAGAGGAGAGAGAGAGAGCTGCTATGTCACCAGAGGCGACAAGTGTTGATCACAAACTTGCCGTCTGCAAGTGTATGTGTGTCGATTGCGTGGGTTTTGGTGATGTTTTCTCTGGTCAGAGAAATGCGGGACTGTTGTTCAAATCAGCAATGTAACGTTAGCATGGAAAAATAACGATTTTTAAAAACGCTTCAATTAAGAACATGGTTGCAAATATATATGTACAGGACTGTGTAGAGCACAAAACAAGACTGTCGTAACTTTTAAATAAATTATTTAAGCCGAAAATACTTTATGGGACTCTCTGGATGATCTGGCCACAGTGTGTTCTGGGTACCCCTTGGTTTCAAGTAAGCTCGTGAACATTTTTGGTTTTAAGGGGTATCTACCCCTTCCCCTTAGCCCTACCCCTGGATCAAAACCAGAATTGGGACAGCCCTTACTCTCACGTGAACGCGCAAAACTAAGGGGAAGGGGTAAGACAGAGAATTGGGATTCACCCTTGTCTACCTACATCTGCGCGTCACTACAAACAACTACAAATTACACGTTTAAACAGTCATTTTACTCCTCTCTTTGCTGATTAATGTAGCGATCCAGTATCTAAGCTATTTATTAATGAAAGTTGCTGGGCAGCGTTGACAACAAGTTTCTGTCCTCCTAAATCGATCTCGAGCTCACAAACCAAAATAATAGACATGATTTTCTCAGGTCATATGTAAAATCAGATGAATAAAGATTATTAAAATGAATAAGTATGGATGACAGTTGATTACAATAATAGTTTAGTTTATTCCCCTCATTAGTAACAGTGTCCTCTGTGGGATAAATAAAGTTAATATTAGTCTTATATTAATAATACTTAATTAACATTGTGATTTGTCATTCCTGTTATAGTATTATTCATAAGTTTAAAAAACTTTCACCATCTTTCCAAGTTCTGTACCTCAGGTCTAAAAGAAATGTAGAAAGATTATACAAAATGAAAACACCATAAACATTTGTGATCTATATCCATTTGTTATTTTCAAAAGGGAAATACTGACTGATGTTTACAGAGCAGATGTCACCTTTTTAATTCCAATAGAAGAGATGGATTTTGTTTATTCTTTAGTATTATTATTTTGTGCTGCATTATTGCTTACGGTGTTATTTCTGTTTAAAAAGTCAGCAATAAATAACACTTTAATATCTAAAGAGAGTTTATGTGATTTTATGTTGTGAAATTAATAAATGCATAATAATCGTAATAACCGTGAAACCATTATTATTCCTCAGACTATAATCTTACCAACAAAATCTATAATCGTTGCATCCCTAAGCTCAACTGACAAACATGTCAAGGTATGTAGACCCTAAATCAATTAAACTAGAGATGAAATAATAATTTAGTGACATTTTCTTTAAGCTTTCTGGCTCGTTAGATTAAAAGTAGTAGCTTTTTGACACAGTATTAAAGCTAACATATATCTCAATATATAAAGCTACTTAAAACTGAAGTATAAAAACGTACAAATTAGTCTGATTAGTCTATATTAAAAGGTATAAGAAATATCTTATCTTAGACAATGCTGTAAATAATCTGTCCTTACCTCTGAACCTCATTGAAACTTTTTGCCTCATTCACTCTCAACTCTGAATTCACTTCTGCTTCTGTCTAAATAAAGTAGTGTTGAAACATGTACATACAGAAGAAAATAACTAATTAAGTGCACTGCTGGACAATAACCAATCATGTGTATCCTAAATTATTTCTTAACACTTTAGTATGGGGAAGACATATTCACTATTAACTATGACTTTTGCCTCAATAAACTCTTAATTTACTGCTTATTAATAACTTGTAAGGTAGTCGTTGTAGTTGTTAAGTTATGTATTACGTGGGATTATGGGATACAAAATATGGTCATGAAGAAGTTGTTTATCATACTAATGTTAATATTTGTTTCTATATTTTACTAATTATATGTTTTTTATGATTGGTCCAAATATAATCCTACAAACACTTGTGTATTAATAGATTGTATACAATGTAAAAACAGCCAGGTGTTAAAAGCCACTCTGTTCTTCTCACCTGTGAAGTTTATCATCCTGATTCTGCCCTGACAAACCTAGGCTGTCTGTTTCTTGTTCATTCTTGACAACACATAAAAACGTAAAATTAGTGCAATAATGAAAGAGCACCCCTACATTAAGATCGTTATATCGGATCGTCAATGCATGCACTTGATTGAAATACATTATGTAAAATTGGCTTAAACCTGTCACAACGCTGTAAAATCTCAAGTTCCACATTATCTTTATTCTTATTTGAAGGGTTCTGATAACATACATAACGTTACGTGTTAAAATAAAATACGTTACAAAAGAGTTACGAAAAAATACACTGAAAATAAGTGCATGTTTGTCCAGGCAGCTTTTTCTCTCCATATAATTAACATCAAAACTTGCTAATTATTCAACAAGAGCAATAGACAGAGTCACTCAACATTGTGCAACACTATTCGGATACCACATGCCAACTTACGCTGCTTGACCTTTTCGTAAAAAAGGAGTGAAGAGTTTTTTTCCGCTTTGGAAACGTCGCAACCTCTATGAATGTTGAATACAGCGCGGGACCGCGCGTGCGAGCTAGGGCGTGTCGTGACGTGACATACTGAGTGACTGATTTCCATGGAAACGTAAACGTCATGTATAGACTATTTAGTCTTTTTTAATAATTATGCATTAATATACATTGCTCCATTAAAACCTCAACATGTCGAGAACACAACTGTCCAATGAAAAAGTGCGGGGGACGAATTTACTTTTTATAGGGAGATGTCCCCCGCGTAATCTACGCCCCTGGTTCAGAATGTTCTTTAGAAAAGGTATGTATGAGGAAGTGCATAGTAGAAGAGACATTAATGTCATAACACAAGAAAACGAAAGGCTTAGAATATCAACTGAATAAATGAAATGCAAATAAAAGATTTAAAAAATCGTATTAGTTTCCCTGCATTGACGGTTGGGTAACACTTAACAATACAGGTGCACAAATATGCATTAATTCATGCTTAACTAATGCACAGATAACCACGAGATATAATGTAGCCTATAATTCACGAAGAACTAAACCATTAATTACTACATCAGCAACTAATGAACATTCTATATGAATCTTAGATTAAGTAATACATTAATTGCTATTAGTTAAATGTGTCTTATTGTAGTTCCGTAATAACATATTATCTTAACTAATGATGTTAAATGCATAGCCTATGTTAATTATCACAGTTGTCACAGCTAGGGGTGTGAACCTACACTGATCTTAAGGTTCGGTTCGATTACGATTATCATGTCATCGATTCGGTTCAATTCGATATCACGATGCATCACGGTGAATTGACGATGCACTGCATCAATTCTGCAATTTTACTTCACATGTATACAATTTTGTCAATAAATACAAACAGTCAGATATATGAACTGAACCTTTAATTTTACCTGCTCAAAAAAAAAACACGCTTCTTGAATGTATCAAACATCAAACAAAACTAAGTCTAGGCACAGAAGACAACCGGAGCATTTAGAACAAATACACAAAAGTAAATACTAAATACTTTGCACTGACAGGGTTCACAGGGTGAAAACGGCGGATGTGGTTTCTCAAGTTAGTTGTATTACCCCCGGCATATTTTATTTGTGCATGACATGATTTACACCAGCGGTTCTCAATTCCAGTCCTCGCCCCAAAAATGTTTCTATTGTATTTGTTTTCTTTTTATTTATTATCTAATACAAATGTAAAAAATCTTGCTACATGTACCGTGTTAAGCTAATTGAGACTTGTTATAGCATTTGCATATTATTGCTCTTTTGTTGATTTTGATTGCTTCCATTGTCCTCATTTGTAAGTCGCTTTGGATAAAAGCATCTGTTAAATGACTAAATGTAAATGTAATGATTAATTAAAGCAGACAACTGGAAGTTGAAATGCATAGCTTCGACCCAATTTGATAATTAACACATTAATTTACATCATTAGTTAATATAACATTTTATTAGGGAATTGATACATTATGACACATTTAACTAATATCAATTTATTGCTTACTTAATATATTAATCATATAGAATGTTCATTTGTTGCTGATGCATTAATTATTAAATGGTTTAGTTCTTCATGAGTTATATATTAAACTCATGAATTAATGCATATTAGTGTCACCGTATTGTATAGTGTTACCGACTGCTGTTTTTTTACTTCTAGTTTTTCTACTTATTATTCCTCCTTTGTTCAAAACCGCTTTAAATTTGTGACCAAAAATGGTAAAAAAATAAATAAATCATTATTACTCTCTCAGATCATCCAGTCATGCTAACCTCTTCAGCTTGACAGTATTTTTACATAAAAAATATTTGTCTTTAGTATCAAAGCAGCTGAGTTTTGGTCTGAAAATTGTAAATATAGTTGTTAGGAGCTAGTTTAACGACCATGTATTCTTCTTGTACTATTTGTTAAAGTTATCTGAACACTTTATTGTAATAAATACCGCTTCTAAAATCTGTAAAACTTCTGAAATGAAAGTGAACATTTTTTTTTTTTTTAAGTAAATGGTCCTGCGTCACTAACACATCACCATTCTTTAAATCTGGGTGTGGAACAATTCAGCTTCAGGACAGAATTTTAGAGGAGGTTTTTAAAGAGCATTAAATTCCTTAAGTAATTTATTTTACTATTAAATTGGTTTATTTCATTTAGTGAATACATTTCTAAAAGACATGGGAATACAGTGGCCCCCAAAACCACATTGTACAAATAAAAATGTATGCCAGTGCATTATACACAAAATATAAACAATCACCTGTAAAAAACTTATGCTGGACTTTTTCTTAGGAAAACCATAAAAATAACCTTATTGTGCATAATGTTGAATTAAAGAAGTGTCACTATATTGTATGAACTAATTATATTGTTTGTAACAAAGCACTTTTGAAACCGCCATCCTTTCTACTCAAAACCTGTTTATCTCTTTTTAGGATAACTTTGAAAACATTTTTAAATGGAAAGAATGCATGACCTTCAGTTCAATAAGTTAAATAACCTAAAATCTATCTGAAAGTCAGCAACGAGGATCATTCTCATTGGCTGTGCTGCTGCTATTCATAACGCACATTATGCTCACGGGCATGACGGATGCATGAATGGAATGTAAGTGGTTTCTGATAAACATGACTAGTAAAGAAATATTGCGCTGTTGCTTTCCCATGATGTGACCAGAATATTTATTGCATAAGTGCTTTAAGTCACGTGGCATAAAGGGACGGAAATACAAGATCAAAGTGCGATTTTTTAAGTAATCAGATATGATATACGAAATACATTTAAAATGATCACACATCTACCAACATTTTTTCATTATCATCTCTGTCAACCATGTACACATAATTATATCAACATCATCAACAAAACTATTCTTGTTTGTCTAACAGAACACACACACACTTACTTAGCTATCTAAATAGGAGCATTTAATTGACTTCTATTATATTGTCTTTACAGCTAATGCAAAATTCCACAAAATATTAAGCAGTTATATGCTTAAAAATTAAGATTTGTACTCATGAAATTACTAAAGTAGTCAAACCTTTCATCAAAAGTGGGTGACCCAATACTTTTGGCAATATAGTGTACCTGTCTAAGTTTTCATGCACAGAACCGATGTATATTGTTTAAAGAACAATGTCTAAAGAACAAATAATAATGAAACTAGAAATATATCTTCTTTTTATCTCAATCAAAACAATTGCACAGAACTTGCCTGCATGCCTGAGTCCTACAAATATATTCATATTCCAAAGTTTGTGTGCCTGCAACTCACATATCTTAATATAATTTCATATTCTATTTTAAAACAATCTTTTATTTTGGAATGTTAAGGCCCTATATAAGTCAATCAATCCCAGAGATATGGAGGTCTCAATGCAGCTCAGTGTCCGAATAGTTTAATTTTACCCATGTTTATCCAATCATGACTGTTGACACCCCAAATATGAAAGTAAGAACATTAACACCGAGATCAGGGCCCGTATTCTTCAAGATTCTAAGAATACAGAGAGCTCTCAGAGAGCTCCTAATTTATCTTAAAAATGTATATGTAGGAGTCTGAGCTTAAGAGTGATTAAGGACCAATCTAAGAGCAACTCTGAGCAAGGAAAAGACAAAAACTTGTATCTTAGTGAGGAGGCGGGGCTGACCCCGTTGTTGGGAATGACACAATCTTTTGAAGACTGTGATTGGTTGGTAGTCCAAGAAGGAAAGAAAAGAGTGCTTTTAGGGGCTATTATAAGCCTTCACTTTGAAATTACATGCGTAATTTTTCCTGTTTTACTGTACTCTCTCTCACACACAGACACACACATTATACATGTATATATTCTTTATTTTTTTATTTACCATGCTGTCATCCTTAACACATGTTTAGGAAATTAACAGTGACATAATACAGTTCTGAAAGTGCTATACATGTTTGTGTGATCACTTTGCTTATAGAAGGTTGTGACAGACCCAAATCATCACTGCTGCATAGTTGCATTTCTCCAGTTGCCAAATATGTTAAGGTAGTTAATGTAGAGATAACATCTATTTCTGGTGTGATGGCATTTCTGCGGGTTTCAAAGATGTTAGCTCGTCTCTAATAAGATCGGTCACAAACATGATCCTTGCACGATCTGATACATAGCGTCTTATTAACTCACTGTCAAGCATTGTGTGCAACACATTTCTTCTCCTTCTTAATGTTTCGTCTAGTTTCTCCACTGCTAAAGAAACTCTTAAGCCCCTTAAAAGTCCTCATAGTTCCCTAGGAGCAACTCTTAGCACTAAGATTTTTTTCATGAATATGGGACCAGGAACGTACAGCATGACAAGTCACAAAACACAGTATTGATGGTTAACGCTGGCTAAAGTATGAGTAATGTGAAACATAAAAGAAGATAACCCCTTATCCCATTTACCCGGGTTTAGAAGGACTAAGGGTAAGCATTTCAAGTGTAAAATCTCTTAAATGTTTTCCCTAAATAGTTAGAGGTAGGCATACTATTAGTGCTAATTATACCTCTTATCAGTGAATGTTCTTCACATTTTATAACACGATGATATTCTTATACTTAAACAATCCAGATGGGGCAAATCTTGGTTTAGTGAGGTAAATAAAGTATACTGGGAGAGCAACCACCCTGCTCTTGTCAGGGTTTGTCAAGGGAGGACCCAGATGCAGAATGAACAGGGGGAATAGAATGTATTAATAACAATGGGTACACAAAAGGACGAGGCGGGCAGACAGTCCACACAATAGGGCAGGGCACACAACCGGAGAACAGGCTGGTCGGAGAGGATAGCTCCAGACTCTGAGGCAAAAGCAGGGGACAAGGTAGCAGCTCAAGGAGCCCAAGCTTGGCCCAGGGATGAAGAAGTCCCAAAAGTCAGTCAGGTCAGGAGAATCAGCAACCAGGGAGTACTAAGGGAACAGAGCAGGAACCAACAAGACAAACAAAGACAAGACAACAGGATGGACAAGAGAGACACAATTCAAAAGTAAAAACTTGCAAACGATGACTAGGGGAAAACAAGAAATAAGACAGAAAAGTAAAAACAAAACTAATAAAATAAATACTAGAAATTATAAACTGGAACTTATGAAACCTAATGGATAGCAAAAAGAATAAGCTAGGAGTAAATGGCTAGAACTACAAACAAAAATGAAGAACAAAACCAAGCCTGGAACTGGACTATAGACTAAACACAAGAACAAATAAAAACTAAAATATAACAAGAAAACTAGATAGGATGCAAAAGGGCTGAATAGAAAGCTCTAACTAGACTAATTATAATAGCTAGGCGCAAACGCATTCAATGTACACAAACGAACCAGCAAAAGACAAGCGGGAAAAGAAGCACCATATAAAGGAGCAGAGCACATGAGGATCAGGTGGACACAATCAGTTAAACGAGGACTAAACAAGGGGGCAGGGTAACTGGAAACAAGGAGGCAGGACAAAGGGGGCACATGGCCAACACAAACAAGGACACCGCCATGTGCTCAGGCACAAGACAAGCAAAGAAACATTAAACATAGACAACACAGACAAGGCTGCCAGGGTAGAGCCCTGACAGCTCTAAGAGGCATGAACCCTGTTTCAAACACGTAGATAGTATATACAATACTGCATTTATAACTCTTGGTTGCTTCAGAAGCAGTTAAAATGAACAAAATCCCCTTTTCTAAATATCAATTAAAACAGATTCAACTATAGAATCTTACTAATAGACTAAGCGTAAGTTAATGTGCCTCAAGTTTGACCATTTTAGTATATTTTTGGCATTCAGACAGGTATGTTCTTTTTTGATAAAAAGAAACAAAATACACTTCTAGTTTCAATATTATTTGTTCTTCAGATATTCCATAAGTATCAGCTGTATACAAAGTGACGCACATTTGGTTTTCGACTGTGTGGGTTGAAATGTATAAAATGTAACAATTCGAGTCTCATTGAAATGTACATATTAATGGAATTGAACCATGTTTCTGTAAACTCCGTGTACTCTGTGTACATGAAATATTCATGCATGTCATTTAATATGTTTTTTATCACTATTTATATTTATTTTACTTCAGAAACCACAATCTTAATTTTTTTCCAGGGAATTCTTTTTACATTTGGTTGATTTGACATGGAACAGACCAATCAGACCAGTTTCAGTTAAACTCGATCTGTCAGTGTTATTTATTACCTTAGTTCTTAATAAATATTAGACTGTCTGTAAGAATTTTAGTATTTATCTGCTCTTTTCTCCCACTTGAGTACAGAGCAAGTTTTAAAGTCACCTCTTAAAGCCTGTTCACACCAAGAACGATAACAATAAAGATAACTATATTAGCGTCCACTAGGGCAATGCAATTAATCGCATGCAATTCGCAGGCAGATCTCGTCAGTAAAGCTGGCTCCGTGATTGGCGGTAAATATCCATCACCTGTTTTCAAATGGAGCGGCAGTTAATACCGTAGTTCACTGACAAGCTAGGCAATATCGCGTTCAATATCGCAGAGGAATCACATTCGATTAGCACACCCCTCACATTTTTGTAAATATTTTATTATAACTTTTCATGTGACAACACTAAAGAAATTACACTTTGCTACAATGTAAAGTAGTGAGTGTACATCTTGTATAACAGTGTAAATTTGCTGTCCCCTCAAAATAACTCAACACACAGCCATTAATATCTAAACCGCTGGCCACAAAAGAGAGCACACCCCTAAGTGAAAATATCCAAATTGGGCCCAATTAGCTATTTTCTCTCATGTGTCATGTGTCATGTGACTCAGTGTTACAAGGTCTCAGGTGTCAATGGGGAGCGGGTGTGTTGAATTTGGTGTTATCGCTCTCACTCTCTCATACTGGTCACTGGAAGTTCAACATGAGACCTCATGGCAAAGAACTCTCTGAGGATCTGAAAAAAAGAATTGTTGCTCTACATGAAAATGGCGTAGGCTATAAGAAGATTGCCAAGACCCTGAAACTGAGCACAGCAGCACAGTGGCCAAGACCATACAGCGGTTTAACAGGACAAGTTCCACTCAGAACAGGCCTGAAAATGTATTTGCCTGATTGCTTTTGTTTTTGTTTTTTGAGACTTTCTGAAGAAATGCAACTTAAAATAAAGGCAACCAAGTAAACATTAATCATCATTTGTTAATATTATTTTTAAAGCCAAAATCCAGATGATGAGAACAATGTATTAGCCTTGAACTTAAAATCAGGTGTCACATTTAGCAGCAATAACTGCTGCCAAATGCTTCTGATAACTTGAGATCAATGTTTCACTGTGCTATGGTGGAATTTTGTTCCACTCTTCGTTGCAGAATTGCTTTACTGTATTTCAGTCACTCTGGAGGTTTTTTTTATGAGTACGAACGACCTGTTTTAGGTCTTGCCACAGTAGCTCAGTTGGGTTAAAGTGTGGATTTTGACTAGGGTCTTGTTTTTTCTTCTACAGATGACTTGCAGGACCCTGTATGACATAATGTTAAATTCATTTTAATCGTTTAACCATCACAGTGTCTTGTCTCCATTGGCAATGCACACGATTCGTGTCGAATGCAAGTGACGTCGCAGGTAGCAGAAAGTGCAAGCAGCGATTGCAAGTGACATTGTATTTTAGTTTATTTTTTCTTGTCTTCACCACCTGGCTACTGTTGTAAAATGTTGAGAGATTCAAACAAAAAATGATCAATAAATAGAAAAATTAACAAATAAAAAAGACTGCAAGTGTCTGAGAGTGCAATTCTGAGAGTGCAAGTACTGAGAGTGCAAGTGCAAGTCTGCAGCCAGACCCTATTGGCTTTTTCAATATTGATATAATTATAATTGGGAGGTCTAGCAAAGAAGGATCCTATCTTACAAAAATATGAAAGCCAGTTTTAATATATTCCCTGACAGTGGCTGTTTTTCTTTCATGAATAAACATAATAAAAATCACAAACTGTTTCTTTGCATTTATTTTAGTAATGGCAGTATTGGGTTCGCAGACCACGTGGAGAGGGTACTTTTTGCTGTGTGTGTGGATGACCATCAGCCTCCATCGAAGACCTTTTTTTGACCCAGGAAAAACCCGATTGTGGGGAAAGTGCAAGTTTTTGCGTGTTGATGCCTGATTCTTAAGTTAGCAGTGCTTCACGCATTTATATATTATTGATATAGACTCCATGACTTATGTGACAGATAAGAACAAGTTAAGATGGGATCTTCATTCCCCACATGAAGAAGGATAAGAGATCAAGCATCCACGCCACATCACAATTCATCTCTGAAGGTCTTCAGGAAGCTAAGCTAAATTATTTTAATGCTCTCAGATTATTGGCAACATGCTTGCTAAGGCTATCTGTATTGCTTAGTTGTTTTCAGTGAAGTTCTCGTGCTAAGCTTATGTGATCATACTGACAATATGCCTTACTGTTGGTTGTTGGGAGCATGCTTGATCCTAAGCTATCTGGTTGTTCTTGGGAACACGCTTGTTCCTAAGCTGTCTGTTTTTTATTGGGAGCACGCTTGTTCCTAAGCTGTCTGGTTGTTATTGGGAGCACCCTGAACAGAGCCGATCCTCCCTATATGCAGAATACGCAAGCTGCGTAGGCCCCCCGAAACACCAGGGGGGCCCCTTGCTCTCAAAGAAGATTTCATTTTAGTTTAGTTTCTGAATTTGACCAGGGCTATGAAAACATGAATGATAATTTATGGTAATGCATTGCTGTCGCCCTTTCTACGTAAAAATCTGTCAAATCATGTAACGTGAATGTAGTAAAGTCTCTTGCTTGAGACTAAAAAAGAGTTGAAAGCATAGCGAGCCGCATAAGAGACACTGTTTCTCGGGCGCTTTCCGCGATTCGAGATGGCAAAATGCATTTCAATCATTCGTTCATAACCACTCGAAGGAGAAGATGAGATGGATCCTACGTCAAGCGTGACCTTTTCAACGTCATTACGCATTACGTGAAATCTGGGACGCGCATCGAAAACAGGTGAGCATTTGTGTGTTTATAAAGCATATAAATGTATTTAATGTTTTTAAATGACCGATCGTTTCGCTAGATAAAACCCCTATTCATCGCCTGGTATCCCTTTCCGTTTATAACCCTTTGAAGCTGCACTGAAACTATAATTTTGACCTTCAACCGTTTGGAGTCCATTGGAGCTAACTATATGGATACAAATCCTGGAATTCTTTTCATCAAAAACGTCTCGGTTACTTGCGTAACCCCTGTTCCCTGAAGGAGGAGCGGCGTAACGTCAGAGTGACTGACTAATGGGATCTCGCCGGAGAGCAATCACCTTCAGTGTTAACAAAACAAGCCAAAGACAGTTGGCGTGCGTGTTTCCACGCGCACTCCACCCTGCGGTGCGGTATAAAGGAGGCGGCGTGCAGCACATCAGTTTTTCGCTGAGGCGAGACTGTGTGCCCGGCCGTACAGCGGTGGTACAACAACTATGGCGGCGGGCGTTACGTCTCCGTTCCCTCCTTCAGGAGCGGGGTTACAAGTAACGAGCGTTCTATCAGTCAGTCACGTTCGACGTAACGTCAGAGTGACTGAATAATGGGATCCTGAACGCCACTATTGCTGACCCCTCCAGTGCTCTGCAGAAGCCGGCAAGTCCCCCACACAGTTGGGATGGAAGATAGGACAGGGTTTAGGCAGAGATAACCGCACTGCTGTTCCGCTCAGTGGGTAGAATAACACTGGGAAAGCGTGCCCAAGTAGGGGAAACGCTACGGAGCCACATCCCGCATAAGGAGGTATCATGTGGAGATTACACGTATGGACTGGCCAAGGGTAGTACCACATACGGGAGTCTCTGAGGTAGACCCAGCCCGCCTGGGGTGAGATAGCTACACAGCAGAGAAGGCAGAGGTTCTGCCAGGGAAGACACGGGCTCACCAAGGGGAGCCGTGGTGGAAGAATACACATGTGGGATCATCAAGGGAATCACTACACATGGGCACCTAGCCCAGCACAAGGGTTGACCTTGGGCAGCGTGCAGTACTGGACCTGGCGTCTGGTGCTCCGCCACACCTGACTGCCGAGGGTGTGGGAGGAACTTCAACAGGGTTCGCCGTGGGGAACTGAACTGAGAAGCAACAGGCGCACGTATCCGGTCCGTGGGGAATGGCGCAGCAAGCGTGATTGACACGGCGGGTTCCAGTGTTACTGGCCATCCGAGACAGTACACGGGAGGACACTGGCTCTATACGGAGATTATAAAACCTCGCAAACGTATTAGGTGTCGCCCAGCCGGCAGCTTTACAAATGTCTGCTATTGAGGCGCCTGCAAAAGCCCAAGAGGAAGCAACGCCTCTCGAGAGTGTGCTCTCACACCAAGGGGGCACGGTAAGCGCCGGGCCTGATAGGCCAAGACTATAGCCTCCACTATCCAGTGGGCGAGTCTTTGTTTGGAGACAGCTCTTCCCTTCTGCTGTCCTCCGAAGCAGACAAAGAGCTGGTCTGAGGTCCTGAAGCTCTGCGTGCGCTCCACATAGATGCGCAAGGCACGAAGGGACAGAGCAGAGCAATGGCTGGGTCTGCCTCCTCCCGGGGCAGCGCTTGCAAGTTCACCACCTGGTCCCTGAAGGGCATGGTGGGAACTTTGGGCACATATCCAGGCCGGGGTCTCAGGACAACGTGAGAGTCAGCCGGCCCGAATTCTAGGCACGAATCGTCGACCGAAAATGCTTGCAGGTCCCCTACCCTCTTGACTGTGGCCAATGCCGAGAGGAGCACTGTCTTTAGAGACAGAAACTTAAGCTCTACTGACTGCAGAGGCTCAGGGGCCCCTCAAGGCCGACAGGACCGAGGGAGATCCCAGAGGGTACCAGGTGAGGCGCAGAGGATTTAGCCTCCTTGCCCCTCTGAGGAACCTGATGACCAGGTCGTGTTTCCCCAGAGACTTACCGTCTACTGCATCGTGGTGTGCGGCGATATACACTTTGAGGGTGGAGGGAGACAGCCTTCGCTCCAACCCATCCTGCAGGAAAGAAAGCACGACTGCGATCGGGCATCTCGGGGTCCTCCCGGCGAGAACACCAATCGACGAACAGGTTCCACTTCAGCCTGTAAGCTTGTCTCGTAGACAGAGCCCTGGCAGAAGCGATAGTGTTTACTACCGCTGGAGGTAGCCCACTTAGAACCTCCGCGTCCCGTCCAAGGACCATACGTGGAGATTCCACAAGTCTGGGCGCGGGTGCCAGAGGTGCCCCTCTCTGAGAAAGTAGATCCTCCTCAGAGGAATTTGCCAAGGAGGGGCTGTCGCGAGGAGCATCAGTTCTGGAAACCACGTCCGGTTGGGCCAGTAAGGCGCCACCAAGAGGACTTGCTCTCGTCCTTCCTGACCTTGCACAGGGTCTGTGCGAGAAGGCTCACTGGGGAAGCATATTTGCGTAAGCCCGAGGCCAGCTGCATGCCAGCGCATCTGTACCGAGGTCCCCTCGGACAGGGAGAAAACAACTGGCAGTGAGGCGTGTCCGGGGAGGCAAACAGGTCTACCTGAGCGTCCCAGGCGTCTCAAATCAGCTGGAGTACCTCGGGGTGGAGTCGCCATTCTCCCGGAAGGGCGTGCTGGCGTGAGAGCTCGTCGGCTGCACGGTTGAGCTCGCCTGGGACATGAGCGGCGCGCGACCTCAGATGCTTCTGACTCCAAAGGAGGAGATGGCGGGCGGTTGCGACATGCGACGGGAGGCGTGGGCCGCCCTGGTGGTTGATGCGCATAGCGGTCGCAGTGTTGTCGGCGGACCAGTACATGCTTCTCGTGTAGCAGCGTTCTGAAGTGGCGCAGAGCAAGCCATACTGCCAGCAACTCGAGGCAATTGATATGCCACTGCAGCTGGGGCCCTGTCCAGAGCCCAGCGGCTGCGTGCCCGTTGCACATGGCCCCCAGCCCGTGGCAGGCGTCTGTTGAAACAACAACATGCCTGGATACTTGCTCTAGGGGCACTCCTGCCGAAGCAAGATCCGACCAAGGGCTGAAGGTGCGGCGGCAGGACGGGGTGAGTGAGACCCGGTATGTGCCGTGGCGCCATGCCCATCTCGGGACCCGGTCGTGAAGCCAACGCTGAAGCGGTCTCATATGAAGCAATCCGGCGGCGTGATAGCGGCTGAGGATGCCATATGCCCCAGGAGCCTCTGAAAATGTTTCAGTGGAACCGCCCTCTTGCACTGGAGAGACTCCAGGCATCTCAGCAGCTCCTCTGAGAGACATGCTGTGAGGTTGACCAAGTCCAACTCCATGCCGAGAAAGAGATCCTCTGCGTAGGGGAGAGTTTGCTCTTTTCCGGTTGACCTGAAGTCCCAACCGGCTGAGGTGACTGAGCACCATATCCCTGTGTCAGTGCTCGAGACTGGGCCAGAATGAGCCAGTCGTCGAGGTAGTTGAGGATACGAATGCCTGCTTCCCTTAATGGTACAAGGGCTGCTTCACGACCTTGGTGAAGACGAGGCGACAGGGATAGCCCGAAGGGAAGGGCCTTGTGCTGGTATGCTCGCCTCGAGGCAAAGCGGAGAAGCGGTCTGTGTCGAGGAGGATCGAGACATGGAAGTAGGCGTCCTTCAGGTCGATTGCTGCAAACCAATCGAAGGGACGGACGATTGAAAGATCGCTCTGCGTCCAACATCCTGAACGGAGCTTGTGAAGGGGTTCAGAACAGCGCAGGTCCAGGATTGGTCGTAACCCACGCCTTTCTTGGAGTACGATGAAGTAGGGGCTGTAGAACCCCGACTTCATCTCGGCTGGAGGACCGGCTCTATCGCGTTCGCCAGTAGGACAGCGACTTCTGCGCAAGACAGGGGCATCCTTGCTCAACACTGAGGTGAACCGAATGCCCTGAACTTGGGGGATGGCTGAACTGAATCGCGTAGCCGAGTCTGATAGTCCTCAGGAGCCAGCGAGACGGCCTGGGGAGTTTAGCCAGGCCCCCAGGGACCGCATAAGCGGGACCAGGGGAGTCACTGACGACTGCAGGTGGGGCAGCGAAATGGAGCACAGGGGCCCGACTCGAAAGGCAGTGCGTCTCGAAGTGGGGTCTGAGTGTGTGGTGTGACACTGACCTGGCTCCATAGTTGGGCAGGGGATGCGGGAGAAGGCGTCGCGTCCTCGGACCGGACCCTGCTGCCCACTGGCGAAGAGAGGGGGGGTGTGGAGACGAGGTCTCGTGACACTGCCATCCTCGCCCTCTTGGGACCCGGAGGAAAAGGAAACTGCTCTTTATTGAAGTTTTGGGTACCACTGTCAGTGGCGGAACAGAACAAAAAACAAAAGATTCTCCACCCGGCCCTCCTCCGGGGAAGGAGTGGTGTCACCATCTCCTGAAGAGCAGGATCAAAGGCTCCGGGTCGCCCGTCTCAGGAACGCCGCCTGCCCTGGCGCTTCACGGCTTGGCAGGGGCGGAGGCGGGCTGCGCCGGTCTCCTGCGGCCAGCTCCATGCTGCGGCCGTAGTGCAGGCTGCTGTTGTGGCCGAGCTGGAGCGGAGGTGGAGGCAGCAGGAGGGCGCCCTCGGCGACGAGCAGGCGGAGGGGCTGCAGCCGGCGGTGGGTGGAGACAGCAGCGGACCGCCGGGCAGGATGTGACGAAACGCCCTCCGCTTGCTTCTGCGGCGGAGAACTGTTGGGCAAAGTCCTCCACCGCCGCCGAATAGGCCGGCCTGGGAGATCGGGAGTCCAGGAAGCGGTGCTTGTCGGACTCCCTCATATCCGCCAGGTCAGCCACAGGTGGCGCCCTGGACCACTAATGTGGACATCGTCTGACCCAGGGCCCGCTGCGTGACTTTCGCCGCCCTTAGTGCGAGGTCCGTCGCCAGCGCAGTTCCTGCAACACACCTGGGTCAGCATCACCCTCGTGCAGCTGTTTCAACGCCTTGGCCTGGTGGACCTGCAGGAGGGCCATGGCGTGCAGGGCGGAAGTGGCCTGTCCAGCAGCACCGTAAGCCTTGGCCGTTAGGGCGGACGAGAACACAGGCCCTGGACGGTGGCGTGGATTACCCTCCAGGCGGCAGCGCCTGCGGGCAAAGCTGCATGGCAATGGCGGCTCGACTGGGGGACCTCCACATACCCTTGGGCCACCCGCGTCGAGGTGGTGAGGACGGAGGAGGCACTAGGCCTGTTTCGGGCAGAAAAAGGTGCCTTCCACGACCTAGTCACCTCCTCATGCACTTCCGGGAAGAACGGAACCGGGCGGTTGCCGACGGCCTGCGCCCCAGGAACCAATCATCCAGCCTCGGCGCTCGGGAGAAGGCGGGCGCCTATAGTGCAGCCCGATGCTCTCAGCGGCCGGGAAAGCATAGCGGTCAGTTCTGGATCTGACTCGGCAACGCTACTCTTCCTGACGGAGGCAGCGCAGCGAATCGTCCTCTCAGAACCTAGCTCATCCCCGATGCAGTGATCGAAACCCGTCATCTGCTGGGGCACCGAATGAGATGCTGGGCCCGCCCTGTCCGAGGACCCGCATACTCATCCGGGAACCCCAGACGGTGCGATGTGCTCGAGGAGTGAGAGGCCAGCGGAGGCACTCGGCGGGGAAGCTCTCACTGTGATCCTCAAATCACCCTGGCCCTGAGCCGAGTAGTCCTCCGTCCGGAGGAACTAGAATGGGGCAGAGCAGGGGGATAACCCCACGTCTAGCGAGGAGGTATCTGGGCGCGCAACATCGCCATGGTCATGTTCCCACAATGAGAACATGACTCATCCTGGCGCTGCCTCAGCGTGCCTAAAGCCCAAGCACGAGGGGCAGCGATCGTGACCATCAGATGAAGTCAGGAACCGACCACATCCAGAAACGCACGAGCGGGAAGCCATCTTTAAAAAGACGCCCGTCGCTCGTGGAGCTCTTTTAGATTTGCTCTTTTAGTTTTTTGAAACTCTCTTTTAGCAGCGCTGAAGCGCCGAGGGGAGGTAGCAACGTGATCGCTGAAGAATTCAGCACTGGACAGCAACCTCCGCTGACGCGCCGTAACACCAACGCTGTAGTCTCGCTTTGCAGACACTCAGAGATTTGCAAGGCTCGGCTCCGAAGCGAAAAGCTGATGTGCGTTTGCACGCGCTCTCCTTTTATACCCGCACCGCGGGGCGGAGTGCGCGTGGCGAAACACGCACGCCAACTGTCATTGGCTTGTTTTGTTAACACTCGAAGGTGATTGGGCTCTCCGGCGAGATCCCATTAGTCAGTCACTCTGACGTTACGTCGAACGTGACTGACTGATAGGGAACCTTAATTTCTTTTCGACTGAAGAAAGAAATACATAAACATCTTGGATGACATGGGGGTGAGTCAATTATCAGGACATTTTAATTTGAAAGTGAACTAATCCTTTAATGGTTATCCATGTGTTGTTCATTTTTTTCTGTTGTCACATTCAGCGGTTTGAGAAGCACTGCCACCTACAGGTGAACTTCGGAACAGCAGCATATGAAATACCGAATTGTGTAAAAATATGATATCGTACCGTTTGAAATAATAGATACCGGTACTTTTCCAGTACCGGTATACCGCGCATCCCTAATGTACAATATGTGTAAAATGTGTTTTTTAACCTTAAACCGCATAAACACATTGCATTACTGCATAAAACTAAATGTCATAATAAGGGTTAAAATAAATTAGGCCAAACATGCCAGAATAAGCCACTGCAATAGTGATTTTGATTATTAAAAACCAGTCAGTGAATTTATTATTTTGGCCAGGCGGTGCACTCTTTTAACAAGAATTGTATTTCCACATTAAAAGAATGCTCTTTCCACATAACAAAAATGCTAAAAATGTTCTTGATTGCTTAAACAAATGATTCTTCCAGTCCAGACATCACCCTTTACTTTTGTTTTAATGTTTTCAGCAAATGGCTAAAACAAAACTTTCCTCATAAAGCATAGCTTTAACCATGTTCTCATTCAACACCCACATGCATTCATTCTAATTATCTTAAGCTATAAGCAAGTTAATATGTAATTATTTGTACTTCAAGTCGAAACTCACAATGTACAACGTTTCTATCTTATCAGTATGATGATAATAAATTGGTTATGGTGTTATGGTGTTGGTAGTTATGATATAGCTTGAATGATTATGTTTAATTTGATCAATTTAGACACAGACAATATTAATATTAGTTCCTGTCTGAATTGAAAACAAAATCAAGACAATTTTCTTCACACGCACCTTCAGCTTATTTTTATAAAGTCTTGAAAAACAGGTTTTGCATGTTATGTAGCTGACAGAGTAATATGCTCAGCAATGAGGATGCTGTCATTTGTTTCAGATGTATATAACAATATTTTGACAGCATATTCATTAAGTTAGAGCTGTAGGGTTGGTCATTGTACATTAATACCAATACAGCACCTGATAGGCTATATTACAGTTTACACATGATCTTACACATTTATCTGAAATCTGATCAATTCCAAGATTTATATAGACTTTTGTGTTGTTGTTGTTGATTTGATACAAATAATGGTTGCACTCATTTGCACTTACCTGTAATAGCAGAATTCTTACCTAATAAAGGTTTAGGCAAGGTTCAGGGTTTGTATTATAACAAGTGCATCGTATGGATAAGTGGAACAGGGGGCGTATTACATAAAGTTTTTTATCTTAGGTCTTAACTTAAGATATGATATGTTAAATTAGGATTTTTCGCAAATTCGTATTACAGAAGCAAATCTTAACTTGATTTGGGATTCTTATCCTATCTCACAAAATAGTATCTTATCTCTAGTTAGGAAATCTTAAATGGTATAATCAAGCTCGACAATCCACTCTCAGGTCTGTTACCAAGCAACCAACACTGCTGAGGAGGTAAACAAAATAATAGAAGCTACTTCACTTTGAAAATAGCCTTTAGCAAAAAAAAAACGTAAGGCATTAGTCACTTGCACCACAACCAGTAATACTCTGTGACACTTTCGTTGGTCTCTATAATGCTGTGCTAACTGTAATATGTTGTGCGGCAGTCTGTAATTATTTATAAGTGTTTTGTCATCAAAATATAACATCTTCAGGGTCCTCCAATAGTTTTTCTACCATTAAACATCTTAATTTTTCATTTTCAACTACTAATAAATGTAATACCCTTGTCAGACAGCACAGTTGTAAGCATTTTCTGTTTCTGTTAGCTTTCAAATAATTTTGAAGTTAGGACAGCTGTGGGGTTGTCCTAAAGTTAAGAGAGTTTTTAGTTTTTTTTTGTCAAGTTGGGAGGTTGCTGTAATACCCCTTTACTATCTGTAGTTAAGATAAGATAACACAACTAGGAAATGCTGTTCTGTAATAGCTTTTGTCCTAAATCTGGTCCCAACTGAAATTACCATGGTTACCAAACAGATAAGATTTTAAAGTTAGGATCTTTCTGTAATACGCAGACTGTAAAATAAAGTGCTACCCAAATAACAATACAATTTAATTAATAATAGTCTCCAAATAAAGGTTCATGCTTTCAAAACCAGACAGCTTAAGTAAAACATGCCTGGTATCATTTCTTGTATATGAAACTGCTTACTGTATTTCAATATTACTAGTATCATGTGTCATGTTATTTTTATCAGTTGTTGCTCTACCAGAATTCTGCATAATTGTATATAATATAATCATTTAATATTTTTAGATACTTTATAAAAAATTATATCTGGTGTCAGGATTTCTCATTTGAAAATGACATTTAGGAAAACAACCTACATTACTGTATTCCGTATAAAAGAAATGTGAGACCTTTGTGTACTTTACAATGATATCTCAGTCATTTGCTTTATCTAATATGTACTACAAATGATCAGTATATTTCTTACAGCATTTATTAATTTTTGTTAGTTAATAACAATTAAATTGTTCATTGATCAAATTCAAAGAGCATTAAGCAATATCAACAGATATTAAGATTGTTTACAAAATCATCAATGACTCAAATTACCCTGGTAACCGTCTCTTAATTTTACTTCCCTCTGGCAAGCGCTTGATGGCAAAAACTGAGAGACTTAGGAGGAGCTTCTTCCCCAGGCCATCAGGCTCCTAAACTCAAACAGTCTCATAACATCAACATGACTCCATTTAATAATCAGTAAGATATATGGATGGTGGAGAATAATGAATAAACTTGTTATAATAAACTTGTTCGCACATTCTTCTAGCACATACCTGCTTACATTATTATTTATTAAGTCTACAGTATGCTGTCCTGCACATTTTATTTTTGTGCACATTTTATTATATTTACACATTATAATATTTATATTTACACATTTTACACATTATATTTGTATTTTTTATTCTTATTTTTTACTTCATTTTTTCATACCTATATTTATGTATATTTTCTTGTGTTTGTGTTACATATAATTGCACTGTCCGTGGAGCAGACTTGACTTACATTTCACTGCTGGTTATATTCTGTATAATTGTGTATGTGATGAATAAAATCTTGAATCCTTGTTTTAAATGTATAAGTAAATGTTAAAATTAAAATTTTATAATAAATGGTGTCGAAAAGTATTAATTGTTTGTTAGTGTGAACTATGTAGTTAAAAACTGTTAACAAATTTGTCATGAATCCGGTTTATGAACTCACGTTCACTCAACACCTGCTCACCACATGGATTCTCACACCACATAGACTTTTACATGTCACTCCGGACTACAATTCCCATGATCCATTGCACAAACACAGCTGAAGGCACTGATTACACATACACAGCTGAATCAATTCAGACACGCTTTATAAGCCTTGTACTTCCTATTTCAGATCGCTGAGTATTGTCTAGCACTCTCCTAGTGTTAGCTACTTTATGAAGCCCTTCCGTCTGAGTCTGAGTCTGAGTCTGAGTCTGAGTCTGAGTCTGAGTCTGAGTCTGAGTCTGAGTCTGAGTCTCTTGAGTCTGAGTCTGTGTATCCCATTTTTTGCCTGATCTCTGGCAGCCCTGAAATGTATAGCCTGCCTTGGTTCTCTCTTTAGTCTTGTCATTTTGCACTCGGTTTGCTCCTGCTTGGATTAGTGTTCACGTTATCGGACTACCCCTCTTGTCAAGCCCGCTGGATATTGTTTCCTGATCTAAGACCCATGCTTGCTCTAGGATTACATGTATGCATTTAGCAGATGCTTTTATCCAAAGCGACTTACAGTGCATTCAGGTTATACATTTATTGTCAATATGTCAGGATTACTCTTGTGTCTTGCCCGTGTCATACCCATTTGCTGTTTTTTGACCCTGTTTGTGTTTTGACTACACTATCCGCTTGCCTCACGTCTCGTCGGCTCCGCTATAGAATACTCGGCAACATGAGGATCCAGCGGCTTTTCTAAATTCCCCATTCGAGTCATTTATATCTTGATCCTAGCCT
The DNA here is from genome assembly GCA_027564155.1 of Gymnocypris eckloni scoliostomus. Taxonomy (NCBI): domain Eukaryota; kingdom Metazoa; phylum Chordata; class Actinopteri; order Cypriniformes; family Cyprinidae; genus Gymnocypris; species Gymnocypris eckloni. The sequence goes on from CM050416.1 coordinate 28,877,174, forward strand.
GTGTATCTAGTTTATTGCCTGATCTCTGCCAGCCCTGAAGTTTATAGTCTGCCTTGGTTCTCTCTTTAGTCTTGTCGTTTTGCACTCTGTTTGCTCCTGCTTGGATTTGTGCTCACGTTATCGGTCAAGCCCTTTGGATATTGTTTTCTGATCTTAGACCCACGCTTGCCCTAGGATTACTCTTGTGTCTTGCCCATGCCATAACCGTTTGCTGTTGTTTAACCCTCTTTGTGTTTTGACTATGTACATTAATAAAAGCTTGCAATTGGATCTGCTCCTCTCACGCCTCGTCGGCCCTGTTACAAAATGCAACCTTCTTGTACTGTTTCTCAAAGAATTTAGTTTTCTCTAAATTTCATATATAACAGACAATCTGTGAAAGTAACATGCAGCATCAGCCATCCTATTGTGAGAGTTATTTTGAGTATTTTATATTGTGTGAAAACTGTTATATAAGTGGGATAATCTGGTTTATGTACTGTATGTGACATGCGCAGTAAATTGGCGCGATGACATGCGCAGTGGTTCTCATGTGAGACGGGGAACATTCGGGAAGTGTGTCAAGGTATGAAGACATGACGCGAGCTGTAAGTTATATTCCTACCTGAGTTCTGACAAATAAAAGGCAGTCGAGTTCCCGTTAATGTGTATGCCAGCATTATTTCGACGGACCCATTTTAAAGAGACTGGAGCTTCCTCCTATGGTCTACAGCCCTCTTACATTTTGGTGGCAGCGGTTTGGACGTGCACGGCGCGGAGTGAACTTTCTCTTCGGTGGGTACTGAATGCGATGGATGTGGCATCACGACGTTGGAAACTGATATTGAGCTCAAGATTTCAGCTTCCTGTTATTCGGAACGTCTGCTTTGCTTAGTTTCAACCGTGGACATATTTATTTCTGCGTTTTCACTGCAGTGTCTGATCACGGGATAACTGTTAAAGTAACAGAACGACGTGAACTTCATAGAGTAATCCTTGTTTAATTTAATGGACTTTTGGGGACATTTTATTATCGTGAGATACTGTGAGTTCTGAACTGTGAACTACAATGAGTGAAGCAGACTCAGCACGCGATTTGTCTGGCGCGAGCAACGTTACGTCACAGGCAGTGCAGCGCTTTAATGGACATTTTCCGCCTCTCTTTTTGGGTGACGGGAAAGAAGATTTTCTTCACTGGTGCAGACGATTTGAAGTGACCGTGGAGGCAAGCGCTGATTTTGACAACGCCAGGTTTGCAAAGTTTTTGCCAACTTGTCTTGGTGGTACTGCTTTTACCTACTGGGACAGTTTGCCTAGTGACATTAAGAAAGACTACAAACAAGTGAAAGAAAAAATAAAAGCTGTTTTTGGAAAACGAGCTTATCTGTCCACATTTCAAAGTTATGTTAATGCACGCACACGCCTGCCTGGTGAGGCTCTCCAAGTTTTCGCAGCAGAAATTAGCCATTTGGTGGATGAAGCTTTTCCCACATATGAGGCTAATGCAAAGAATGGAGAAAATTCAGATGATTTGTTGCTGGAATTGAACCTTATCTACAGCTCATACATGAACAGGGTTTAGATACACTGGATACTGCTCTTACGTTGGCTCTGCAGATTGAACAGGCACACCAAGCCAGCAAGGTACTGCTGCCATCTCAACCACAACAGTGCACTTCTTCAGCAGCAGGAATTTTTCCTGGATATACCCTCAACGTTCTTCCACAGACAGTACCTACCTCTCCCTGCTCCACGATGTCTACAGTCCTTCCTGCGGTTCACTCAGCTACATCAGGGACTTCATGAAACTTCAACGGACCCTGGAAAGTTTGACAGAGAGAGTGGATAACCTTCAACTTGAGTTTAGCAGACAGAGGTATGCTGGCAGACACACTTCTTCACCAGATCGAGAGCGTCGCAGTCTCACCCCAGATGATTCACGTGGGCGCACATCAGAACGTCACAGGTATGACAGACATTCATATACTGACTGTGACTCTTTTTATGAGCGAAGTAGACCATCATACAGAGATACGAGTGGCGATAAGGACTATTACAAAACACGCAGACATGAGGGCTATCGTGATCAAAGTCCTAGGATGTCATCGGAACATGGACAGCGCTTTAGAGCTCGGGACTCTCTGGATCATGCTCCTTGTGTGGACAGGGGTCGTGGCGACAGGTCATCAGACAGCTACTCAAAGTGGCGGAGTCATCGGTCTCCAAGTCCTGGTCACGTGCGTTTCCAGTCTCCTTCACGTGTTCATCAGCCCCAGGAAACTATCAGTTGACAATAATTGCCAACTACTGCTGACACCGGGCCCATTGGTAATGTTGTTGAACATCATGTGACTTCAGACTCTGGTCAGGCCGTGACACAAATGTGGCACTTGTCATCGAAGACATAGTAGTCCATGCATTCATCGACACTGGTGCTGATGTTTCTCTTATCAGTGAAGATTTCCGAATGTCTACCCCTACCTTGCGTCAAAGACCCTTGGTGAAACAGTTTATACCTCTGACATCCATTTCTGGGGACACTTTAGATTCAGTGGTTACATTGTCAGCGAATGTCACTCTGGGAAAGCATACAGTGTCACATTCATTTCAAGTGATCAGAAATTGCTCAAAAGCACTTGTACTTGGTTGGGACTTTTTGTCTATGCACAAAATTGTGATTAACATGCAGAACATGTCTTTTCAGCTAGGTGAGGACTCCATTTCCTTTGTGGGTGTAGATCAGCATTCCCTTAAGCTTGTTAATGTAACAGTGTGTACCACTACGGTTGTTCCTGCTCTGTCAGAGGCTGTAATCACTGCAAAACTTGCATCACCTCACACAGGTTTGCAGCCAAATGGTTACACAGGTGTGTTTGAGCCTTACTATCGTGAAGACTCCAAGATGGGATTTGCATGGACTGTGACAAAAGCAGATAAGGGTTTAATTTATGTGAAGGTGGTCAATCCCTCTGCAGATGACATCTCTGTACTGTGGTACTCCAATTGGTACTTTCCATTCCGTTTCTGAGAGTGATCAGGATGGTTTTGTGATACTTGAGAACAGTGTGAACAATGTAAATGCTCAAAATGTGTTGGTATCAAGTCAAGTGTCAATCCCCAAGTCACCTGTGCTGCCAGATCTCTCTAATACTGAGCTATCTGTGATGCAGCAAAAGAGTCTGACAGATATGCTAATCTTTTTCTGATGTTTTCAGTAAGCATGATCGGGACTACGGTAGAACCAGCTTGGTTACCCACAAAATCAGGACCACAGATGATACTCCCATTTCCCAGCGGCGACAGGACTTCTCCTGCTCTAAAGGCAGAAATTCACCGTCAGGTAGAAAAACTCAAAGCACAAGATATACTAGAGGATAGTGATAGTCCTTGGTCAAGTCCAGTAGTAATGGTTAGAAAGAAAGACAATACCTACAGATTTTGCGTTGACTATTAAATTGAATTCTGTAACCATTACTGATGCACACCCACTACCGCGAATAGACGATAGTCTTGATGCTTTGTCAGGGTCTCAGTATTTCTCTACCATGGACATGTCTTCTGGTTATTGGCAGGTAGAATTAGATCCAAATGACAGGAAAAAGACGGCATTTACCACAGGGGATGGCCTGTATCATTTCAAAGTGATGCCTATGGGCCTTAAAAACAGTCCGCCCACGTTTCAAAGGCTAATGGAGTTAGTCCTTAGAGGGTTGCATTGGACAAAGTGTGTCATTTATTTGGATGACATAATTTGTATGGGTAAAGATTTTGAGGATCACATGACAAATCTCACAGACATTTTGACCAGGTTCAGTGAAGCAGGTCTCAAGCTTAACCCTGCAAAGTGTCATTTTGCAAGGCTTCTGTGCATACATGGGTCATGTTGTCTCCAAAGATGGGCTGTCTCTTGATCCATCTCATAGCGAGAAAGTAAGAGATTGGCCAACTCCAAAATCAGCTACTGAGGTGCGAGCATTTTGGGTTTGTGTAGCTATTATAGGCGTTTCGCTCGAGACTATGCCTTTAAGGCTGAACTCCTGCACAGACTAACCCACAAAGACGTGCGTTTTGAATGGACCGATGAGTGTGCAGTAGCCTTTCAGCAACTAAAAGACGCTCTGACATCTTCGCCTGTCATGGCATTTCCTCATTTTGATCAGCCGTTTACATTGAGTACAGATGCATCTAATAAAGCTATTGGTGCTGTCCTGTCTCAAATTCAAGATTCAAGAAAGCGAGTGGTTGCATCGCTAGTCACGTACTTACCTCGACTGAACGAAAATGGTCCACTTACGACAAAGAACTGTGGGCAATAGTTTGGTCATTCAGACATTTTCGTCATTACTTGAGTAACTGCCCTTTTACAATTGTCACCGATCACAAACCTCTTGTTGGCTTGAGAAAACTGAACTTTGATATTGATCCCACAGGACGTAGAGGTCGGTGGGCTATGGAGCTGGATCCGTATGAATGGTTGATCATTCACAAAGATGGCAAGAGACATACTAATGCGGATGCCATGTCTCGTATTCCTGTAAATTCATCTACGACTCCGTCACCTCTCATACAACCAGTATCCATTCAAACAGATTACTTGCCTCCTACTTCTCAGACTGCTGATTTGGTTAGTGCCAATGTCACAGAGCGTCAGCCTACGGTGGAGTCACAAATTTGTCTGACCGAATGTGATACCGATGATGGTTTGTCTGAATCTACTGTGCAGATGCTGTGTACCTCTTTGGGTGATGAGGAAAAGGGCATTGCATACTATCAGAAAACCGATGCTTTGCTCTCACAGGTCTGTAGTTGGGTTGAAAATCAAAAGAGACCTAATCTTAGACAAGTAAAGGGGAAATTGAGACAGCTTTGGTGGCAGGTTCCCGTATGGTGTTGAAGGGTGGAGTCTTGTGTCGGATTTGTAGTGCTCCAGGTCAACCCCAAACTTATCAGGTGGTTCTTCCTGATGTTCTTATTCAGGACACATTACACTATTTGCATGGTGATGCCTTTTCTGGACACTACAGTGCTGAACGTACACTGAAGAGAGCTCAGAGTTTATGTTTTTGGCCAGGAATGAGAAGTGCCATTGAACAGCATTGTGAGTCATGTGAAGCTTGTGAATCTAGGAGAAAGCCTATTCCTCAGCGAAGGGCACCTCTCCAGTCTATTAGTGCTGTACGACCTTTTCAGTTTGTGTGTACTGATATCACAGAATTGCCGGTCACCAGCGGTAATAGGTATGTGTTGGTGGTGCAAGATCACTTTACTAAATATGTCAACGCATATCCTATGGTGGACCAAACAGCCAGTACAGTGGCACGGTTGTTGTGTGAACAATACATACCTGAACATGGTATTCCAGAGGAATTGTTCTCTGATCAGGGACGTCAGTATGAGTCAGAGATTTTGCAGGACATTTGTAAGAGATTGAACATCAGTAAAAAGAGAACTACCCCTTACCACCCTCGTGGTAACGGAATGGTAGAGCGGTTCAATAGAACATTAAAGGATCAGTTAGCGAAGGTTCTCTTTCATAGTGCTGGCGAATGGGACCAGTACTTATCTGCAGTTGTACTGTCATTTAACGCTACACCTCATTCTAGCACCGGGTACTCACCATTCTTTTTGGCCCATGGACGTGAACCTCGTTTACCAGCACACATGTATCTTGATTCTCCATCAGATGGAGCCGTGGACACTCCGCAGACTTATGGTTCAGCTCTAGTCAATCGTATGGAAACTGTGTTTCGAGAAGTGCTTGACACTAGTACAGATCAGAGGCTAAAGCGTGAGTACTACTTTAATAGGTATGAGAAATTTAGACCTTTTAAAGTGGGTGACCTGGTGTGGATGAATGATCCAACCACACAAAGAAGGAAACTTGAGCCAAAATGGACAGGACCATATCGGGTGGTCACGGTGGACATGGCTGGTGTTATTTACACTGTGTTGAATGTAAGAAATGTAAAGGCAGAACCTAAGGTAGTTCACTATGAACGTTTGAAGCCTTACCGGTCCAAGTGGACAGAGCCAGCACTTACTTCCACATGTGCTGGTCAAGATAAGAACAAAATTGTTCAGGATTTGAGACCACTATACACAGCTTTATCTGGGTCTCTCCCTTTGTCATCAGGAGAGCTGTGGGTTGGTGAAAATGAAGCTCCTGTACTCTCTTCTGTTCCTCGTGTACGAAGGCCTTCCGGTCGCATAGCGCAGGTTCCTCATGCTGTGCGGCAACCACCTCAATTGATTGAACATACCTCCTCAGTAGGTGGGAACCATGGGTCAAAATGTGTAGTCACTCGTTTAGGCCGTGTTAGTAAAAGGCCTAGGAAGTATTCTTGTTAAAAAAAAAAAAAGTGGGCATAACTGGTACTTTTGTTACTACTTGCAGTTTTACTGTGTTACTATGTAAGAACACTTATATTTTTCACATTATGTAATTTATTTTCTAGTCTGCCCAAAGATCTGTGATGTGAGAAAAAATAATAATAATACAAAGTGATAACATTTATTTTTGGTGCGATGGTTACAAACTGTTTGATATTGTTATGGCATGTTATATCTCTTATGTTAACCATGACATTTAAAAAAAAAAAAAAAGGAAGATTGAGAGAGATGTATTTGTTTATATTTGAAATGAGGACATTTCTTTCACAAAGGGGGGAAAAATGTGAGAGTTATTTTGAGTATTTTATATTGTGTGAAAACTGTTATATAAGTGGGATAATCTGGTTTATGTACTGTATGTGACATGCGCAGTAAATTGGCGCGATGACATGCGCAGTGGTTCTCATGTGAGACGGGGGAACATTCGCGGGAAGTGTGTCAAGGTATGAAGACATGACGCGAGCTGTAAGTTATATTCCTACCTGAGTTCTGACAAATAAAAGGCAGTCGAGTTCCCGTTAATGTGTATGCCAGCATTATTTCGACGGACCCATTTTAAAGAGACTGGAGCTTCCTCCTATGGTCTACAGCCCCTCTTACACTATTATTTACATTTAAATACATCAGGTTAAAAATGTCAATAAGATATTGACTGAAATGAACACATCTGAAAGTATTATTTTGTTAGACTCTTAAATGTATCCTTAATAATTTATCTTAGAAAAACTCTGTAAAACAAAACCGCCACAGAGGAAATGCCTGTGAGATCTGCTAACCATCCCTAAGGCAATTACAGAAAGCGTCAAACAGAGATGCAATGCTGAAATTCAGGTAATAATGTCCGTATTCAGGAACATGCTTTACATTTCAAATATGTGTCTGTGATGCTCCACCTGTGACAGCAGTGAAGAAAATTGCAACCCAGACTAAGCATTAACTGATTGAACTTTAACTGGAAGAAATCATCTGACTAGTTTAGTCGCACTCAAAAAGGAAGAAGGACTAGGCTTATCTATATCACTTATTTTTCAAATGATCTGGATTTGAACACATTAATGGCAACCATATGAACTGAACAAAGGACTAATAATAGGTAAGGGTGTGCAGCTGCTAAATGATCACAAATGTGTTTGTTATTTGTATTTGTCTCAGTATTGTCACACTGTTGAATTAGTACAAGTATGAAGATTCTTTTTTTGTTATATTCAGATTTAATAAAATCATGCCATTTTATAAACTGGCAGATTAATTACTAGCTGTTTTGAATATGTAACAGAGCTGTATGATGCTATTCTTACAAGTTACTTTTGTGAGATTTTGGGTTTCTCATTTTCTTCCTGAAAAACATCAGCAATTCAGGTATTAGGTTAGTGCCTCTTTAAATGCAATGAATGAATGTATTTTTGACACATTTTACTGGATGTGTGGTAAACTATGCAAAACTGGCTTTAGGCCTATTGATTTAAAAAATAGCATTCAGATGTCATCTTTGATCATTGTTTTCAAATGAAATTCCTGTGTGGAAATCTTTAACTTATTGTAAGATGTGAACTTTGTCATCTATATCTGGATGATAAACAACAACACTTCAATCATTGTGGGGGCATATGAATAACAAAAAAAGACTCAGAACACTTTAAGGCCCTTGTCTTTAAAAAAAACTTTGGAGCAAGAGTGGACATTTCTAAAAAGTGGATTTATATATATAAATGTGTATATATATATATATATATATATATATATATATGGCACCTCTTTGGCAATATTAACAATATTCAATATTAACAATATCCACACGGTATATTAACCTTTTTTAAACCCGTCTAACAATACACTTTACCCGTCTAACAATACACTTTGAATACACTTTCCTGTTTATCACAACAAATGGCCAAGCAAGTGCAGACACGCGATACAGTACGAGACCAAACGACATTTCAGCAAGTTTCAACACAGAAAAAATCTGAAAAGCAGGTGATGGTGATTTAGTGCAAAACTATGCAGAAATGTCATCATACATCATCTTTAACCATGTTCGTTTTTAGAAAGCACAAACAGTCATAATTCAGTCAAGTTGTCACAACCAAATAGCATATATTTATAAATGCATACAAACAATATCTAAAATTATCCACAGCACTATTTTTTCCTCAAAACTGGTTTATATGGAAAGCTCTCTATATTGTAAGGAATTGTTACTTGATGTTGTATTTTCTAAGAGCAGCAGTTGTCAACCAAGAGATTGCTTAAAATTATTAAAGAAGAACAAGAAGAATTAAAGCTGCAAGCAGCGATGGAAGGGACCTCGCACCCGGCACTGCCAACCGGTGGCTTCAGAATGACAGGGAACAGTGAGCAATATGCATTTAAAAAGGTAAATATAGAGGAATACGTCAAAGTCATTTATAAGTTCCAAACCTGCTGCCAGCTGGTGGCGCTATGTCCATAACTGAACATTGGCATTTAGATGTCTTCAAACCAGTACTATTATCAAACATATGAAATTTGGGGCAGATTGAACATTGCATGTTTAAGTTAGTGTAAAACAAGCAATTTCCTGTAGCCAGGTGGCGCTATGTCTATAACTAAACATTAGCACGTAGATGTCTTCAGGCCATGGCTCTTATCAACCATGTGAAGTTTGGGGCAGATCGGACATTTTATGGCTGAGTAACAACAGCTTCTATTCCCATGGCGAGATATCGAATTTTGTCACGCTGCCATGGACACGCCCATTAGCTCAAGCTCTTCGCAAATTAACATCACAAAGGCCTTTAGATTAGACTGAACTAAAAATTATGTTGATGTCATTACATTTCTAGGAGGAGTTAGTTGCAGAGTAAAACATATCACTTCCTGTTGCCAGCAGGTGGCGCTATGAAATTATATGAATGTGGTCACCTAGATCTCTTCAGGTCAGGAGTCTTATCAAACATGGGAATTTTGGTGCACATCGGACATTGCATGCCTGAGTTATAACAACTTCCTGTTTCATGGCAAAACATCGAAATTTGACAGGACGCCACGGACACGCCCTCCAATGAAAACTCTAGATCTTCGCAATTTAACGTCTCAAAGGGCTTTAGATTGCAATGACCAATTTTGGTGTTCATGCGAATAAATCTCTGGGAGGAGTTCGTTAAAGTATGACACCTGCAAATGGCAAAATGTCACTAAATATGACGAGAAAATTCAAAATAACCGACTTCCTGTTGGGTATTTCGTTCCAGGAGACTTTTGTAGGTATTGTTATGTTACATGAGTGTACCGATTTTCATACATGTACGTGAAACGAGCCTGAGGGCTCTCCGCTGAATCAGTATAGGTGGCGCTGTCGAGCCATTTTGCCACACCTACTTCTGAAACACATATTCAGATGTGTTCAGGCCTGGATTCTTATCGAACATGTGAAGTCTGGGGCAGATCGAACATTGTATGGCTGAGTTACAACAACATTTATTCCCATGGCGAGACATCGAAATTTGACAGGACGCCACGGACACGCCTCCCATGAAAACTCTAGATCTTCGCAATTTAACATCACAAAGGCCTTTAGATTAAACTGACCTAAATATTATGTTGATGTCATTAAATCTCTAGGAGGAGTTAGTTACAGAGTAAAACATGTCACTTCCTGTTGCCAGCAGGTGGCGCTATTACTATAACTGAATATGGTCACTTAGATCTCTTCAGGTCAGGATTCTAATCAAACATGTGAAGTTTGGTGTAGATCGGACATTGCATGCCTGAGATATAACAACTTCCTGTTTCATGGCGAAACATCGAAATTTGACAGGACGCCACGGACACGCCCTCCGATGAAAACTCTAGATCTTCGCAATTTAACGTCACAAAGGGCTTTAGATTACAATGACCAATTTTGGTGTTCATCCGAATAAATCTCTGGGAGGAGTTCGTTAAAGTATGACACCTGAAAATGGCAAAATGACACAAAATATGACGAGAAAATTCAAAATAACCGACTTCCTGTTGGGTTTCTGATTTTGTACCTAGAGACTTTTTGTAGGTATTGTTAAGTTACATGAGTGTACCGATTTTCGTACATGTACGTGAAACGAGCTCGATGAGCACTCCGCTGAATATTTATAGGTGGCGCTGTCGAGCCATTTTGCCACACCTACTTCTGAAACCCATATCAGACGTAAATTTTCACCAGTTCTGACGTGTGCAAAGTTTCCTGACTTTTCGAGCATGTTTAGGCCCTCTAAAATGCGATTAAGTTTGGAGAGGAAGAAGAATAATAATTAAAGCTGCAAGCAGCGATGGAAGGACCTCGCACCCAGCACCGCCGACCGGTGGCTTCAGAAAGAAAGGAACGGTGAGCAATATGCATTTAAAAGGTAAATATAGAGGAACGTGTCATAGTCATTTATATGTGTCAAACCTGCTGCCAGCTGGTGGCGCTATGTCCATAACTGAACATTAACATGTAGATGTCTTCAGTCTAGCACTTTTATCAAACAAATGAAGTTTGGTGCAGATTGAACATAGTATGTTTGAGTTAGTTTAAAGCCTGACACATCCTGTTGTCAACAGGTGGCGCTATGATTACATCTGAATATTGGCCTTTAGATGTCTTCAGGCCAGGAATCTTACCAAATATGTGAAGTTTGGTGCAGATTGGACAATGCATGTTTAAGTTGGGGTAAAACAAGTAATTCCTGTAGCCACCAGGTGGCGCTATGTCTATAACTAAACATTGGCATGTAGATGTCTTCAGACCAATACTTTTATCAAACATATGACGTTTGGTGCAGATTGAACATGGTATGTTTGAGTTAGTTTAAAGCATGATATATCCTGTTGTCAGCAGGTGGCGCTATGATTATATCTGATTTTTGGCCTTTAAGTGTTTTCAGGCCAGGACTCTTACCAAATATGTGAAGTTTGGTGCAGATTGGACATTGCATGTTTAAGATAGTGTAAAGAAGACATTTCCTGTTGCCAGCAGGTGGCGCTATGATTATATCTGATTTATGGCCTTTAGGTGTTTTCAGGTCAGGACTCTTACCAAATATGTGAAGTTTGGTGCAGATTGGACATTGCATGTTTAAGATAGTGTAAAAGAAGACATTTCCTGTTGCCAGCAGGTGGCGCTATGATTATATCTGATTTTTGGCCTTTAAGTGTTTTCAGGCCATGACTCTTACCAAATATGTGAAGTTTGGTGCAGATTGGACATTGCATGTTTAAGTTAGTGTAAAACAAGTAATTTTCTGTTGCCACCAGGTGGCGCTATGTCTATAACTAAACATTGGCATGTAGATGTCTTCAGGCCATGGCCCTTATCAAACGATGTGAAGTTTGGGGCAGATCGGACATTTTATGGCTGAGTAACAACAGCGTCTATTCCCATGGCGAGACATCGAATTTTGTCACGCCGCCATGGACACGCCCTTTAGCGAAAACTCAAGCTCTTCGCAATATAACATCACAAAGGCCTTTAGATTAGACTGACCTAAATAATATATTGATGTCATTAAATCTCTAGGGGGAGTTAGTTATAGAGTAAAACATATCACTTCCTGTTGCCAGCAGGTGGCGCTATGAATTTATATGAATTTGGTCACTTAGATCTCTTCAGGTCAGGAGTCTTACCAAATATGTGAAGTTTGGTGCAGATTGGACATTGCATGTTTAAGTTAGTGTAAATCAAGTCATTTCCTGTTGCCAGCAGGTGGCGCTAATTATAATGGAATATTTGTATTTAGATGTGTTCAGGCCTGGATTCTTATCGAACATGTGAAGTCTGGGGCAGATCGGTTATTGTATGGCTGAGTTAAAACAACTTTTATTCCCATGGCGAGACATCGAAATTTGTGATGCCGCCATGGACACGCCCTTTAACGAAAACTCTAGATCTTCGCAATTTAACATCACAAAGGCTTTTAGATTAAACTGACCTATATATTATGTTGATGTCATTAAAACTCTAGGAGGAGTTAGTTACAGAGTAAAACATGTCACTTCCTATTGCCAGCAGGTGGCGCTATGACTATAACTGAATATGGTCACTTAGATCTCTTCAGGTCAGGATTCTTATCAAACATGTGAAGTTTGGTGTAGATCGGACATAGCATGCCTGAGATATAACAACTTCCTGTTTCATGGCGAAACATCAAAATTTGACAGGACGCCACGGACACGCCCCGATGAAAACTCTAGATCTTCGCAATTTAACGTCACAAAGGGCTTTAGATTACAATGACCAATTTTGGTGTTCATCTGAATAAATCTCTGGGAGGAGTTCGTTAAAGTATGACACCTGAAAATGGCAAAAATGACACAAAATATGACGAGAAAATTCAAAATAGCCGACTTCCTGTTGGGTTTCTGATTTCGTACCTGGAGACTTTTTTGTAGGTATTGTTAAGTTACATGAGTGTACCGATTTTCGTATATGTACGTGAAACGTAGCTCGAGGCGCACTCCGCTGAATATTTATAGGTGGCGCTGTCGAGCCATTTTGCCACACCTACTTCTGAAACACATATTCAGATGTGTTCAGGCCTGGATTCTTATCGAACATGTGAAGTCTGGGGCAGATCGAACATTGTATGGCTGAGTTACAACAACATTTATTCCCATGGCGAGACATCGAAATTTGACAGGACGCCACGGACACGCCCTCCCATGAAAACTCTAGATCTTCGCAATTTAACATCACAAAGGCCTTTAGGTTAGACTGACCTAAATATTATGTTGATGTCATTAAATTTGTAGGAGGAGTTAGTTACAGAGTAAAACATGTCACTTCCTGTTGCCAGCAGGTGGCGCTATTACTATAACTGAATATGGTCATGTAGATCTCTTCATATCAGGAGTCTTATCAAACATGTGAAGTTTGGTGCAGATCGGACATAGCATGCCTGAGTTATAACAACTTCCTGTTTCATGGCGAAACATCGAAATTTGAGAGGACGCCACGGACACGCCTCCGATGAAAACTCTAGATCTTCGCAATTTAACGTCACAAAGGGCTTTAGATTGCAATGACCAATTTTGGTGTTCATCCGATTAAATCTCTGGGAGGAGTTCGTTAAAGTATGACACCTGCAAATGGCAAAATGTCACTAAATAGGATGAGAAATTCAAAATAACCGACTTCCTGTTGGGTTTCGGATTTCGTCCAGGAGACTTTTTGTAGGTATTGTTATGTTACATGAGTGTACCGATTTTCACATGTACGTGAAACGTAGCTCGAGGCGCACTCTGCTGAATATTTATAGGTGGCGCTGTCGAGCCATTTTGCCACACCTACTCCTGAAACCCATATCAGACGAATTTTCACCAGTTCTGATGCGTGTGCAAAGTTTCCTGACTTTTCGAGCATGTTTAGGCCCTCTAAATGCGATTAAATTTTGACAAGAAGAAGAAGAGAATAATAAGAATAATAAACGGAGCAGATTCAATAGGGTCCTCAAGACCATCGGTGCTCGGTCCCTAATTAAAGCTGCAAGCAGCGATGGAAGGACCTCGCACTCAGCACCGCCAACCGGTGGCTTCAGAAAGACAGGAACGGTGAGCAATATGCATTTAAAAGGTAAATATAGAGGAATGTGTCATAGTCATTTATATGTGTCAAACCTGCTGCCAGCTGGTGGCGCTATGTCCATAACTGAACATTGGCATGTAGATGTCTTCATCCAGTACTTTTAAAAACATGTGAAGTTTGGTGCAGATTAGACATTGCATGTTTAAGTTCATGTAAAACAAGTAATTTCCTGTTGCCAGCAGGTGGCGCTATGACTATAACTGAATATTGGTCACTTTAGATGTCTTCAGGCCAGGATTCTTATCAAATATGTGAAGTTTGGTGCAGATTGGACAATGCATGTTTAAGTTGGTGTAAAACAAGTAATTTCCTGTAGCCACCAGGTGGCGCTATGTCTATAACTAAACATTGGCATGTAGATGTCTTCAGACCAATACTTTTATCAAACATATGAAGTTTGGTGCAGATTGAACATGGTATGTTTGAGTTAGTGTAAAGCATGATATATCCTGTTGTCAGCAGGTGGCGCTATGATTATATCAGATTTTTGGCCTTTAGGTGTTTTCAGGACAGAACTCTTACTAAATATGTGAAGTTTGGTGCAGATTGGACATTGCATGTTTAAGATAGTGTAAAAGAAGTCATTTCCTGTTGCCAGCAGGTGGCGCTCTAATTATAATTAAATATTCATATTTAGATGTGTTCAGGCCTGGATTCTTATCGAACGTGTGAAGTCTGGGGCAGATCGGACATTGTATGGCTGAGTTACAACAACTTTTATTCCCATGGCGAGACATCGAAATTTGTGATGCCGCCATGGACACGCCCTTTAACGAAAACTCTAGATCTTCGCAATTTAACATCACAAAGGCCTTTAGGTTAGACTGACCTAAATATTATGTTGATGTCATTAAATCTCTAGGAGGAGTTAGTTACAGAGTAAAACATGTCACTTCCTGTTGCCAGCAGGTGGCGCTATGACTATAACTGAATATGGTCACTTAGATCTCTTCAGGTCAGGATTCTTATCAAACATGTGAAGTTTGGTGTAGATCGGACATAGCATGCCTGAGATATAACAACTTCCTGTTTCATGGCGAAACATCAAAATTTGACAGGACGTCACGGACACGCCCTCCGATGAAAACTCTAGATCTTCGCAATTTAACGTCACAAAGGGCTTTAGATTACACTGACCAATTTTGGTGTTCATCCGAATAAATCTCTGGGAGGAGTTCGTTAAAGTATGACACCTGAAAATGGCAAAAATGACACAAAATATGACGAGAAAATTCTAAATAGCCGACTTCCTGTTGGGTTTCTGATTTCGTACCTGGAGACTTTTTTGTAGGTATTGTTAAGTTACATAAGTGTACCGATTTTCGTACATGTACGTGAAACGTAGCTCGAGGCGCACTCCGCTGAATATTTATAGGTGGCGCTGTCGAGCCATTTTGCCACACCTACTTCTGAAACCCATATCAGGACGTGAAATTTTCACCAGTTCTGACGTGCAGCAAAGTTTCCTGACTTTTCGAGCATGTTTAGGCCCTCTAAAATGCGATTAAGTTTGGAGAAGAAGAAGAAGAAGAAGAAGAAGAAGAAGAATAATAAGAATAATAAACGGAGCAGATTCAATAGGGTCCTCGCACCATCGGTGCTCGGTCCCTAATTAAAGCTGCAAGCAGCGATGGAAGGGACCTCGCACCCGGCACCGCCGACCGGTGGCTTCAGAAAGACAGGGAACGGTGAGCAATATGCATTTAAAAAGGCAAATATAGAGGAATACGTCAAAGTCATTTATAAGTGCCAAACCTGCTGCCAGCTGGTGGCGCTATGTCCATAACTGAACATTGGCATTTAGATGTCTTCAAACCAGTACTATTATCAAACATATGAAATTTGGTGCAGATTGAACATGGTATGTTTGAGTTAGTGTAAAGCCTGGCATATCCTGTTGTCAACAGGTGGCGCTATGATTACATCTGAATATTGCCATTTAGATGTCTTCAGGCCAGGACTCTCACCAAATATGTGAAGTTTGGTGCAGATTGGACATTGCATGTTTAAGTTAGTGTAAAACAAGTAATTTTCTGTTGCCACCAGGTGGCGCTATGTCTATAACTAAACATTGGCATGTAGATGTCTTCAGGCCATGGCCCTTATCAAACGTGTGAAGTTTGGGGCAGATCGGACATTTTATGGCTGAGTAACAACAGCTTCTATTCCCATGGCGAGACATCGAATTTTGTCACGCCGCCATGGACACGCCCTTTAGCGAAAACTCAAGCTCTTCGCAATATAACATCACAAAGGCCTTTAGATTAGACTGACCTAAATAATATATTGATGTCATTAAATCTCTAGGGGAGTTAGTTATAGAGTAAAACATATCACTTCCTGTTGCCAGCAGGTGGCGCTATGAATTTATATGAATTTGGTCACTTAGATCTCTTCAGGTCAGGAGTCTTACCAAATATGTGAAGTTTGGTGCAGATTGGACATTGCATGTTTAAGTTAGTGTAAATCAAGTCATTTCCTGTTGCCAGCAGGTGGCGCTCTAATTATAATGGAATATTTGTATTTAGATGTGTTCAGGCCTGAATTCTTATCGAGCGTGTGAAGTCTGGGGATCGGTTATTGTATGGCTGAGTTAAAACAACTTTTATTCCCATGGCGAGACATCGAAATTTGTGATGCCGCCATGGACACGCCCTTTAACGAAAACTCTAGATCTTCGCAATTTAACATCACAAAGGCTTTTAGATTAAACTGACCTATATATTATGTTGATGTCATTAAAACTCTAGGAGGAGTTAGTTACAGAGTAAAACATGTCACTTCCTATTGCCAGCAGGTGGCGCTATGACTATAACTGAATATGGTCACTTAGATCTCTTCATATCAGGAGTCTTATCAAACATGTGAAGTTTGGTGTAGATCGGACATAGCATGCCTGAGATATAACAACTTCCTGTTTCATGGCGAAACATCAAAATTTGACAGGACGCCACGGACACACCCTCCGGTGAAAACTCTAGATCTTCGCAATTTAACGTCACAAAGGGCTTTAGATTACAATGACCAATTTTGGTGTTCATCTGAATAAATCTCTGGGAGGAGTTCGTTAAAGTATGACACCTGAAAATGGCAAAAATGACACAAAATATGACGAGAAAATTCAAAATAGCCGACTTCCTGTTGGGTTTCTGATTTCGTACCTGGAGACTTTTTTGTAGGTATTGTTAAGTTACATAAGTGTACCGATTTTCGTACATGTACGTGAAACGTAGCTCGAGGCGCACTCCGCTGAATATTTATAGGTGGCGCTGTCGAGCCATTTTGCCACACCTACTCCTGAAACCCATATCAGACGTAAATTTTCACCAGTTCTGATGCGTGTGCAAAGTTTCCTGACTTTTCGAGCATGTTTAGGCCCTCTAAAATGCGATTAAGTTTGGAGAAGAAGAATAATAATAATAATAATAATAAACGGAGCAGATTCAATAGGGTCCTCTGCACCATCGGTGCTCGGTCCCTAATTAAAGCTGCAAGCAGCGATGGAAGGGACCTCGCACCCAGCACCGCCAACCGAATGACAGGAACAGTGAGCAATATGCATTTAAAAGGTAAATATAGAGGAATACGTCAAAGTCATTTATAAGTTCCAAACCTGCTGCCAGCTGGTGGCGCAATGTCCATAACTGAACATTGGCATTTAGATGTCTTCAAACCAGTACTATTATCAAACATATGAAATTTGGGGCAGATTGAACATTGCATGTTTAAGTTAGTGTAAAACAAGCAATTTCCTGTAGCCAGCAGGTGGCGCTATGTCTATAACTAAACATTAGCACGTAGATGTCTTCAGGCCATGGCTCTTATCAACCATGTGAAGTTTGGGGCAGATCGGACATTTTATGGCTGAGTAACAACAGCTTCTATTCCCATGGCGAGATATCGAATTTTGTCACGCTGCCATGGACACGCCCATTAGCTCAAGCTCTTCGCAAATTAACATCACAAAGGCCTTTAGATTAGACTGAACTAAAAATTATGTTGATGTCATTACATTTCTAGGAGGAGTTAGTTGCAGAGTAAAACATATCACTTCCTGTTGCCAGCAGGTGGCGCTATGAAATTATATGAATGTGGTCACCTAGATCTCTTCAGGTCAGGAGTCTTATCAAACATGGGAATTTTGGTGCACATCGGACATTGCATGCCTGAGTTATAACAACTTCCTGTTTCATGGCAAAACATCGAAATTTGACAGGACGCCACGGACACGCCCTCAATGAAAACTCTAGATCTTCGCAATTTAACGTCTCAAAGGGCTTTAGATTGCAATGACCAATTTTGGTGTTCATGCGAATAAATCTCTGGGAGGAGTTCGTTAAAGTATGACACCTGCAAATGGCAAAAATGTCACTAAATATGACGAGAAAATTCAAAATAACCGACTTCCTGTTGGGTTTCGGATTTCGTTCAGGAGACTTTTTGTAGGTATTGTTATGTTACATGAGTGTACCGATTTTCATACATGTACGTGAAACGTAGCCTGAGGGCTCTCCGCTGAATCAGTATAGGTGGCGCTGTCGAGCCATTTTGCCACCTACTTCTGAAACACATATTCAGATGTGTTCAGGCCTGGATTCTTATCGAACATGTGAAGTCTGGGGCAGATCGAACATTGTATGGCTGAGTTACAACAACATTTATTCCCATGGCGAGACATCGAAATTTGACAGGACGCCACGGACACGCCCTCCATGAAAACTCTAGATCTTCGCAATTTAACATCACAAAGGCCTTTAGGTTAGACTGACCTAAATATTATGTTGATGTCATTAAATTTGTAGGAGGAGTTAGTTACAGAGTAAAACATGTCACTTCCTGTTGCCAGCAGGTGGCGCTATTACTATAACTGAATATGGTCATGTAGATCTCTTCATATCAGGAGTCTTATCAAACATGTGAAGTTTGGTGCAGATCGGAGATAGCATGCCTGAGTTATAACAACTTCCTGTTTCATGGCGAAACATCGAAATTTGAGAGGACGCCACGGACACGCCCTCGATGAAAACTCTAGATCTTCGCAATTTAACGTCACAAAGGGCTTTAGATTGCAATGACCAATTTTGGTGTTCATCCGATTAAATCTCTGGGAGGAGTTCGTTAAAGTATGACACCTGCAAATGGCAAAATGTCACTAAATATGACGAGAAAATTCAAAATAACCAACTTCCTGTTGGGTTTCGGATTTCGTTCAGGAGACTTTTGTAGGTATTGTTATGTTACATGAGTGTACCGATTTTCATACATGTACGTGAAAGCGTGGCTCGAGGCGCACTCTGCTGAATATTTATAGGTGGCGCTGTCGAGCCATTTTGCCACACCTACTCCTGAAACCCATATCAGACGTAAATTTTCACCAGTTCTGATGCGTGTGCAAAGTTTCCTGACTTTTCGAGCATGTTTAGGCCCTCTAAAATGCGATTAAGTTTGGAGAAGAAGAATAATAATAATAATTAAAGCTGCAAGCAGCGATGGAAGGACCTACGCCCAGCACCGCCAACCGGTGGCTTCAGAAAGACAGGGAACGGTGAGCAATATGCATTTAAAAAGGTAAATATAGAGGAATGTGTCATAGTCATTTATATGTGCCAAACCTGCTGCCAGCTGGTGGCGCTATGTCCATAACTGAACATCAACATGTAGATGTCTTCAGTCTAGCACTTTTATCAAACATATGAAGTTTGGTGCAGATTGAACATAGTATGTTTGAGTTAGTGTAAAGCCTGACACATCCTGTTGTCAACAGGTGGCGCTATGATTACATCTGAATATTGGCCTTTAGATGTCTTCAGGCCAGGAATCTTACCAAATATGTGAAGTTTGGTTCAGATTGGACAATGCATGTTTAAGTTGGTGTAAAACAAGTAATTTCCTGTAGCCACCAGGTGGCGCTATGTCTATAACTAAACATTGGCATGTAGATGTCTTCAGACCAATACTTTTATCAAACATATGAAGTTTGGTGCAGATTGAACATGGTATGTTTGAGTTAGTGTAAAGCATGATATATCCTGTTGTCAGCAGGTGGCGCTATGATTATATCTGATTTTTGGCCTTTAGGTGTTTTCAGGCCAGGACTCTTACCAAATATGTGAAGTTTGGTGCAGATTGAACATTGCATGTTTAAGCTAATGTAAAACAAGTAATTTCCTGTTGCCAGCAGGTGGCACTCTAATTATAATGAAATATATTTAGATGTGTTCAGGCCTGGATTCTTATCGAACTGTGAAGTCTGGGGCAGATCGGTTATTGCATGGCTGAGTTACAACAACTTTTATTCCCATGGCGAGACATCGAAATTTGTGATGCCGCCATGGACACGCCCTTAACGAAAACTCTAGATCTTCGCAATTTAACATCACAAAGGCCTTTAGGTTAGACTGACCTAAATAGTATGTTTATGTCATTAAATCTCTAGGAGGAGTTAGTTACAGAGTAAAACATGTCACTTCCTGTTGTCAGCAGGTGGCGCTATGACTATAACTGAATATGGTCACTTAGATATCTTCAGGTCAGGATTCTTATCAAACATGAAGTTTGGTGTAGATCGGACATAGCATGCCTGAGATATAACAACTTCCTGTTTCATGGCGAAACATCAAAATTTGACAGGACGCCACGGACACGCCCTCCGATGAAAACTCTAGATCTTCGCAATTTAACGTCACAAAGGGCTTTAGATTACACTGACCAATTTTGGTGTTCATCTGAATAAATCTCTGGGAGGAGTTCGTTAAAGTATGACACCTGAAAATGGCAAAATGACACAAAATATGACGAGAAAATTCAAAATAGCCGACTTCCTGTTGGGTTTCTGATTTCGTACCTAGAGACTTTTGTAGGTATTGTTAAGTTACATAAGTGTACCGATTTTTACATGTTGAACGTAGCTCGAGGCGCACTCCGCTGAATATTTATAGGTGGCGCTGTCGAGCCATTTTGCCACACCTACTTCTGAAACCCATATCAGACGTAAATTTTCACCAGTTCTGACGCGTGTGCAAAGTTTCCTGACTTTTCGAGCATGTTTAGGCCCTCTAAAATGCGATTAAGTTTGGAGAAGAAGAAGAAGAAGAAGAAGAATAATAAGAATAATAAACGGAGCAGATTCAATAGGGTCCTCGCACCATCGGTGCTCGGTCCCTAATTAAAGCTGCAAGCAGCGATGGAAGGGACCTCGCACCCGGCACCGCCAACCGGTGGCTTCAGAATGACAGGGAACAGTGAGCAATATGCATTTAAAAAGGTAAATATAGAGGAATACGTCAAAGTCATTTATAAGTTCCAAACCTGCTGCCAGCTGGTGGCGCTATGTCCATAACTGAACATTGGCATTTAGATGTCTTCAAACCAGTACTATTATCAAACATATGAAATTTGGTGCAGATTGAACATTGCATGTTTAAGTTAGTGTAAAACAAGCAATTTCCTGTAGCCAGCAGGTGGCGCTATGTCTATAACTAAACATTAGCATTTAGATGTCTTCAGGCCATGGCTCTTATCAACCATGTGAAGTTTGGGGCAGATCGGACATTTTATGGCTGAGTAACAACAGCTTCTATTCCCATGGCGAGATATCGAATTTTGTCACGCTGCCATGGACACGCCCATTAGCTCAAGCTCTTCGCAAATTAACATCACAAAGGCCTTTAGATTAGACTGAACTAAAAATTATGTTGATGTCATTACATTTCTAGGAGGAGTTAGTTGCAGAGTAAAACATATCACTTCCTGTTGCCAGCAGGTGGCGCTATGAAATTATATGAATGTGGTCACCTAGATCTCTTCAGGTCAGGAGTCTTATCAAACATGGGAATTTTGGTGCACATCGGACATTGCATGCCTGAGTTATAACAACTTCCTGTTTCATGGCGAAACATCGAAATTTGACAGGGCGCCACGGACACGCCCTCCAATGAAAACTCTAGATCTTCGCAATTTAACGTCTCAAAGGGCTTTAGATTGCAATGACCAATTTTGGTGTTCATGCGAATAAATCTCTGGGAGGAGTTCGTTAAAGTATGACACCTGCAAATGGCAAAAATGTCACTAAATATGACGAAAATTCAAAATAACCGACTTCCTGTTGGGTTTCGGATTTCGTTCAGGAGACTTTTGTAGGTATTGTTATGTTACATGAGTGTACCGATTTTCATACATGTCGTGAAAGCGTAGCCTGAGGGCTCTCCGCTGAATCAGTATAGGTGGCGCTGTCGAGCCATTTTGCCACCTACTTCTGAAACACATATTCAGATGTGTTCAGGCCTGGATTCTTATCGAACATGTGAAGTCTGGGGCAGATCGAACATTGTATGGCTGAGTTACAACAACATTTATTCCCATGGCGAGACATCGAAATTTGACAGGGCGCCACGGACACGCCCTCCCATGAAAACTCTAGATCTTCGCAATTTAACATCACAAAGGCCTTTAGGTTAGACTGACCTAAATATTATGTTGATGTCATTAAATTTGTAGGAGGAGTTAGTTACAGAGTAAAACATGTCACTTCCTGTTGCCAGCAGGTGGCGCTATTACTATAACTGAATATGGTCATGTAGATCTCTTCATATCAGGAGTCTTATCAAACATGTGAAGTTTGGTGCAGATCGGACATAGCATGCCTGAGTTATAACAACTTCCTGTTTCATGGCGAAACATCGAAATTTGAGAGGACGCCACGGACACGCCCTCCGATGAAAACTCTAGATCTTCGCAATTTAACGTCACAAAGGGCTTTAGATTGCAATGACCAATTTTGGTGTTCATCCGATTAAATCTCTGGGAGGAGTTCGTTAAAGTATGACACCTGCAAATGGCAAAATGTCACTAAATATGACGAGAAAATTCAAAATAACCGACTTCCTGTTAGGTTTTGGATTTCGTTCAGGAGACTTTTTGTAGGTATTGTTATGTTACATGAGTGTACCGATTTTCATACATGTACGTGAAACGTAGCTCGAGGCGCACTCTGCTGAATATTTATAGGTGGCGCTGTCGAGCCATTTTGCCACACCTACTCCTGAAACCCATATCAGACGTAAATTTTCACCAGTTCTGATGCGTGTGCAAAGTTTCCTGACTTTTCGAGCATGTTTAGGCCCTCTAAAATGCGATTAAGTTTGGAGAAGAAGAATAATAATAATAATTAAAGCTGCAAGCAGCGATGGAAGGGACCTCGCACCCAGCACCGCCAACCGGTGGCTTCAGAAAGACAGGGAACGGTGAGCAATATGCATTTAAAAAGGTAAATATAGAGGAATGTGTAATAGTCATTTATATGCGTCAAACCTGCTGCCAGCTGGTGGCGCTATGTCTATAACTGAACATTAACATGTAGATGTCTTCAGTCTAGCACTTTTATCAAACATATGAAGTTTGGTGCAGATTGAACATAGTATGTTTGAGTTAGTGTAAAGCCTGACACATCCTGTTGTCAACAGGTGGCGCTATGATTACATCTGAATATTGGCCTTTAGATGTCTTCAGGCCAGGAATCTTACCAAATGTGTGAAGTTTGGTGCAGATTGGACAATGCATGTTTAAGTTGGTGTAAAACAAGTAATTTCCTGTAGCCACCAGGTGGCGCTATGTCTATAACTAAACATTGGCATGTAGATGTCTTCAGACCAATACTTTTATCAAACATATGAAGTTTGATGCAGATTGAACATGGTATGTTTGAGATAGTGTAAAGCATGATATATCCTGTTGTCAGCAGGTGGCGCTATGATTATATCTGAATTTTGGCCTTTAGATATCTTCAGGTCAGGCTCTTACCAAATACGTGAATTTTGGTGCAGATTGGACATTGAATGCTTAAGTTAGTTTAAAAGAAGTAATTTTGCTGTTGCCAGCAGGTGGCGCTATATCTTTAACTGAACATTGGCACTTAGATATCTTCAGACCAATATTTTTATTAAAAGTGTGAAGTTTGGTGCATATTGGACATTGCATGTTTAAGATAGTGTAAAGAGTCATTTCCTGTTGCCAGCAGGTGGCGCTCTATATATAATGAAAATATTCGTATTTAGATGTGTTCAGGTCTGGATTCTTATCGAGCGTGTGAAGTCTGGAGCAGATCGGACATTGTATGGCTGAGTTACAACAACTTTTATTCACATGGCGAGACATCAAAATTTGTGATGCCGCCATGGACACGCCTTTAACGAAAACTCTAGATCTTCGCAATTTAACATCAAAAGGCCTTTAGGTTAGACTGACCTAAATATTATGTTGATGTCATTAAATCTCTAGGAGGAGTTAGTTACAGAGTAAAACATGTCACTTCCTGTTGCCAGCAGGTGGCGCTATGACTATAACTGAATATGGTCACTTAGATCTCTTCAGGTCAGGATTCTTATCAAACATATGAAGTTTGGTGTAGATCGGACATAGCATGCCTGAGATATAACAACTTCCTGTTTCATGGCGAAACATCAAAATTTGACAGGACGCCACGGACACGCCCTCCAATGAAAACTCTAGATCTTCGCAATTTAACGTCACAAAAGGCTTTAGATTACAATGACCAATTTTGGTGTTCATCCGAATAAATCTCTGGGAGGAGTTCGTTAAAGTATGACACCTGAAAATGGCAAAAATGACACAAAATATGACGAGAAAATTCAAAATAGCCGACTTCCTGTTGGGTTTCTGATTTCGTACCCAGAGACTTTTTTGTAGGTATTGTTAAGTTACATAAGTGTACCGATTTTCGTACATGTACGTGAAACGTAGCTCGAGGTGCACTCCGCTGAATATTTATAGGTGGCGCTGTCGAGCCATTTTGCCACACCTACTTCTGAATCCCATATCAGACGTAAATTTTCACCAGTTCTGGGCGTGTGCAAAGTTTCCTGACTTTTCGAGCATGTTTAGGCCCTCTAAAATGCGATTAAGTTTGGAGAAGAAGAAGAAGAAGAAGAAGAAGAAGAAGAATAATAAGAATAATAAACGGAGCAGATTCAATAGGGTCCTCGCACCATCGGTGCTCGGTCCCTAATTAAAGCTGCAAGCAGCGATGGAAGGGACCTCGCACCGCCGACCGGTGGCTTCAGAAAGAAAGGAGCGGTGAGCAATATGCATTTAAAAAGGTAAATATAGAGGAACGTGTCATAGTCATTTATATGTGTCAAACCTGCTGCCAGCTGGTGGCGCTATGTCCATAACTGAACATTAACATGTAGATGTCTTCAGTCTAGCACTTTTATCAAACAAATGAAGTTTGGTGCAGATTGAACATAGTATGTTTGAGTTAGTGTAAAGCCTGACACATCCTGTTGTCAACAGGTGGCGCTATGATTACATCTGAATATTGGCCTTTAGATGTCTTCAGGCCAGGAATCTTACCAAATATGTGAAGTTTGGTGCAGATTGGACAATGCATGTTTAAGTTGGTGTAAAACAAGTAGTTTCCTGTAGCCACCAGGTGGCGCTATGTCTATAACTAAACATTGGCATGTAGATGTCTTCAGACCAATACTTTTATCAAACATATGAAGTTTGGTGCAGATTGAACATGGTATGTTTGAGTTAGTGTAAAGCATGATATATCCTGTTGTCAGCAGGTGGCGCTCTAATTATAATGAAATATTCGTATTTAGATGTGTTCAGGCCTGGATTCTTATCGAACGTGTGAAGTCTGGGGCAGATCGGACATTGTATGGCTGAGTTACAACAACTTTTATTCCCATGGCGAGACATCGAAATTTGTGATGCCGCCATGGACACGCCCTTTAACGAAAATTCTAGATCTTCGCAATTTAACATCACAAAGGCCTTTAGGTTAGACTGACCTAAATATTATGTTTATGTCATTAAATTTCTAGGAGGAGTTAGTTACAGAGTAAAACATGTCACTTCCTGTTGCCAGCAGGTGGCGCTATGACTATAACTGAATATGGTCACTTAGATCTCTTCAGGTCAGGATTCTTATCAAACATGTGAAGTTTGGTGTAGATCGGACATAGCATGCCTGAGATATAACAACTTCCTGTTTCATGGCGAAACATCAAAATTTGACAGGCGCCACGGACACGCCCTCCGATGAAAACTCTAGATCTTCGCAATTTAACGTCACAAAGGGCTTTAGATTACACTGACCAATTTTGGTGTTCATCTGAATAAATCTCTGGGAGGAGTTCGTTAAGTATGACACCTGAAAATGGCAAAAATGACACAAAATATGACGAGAAAATTCAAAATAGCCGACTTCCTGTTGGGTTTCTGATTTCGTACCTGGAGACTTTTTGTAGGTATTGTTAAGTTACATAAGTGTACCGATTTTTCGTACATGTCGTGAAAGCGTAGCTCGAGGCGCACTCCGCTGAATATTTATAGGTGGCGCTGTCGAGCCATTTTGTCACACCTACTTCTGAAACCCATATCAGGCGTAAATTTTCACCAGTTCTGATGCGTGTGCAAAGTTTCCTGACTTTTCGAGCATGTTTAGGCCCTCTAAAATGCGATTAAGTTTGGAGAAGAAGAAGAAGAAGAAGAAGAAGAAGAAGAATAATAAGAATTAAAGCTGCAAGCAGCGATGGAAGGACCTCGCACAGCACCGCCAACCGGTGGCTTCAGAAAGAAAGGGAGCGGTGAGCAATATGCATTTAAAAGGTAAATATAGAGGAACGTGTCATAGTCATTTATATGTGTCAAACCTACTGCCAGCTGGTGGCGCTATGTCCATAACTGAACATTAACATGTAGATGTCTTCAGTCTAGCACTTTTATCAAACATATGAAGTTTGGTGCAGATTGAACATAGTATGTTTGAGTTAGTGTAAACTGACACATCCTGTTGTCAACAGGTGGCGCTATGATTACATCTGAATATTGGCCTTTAGATGTCTTCAGGCCAGGAATCTTACAAAATATGTGAAGTTTGGTGCAGATTGGACATTTCATGCTCAAGTTAGTGTAAAACAAATAATTTCCTGTTGCCAGCAGGTGGCGCTATGTCTATAACTAAACATTATCGTGTAGATATTATGAGACCAGTACTTTTATCAAACATATGAATTTTGGTGCAGATTGAACATGGTATGTTTGAGTTAGTGTAACACATGATATATCCTGTGGTCAACAGGTGGCGCTATGATTACATCTGAATTTTGGCCTTTAGATGTCTTCAGGTCAGGAGTCTTACCAAATATGTGAAGTTTGGTTCAGATTGGACATTGCATGTTTAAGTTAGTGTAAATCAAGTCATTTCCTGTGGCCAGCAGGTGGCGCTCTGATTATAATGGAATATTCGTATTTAGATGTGTTCAGGCCTGGATTCTTATCGAATGTGTGAAGTCTGGGGCAGATCGGTTATTGTATGGCTAAGTTACAACAACTTTTATTCCCATGGCGAGACATCGAAATTTGTGATGCCGCCAAGGACACGCCCACTCTTTGCAATTTAACATCACAAAGGCCTTTAGATTAAACTGACCTAAATATTATGTTGATGTCATTAAATCTGTAGGAGGAGTTAGTTACAGAGTAAAACATGTCACTTCCTGTTGCCAGCAGGTGGCGCTATTACTATAACTGAATATGGTCATGTAGATCTCTTCATATCAGGAGTCTTATCAAACATGTGAAGTTTGGAGCAGATCGGACATAGCATGCCTGAGTTATAACAACTTCCTGTTTCATGGCGAAACATCGAAATTTGAGAGGCGCCACGGACACGCCCTCCGATGAAAACTCTAGATCTTCGCAATTTAACGTCACAAAGGGCTTTAGATTGCAATGACCAATTTTGGTGTTCATCCGATTAAATCTCTGGGAGGAGTTCGTTAAAGTATGACACCTGCAAATGGCAAAAATGTCACTAAATATGACGAGAAAATTCAAAATAACCGACTTCCTGTTGGGTTTCGGATTTCGTTCAGGAGACTTTTGTAGGTATTGTTATGTTACATGAGTGTACCGATTTTCATACATGTACGTGAAAGCGTAGCTCGAGGCGCACGCTGCTGAATATTTATAGGTGGCGCTGTCGAGCCATTTTGCCACACCTACTCCTGAAACCCATATCAGACGTAAATTTTCACCAGTTCTGATGCGTGTGCAAAGTTTCCTGACTTTTCGAGCATGTTTAGGCCCTCTAAAATGCGATTAAGTTTGGAGAAGAAGAATAATAATAATAATTAAAGCTGCAAGCAGCGATGGAAGGGACCTCGCACCCAGCACCGCCAACCGGTGGCTTCAGAAAGACAGGGAACGGTAAGCAATATGCATTTAAAAAGGTAAATATAGAGGAACGTGTCATAGTCATTTATATGTGTCAAACCTGCTGCCAGCTGGTGGCGCTATGTCCATAACTGAACATTGGCATGTAGATGTCTTCATCCAGTACTTTTAAAAAACATATGAAGTTTGGTGCAGATTGGACATTGCATGTTTAAGTTCATGTAAAACAAGTAATTTCCTGTTGCCAGCAGGTGGCGCTATGTCTATAACTGAACATTGTCACGTAGATGTCTTCAGGCCATGGCTCTTATCAAACGTGTGAAGTTTGGTGCAGATTGGACAATGCATGTTTAAGTTGGTGTAAAACAAGTAATTTCCTGTAGCCACCAGGTGGCGCTATGTCTATAACTAAACATTGGCATGTAGATGTCTTCAGACCAATACTTTTATCAAACATATGAAGTTTGGTGCAGATTGAACATGGTATGTTTGAGTTAGTGTAAAGCATGATATATCCTGTTGTCAGCAGGTGGCGCTATGATTATATCAGATTTTGGCCTTTAGTGTTTTCAGGACAGAACTCTTACTAAATATGTGAAGTTTGGTGCAGATTGGACATTGCATGTTTAAGATAGTGTAAAAGAAGTCATTTCCTGTTGCCAGCAGGTGGCGCTCTAATTATAATGAAATATTCATATTTAGATGTGTTCAGGCCTGGATTCTTATCGAACGTGTGAAGTCTGGGGCAGATCGGACATTGTATGGCTGAGTTACAACAACTTTTATTCCCATGGCGAGACATCGAAATTTGTGATGCCGCCATGGACACGCCCTTTAACGAAAACTCTAGATCTTCGCAATTTAACATCACAAAAGCCTTTAGGTTAGACTGACCTAAATATTATGTTGATGTCATTAAATCTCTAGGAGGAGTTAGTTACAGAGTAAAACATGTCACTTCCTGTTGCCAGCAGGTGGCGCTATGACTATAACTGAATATGGTCACTTAGATCTCTTCAGGTCAGGATTCTTATCAAACGTGTGAAGTTTGGTGTAGATCGGACATAGCATGCCTGAGATATAACAACTTCCTGTTTCATGGCGAAACATCAAAATTTGACAGGGGCCATACGGACACGCCCTCCGATGAAAACTCTAGATCTTCGCAATTTAACGTCACAAAGGGCTTTAGATTACACGGACCAATTTTGGTGTTCATCCGAATAAATCTCTGGGAGGAGTTCGTTAAAGTATGACACCTGAAAATGGCAAAAATGACACAAAATATGACGAGAAAATTCAAAATAACCCGACTTCCTGTTGGGTTTCTGATTTCGTACCTGGAGACTTTTGTAGGTATTGTTAAGTTACATAAGTGTACCGATTTTCGTACATGTATGCGTGAAAGCGTAGCTCGAGGCGCACTCCGCTGAATATTTATAGGTGGCGCTGTCGAGCCATTTGCCACACCTACTTCTGAAACCCATATCAGGCGTAAATTTTCACCAGTTCTGACACGTGTGCAAAGTTTCCTGACTTTTCGAGCATGTTTAGGCCCTCTAAAATGCGATTAAGTTTGGAGAAGAAGAAGAAGAAGAAGAATAATAAGAATAATTAAAGCTGCAAGCAGCGATGGAAGGACCTCGCCCGGCTCACCGCCGACCGGTGGCTTCAGAAAGACAGGGAGCGATGAGCAATATGCATTTAAAAGGTAAATATAGAGGAATATTTCAAAGTAATTTATATGTACCAAACCTGCTGCCTGCTGGTGGCAAGCGTCCATAACTGAACATTAACATGTCGATGTCTACAGGCTAGAACTTTGATCAAACATATGAAGTTTGGTGAAGATTTAACATTGCATGTTTAAGCTAGTGTAAAACAAGTCATTTCCTGTTGCCAGCAGGTGGCGCTATGTCTATAACTAAAAAATTGGCACGTAGATGTCTTCAGGGCATGGCTCTTATCAAACGTGTGAAGTTTGGTGCAGATTGGACATTGCATGTTTAAGTTAGTGTAAAACAAGTCATTTCCTGTTGCCAGCAGGTGGCGCTATGAATTTATATGAATATTGTCACTTAGATCTTTTCAGGTCAGGAGTCTTGTCAAACATGTGAAGTTTGGTAAAGATTGGACATTGCATGTTTATGTTAGTGTAAAACAAGTCATTTCCTGTTGCCAGCAGGTGGCGCTCTAATTATAATGGAATATTCTTATTTAGATGTGTTCAGGCCTGGATTCTTATCGAACATGTGAAGTCTGGGGCAGATCGAACATTGTATGGATGAGTTACAACAACTTTTATTCCCTTGGCGAGACATCGAAATCTGTGATGTCACTTCCTGTTGCCAGCAGGTGGCGCTATTACTATAACTAAATATGGTCATGTAGATCTCTTCATATCAGGAGTCTTATCAAACATGTGAAGTTTGGTGCAGGTCGGACATAGCATGCCTGAGTTATAAGAACTTCCTGTTTCATGGCGAAACATCGAAATTTGACAGGACGCCACGGACACGCCCTCCAATGAAAACTCTAGATCTTGGCAATTTAACGTCTCAAAGGGCTTTAGATTGCAATGACCAATTTTGGTGTTCATGCGAATAAATCTCTGGGAGGAGTTCGTTAAAGTATGACACCTGCAAATGGCAAAAATGTCACTAAATATGACGAGAAAATTCAAAATAACCGACTTCCTGTTGGGTTTCGGATTTCGTTCCAGGAGACTTTTTTGTAGGTATTGTTTTGTTACATGAGTGTACCGATTTTCATACATGTACATGAAACGTAGCCTGAGGGCTCTCCACTGAATGAGTATAGGTGGCGCTGTCGAGCCATTTTGCCACACCTACTTCTGAAACCCATATTCTGATGTGTTCAGGCCTGGATTTTTATCGAACATGTGAAGTCTGGGGCAGATCGAACATTGTATGGCTGAGTTACAACAACATTTATTCCCATGGCGAGACATCGAAATTTGACAGGACGCCACGGACACGCCCTCCCATGAAAACTCTAGATCTTCGCAATTTAACATCACAAAGGCCTTTAGGTTAGACTGACCTAAATATTATGTTGATGTCATTAAATTTGTAGGAGGAGTTAGTTACAGAGTAAAACATGTCACTTCCTGTTGCCAGCAGGTGGCGCTATGACTATAACTGAATATGGTCACTTAGATCTCTTCAGGTCAGGATTCTTATCAAACATGTGAAGTTTGGTGTAGATCGGACATAGCATGCCTGAGATAACAACTTCCTGTTTCATGGCGAAAACATCAAAATTTGACAGGAAGCCACGGACACGCCCTCCGATGAAAACTCTAGATCTTTGCAATTTAACGTCACAAAGGGCTTTAGATTACAATGACCAATTTTGGTGTTCATCTGGAATAAATCTCTGGGAGGAGTTCATTAAAGTATGACACCTGAAAATGGCAAAAATGACACAAAATATGAGAGAAAATTCAAAATAAGCCAACTTCCTGTTTGGGTTTCTGATTTCGTTACCAGGAGACTTTTGTAGGTATTGTTATGTTACATGAGTGTACCGATTTTCATACATGTATCGTGAAGCGTAGCTCGAGGCGCAATCCGCTGAATATTTATAGGTGGCGCTGTCGAGCCATTTTGCCACACCTACTCCTGAAACCCATATCAGGCGTAAATTTTCACCAGTTCTGATGCGTGTGCAAAGTTTCCTGACTTTTGAGCATGTTTAGGCCCTCTAAAATGCGATTAAGTTTGGAGAAGAAGAAGAAGAAGAAGAATAATAATTAAAGCTGCAAGCAGCGATGGAAGGACCTCGCACCGCACACGCCGACCGGTGGCTTCAGAAAGACAGGGAACAGTGAGCAATATGCATTTAAAAATGCAAATATAGAGGAATATGTCAAAGTCATTTATATGTACCAAACCTGCTGCCAGCTGGTGGCGCTATGTCCATAACTGAACATTAACATATAGATGTCTTCAGGCTAGCACCTTTATCGAACATATGAAGTTTGGTGCAGATTGAACATGGTATGTTTGAGTTAGTGTAAAGCCTGACACATCCTGTTGTCAACAGGTGGCGCTATGATTACATCTGAATATTGGCCTTTAGATGTCTTCAGGCCAGGAATCTTACCAAATATGTGAAGTTTGGTGCAGATTGGACATTGCATGTTTACGTTAGTGTAAAATCAAGTCATTTCCTGTGGCCAGCAGGTGGCGCTATGTCTATAATAAACATTGGCATATTTAGATGTGTTCAGGCCTGGATTCTTATCAAACATATGAAGTCTGGGGCAGATCGGACATTGCATGGCTGAGTTACAACAACTTTTATTCCCATGGCGAGACATCGAAATTTGTGATGTAAGGACACATGCGAAAACTCAAGCTCTTCGCAATTCAACATCACAAAGGCCAAATATTATGTTGATGTCATTAAATCTCTAGGAGGAGTTAGTTACAGAGTAAAACATGTCACTTCCTGTTGCCAGCAGGTGGCGCTATGACTATAACTGAATATGGTCATTTAGATCTCTTCAGTCCAGAGTCTTACCAAATATGTGAAGTTTGGTGCAGATTGGACATTGCATATTTAAGATAGTGTAAAACAAGTCATTTCCTGTTGCCAGCAGGTGGCGCTCTGATTATAATGGAATATTCGTATTTAGATGTGTTCAGGCCTGGATTCTTATCGAACATGTGAAGTCTGGGGCAGATCGGACATTGTATGGCTGAGTTACAACAACTTTTATTCCCATGGCGAGACATCAAAATTTGTGATGCCGCCATGGACACGCCTAACGCGAAAACTCAAGCTCTTCGCAATTTAACATCACAAAGGCCTTTAGATTAAACTGACCTAAATATTATGTTGATGTCATTAAAACTCTAGGAGGAGTTAGTTACAGAGTAAAACATGTCACTTCCTGTTGCCAGCAGGTGGCGCTATGACTATAACTGAATATGGTCACTTAGATCTCTTCAGGTCAGGATTCTTATCAAACATGTGAAGTTTGGTGTAGATTCGGACATAGCATGCCTGAGATATAACAACTTCCTGTTTCATGGCGAAACATCAAAATTTGACAGGGCCACGGACCGCCCTCCATGAAAACTCTAGATCTTCGCAATTTAACGTCACAAAGGGCTTTAGATTACACTGACCAATTTTGGTGTTCATCTGAATAAATCTCTGGGAGGAGTTCGTTAAAGTATGACACCTGAAAATGGCAAAAATGACAAAATATGACGAGAAAATTCAAAATAGCCGACTTCCTGTTGGGTTTCTGATTTCGTACCTGGAGACTTTTTTGTAGGTATTGTTAAGTTACATAAGTGTACCGATTTTCGTACATGTCGTGAAACAGCTCGAGACGCCGCTGAATATTTATAGGTGGCGCTGTCGAGCCATTTTGCCACACCTACTTCTGAAACCCATATCAGATGTAAATTTTCACCAGTTCTGATGCGTGTGCAAAGTTTCCTGACTTTTCGAGCATGTTTAGGCCCTCTAAAATGCGATTAAGTTTGGAGAAGAAGAAGAAGAAGAAGAAGAAGAAGAAGAAGAAGAATAAGAATAATTAAAGCTGCAAGCAGCGATGGAAGGGACCTCTCACGGTGGCTTCAGAAAGACAGGGAACAGTGAGCAATATGCATTTAAAAGGTAAATATAGAGGAATATGTCAAAGTCATTTTATATGTGCCAAACCTGCTGCCAGCTGGTGGCGCTATGTCCATAACTGAACATTAACATATAGATGTCTTCAGGCTAGCACCTTTTATCAAACATATGAAGTTTGTGCAGATTGAACATAGTATGTTTGAGTTAGTGTAAAACCTGACACATCCTGTTGTCAACAGGTGGCGCTATGATTACATCTGAATATTGGCCTTTAGATGTCTTCAGGCAGGACTCTTACCAAATATGTGAAGTTTGGTGCAGATTGGACATTTGCATTGTTTAAGTTGGTGTAAAACAATAATTTCCTGTAGCCACCAGGTGGCGCTATGTCTTTAACTGAACATTGGCATGTAGATGTCTTCAGACCAATACTTTTATCAAACATGAAGTTTGGTGCAGATTGAACATGGTATGTTTGAGTTAGTGTAAAAGCATGATATATCCTGTTGTCAACAGGTGGCGCTATGATTACATCTGAATATTGGCCTTTAGATGTCTTCAGGCCAGGAATCTTACCAAATATGTGAAGTTTGGTGCAGATTGGACATTGCATGTTTAAGATAGTGTAAAATAAGTCATTTCCTGTTGCCAGCAGGTGGCGCTCTGATTATAATGAAATATTCGTATTTAGATGTGTTCAGGCCTGGATTCTTATCGAGCGTGTGAAGTCTGGGGCAGATCGGACATTGTATGGCTGAGTTACAACAACTTTTTATTCCCATGGCGAGACATCGAAATTTGTGATGCCGCCATGGACACGCCCATTAGCGAAAACTCTAGATCTTCGCAATTTAACATCACAAAGGCCTTTAGGTTAGACTGACCTAAATATTATGTTGATGTCATTAAATCTCTAGGAGGAGTTAGTTACAGAGTAAAACATGTCACTTCCTGTTGCCAGCAGGTGGCGCTATGACTATAACTGAATATGGTCACTTAGATCTCTTCAGGTCAGGAGTCTTACCAAATATGTGAAGTTTGGTGCAGATTGGACATTGCATGTTTAAGATAGTGTAAAAGAAGTCATTTCTTGTTGCCAGCAGGTGGCGCTCTAATTATAATGAAATATTCGTATTTAGATGTGTTCAGGCCTGGATTCTTATCGAACGTGTGAAGTCTGGGGCAGATCGGACATTGTATGGCTGAGTTACAACAACTTTTATTCCCATGGCGAGACATCGAAATTTGTGATGCCGCCATGGACACGCCCTTTAACGAAAACTCTAGATCTTCGCAATTTAACATCACAAAGGCCTTTAGGTTAGACTGACCTAAATATTATGTTGATGTCATTAAATCTCTAGGAGGAGTTAGTTACAGAGTAAAACATGTCACTTCCTGTTGCCAGCAGGTGGCGCTATGACTATAACTGAATATGGTCACTTAGATCTCTTCAGGTCAGGATTCTTATCAAACATATGAAGTTTGGTGTAGATCGGACATAGCATGCCTGAGATATAACAACTTCCTGTTTCATGGCGAAACATCAAAATTTGACAGGACGCCACGGACACGCCCTCCAATGAAAACTCTAGATCTTCGCAATTTAACGTCACAAAGGCTTTAGATTACAATGACCAATTTTGGTGTTCATCCGAATAAATCTCTGGGAGGAGTTCGTTAAAGTATGACACCTGAAAATGGCAAAAATGACACAAAATATGACGAGAAAATTCAAAATAACCGACTTCCTGTTGGGTTTCTGATTTCGTACCTGGAGACTTTTTTGTAGGTATTGTTAAGTTACATAAGTGTACCGATTTTCGTACATGTCGTGAAGCGTAGCTCGAGGCGCACTCCGCTGAATATTTATAGGTGGCGCTGTCGAGCCATTTTGCCACACCTACTTCTGAAACCCATATCAGACGTAAATTTTCACCAGTTCTGACGCGTGTGCAAAGTTTCCTGACTTTTCGAGCATGTTTAGGCCCTCTAAAATGCGATTAAGTTTGGAGAAGAAGAAGAAGAAGAAGAAGAAGAAGAAGAAGAATAATAAGAATAATAAACGGAGCAGATTCAATAGGGTCCTCGCACCATCGGTGCTCGGTCCCTAATAATAATAAACGGAGCAGATTCAATAGGGTCCTCGCACCATCGGTGCTCGGTCCCTAATAAGCGAGCAGATTCAATAGGGTCCTCGCACCATCGGTGCTCGGTCCCTAATAATAAACGAGCAGATACAATAGGGTCCTCTGCACCATCGGTGCTCGGTCCCTAATAATAATAAACGGAGCAGATTCAATAGGGTGCTCGCACCATCGGTGCTCGGTCCCTAATAATAATAATAATAATAATAATAAACGGAGCAGATTCAATAGGGTCCTCGCACCATCGGTGCTCGGTCCCTAAATAGAATTCAAATAAGCTGAAACAACTAGTTATTTTAATATTCAACATTTTACTTATTTTTAAAGAAAAGCCATGATTCCCAATGTTTCAAAAACCTGGATAAGGAAGGTAGCCTATTTTTTAAAGTGTGATTTTTAGACTTCAAAATGTAATGTAAATAAATAAAAGCTTAAAACTTCAATGACATTGTTATAATGGATACTTTTTCTGATAATGCCAAGCTCTAAAATATTTTATGGGGTAGATAATACACAGCATTGAAATGACCTTAGTGTTTTAATGTACTAGCGACGGTAAGGCAGTATGATATACTGTAAAATATATACATAGCCTACATACAATTATTTTACATTGTTCTGCAAAATATATGACACCAGGACTGTTTTTTTTCAACAAAAAAAAAAAATGACACGAATAGACATGAAAAGGCAAAAACGGGATAAAAAATATCACCAATCAGTTTTTAGGTTTCAGGATTTTTTTGAGGATTCTCAATTACTATATCTTACTATATCTCAACTACTATATCTTTTATCTTTAATAAAAGATATAACAAAAATAATTGATTTACCATTTAGCTTTATGCAATATGTGTGTAAAAATTCCCTAAACTGGTTTTCCCATTAAACACAATGTTATCTATACACTGTATCTAATTTTCCTATTGAAGTGCTGTTGGGGCAGCGTGTTGAAAAAATGGGAGTATTAATTGGCCAGATTTTCATAATAATATCTTATATTTCATAAGAATATTGATGTATATATTTTTTCCTATTCAATTGTTTTGTCTCCCAAAGGTTGTGTAATAAACATAGTCCCGGTGTCCTCTACATTGGACAAGAATGAAATTATGTCCTGTTTCATAACAGGAAGTCATATTTTGATTTGAAACCGCATAACATTTTCTTGAGATGTTGATTTTATGACAAACAATTTGAACATGAATCTGATTTAAATTATAATTACAAAATATTATCATGTTTCCATAAGGATGTACAATTGTATCACTATATTAATGTCAGCCATCTTTAAAGACCAATGAGAGGAAGTGGTAATGGTAGAACTTCCAAACATTTGGTATCTCTGAAAAGCCCTGAATGTGCTCTTTACAGGACATGAGATCTCAAAGAAATTCACTGAAACATAATGTCCATTTCAGAGGCAAAACTCCATAGTCTCAGGAGGATGAAGTTTTTGAATCACTTGAATCCACTTGAATTTGTGAGCACAACAAACATACTCACACAAGCATCTCGTGGAATACTGCTGCTTACTATCTTGAAGCATCATTTATACAAAGCATACACAAACAGATTTGATCCTATATTCAGTTGACATTATCCTATGTGAAAAAATTCTAACAAATGTGAATATGTAAATTCTGACTGAGTAAATAAAAAAATAAAACAACATTTAACATGGAAAGAATAGTTCAATATGCATGTCAAATTTGGTCTTATAAAAATGATATCATGTAAACATTCTTCATAATGCTTATAATCTGTGTAGAATTTAGATTATCCGAGAAAACAGGCTTTAGTAAGATATCAATACAGACAAAGTGGTGTTCGGATATTTTAATTTATTCTTAACACTTTTGTCTGCTATTGTTAAAGACTTGAAAGAGAATGAGTGTCTGAACGAAATAACCTAAAATCCGACATTTTGGAACAAATTTTGGAACGAAAATATGAGAATATGCAACGAAAATTGAATTAATTGGTCCCAATTTATATTAAGTGACCTTAACTACTATGTATTCACATTTAAATTAATAATTTGGTACAATGCACTTATTGTGTACATCCATGTTTTTACATTGTACTTATATTCAAAGAAAATACCTGCGTGTATTTACATCAGGTAATTAATTTCTATAACTATATTTATAATTACACTGTTGGTCCATCCCTTACATCTTAAACCTTCCCATACCACCAAACCTGTCACTAACCTTACCCGTATCCCACCTCAATAGCAGCAAAAGTGTTATACAATACAACATGAACACAATAAGTGCACTGTACATAGTAATTAAGGCCACTTAATATAAAGTGGGACCAATTAATCTAGCACTGACTAACTGACATCAAGATTTTTACTAATACTCCAATATTGTGTTTTAAAAAAAGAAATAAAAATAAAAGTCAGTTTGACCCATTATTTTCTGTTGAAGTTGTTTCATCATCATATTAGCAAGCTAATGAGAACATTGATTTCCCCCAGCCATTGACATTTTTTGTAACTGGTAATACCAAATACAACTGAGCTAAAAGAAAATAAATCTAATTACATAATAAGAAATCTAATAAATATTATAATCTAATAATAAGAAATCTAATAACATCACCAACATCAGTATAGCCATAAATTATTTCTGACTTGTGTAATATTATATCCAGTGTCCCAAAATCCCCTGCTAGAAGCAATGCCTTGTTTTGTTGCTCAGTTTGTGCAATCATTTTTCATGTTTTTGCAGGAACCCCGTGTAATTGCAGGAACCATGTCCTCCTTAGTGGTTCTAGTGATTATTATAGGTAAATGTCTCTACAATTGTGCAACATACAGTAGCACGCTCAAAAATATGTTTTTACATTCAGGAACATTGCAAAAAGTGTCAAACTAATGGTAATTAT
Organism: Gymnocypris eckloni scoliostomus; assembly: GCA_027564155.1. Classification (NCBI taxonomy): domain Eukaryota; kingdom Metazoa; phylum Chordata; class Actinopteri; order Cypriniformes; family Cyprinidae; genus Gymnocypris; species Gymnocypris eckloni. The sequence goes on from CM050416.1 coordinate 28,915,985, forward strand.
ATCTATTCCATCAGGGTTGTTGTGGCCAACATGTGAAAATCTAAATAACGTGACTGATTCAGGTAAAAACAAATTACAGTCTACAGTGGTAGACTAGTAACACGTATATAAAATAAATATAACAGAATCAATTATTTTTGTTGTCAAATACCCCTATTTTTGTTGCTAATATCATTTTTATTGTTACCTCTTTCACATCATCAGCAGTTCCACATCATACGCCCTCACCAGACCAAAGAGTTGACAACAGGAGCCATTTGAATGTAAGGTCATAGCACATTGAAAATTTTCACTATTTATTTAATACATTTTAAAATGGTATTTTTCTTTATTTCTATAGAACAGAGCACTGGAATACTGGCCTGTGGCCAATCGTACAGAAATTAAAATTTTTAGGTAAGTGAGAAAATACCTCATCCTGCTCTGACCAGCTATATATTAGACACAGTGTTGGACTAGTTACTCAAATAATGTAATATTATTACTCATTACTAGTTACTCCTTTGAAAAGTAATATTGTTACTTATTACTTCCTGGCAACAGTAATTAGTTACACTACTTTTTCTTCAGGCCCCACAGAAGTTGTAACTGTGTATCTTCCACTTAAAATTATTCTGGAATGTTCATAATAACATATTTCTTCCTCATCATTTGACCAAAATCCACATTGGATCGCGGTCAGAAGTTATTACAAACACTCAATAGTGATTGATTGTGACATTCAAGTAGAAGTGTTGTATTAATCTTATTGTCAGGTGTAGCTTGAAGCTAATTGGAATTTCTCCGTTACCCATACACGATTATATTTCATTATGTATTTTATCAAATAACATAAGTTTGTAAGAAACCGTTTAATTTTACCAAAATATTTGTAATTATAGTAATATAATGTACCACATTCTGATCAGAGGGATGTAATGCCAGAGTAAAGTCAACTTACACAACAGTGCAGATCATATTTTTTCCTGACAAAATCAATATAATTCAATATTTCTATCTTCTGAATGTAAGCTTTTCCATATTCCAAGCTTGCCTGCTGCACTGGGGACATCACATGCATGTGTGAGTCATAAACAATTATGGAAATAAATCTAGGAATAATTTGATTGTTGGATTTTAAATCAGCGCCGTTGAGGCATCAAAAGTAACTAAGTAACTAAGCTATTTTATGGATGGTAACTGTAATATTATTACTGAAATCTTAGTATTTAGTTACACTACTCGTTACTGCAAAAAGTAATAATATTACAGTAACTAAGTAACTAGTTACTGCCCAACACTGATTAGACCTGAGATCTTACAAAGTCAGGATACATTAATAGGGAAAAAATCTGTTTGGTGTATACTATATTTAGGGCCCAATTTAAGATTGCTGCTTAGCAAAGTTCAAGCTTGGTGAATTCTGGCCTGCGAATTCGCATCATGGGATGCCATGTGTAACAAACGGTCTGAGGCATGGGGATCCATTTGCAGCTTTTATTAGAGACAAGGTCAAACAGGCAAATATCAAGCAGGGGTATCGAGAGCAACGTAGACAAGGCAGAGTCGAAATCAGAGGCAGAGCAATGGGTCAGGGCAGGCGGCAGACAGAGAGGATTACCAGAAAGCAGGCAGGGTCAGAGAGGCAGGCAGCAAACAATCAGGAGAGGGAGTCAACAGTCCAGGTAAAACACGGGAAGACAAACTAGGGAAAACGCTCAGAAATGTTAACCAGGGGAAAAACAAGACTTTGCACTGGGTGAGTGTTTGTGTGAGTGAGTGAATGAGGTGCAGGTGTGGTGAGGCAATCAGGGTTGATGAGTGAATGGTGACAGCTGTGTGATTGGTGTAATGGTGGACGGGAATGTGTGTGTGCAGTGCATGATGGGAGATGTAGTCCATGGGTGATGTGCAGTTGAAGTGAGTGGCAACCAGATTCATGACAGAGCCCCAAAGAGCGGCTTCCAGGCGCTTCACACACTCGGCACAATCCAGGAGGCGGTGGGCGGAGGTGGAACCGGGGAGGAATGGAGGGCCAGGTCCATGTGGGGACAATGAGACAGGAGCCCACCAGGGCAGGGCGGACGAGACAGCAGGGCGTGAAGGGATACTGGGTAGACCGCTGTGGCGTGGAGGTGACTCTGGCAGGTCGGCGGGCGTGAGGTGACTCTGGCAGGTCGGCGGGCGTGGGGTGACTCTGGCAGGTCGGGCGTGGGGTGACTCTGGCAGGTCGGCGGAGGCGTGGGGTGACTCTGGCAGGTCGGCGGGCGTGGGGTGACTCTGGCAGGTCGGCGGAGGCGTGGGGTGACTCTGGCAGGTCGGCGGAGGCGTGGGGTGACTCTGGCAGGTCGGCGGAGGCGTGGGGTGACTCTGGCAGGTCGGCGGGCGTGGGGTGACTCTGGCAGGTCGGCGGAGGCGTGGGGTGACTCTGGCAGGTCGGCGGGCGTGGGGTGACTCTGGCAGGTCGGCGGAGGCGTGGGGTGACTCTGGCAGGTCGGCGGGCGTGGGGTGACTCTGGCAGGTCGGCGGAGGCGTGGGGTGACTCTGGCAGGTCAGGCGCCCACCAGGGCGGAGCAGGCGTGACAGGCGCCTCCAGGGCGGAGCAGGCAGACGGACAGACGCCCACCAGGGCGGAGCAGGCGTGACAGGTGCCCTCCAGGGCGGAGCAGACGTGACAGGTGCCCTCCAGGGCGGGGCAGACGGGACAGACGCCCACCCGGGCGGAGCAGGCGTGACAGGCGCCCTCCAGGGCGGAGCAGACGGGACAGGCGCCCACCGGGCGGAGCAGGCGTGACAGGCGCCTCCGGGGCGGTGCAGGCAGACAGGCGCCCACCAGGGCGGAGCAGGCGAGACAGGCGCCCACCAGGGCGGAGCAGGCGAGACAGGCGCCCTCCAGGGCGGAGCAGAGATCCCTGGCCGAGACTGGGACCTAGAGGAAAGCGGAGACACAAGAGGCAGAGAGCACATTTGGTTTCAGGAACCGGGCAGGGAGTTTAAGCGGCCATGGTAGATCCGGGGCCTCGGGCAGCCATGATGGATCAGGGGACCTCATGGGCCATGGAAGGTCCGGGGTCTCCGTGAGCAATGGAGGAGCTCCCTCCATGAAAGTTCTTGGTGAACTCCACTACCTCGGGGGCACTCTGGGCGCTGAATCTCGGTGGCGCTCGGGCGGCTCTGACTCTCTTGGGCACTCAGGTGGCTCTGACTCTCTTGGGCGCTCGGTAGAACTGGGCGGAACCAGCGGAGGCATTGTTGAGCTGGGCGGGACCAGCAGAGGCGAAGGAGAGCTGGGCGGGACCAGCGGAGGCATCGGTGAACTGGGCGGGAACCAGCGGGGCATCGGTGAACTGGGCGGAACCAGCGGAGGCATCGGTGAACTGGGACGGAACCAGCGGAGGCATCGGTGAACTGGGCGGAAGTGAACTGGGCGGAACCAGCGAGGGCATCGGTGAGCTGGGCGGGAACCAGCGGAGGCGAAGGAGAGCTGGGCGGGACCAGCGGAGCGAAGAGCTGGGCGGGACCAGCGGAGCGAAGGAGCTGGCGGGACCAGCGGAGGCGAAGGAGCTGGGCGGGACCAGCGGAGCGAAGGGCTGGACTCTGTGAGCTCCTGGATCAGGCGGGCTCTGGAGCGGACTCTGTGAGCTCCTGGATCGGGCCGCCTCTGGAAGGCAGGACTCTGCGAGCTCCTGGGGAGGCGGGCTCTGGGCGGACTCTGCGAGAGCTCCTGGGGCAGGCGGGCTCTGGGAGGCCACCCACAGTGAAGGAAGAGCCAGCACATAGCAATGCAAAGTCAATAAAGTCCTTTAAGCTACAATTAAATCTCCCGGCAGGTAAGCATGATTTGATAGGCTCATTTAAGCCAAAACGAAAAATGTCTTTGAATGCAACCTCATCAAATGGTGCCTTGCAAGATATCTCGTAGAATCGGTGGCGTATTCCTCAATAGGCAAACTCCCCTGTTTCAGGTCGAGCAGCTGGTTGAATGCTTCCATACCTGGCCAGGGTTCCTTAGAAAAGCCGCTGGATCGCTGTTTTGGCGAAGTCTTCTGTAACAAACGGTCTGAGGCATGGGGATCCATTTGCAGCTTTTATTAGAGACAAGGTCAAACAGGCAAATATCAAGCAGGGGTATCGAGAGCAACGAGACAAGGCAGAGTCGAAATCAGAGGCAGAGCAATGGGTCAGGGCAGGCGGCAGACAGAGAGGATTACCAGAAAGCAGGCAGGGTCAGAGAGGCAGGCAGCAAACAATCAGGAGAGGGAGTCAACAGTCCAGGTAAAACACGGGAAGACAAACTAGGGAAAACGCTCAGAAATGTTAACCAGGGGAAAAACAAGACTTCGCACTGGGTGAGTGTTTGTGTGAGTGAGTGAATGAGGTGCAGGTGTGGTGAGGCAATCAGGGTTGATGAGTGAATGGTGACAGCTGTGTGATTGGTGTAATGGTGGACGGGAATGTGTGTGTGCAGTGCATGATGGGAGATGTAGTCCATGGGTGATGTGCAGTTGAAGTGAGTGGCAACCAGATTCATGACACCATGTGACCAAAGGCAGATCGATACGTCACAGCATGACCTCCTATCTGAATTGAAATAACATACATTTAAAACTGCAGTGCTAATAAGAAATTTCATCATGGGGGATCAAGCCTTCTTTAGGCATGACCCCCCACCCCCGCAAACTCAGTGATCCTCTGAGAAAACTAATCCCGTCCGAATGCGGATGTCTGTGATTCTTGACGATGTTTTTGTCTCGAAAAGTTTCCTTGTGTGTTTTGGCCAACGTGATTTACCAGAGACACTTTTAGCATGCAGCATGTGCATTTTGGATGTGTTTTCATCCTGCCAAAGAAATACAAAAATAACAAAAAAAATCAAGAGCCAGATCACATTAACTGTTAAGACTAGCTACTGTGATATCAGCGTCAGATTAATGTTACTCAACTTCATTTCTGCACTAAATTACATATGTTTTAACTAGCCTATATACAGTATGTACTAGGTTGCTGTTGGAAGATATAAACATGAATGTGTATGTATTTATATATACACATAACAAATATACACAGTACACACACATATATTATGTAAACAAAAACTTGTATTTTACATGTGGTTAATCGCGATTAATCATTTGACAGCACTAATATTTACAATAATTGAATCTTTCAGGAGAGGACCACTAGTTATTTCCAGAAAATACTGGTACCCCGTTTTGGAAATAGGTAAGAAATTAATATTAAAATAATTTTCTAAATTTCATTCAAACCTGAGTAAAGCTTGATGTCAGATATTTTCTATATGTATAAAATATATATATGTTTTAATTCATACTATAGGTACTATGAAGGTCTATTGATTAAAGTGGTCTAGAAATACTTTCTTTTATTATTATTTTTTGTTGCAGCAATTAAAAAAGCACCTCCCACATCCCCTGCAATAACCTCAGCCACAACACCAACAGAATCATCTCCATTAATAACAACTATGTTGCCCCCTTCATCTGTCCCATCAACTGCACAAACAACCAATTCAGGGCCACCAACAACCAAAATAAAGTCTTCCGTTTCAACAGAGCCCCTAATAACCAGCACTCAAGAACATACCAGCAAACAGAAGACCACCTCAAGACAAATATCAGCCACCACATCAAAGCTCACAAGGTCTGTTTTTCCAGAAACAGCCACTCCATTCAACACACCAGCAACTACCTCAATACAGCTAACAAGCAACATAAAACCCACAACCACTAGAAATCCATTGGGATCGTCAATAACATGGACACCGGAGGAAACTGCAACATCAGAGGGTGGTAGAACCAATACACAGACAAATCTTCCAGCTACATCAGGGGAGAGAGTTAGTTTTGGAAGTACAACAGCTGAAAGAACATCCACAACAGCATCAATGGTTTTAGATACAACTTTATGGTCTACAGTGGCACCTGAAAAAACAAAGGGAGCAACAACAATTACAGTGCCCCAAACAGGTTTGATAAATGATGTTATTATAACTGCACGCTACCACTGAAACATTTTCCAAATTATCTTTAAAATTAAAATAATGACCACATTTTTTATTTTAAGATAATTTAAAATGTAATTAATTCCTGTGATGGCAAAGCTGAACTTTCAGCAGTCACTACTCCAGTCTTCAGTGTCACATGATCCTTCATAAATCAATCTAATACACTTATTTGGTGCTTAAGAAGAAACATTTATTTTATTATCAATGTTGTGCTGCTTAAAGGGGTGGTTGACTTTTTCTAGGCTTGATTCTGTTTATGGGGTGCAGACAAACATGTGTTCATGCTTCGTTTTTACAAGAGAGAGAGAGGGAGAGAGAGAGAGAGAGAGAGAGAGAGAGAGAGAGAGAGAGAGAGAGAGATGCAGAGCATGTGAGGATCAGGGAGATGCAAGGAACAGTATTAAGAACCGCTGCTTTAGAACATATGATTTTGAAACTTGTGATTCATTAGAATCGCTAGAAGACAGAATCACGATTCATATATGAACAGATTTTTACGTGCATGCCTAGTTTTCTCTTCCTCTTCTTTAAAGCAGCACAACATGGCCTCACCCCCTTTGTTACATGTTTCCGAAGGTGGGTTTATCTGGGTTCATGACGTAACGGCAGGGGTGTAAAGTAACGAATTACAAATAATCACATTACAGTAATTAAGTCTTACGTTTTTATCAGTAATTGTACTTTTTTGAGTATTTTAAAAATGGTCTACTTTTACTTGAGTACATTTTAAGTGATGTATCGGTACTCTTACTCCGCTATTTTCCTCCGTTTGTGGTCGTTACATGCTTATTTTAATTATTTTTATCCATCAACGTGATTGGATAGAGAGATAGTAATCGGTCTCGTGACTTTCATCAAATCAAATTGTGCATAGAAAACTAACCGCCAACTGTTGTTTATCATGGCTGCTGGAATATCGATGCCATTTTTCAGGCATCAATTCAGTCGAATTATCAGCATCTTCTAATATGTGAAGGTAAATTTTGGATTTCTACTTACTACATGATTTGTATACAGGTGCATTGGCCTACTGGCACAGTGGGCTGTGTATATAAATACAGATGGGCTGTATTTGTCTGCATACCGAACCGAAAGACCCATATCGAAAATTTTAGGTATGAATACGTTACACCCTTAGTAAACCGCAAAACATTTTTCAGGATTCTTAGAAAATAGAAAGGTTTTCACCTAAAAACATCCCTCGGTTGGGTTCCCGTCAGTAACAGGGAATACAAATTTTGGCATCACTTACTCACCCTCATGTCGTTCTAAACTCGTACGACTTTTGTTCATCTTCAGGACAAAAATTTATATTTTTTCAATTACATTTTTTTTATTTCTGTCCCTAAATGTACTGCCTACGCAACTACCAATTTGACGCTTCAAAATGTTAATAAAGAGATTATAAAACGAATCCATAAAAAATCGAGCAGTTGAGTCCAAATTTATATAATAATTATGAGTTTCAGGAAGAGCAAAGAGACATTGTTTTTAACAATGTGAAGGTTTTGGGCTGGACTTATTTGGCATTTGTTTTGTAAGAGGGCCGTTAGCAAGCAAAGTAACCCAACACAGTAATATTTAAAAGAACACTGATAGTAGGAAATTTAAAGAAAGAAAAAAACAGTGGACAAAACAGTTGATTACTTATAAATACTGATATTCTTACACTAAAAGATTTCAATGTTAATATTGTACACTAACTTAATGCTCATTTTATATACCTATAGGGGTCATGGCAACACTTCAGACTACACAAACAGTAGCTACAACAGAGGCAGTCACAATCAGTGCAGTGCAATCTGCAGTAACAGTGTCATCATCCCTCAAGTCACAACAGAATCTTTAACGGATTCAGTAACAATGAGTAAAACAACAGTGTCTGCATCAGAAACACCATCACCAACAACAAAAATACCATCATCGCATAGTATTTTAACAGCTACAGAGGCAATAAGTGCAACTATTTTAACATCAACAGGTGCCACATCAGCACTGCCAACAACCGCAATTGGCAAAACCACAGCAGCAACTATTAGCAATGAACCAGAAAGAACAGGATCCTCCTCAGCCCAAAACGAAACTACAACATTATTGTCAGTGAAGCCAGAAACAGTGGCTCTTACCTCAGATGTTTCCACCACTGCCACAAGAGTGACACAAGAACCTACAACACTTGCTAACAATGGTTCTTCATCAGCAGGAATAACTACATTAAGATCATCTGGTACAACAGAATCAACATTTGCTCCAACTACAGCAGCACAAATAACAGAGGCATCATCACCTTTAACTGAAATAAGTGAAGTAAATACAACAACTGGAAGAACATCCAGAACTACAGAATCCTCAGCAGATGCTCCAACATTGTTGGTACTAACAACAAGTGGAAATACTGCACCATCGGCAAGAATAACATCAGCATTGCCAACAACTGCATTGGGCACAGCCACAGCATCAACTGTTAGAGAAACAAATGAATCAACCAAGACTACACAAGCTGAGGTTTCATCTACTCTATTACATTCTACAACAGCACATATAACAACAACAACAACACTAATGTCAGTGAAGCTAGTAACAGAGCCTCATACCTCAGAGGAGTCCACCACTGTAGCACCAGCAACAGAAACAGTGGCTCTTACCTCAGATGTCTCCACCACGGCCAAAAGAGTGACACAAGAACCTACAACACTTGCTAACAATGGTTCTTCATCAGCAGGAATAACTACATTAAGATCATCTGGTACAACAGAATCAACATTTTATCCAACTACAGCAGCACAAATAACAGAGGCATCATCACCTTTAACTGAAATAAGTGAAGTAAATACAACAACTGAAAGAACATCCAGAACTACAGAATCCTCAGCAGATGCTCCAACATTGTTGGTACTAACAACAAGTGGAAATACTGCACCATCGGCAAGAATAACATCAGCATTGCCAACAACTGTATTGGGCACAGCCACAGCATCAACTGTTAGAGAAACAAATGAATCAACCAAGACTACACAAGCTGAGGTTTCATCTACTCTATTACATTCTACAACAGCACATATAACAACAACAACACTAATGTCAGTGAAGCCAGTAACAGAGCCTCATACCTCAGAGGTGTCCACCACTGTAGCACCAGCAACAGAAACAGTGGCTCTTACCTCAGATGTCTCCACCACGGCCAAAAGAGTGACACAAGAACCTACAACACTTGCTAACAATGGTTCTGCATCAGCAGGAATAACTACATTAAGATCATCTGGTACAACAGAATCAACATTTTATCCAACTACAGCAGCAAAAATAACAGAGGCATCATCACCTTTAACTGAAATAAGTGAAGTAAATACAACAACTGAAAGAACATCCAGAACTACAGAATCCTCAGCAGATGCTCCAACATTGTTGGTACTAACAACAAGTGGAAATACTGCACCATCGGCAAGAATAACATCAGCATTGCCAACAACTGCATTGGGCACAGCCACAGCATCAACTGTTAGAGAAAAAATGAATCAACCAAGACTACACAAGCTGAGGTTTCATCTACTCTATTACATTCTACAACAGCACATATAACAACAACAACAACACTAATGTCAGTGAAGCTAGTAACAGAGCCTCATACCTCAGAGGAGTCCACCACTGTAGCACCAGCAACAGAAACAGTGGCTCTTACCTCAGATGTCTCCACCACGGCCAAAAGAGTGACACAAGAACCTACAACACTTGCTAACAATGGTTCTTCATCAGCAGGAATAACTACATTAAGATCATCTGGTACAACAGAATCAACATTTTATCCAACTACAGCAGCACAAATAACAGAGGCATCATCACCTTTAACTGAAATAAGTGAAGTAAATACAACAACTGAAAGAACATCCAGAACTACAGAATCCTCAGCAGATGCTCCAACATTGTTGGTACTAACAACAAGTGGAAATACTGCACCATCGGCAAGAATAACATCAGCATTGCCAACAACTGCATTGGGCACAGCCACAGCATCAACGGTTAGAGAAAAAAATGAATCAACCAAGACTACACAAGCTGAGGTTTCATCTACTCTATTACATTCTACAACAGCACATATAACAACAACAACAACACTAATGTCAGTGAAGCCAGTAACAGAGCCTCATACCTCAGAGGAGTCCACCACTGTAGCACCAGCAACAGAAACAGTGGCTCTTACCTCAGATGTCTCCACCACGGCCAAAAGAGTGACACAAGAACCTACAACACTTGCTAACAATGGTTCTGCATCAGCAGGAATAACTACATTAAGATCATCTGGTACAACAGAATCAACATTTTATCCAACTACAGCAGCACAAATAACAGAGGCATCATCACCTTTAACTGAAATAAGTGAAGTAAATACAACAACTGAAAGAACATCCAGAACTACAGAATCCTCAGCAGATGCTCCAACATTGTTGGTACTAACAACAAGTGGAAATACTGCACCATCGGCAAGAATAACATCAGCATTGCCAACAACTGCATTGGGCACAGCCACAGCATCAACTGTTAGAGAAAAAAATGAATCAACCAAGACTACACAAGCTGAGGTTTCATCTACTCTATTACATTCTACAACAGCACATATAACAACAACAACAACACTAATGTCAGTGAAGCCAGTAACAGAGCCTCATACCTCAGAGGAGTCCACCACTGTAGCACCAGCAACAGAAACAGTGGCTCTTACCTCAGATGTCTCCACCACGGCCAAAAGAGTGACACAAGAACCTACAACACTTGCTAACAATGGTTCTTCATCAGCAGGAATAACTACATTAAGATCATCTGGTACAACAGAATCAACATTTGCTCCAACTACAGCAGCACAAATAACAGAGGCATCATCACCTTTAACTGAAATAAGTGAAGTAAATACAACAACTGGAAGAACATCCAGAACTACAGAATCCTCAGCAGATGCTCCAACATTGTTGGTACTAACAACAAGTGGAAATACTGCACCATCGGCAAGAATAACATCAGCATTGCCAACAACTGCATTGGGCACAGCCACAGCATCAACTGTTAGAGAAAAAATGAATCAACCAAGACTACACAAGCTGAGGTTTCATCTACTCTATTACATTCTACAACAGCACATATAACAACAACAACAACACTAATGTCAGTGAAGCTAGTAACAGAGCCTCATACCTCAGAGGAGTCCACCACTGTAGCACCAGCAACAGAAACAGTGGCTCTTACCTCAGATGTCTCCACCACGGCCAAAAGAGTGACACAAGAACCTACAACACTTGCTAACAATGGTTCTGCATCAGCAGGAATAACTACATTAAGATCATCTGGTACAACAGAATCAACATTTAATCCAACTACAGCAGCACAAATAACAGAGGCATCATCACCTTTAACTGAAATAAGTGAAGTAAATACAACAACTGAAAGAACATCCAGAACTACAGAATCCTCAGCAGATGCTCCAACATTGTTGGTACTAACAACAAGTGGAAATACTGCACCATCGGCAAGAATAACATCAGCATTGCCAACAACTGCATTGGGCACAGCCACAGCATCAACTGTTAGAGAAACAAATGAATCAACCAAGACTACACAAGCTGAGGTTTCATCTACTCTATTACATTCTACAACAGCACATATAACAACAACAACACTAATGTCAGTGAAGCCAGTAACAGAGCCTCATACCTCAGAGGTGTCCACCACTGTAGCACCAGCAACAGAAACAGTGGCTCTTACCTCAGATGTCTCCACCATGGCCAAAAGAGTGACACAAGAACCTACAACACTTGCTAACAATGGTTCTTCATCAGCAGGAATAACTACATTAAGATCATCTGGTACAACAGAATCAACATTTGCTCCAACTACAGCAGCACAAATAACAGAGGCATCATCACCTTTAACTGAAATAAGTGAAGTAAATACAACAACTGGAAGAACATCCAGAACTACAGAATCCTCAGCAGATGCTCCAACATTGTTGGTACTAACAACAAGTGGAAATACTGCACCATCGGCAAGAATAACATCAGCATTGCCAACAACTGCATTGGGCACAGCCACAGCATCAACTGTTAGAGAAACAAATGAATCAACCAAGACTACACAAGCTGAGGTTTCATCTACTCTATTACATTCTACAACAGCACATATAACAACAACAACACTAATGTCAGTGAAGCCAGTAACAGAGCCTCATACCTCAGAGGTGTCCACCACTGTAGCACCAGCAACAGAAACAGTGGCTCTTACCTCAGATGTCTCCACCACGGCCAAAAGAGTGACACAAGAACCTACAACACTTGCTAACAATGGTTCTTCATCAGCAGGAATAACTACATTAAGATCATCTGGTACAACAGAATCAACATTTGCTCCAACTACAGCAGCACAAATAACAGAGGCATCATCACATTTAACTGAAATAAGTGAAGTAAATACAACAACTGGAAGAACATCCAGAACTACAGAATCCTCAGCAGATGCTCCAACATTGTTGGTACTAACAACAAGTGGAAATACTGCACCATCGGCAAGAATAACATCAGCATTGCCAACAACTGCATTGGGCACAGCCACAGCATCAACTGTTAGAGAAACAAATGAATCAACCAAGACTACACAAGCTGAGGTTTCATCTACTCTATTACATTCTACAACAGCACATATAACAACAACAACACTAATGTCAGTGAAGCTAGTAACAGAGCCTCATACCTCAGAGGTGTCCACCACTGTAGCACCAGCGACAGAGGGGACAAATACTGATCCTCCTACCCTTGACGAGGGAAGCATATGCTTCAGATTCACTCTAAATAAAATTTCAGGAAATATATAACAACCGATCATCCACTGAATTCATTACATTGGCATCACATGTGGTAACTGTGGTAAGTCTAACTTGTTTTATACATTTACAATCATAATACCATTTACATTTAATTAGCTGCTACATGGATGCTTTTTAACATTCATGGTTACAGTTTTTCTTGACTAGTACTAACACATAATTCATGAAACAATTAACTATTTTCTTACAACAAAAACACAACCTCAAAACTACACACCAACGTGGACAAGTTAAAATATAATAGGTAGTGTAACTTTTCAATTATTTTATTAAAGTAATGTAACTGATTACATTTGATTACTTTTTGATTACTTTTATAAATTGCTTATGTTTTCAACTGATAATCATTTTGAAACATTTAAACTAGGCAGGATTATCCTTACAGTAGTACTCAATACTGATTACTGTCAGACTTTAGAAATCCTTTATCACTTGAATTAATATTACAATGTAATTTAATAAGGAGACATTGGATGCTAAATTCACATTTTACATGGGGTTTGCATATACATTTATCTTAGCAGTGTGTGGACACAACCACCCTACAATGATAAAAATCCATTCACTTCTTTTTTTAACCCTGCCAAAACCCAATCAGTCTCAATTATCAAGCCATTTAGATTTTCTGAGCAGTATGATGTCATATTTGCTCAGGCCCGCCCACAACCGCTGAAGTACTGTCCAGTATTAGCCTATTTTTGCCCTCAGCCAGTTGTTTGAAGTCAATCATTCTGAGCTCCGAGCGACAGGCAATGTTTTGTAAGCAATGCAGGTGTTTTGTAGTTTTGTATAAAAGAACATTAGACTGTTCATTTTCACATAAGAGCCACTGAGGGTCATCTACTACTATGTAAGTATAATGTTTGTATAAATAGTATAAAAACCCTGTAGATTACCCTGTAGGCCAACTTCCCTCATGATCATCACATATAGAAGAACATGGCCATGGTACGGACATCTCGGTTCGGTGCATGAGACCTTACAACGAATACAGGCAATTCACCCTCAATCCAGAAGGGGCACCCAAACATGGGTTTTTAAACTGCCAGCAGAAGAACAGCGAATGCCATTAGTTGTGCACTTGAAAGCAAAGCCCACTAGACAGTGACTATATGCTGATTCTGAATGTGTCTCTCACTGACAAAGAAGTATATTTTAAAGTTACCCTATTTTGGATTTTTGAAAATTACCTTTCATGCAGTTAATTAACTGTATGTTGCTGTCAAAAGCCCTATTCGCACGGGATTAGTATTATCTGGGGACCGTGTGAGATTTAGAAATTACCCCCCACATCTGAATTTCATGTGGTGCATTCGCACGGGATAAGCGAAGCCTTTGATTTTACTCGAATTAACTGACTTATCTTCCGGATCCCCAGATGTCAATGCCAGGGCCGGATTTAGTGATTTGGGGGCCCCAGGAAAATATAGGAATTGGGGCCCTAATACCTATACATTTGCACACATTTACCTAGAGATCAACCTTGAGGTTCCTTTTTTTGTCTTGATGCTTGCTGCTGCACAATGGTGCCCCATAGTTGTGTCCAATGTTTCTACATTTTGCATGTACATGTTATAATGGGATTCTTTCATTTACATCTATTCATTTAGCAGACACTTTTATTCTTTCATGTTGTAGACCACGAAATAGCAATTACGATATTGATATATGTTAGGATAAATCTCATGCTGTACTCTATTTATAGTAAAAATATCATATTTTTCATCACTTGCAGATAAACAGAATTTATAGAGCAAGCCATCTCAGAGGATACAGGCGATGCAGAGTCAACTCTTTCACGTATGCATGACAGCTGTGGTCTTTCTGATTCATCATAATTTATATTATTTATAATAATTTGCTCACATTTGATAGGACACTGGGGATGAATACAATTTTATTTAATTTTTTTCAGGAGGGGCTCCATTAAAGTGTATATGACTCTTATATTTGCGAAAACTTCTACAGCCCCAAGCTCGTTTGAAGTAGAGAAAATTCTTAGTGGGGCCGTAATGAATGTTACCATAGATTTGGACATCATACTTGATACTATCAAAGCAGGTGAGTGTGTGAAGTACAATGCTCAAATTAGCATAACAATGAAATTGTAAAAATGAGGTTTCATGTGTGCTGCACATTTTATATTACAGAGGAAGAAGCCCTAGATGCTTCTTGTACACCAGCGCCTGTCACCAATACAACTGATGAACCTACCACCATGAAATACACATCGAGTACAATCGGTATTTTCCACCAAATATTGTTTCATTGTTAACTAGTATTTTATTTAATGCTCTTCAATACATAAAGTATTTAGAATATACCATGCAATGTGTAGTGTACTGATCATCCCTGAGAACTCATTGCCATATTCTTATTTCTGTACTTCTTACCTTTCAGAGTACACAAACACCCCGTCTAGTGCCTTTCCATGGATGGTCCGCTGTTCATTAATGACTATAGCTCCAGCCATAACTGTTTTATTGGCACAAACTTTTATGTTTTTGTAATTTAATACAATTTAGTTCAATATGGGCCCAATATTTAAGGTTATTTTATTGGTGAAGAATGAACAAATGTAGTAGAAGTTTATTTTACGCAGAGACTATAGTTTTTTAGGACCAACACCCTACTAAATATCTAGTTGGTTATAAATATATTTTTATAATATTTACCTTATACAGCATAGTAGATATAGTATATAGGCTATTCAAGGCCAGCCCATAGCATATGGCGGAATAGGCAAATGCTAGGGCCGCCAAAATTCGTTTTTTTAATATATATATTACAAACACTATTTCAATTCTATGTATTTAAAATATATATTTAAAAAAATGGATCGTCCCACAAAAACATATTTAACTATTCTATAGCTCTCCCGACTCACCCCGGTTTGAAACATGATCAATATTCCCCCACACATTCGCACTTCCACATACATCAGTTGCCTGATTGTGATAGCTTGTGTCAATATGGCCAAAGCCTTCCGGTGGAAGGCTCCCAGGGAAGAAAAACAAAAATGAGAGAAGAAGAACGGGACAAAGACAGAGGTATGGAACAGGTCACCTGCTTCCAAGCGGGTCTCGAATCTTGATCTCCTGCGTGGGAGGCAGATGCACTAACCAGGAGGCTAAATGGCCGCAGCCACTAGTGTCTGTCGCTAGTGCATCCTTGAGATCAGGGGAGTGAGGTTTACTTGCACAGCATCTACTCGCTTGCCTCCGTTACATATACAGGTGCATCTCAATAAATTAGAATGTTTTCTAGAGAATCTATGTATTGTCAAGAGGAAAATGAGAAACAAGAGACCAAAAAATGCAGATGAGCTGAAGGCCACTGTCAAAGAAACCTGGGCTTCCATACCACCTCAGCAGTGCCACAAACTGATCACCTCCATGCCACGCCGAATTGAGGCAGTAATTAAAGCAAAAGGAGCCTCTACCAAGTATTGAGTACATATACAGTAAATGAACATACTTTCCAGAAGGCCAATCTGTGTGCATTGAATTTATTTAATACACGAGTTTCACAATTTGAGTTGAATTACTGAAATAAATGAACTTTTCCACGACATTCAAATTTATTGAGATGCACCTGTTTAAATATAAATAAACTTGATGATGTAAAAGTTTGTGGACAAGCATTATGTTGGCCTAGTCTAGAAAGCCTAGTCTAAAAGTTGAAAATATGGTAATAACAATGCTCCGGAGATCCAAGTTTTTTCGTGTCACATGATAATAGGTTTTAATAATATTTTTACGTTGTATATTTAGAATATTTATAGTTGTTTAGTATGGATATTTATGGTATTTTATTTATTATTTGAATCGGCTGATTTAATAATGTTTGAATATAACTTGCTGAAGTACAAACTGAGCATCAGAATGGGAAAGAAAGGGGATTTAAGTGACTTTGAACGTGGAATGGTTGTTGGTGCCAGACGGGCTGGTCGGAGTATTTCAAAAACTGCTGATCTACTGGGATTTTCATGCACAACCATCTCTAGGGTTTACAGAGAATGGTCCGAAAAAGAGAAAATATCCAGTGAGCGTTAGTTGTGTGGACGAAAATGGCTTGTTGATGTCAGAGGTGCAGACTGGTTATTAAAAATATTCACATTTTATGTAAAATTCACATTGTAATTTGTGGTGACGTTAGAAAGGGCTATAGTTTAGTAAAACATTGCTGCCATCTACTGGAAATTAAACACTTCAAATTTATTTTTAAAGGGATGGTTGGCCGGGTTTTTTTTCCAGGCTTGATTGTGTTTATGGGGTGCAGTCAAACATTTGTTAATGCATTATTTTTCACATAAATTACATTTTCCTACACCACTCTGTCCCTTATCTGATCAAGACCCCGATTATTTCCTGGTTTTATGAAGCCCATCCCTCAGAAACACAATGAGCTCAGATTGGTCAGCTGGCCCAGTCTGTTGTGATTGGCTAAACCGTCAATGCACATCTAAACGTCAGGCCCTTCCCCTCAGTCAAAGAGTATAGAATACCAAGAGGCGAAACTCTGATGCTTTTGGGTAACAGTCGCTAGGTGGAGCTTCCATAGCGTGGCCTGAGTTTGGACTGAAAATTCCAACTCAACAGTTCTGTTTTTAGTAATAAATTATTTAATGAACTGCAGGTCCTAGCCATATAAACCATAATAATGATTTATATGTATATGCCACTAAGTTAGAATGAGCTTATGCAACTTTACACATTTAAAATGACTTACTATATTATTATTTACTATTAATGTTAACATTACTCCAATGGGTCTGAAATGTTTATTGTACGTTTTAATCCCCTGAACACACTACAAACATGATGATCTCTAGATAGAACATGATGCTTTGCTGTGTCTGTCATAATTAAATAATTAAACAATTTTGGAGAAAGTGGCTGTGTATTTTTTATTTATTATTAAAGTGTTTTTGTTTGTTTGTTTACAGTCTTCCTTAATATAAGACAATACTTCAATAACAGTTTACTGTCAAGCTTTTATATTCCGGTGATATATTTATTGTCCAACATTCCAAATTTTTCTGTCATTAATTTTATTTCATATGTGTATTAACTCAGTGTTTATAATGCTAACATTTGAACTTGAAATATTTTCTACCGAAACTGACATGGTTTCAAGAGAGCAAAGTGTTTTGTGGAAAAGGGGAAGACTTTAAAATAAACTGTTAGTTAGTGCTCCAGTTGTATTGTAAACAATGGCGTCGTCAATATTGCTTAACAATTTGAGCCCGATTTGAGATGCAGAGGATATTAGTGAAGAGGATCGAGCAGAATCTGTGAAAGCGCAGCTCTTAATGGTATGTTTTTTTATTGTTGTTGGTTCATACTTTTAGATAGGCTGTTATTTGTAAATGCTACTGCTTCTGTTAGTTTTTAATATACGGTTTTATCCTGATTAAAGCTTTAATACAGCACAGCAGCCGCCCATGCGTTCATGTATAACGCTTCTCATTGCTATGTGAAAATAAGTATATAATTGGAACAGTTTGTTGGAGCTGATCTGACGATCTGAATGAGAGAGAGAGAGAGAGAGAGAGAGAGAGAGAGAGAGAGAGAGAGAGAGAGAGAGAGAGAGAGAGATGCAGAGCATGTGCAGAGCCGGGGATATGAGGAACAGGATTGAGAACCGCTGCTTTAGAACATTGATTTTGGAACTTGTGAATCGATTAGAATTATTAGAATACAGAATCACGATTAATTTATGAACAGATTTTTACGTCCACCCCTATAGGATTTCTTCCTCTTCTCTAAAGCAGTATTTACTGCTTTAAGCAAATGTAACATTAGTGTACCATTGTTGTTTTTTCTTTCTTTCTTATACACCCCATTTTTGCATTTATGTAAATATACTTTATGGTTTACTCTATTAAATCATCGTGCAATAAAACTGCTTACATAAAACAACTTCAAATATGACAATGCATGTATTGTCTTTGATTGAAAAATTTAATAAAAAAGAAATCGCTTTAACATTTCTAATATTTCTCCTAGACAATTTGGTTACTTTAAGATTGAATGGAGACTTTTGCTAGAGTCTCTTGCTTCTCAACCTTGTCTCCTAGACCTTTAAAGCTTTAGAAGAGATCTAAACAACTTTACACACTGTGTTCAGATTTTTCTCCTAACCTAAAGACTCTCATATTTGTCTCCAATGTTTCAAACAAGATCTCAACAACATCACACACTGTGCTCAGATTTTTATTTTACACTAAAGACTCAGGAGCTCTCACATTTAGTCTCCTCTAAATTTCAGAAGGGATCTCAGTACTGTACACAAAATCAATTGCCACAATATGAGCTCAAATATTTATACCATATAATATGCATTAATAAACAAAGTAGTCACCTAATAATCAAGACTGTGTCATAAGCCATGTGCCTTTCAGCAAAGAAAGCTCCAGGGTTACATTTTCTGTGAATCAGTTTGGATTGAGGCATTGGGTACAACAAATTATGTGCCTAAGTACATAAACATTGTCCTATCTAAATTAAAATGATCATTATTTCTGCATAATTTCTCTCTCAATATAGGCTTTAACTCTGAATTTATAATTGTTCCCCCTTTATTTAGTGTCTTTCAAGTACTCACTTGTGTACACTTTGTAAAGTTGTTGAGATCTAATCTAAACTTTTGAGGTGACAAATGTGAGAGATCTAGAGTATTTATCTAAGGAGAAAAATCTGAGCACAGTGTGTGATGTTGTTGGGATCTCTTCTAAAGCTTTAAATGAGACCATTGTGAGAGTGTTTGAGTCTTTGTCTCAGGAGACAAGTTTGAGAAGCAGGAGACTCAAGCAAAAATCTCCATTCGATCTTAAAGTAATCTCAATTCTGTCTAAGATAAATATTTGACATGTTAAGGAGATCTCACTTTTGATCTCACTTACTTTCCTTTGGGTTGACATAAACACATTTTTACGTTAAAACACATACATAACATATTTGATGTGTGTGTTTTAATCTAGAAGTATTTTTTGTAGAGTTTACTCTACAAAATGTATTTCTGTGAGTCACCTGAAAACATTTTAGAGACATTTATCAAAGTGTGAATATCCTCTTTTCAAGATGTTTATCAGAGGTTTGTGTAAATTGTATGAAATACTTTTCGAAAGATATTCGAAATCTGAGGAATGTGGATGGACAGGTGAGGGAGGAGGATAGAGAAAAAACAAGTATATGAAAGATAAAGACAACAGAAAGGGCTAGTGGTATATCGACTCATACAGGGCAACGTGAAACGTTTTCTAAATGTAGAGACTGGGAAACGTAAGAAAATATTTATTGAAACTCATTCTGAGTTTCAGAGGTATTGAACTCTGACTTGAAACGGTATATGTACAAACTTACAGCTTTAATCCCATTGTGTTTCCAAATCTCTGACAATAAGAGTGTCATACATTGCTTTACAAAAATTATTTCAAGCAAATTCATTCCAGGTGACTTTCTAATTAATGTGATTTTTCTTTATGACTTTTGTTATAAAGACATTGAACAGAAACCACAAATAATGCCTGTGCATTGTAGTTGGATTGTCAAATCCCGAGTTTCTGTTCAAAAGGGAGGTGCACACTAGCAAGTCAAACAGCCTTGACGAAACTAGGTTAAAAGATATGGTAATATGCCTCTCAACAGCACCCTGCTTTTTAATACAGGAGCACTGCCTAATCCTAAGCATTCCAGCTAGGTCTGTCCCAGAGCTCATACTAAATGCCTCATGTGTTACAGAGCCAATGTTTGCCATCACAGTCAAGAAAAATCATCAGTCAATAACAGTCTCAAGGCCACCAGAGTCTTTTTCTGTGCAGGACAGCCCTAAAGTCTGATCCTTTATCTGGAACGATTTGTCTTGCTCGGACCTCCACACTCTAAAATCTATAGAAAATATATATTGTCATTTCTGAGATACTGCATATAGCAACCAACAACCCTATTGCCATCTAAAGCTTAAAAATCAGTGATCTTGCTAATTAATGATTTGATTTCCTTTGTTGACATAAAATATTTTAGGTTTAAAAATCATAACATATTTGTCATGTGATGTTTTAATCTAGAAAATATTGTTTGTGAGATTTACTCTACAAAATGTGATTTGTCATTAGTGAGTCACCTGAAAACATTTTAGAGACATTTATCAAAGTGTGAATATATTACCATGAAATTCTTAACAATCACTCAGTCTTGCCCATTCAGCATTTAGTTTTTGAAATGATAAAATGTACATGTTAAAATATAATAATAAAAAGATGCTACATACAGTATGGCACCAACAATCTTATCACTATCAAAGTCTTCAAAATCACTCAGTCTTGCCCATTCATTTTAGATTTTAACAGCTGACGCAACAGTGATACAGTAAACACCACGGTTTTTACAAGTTAAAATATAATATAAAAAATGTGACAACATTTTGGAAAGAGACAAAAGAGCATTTAAGAAACTGTGTCAAAATTGTGCTTTGTGAAATTAAAAGATCAGATTGCTCAGGGGTATTTAAGAAATGACTGCTATTAATAAAATAAACTTGTGACCGTTCTGTGACGTTGAAGTTTTGGCATGGGGAAAACATTCTTCCTGTTTACTAGCAGTCACAACGGAAAATAAAACTTCAATTTATGATTTTACAACACTAACAACAGCTAAGAAACCATATATGAAGAATAGCTGTGCAGGATTCCACATGGAAACAATGGACAGATCATAATACATTAAATGATAAGCTCAAGAGTTGATTTTATTGGCAGTGGAGGACTTTTGCCTATCTGAGCTCTACTTTGGTTTGGAACAAGCATTATGAGTTATGAGGAACTACATTTGCTGGAAAATCCAGTTGCATAGTTTCTTCATGTTTTTTTGTTTTGCATATAAATGGAAATACAACATGATTAGTAGCATAGCACACCATTCTTATCACACCCTTTCTTTCTAAAGACAATTTAGAGTCTTCCCAGAATGTTCTCAATACACCATTGAACTTAAGTACATATTTCCACATGAATAATGTACAGTTTTACTACTGATGTCACAAAGTGTTAAAGATGTAAAACAATTATTTTTCAGCCATAATTTTTTGTTTGCCATAATTGGTTAAAAACTGCTAATGCGACATCTACTGTCATCATGTAATCTCACATACGTACCAGGAAACAGATTTATTTAGTTGTTCCTCAAGTTTGTCAACAAACTCTCATTGGTTGGTTCTTCAAATGAAAAAACCCGTCCCACTTTAAATGGAGCTCACCTGTCCACTGGCTCTTTTAGAAGACTATTTAACTGAACAGGAACTTGCTAAACGGATTAACCTGGGCTGTCTTTGTTTTTGTGGAGCAATAATCAAAAAGTAAGTAGAAGAAAATGTCTTCAGTTGCTGTGTATCCAATCCGTTTGTATAAATATAAACTGTTATAAAAACGAATTTAAGTTTAACAAGATAAACATTATTATGTGAGTGAGTTATTTTTTTGTAAATATTTATGCTGCCTTGAAGGGTGTGTGTGGAATATATTATGTTTAATTAAATCTGCAAATACTTTGTAATTGTAACTGTATATTTTTGTTTGCTTGATTACTTTTTACATTTTGACATCAAACACACCACCCATTAGATTTTTTCCTCTCTGTTTTATTCTGTTATATGATGAAATGTGTTTGATTTCAGAACTTTGGTTCATTTTCAGGCATACTGCTAAAAGAACATAGCAATGGAGTGGAGGGTTATAGTACCTGTTCTGTGTCTAATTGGTAAGAACCTAGTTGTGCTGCTTATTTTAAACAAACAGTGAGACTTCATCATTGCACTTCCATGACAAAAGGACTTGATACTCAGTATAATGTGAAGTAATAAAATCGTAATAACAAGAAGAAAGGTTAGCAAAAAAGATGAACATTTATTCTTTTTCCAATCATTTTTATAATAAGGGATTTTCACACAAACCCAGCTGTGTAAAGAGCTATCTTTAGCCTACAGTGATGGCTGTAATATCATAATTACAAAAAATATTTTTTTACTCAAAATGGAATGCAGTGCAGCCAAATAGGCTTGCTTGGTGATGCATAGAATCTTACAGTTCAGCAATAATATTTTTTTTATTTTGCTACCATGTCTCATTTTCCCTAATTTCTCCTTAAACAGGACTTCTGCCTGTGCCAGGAAATGCCACTGACAGCAACAGCACTACCATCAGCAACATCACCTCTGATTTTCAGTTTAAAATAGTCTTCCACATTACCAATACTTTCATTGTAGCCTACTCCAACATGAGCGAAAATGCCACAATTCACCTGAAACACAATATCACCTCTGAGGTAACTTTTTTTAACCAGTGAAGAATGGTTAAATTTACACTCTCTTTTTTCAGCAGTGGGTTCAGTCAAAGGCTTAATACTGCAAACTGTCATTTCTTATATAACTTTAATTTTGTATAGTATTTATAAATACACTGTTTAAGTTTGACCATTGACTGCTTTGTTATTCTTCTTCCACATTGCAAAAGAAAATGGATATGTAAGATTACAATTGTTTGCAGTATAAGAGGACAGTTCAGGGTTTGATCAAGTAGTATAATACAAACAAATGAAATCTTTAATTAAATGTATCAATAGAGCTGTATGGGTTAATGTCTTAATCTGTATGTTAATCTTTTGTAGGTTTCAGCAGTTTTCCATCATCTTAAAAACTTTCAACAGTTTGAAATTCTGCAATTCAGGTAAAAGAGAATGAAACTGAAAAAAATAATATCTATATATATTACAAATGCTTATTTTTGTCACTTCATGATAAAATAATGTATTAATGCATTGGTTGTTTGGTTTAGTGCTTGAATGGTTGGTTGTATTGTTACTTTTTGAGTCAGCTGATCATTGTTTTTCACCCAGTTCATACGTTTATTATTTGCATGTGTGTCCTCTCAGGAATGGCTCCGTTGTGGTTGATGGAAATCTTCACTTTAACAACAGTGCCTCCAAGCCTAATGCATTAAACCTGACACAAATCTTGCATAATGGAACTTTTTCCTTCACAATCCTTACAAATTTCACCAGAATTACTGACGTCACACCAACTGCAGGTCAGTGTGTTTACAGATTTATCATAATGGAATACTATTTTACAAAAGCACATTAATTAATCCCATTTTAATTTTGTCCAAATTAAAACACCTCCTGCA
The DNA here is from genome assembly GCA_027564155.1 of Gymnocypris eckloni scoliostomus. Lineage (NCBI taxonomy): Eukaryota > Metazoa > Chordata > Actinopteri > Cypriniformes > Cyprinidae > Gymnocypris > Gymnocypris eckloni. The sequence continues at coordinate 28,940,036 of CM050416.1, forward strand.
GCACCCGCAACAACTACAACTCCAGCTACAACAGTCGCTAGACCTGCTAAAATTGCAACATTTAATATAATGTTCAAAATTAATCAAACATTCCAGCTCTTCTACTCCAATCTTTCTCATCCTGAGACCAAACAGCTGACAGATAACATCACCAATGGGGTAAACATTTTCTTCAGTGAGGCATGCTTATTGATTGCAATAGCAGTAGATACTTGTAATTTTGTGTATTGGCAATATAATATTGGCAAAAATAAATGCAACTGGTCATATTTGTTTTTAATTTCAGTATAATTAGTTAAATACTTAGTTTTTAGTGTACCTGAAATAAATGTCTGTTCTAAAACTACATTTCTTGCAGCAAAATTTGATCTGAAAAAATAAATGACAGTCTTGTATGTAAATAACATATGCTTTTATGATTATTTTGTCTATCTTTTATAGTTTTCCCCATTTTTCAAGAAACGTTTTGCAAACTTCATCAGAATGATGGTTCAAAAACTCAGGTAAAACAGCACAATTCACTTAAGGCTATTTGCAAACACCTGGTTTAAATTGAATTGAAATTGATGTTTTTTATTTTTTATTAGTGAATTGCTTTCTTGACTATAATTGTTTGGTTAATCAGTTTTTTAATAAAGTGACCATTTGATTGTTCCATTTGGTCATTAAGTTGTTTGTTGGTTAATTATGACTGACTGTGTTTTAACTTGTTCCCCACAGTTCCGGGCTCCATTGTGGCAGATACCATCGTTGAGTTTGACAACACAAACAACACCAGTCCTAATGTGACAGATGTGAAAAATACCTTTGATGAAGCAATTAGAAATGGAAATTTCAGCTTTTCAGTTGATCCCGCATCCGTCAATGTTACTGATATCACCATTGGTCAGTATCTGTTTAGATATATATTTTCCCTGTTAGATAGATGTCTGTTACATTTTCAACCCAAAAGGAATGACATCGACATAAATATTTGTGTTTGATTGACCACACACACACACACACACACACACACACACACACACACACACACACACACACACACACACACACACACCAACACACACAAAATCATACAAACAAAAAAATTGTGAGAGATGCAAAATGTTGTCTTTGTGGTTGAGATGAATTGCTAACGTGATATGGCTATTGAGTATTACTGAATCGCTTACTGTTTTCTCTTCATTCTCCCCCAAACATCAACAACTTTCACAGTTTCAAGTACGACTGCAAGTAAGTACATTTTTTGTAAGGTTGATAAATAATACATTTTCAACATCTGCAGAACACAAGCACCCTTAAATACATTTAAGTATGAGAATGAAAGGAGTATGAGTAGTTTGAGTGATAAGCAAAATCAACTTTAATGAATGAATGATAAAGGTTTGGTAAAGTCTATAGATGTGTTATGATGATGCTCTGTGGACTATAAGTTTTTTTTTTAAGCTGTATCCATAAAGACATTGCTTACTGGTCCTAATAGATGGTTCAATAATTAATGTACATTTAATTGATTTGTATTACTACAGGTAACAGCCCTCTGGTCCTGGCTAGTATGCTAACGGTTTTGTGGATGACCCTAACGTCACTCCTGGTGTCAGCTGTGATGCACTAAACACACTAAATCATGTTAACAGAAAATGAACGTGACATCTCTGATCTTTTCACATTCACAATCAGCAAGTCACAAAGCAAAACATGCCCAGTTATGATCTTGCTGTAACATTTATTAGTCTTTCTTGCCAAATATAGAGCCTGTTGATAAGTATGGTAGCCTATGTGTGAGTTATGGAATTTTGGTTTCTGCTGTAATAAAAGCACAGTGTTTATGTGTACACTCAGCTGGAGAAATAATGAGGATTGGTTTATTTAAACTAAATCTGAACATTACTCTATGCTACAGGAATAGCACAAGTGAAAGTTAACCTATAGAGCTATTATGTTGGAATTCAAAATTGAGATTGTTTTGCTATTTTGAAAACAGATTGAACAATAAAATATGTATCTTTACCAATGTATTAGTTCGATTCAGAAGATGTAAAATCTATATATTTAATCTTTAATTAAATGGAAGATGTTCTCATAAATGCTCTGTATTATGTTTTATGAAGTACTTGTGTTTAATAAAATGAACAGGGAATCCTGTTCCGTTTGTAAATTCAGTGATGTAAAATATTTACAAATAAATACTGTATAGATTAATCCACTTTTTGATTTGTGCAAACATTATGAACTGAGATTCAATCAATATTGATAATGAAACAATATTTTGCTGAATGTGTTTTTGTGCTGGCACCTTGGCTGATTTAGGTCTGTTATGGATAAATAAATATGACAATAAAACCGCCAGTAGGTGGCAGCAAGTCCCGTTTTAATAAATTACTTACTGAATCGTTCATATCAAACGATTCGTTCAAAACGGCTGATTCAATAGAAAGGAAACAAGTAAATGGACCGTTGAATCACTGACTCACTCGATTCGCTCAAAAACTGATTCATTGCGGATATACGCAACCGACAGACATGTATTGAAAGGGATTTGGGGGATAAATAATTAATGTCTAACCTGATGAAAAAACATTAATTTAATGTTATCCACAGCAAGATGGTGAACTTTTAGACTGATAAGTTTGGTGTTTATCTTTGAAATGCATCGTTATGCAAACACATGAGCAGAGTTCTCAGCATGAAGGACCTGCGATTTGCTTCTTTATTTGTCAAAATTCAAGATTTTTATTCGTCACATACAGGTGCATCTCAATAAATTAGAATGTCGTGGAAAAGTTCATTTATTTCAGTAATTCAACTCAAATTGTGAAACTCGTGTATTAAATAAATTAAATGAACACAGACTGAAGTAATTTAAGTATTTGGTTATTTTAATTGTGATGATTTAGGCTCACATTTAACAAAAACCCACCAATTCACTATCTCAACAAATTAGAATACATCAAAAGACCAATAAAAAAATGTATTGAATTGTTGGCCTTCTGGAAAGTATGTACATTTACTGTATATGTACTCAATACTTAGTAGGGGCTCCTTTTGCTTTAATTACTGCCTCAATTCGGTGGCATGGAGGTGATCAGTTTGTGGCACTGCTGAGGTGGTATGAAAGCCAGGTTTCTTTGACAGTGGCCTTCAGCTCATCTGCATTTTTTGGTCTCTTGTTTCTCATTTTCTTGACAATACCCCATAGATTCTCTATGGGGTTCAGGTCTGGTGAGTTTGCTGGCCAGTCAAGCACACCAACACCATGGTCATTTAACCAACTTTTGGTGCTTTTGGCAGTGTGGGCAGGTGCCAAATCCTGCTGGAAAATGAAATCAGCATCTTTAAAAAGCTGGTTAGCAGAAGGAAGCATGAAGTGCTCCAAAATATCTTGGTTAACGGGTGCAGGGATGTTGGTTTTCAAAAAACACAATGGACCAACACCAGCAGATGACATTGCACCCCAAATCATCACAGACTGTGGAAACTTAACACTGGACTTCAAGTAACTTGGGCTATGAGCTTCTCCACCCTTCCTCCAGACTCTAGGACCTTGGTTTCCAATTTAAATACAAAACTTGCTCTCATCTGAAAAGAGGACTTTGGACCACTGGGAAACAGTCCAGTTCTTAGTCTCAGCCCAGGTAAGACCCCTCTGACGACAACTGTAGCCAAATTCCTTGACACGTCTGTGTGCGGTGGCTCTTGATGCCTTGACCCCAGCCTCAGTCCATTCTTTGTGAAGTTCACCCAAGTTCTTGAATCGATGTTGCTTGACAATCCTCATAAAGCTGCGGTTCTCTCCGTTGGTTGTGCATCTTTTTCTTCCACACTTTTTCCTTCCGCTCAACTTTCTGTTAACATGCTTGGATACAGCACTCTGTGAACAGCCAGCTTCTTTGGCAATGAATGTTTGTGGCATACCCTCTTTGTGAAGGGTGTCAGTGATTGTCTTCTGGACAACTGTCAGATCAGCAGTCTTCCCCATGATTGTGTAGCCTAGTGAACCAAACTGAGAGACTATTTCGAAGGCTCAGGAAACCTTTGCAGGTGTTTTGAGTTGATTAGTTGATTGGCATGTCACCATATTCTAATTAGTTGAGAGTGAATTGGTGGGTTTTTGTTAAATGTGAGCCAAATCATCACAATTAAAAGAACCAAAGACTTAAACTACTTCAGTCTGTGTGCATTGAATTTGTTTAATACACGAGTTTCACAGTTTGAGTTGAATTACTGAAATAAATGAACTTTTCCACGACATTCTAATTTATTGAGATGCACCTGTACGTAATTATACGGAATATAACAAGCAGTTTAAATGTGTGATTAAAATATAAGATAAAATGTGCAATAAAATAGAATGTGCAGGACAGTATAATGTCGACTTAATAAATAATAATATAATCAGGAATGTGCAAGAAAAATGTGCAAACAGGTTTTACAGAGTGTGTACATAGCAGCAATATGGATGGTGGAGAATAATTAATATCTTACTGTTCATCTTCTCTCCAATATGGTAGGAAATCAATTTAAACGAAATGTGGATGATGTTAACTGTGACAAGATGATTGACAGGGCAGTTTAAACAGTGACAGGATGCACATAACTAAGCAACAGAGCATATGTTAAAGACGCAGGTACACTATAAAAAAAAAGCATCCCCTCTGCGAAACCACCATCCCCTTACCCTCCCCTTTGGATTATTACTTTTTTGTATTATGTGTCTGTAATTTATCATGCACATGAAGTGCTAAAATTCTCTACTTATGATCATTTACAAACTAAATAATGGTGATTGGCCAATCAGAACATGGTAACAAGCTGCACACAAGCAGAAGCAATTTCGTCATTTTTCTTACAAAATTGTTAAAACGCAACTTTTGGAATTTTTTAAGACAAAAGAGGGTGTGATTTTTCCTTGATTTGAATTTAAAGACATTCTCCTGAAATAATGTTTGAGTGACTGTGAGGGACCGAGAGACGATAGGAGAGCTGACATTTAACTTTGAGAGAGAAAAAAAAACACGTCTTGAGAGTCCAAAATCATTCACTGTGCGATGAATACAGTTAGAATGCCCTTATAATTCCAGCAATGAAACAAAAAAGACCAATGTATGAGTTTTAGATTTTTTTATATTCATTGCAAGCAATGTACTTTTCTTTATATCAGCGCAAGGACCAAAGCACAAATGTGGTATTAGTTTAATTCAACAGTACTTATACTATGCCCTAAAAGTATACTCTTTCTATGAAGAAAAAGTACTTTTGAGAATGTAGCAGAATAGTATAGGCAAGCTTTGGTACATACTACTTCATCATACACTGTAAAAAAAAAAAAAATAGTTGAGCCAACTTAAAATTGTAAGTTGGCTCAACTTTTACAGTCTGCGTCTTTAACATACGCTCTGTTTGCTTAGTTATGTGCATCCTGTCACTGTTTAAACTGCCCTGTCAATCATCTTGTCACAGTTAACATCATCCACATTTTGTTTAAATTGATTTCCTACCATATTGGAGAGAAGATGAACAGTAAGATATTCATTATTCTCCATCCGTACAGCTACTCTGTACAACTTGTTTGCACATTCTTCTTGCACATTCCTGCTTACATTATTATTTATTAAGTCTACGGTATCCTGTCCTGCACACTCTATTTTATTGCACATTTGATCTTATATTGTATTCTTTTTTACTTTTATTTTACATGTTGTACTTCATTTTAATTTTAATTTTATATTCTCTTGTGTTTGCTTCATGCCAGAACTCTGCTCATGTGTTTGAAATATTGTTTCATTATCAATATTGATTGAATCTCAGTTCATAATGTTTGCACAAATCAAAAAGTGGATTAATCTATACAGTATTTATTTGTAAATATTTTACATCACTGAATTTACAAACGGAACAGGATTCCCTGTTCATTTTATTAAACACAAGTACTTCATAAAACATAATACAGAGCATTTATGAGAACACCTTTCATTTAATTAAAGATTAAATATATAGATTTTACATCTTCTGAATCAAACTAATACATTGGTAAAGATACATATTTTATTGTTCAATCTGTTTTCAAAATAGCAAAACAATCTCAATTTTGAATTCCAACATAATAGCTCTATAGGTTAACTTTCACTTGTGCTATTCCTGTGGCATAGAGTAATGTTCAGATTTAGTTTAAATAAACCAATCCTCATTATTTCTCCAGCTGAGTGTACACATAAACACTGTGCTTTTATTACAGCAGAAACCAAAATTCCATAACTCACACATAGGCTACCATACTTATCAACAGGCTCTATATTTGGCAAGAAAGACTAATAAATGTTACAGCAAGATCATAACTGGGCATGTTTTGCTTTGTGACTTGCTGATTGTGAATGTGAAAAGATCAGAGATGTCACGTTCATTTTCTGTTAACATGATTTTGTGTGTTTAGTGCATCACAGCTGACACCAGGAGTGACGTTAGGGTCATCCACAAAGCCGTTAGCATACTAGCCAGGACCAGAGGGCTGTTACCTGTAGTACCTGTAATACAAATAAAGTAAATGTACATTAATTATTGAACCATCTATTAGGACCAGTAAACAATGTCTTTTTGGATACAGCTTAAAAAAAACCTTATAGTCCACAGAGCATCATCATAACACATCTATAGACTTTATCAAACCTTTATCATTCATTCATTAAAGTTGATTTTGCTTATCACTCAAACTACTCATACTCCTTTCATTCTCATACTTAAATGTCTTTAAGGGTGCTTGTGTTCTGCAGATGTTGTAAATGTATTATTTATCAACCTTACAAAAAAATGTACTTACTTGCAGCTTGAGTCGTACTTGAAACTGTGAAAGTTGTTGATGTTTAGGGGAGAATGAAGAGAAAACAGTAAGCGATTCAGTAATACTCAATAGCCATATCACGTTAGCAATTCATCTCAACCACAAAGACAACATTTTGCACCTCTCACAATTTTTTTTTTTGTATGATTTTGTGTGTGTGTGTGTGTGGTCAATCAAACACAAATATTTATGTCGATGTCATTCTTTTAGGGTTGAAAATGTAACAGACATCTATCTAACAGGGAAAACAATATATCTAAACAGATACTGACCAATGGTGATATCAGTAACATTGACGGATGTGGCATCAACTGGAAAGCTTAAATTTCCATTTTTTATTGCATCATCAAAGGTATTTTTCACATCTGTCACATTAGGACTGGTGTTGTTTGTGTTGTCAAACTCAAGGATAGTATCTGCCACAATGGAGCCCGGACTGTGGGGAACAAGTTGAAACACAGTCAGTCATAATTAACCAACAAACAACTTAATGACCAAATGGAACAATCAAATGGTCACTTTATTAACAAACTGATTAACCAAACAATTATAGTCAAGAAAGCAATTCACTAATAAAAAATAAACAACATCAATTTCAATTCAATTTAAACCAGGTGTTTGCAAATAGCCTTAAGTGAATTGTGCTGTTTTACCTGAGTTTTCGAACCATCATTCTGATGAAGTTTGCAAAACGTTTCTTGAAAAATGGGGAAAACTATAAAAGATAGACAAAATAATCATAAAAACATATGTTATTTACATACAAGACTGTCATTTCTTTTTTTCAAATCTAATTTTGCTGCAAGAAATGTAGTTTCTGTAGTTTTAGAACAGACATTTATTTCAGGTACACTAAAAACTAAGTATTTAACTAATTATACTGCAAGTAAAACAAATATGACCAGTTGTATTTATTTTTGCTAATATTATATTGCCAATACACAAAATTACAAGTATCTACTGCTATTGCAATCAATACGCATGCCTCACTGAAGAAAATGTTTACCCCATTGGTGATGTTATCTGTCAGCTGTTTGGTTTCAGGATGAGAAAGATTGGAGTGGAAGTCCTTGAATTCTTGAAGAATTTTGAACATTATATTAAATGTTGCAATTTTAGCAGGTCTAGCGACTGTTGTAGCTGGAGTTGTAGTTGTTGCAGGTGCTGCGGAGGTGTTTTAATTTGGACAAAATTAAAATGGGATTAATTAATGTGACCTTTAGGCTTTTGTAAAATATTATTCCATTATGATAAATCTGTAAACACACTGACCTGCAGTTGGTGTGACGTCAGTAATTTTGGTGAAATTTTTAAGGATTGTGAAGGAAAAAGTTCCATTATGCAAGATTTGTGTCAGGTTTGTCTCAGTAGGCTTGGAGTCACTGTTGTTAAAGTGAAGATTTCCATCAACCACAATGGAGCCATTCCTGAGAGGACACACATGCAAATAATAAACGTATGAACTGGGTGAAAAACAATGATCAGCTGACTCAAAAAGTAACAATACAACCAACCATTCAAGCACTAAACCAAACAACCAATGCATTAATACATTATTTTATCATGAAGTGACAAAAAGAAGCATTTGTAATATATATAGATATTTTTTTCAGTTTCATTCTCTTTTACCTGAATTGCAGAATTTCAAACTGTTGAAAGTTTTTAAGCTGATGGAAAACTGCCGAAACCTACAAAAGATTAACATACAGATTAAGACATTAACCCATACAGCTCTATTGATACATTTAATTAAAGATTTCATTTGTTTGTATTATACTACTTGATCAAAAACCTGAACTGTCCTCTTATACTGCAAACAATTGTAATCTTACATATCCATTTTCTTTTGCAATGTGGAAGAAGAATAACAAAGAGCAGTCAATGGTCAACTTAAACAGTGTATTTATAAATACTATACAAAATTAAAGTTATATAAGAAATGACAGTTTGCAATATTAAGCCTTTGACTGAACCCACTGCTGAAAAAAGAGAGTGTAAATTTAACCATTCTTCACTGGTTAAAAAAAGTTACCTCAGAGGTGATTTTGTGTTTCAGCTGAATTGTGGCATTTTCGCTCATGTTGGAGTAGGCTACAATGAAAGTATTGTTAATGTGGAAGACTATTTTAAACTGAAAAGCAGAGGTGATGTTGCTGATGGTAGTGTTGTTGCTGTCAGCAGCATTTCCTGGCAAAGGCAGAAGTCCTGTTTAAGGAGAAATTAGGGAAAATGAGACATGGTAGCAAAATAAAACATTATTATTGCTGAACTCTGAACTGTTAGATTCTATGCATCACCAAGCAAGCCTATTTGGCTGCACTGCATTCCATTTTGAGTAAAAAAATATTTTTTTTAATTATGATATTACAGCCATCACTGTAGGCTAAAGATAGCTCTTTACACAGCTGGGTTTTTGTGAAAATCCCTTATTATAAAAATTATTGTAAAAAGAATAAATGTTCGTCTTTTTTGCTAACCTTTCTTCTTGTTATTACGATTTTATTACTTCACATTATACTGACTATCAAGTCATTTTGTCAAGGAAGTGCAATGATGAAGTCTCACTATTTGTTTAAAATAAGCAGCACAACTAGGTTCTTACCAATTAGACACAGAACAGGTACTATAACCCTCCACTCCATTGCTATGTTCTTTTAGCAGTATGCCTGAAAATGAACCAAAGTTCTGAAATCAAACATATTTCATCATATAACAGAATAAAACAGAGAGGAAAAATCTAATGGGTGGTGTGTTTGATGTCAAAATTTAAAAAGTAATCAAGCAACAAAAAAATACAGTTAAAATTACCAAGTATTTGCAGATTTAATTAAACATAATATATTCCACACACACCCTTCAAGTCAGCATAAAGATTTACAAAAAAATAACTCACTCACATAATAACATTTGTCTTGTTAAACTTAAATTCGTTTTTATAACAGTTTATATTTATACAAATGGATTGGATACACAGCAACTGAAGACATTTTCTTCTACTTACTTTTTGATTATTGCTCCACAAAAACAAAGACAGCCCAGGTTAATCCGTTTAGCAAGTTCCTGTTATCAGTTAAATGGTCATCTAAAAGAGCCAGTGGACAGGTGAGCTCCATTTAAAGTGGGACAGGTTTTTTTCATTTGAAGAACCAACCAATGAGAGTTTGTTGACAAACTTGAGGAACAACAAAATAAATCTGTTTCCTACATGATTACAGTAGATGTCGCATTAGCAGTTTTTAACCAACCATGGCAAACAAAAAATTATGGCTGAAAAAAAATTGTTTTACATCTTTAACACTTTGTGACATCAGTAGTAAAACTGTACATTATTCATGTGGAAATATGTACTTAAGTTCAATGGTGTATTGAGAACATTCTGTGAAGACTCTAAATTGTCTTCAGAAAGAAAGGGTGTGATAAGAATGGTGTGCTATGTTACTAAACATGTTGTATTTCCAGTTCATACACACACAAAAAAAAACATGAAGAAACTATGCAACTGGATTTTCCAGCAAATGTAGTTCTCATAACTCATAATGCTTGTTCCAAACCAAAGTAGAGCTTAGATAGGCAAAAGTCCTCCACTGCCAATAAAATCAACTCTTGAGCTTATCATTTAATGTATTATGATCTGACCATTGTTTCCATGTGGAATCCTGCACAGCTATTCTTCATATATGGTTTCTTAGCTGTTGTTAGTGTTGTAAAATCATAAATTGAAGTTTTATTTTCCGTTGTGACTGCTAGTAAACAGGAAGAATGTTTTCCCCATGCCAAAACTTCAACGTCACAGAATGGTCACAAGCTTCTTTTATTAATAGCAGTCATTTCTTAAATACCCCTGAGCCATTTGATCTTTTAATTTCACAAAGCACAATTTTGACACAGTTTCTTAAATGCTCTCTTGTGTCTTCCCAAATTGTTGTCACATATTTTTTATTATATTTTAACTTGTAAAAACCATGGTGTTTACTGTATCACTGTTGCGTCAGCTGTTAAAATCTAAAATGAATGGGCAAGACTGAGTGATTTTGAAGACTTTGATAGTGATAAGATTGTTCGTGCCATACTGTATGTAGCATCTCACTAATGACAAATCTCCATTTTGGAATGATCTTTAAACCTGGGAAAACAATATTATCCATTGTATTATTACTAAAATCAAATATTAATTGGCAGATAAGTTATTTTTATGACTCTGAAAATTGTTGGTGCCATATGCCATCACAGAAATGGCAAAGCTCCTTTTTGGAATGATATTTGAACCGGTCATGAAAAACATGACATCCATTGTATAATTTCTAAAATCAAACATTATTTAGCAAGATCACTGATTTTTAAGCTTTAGATGGTAATAGGGTTGTTGGTTGCTATATGCAGTATCTCAGAAATGACAATATATATTTTCAATAGATTTTAGAGTGTGGAGGTCCGAGCAAGACAAATCGTTCCAGATAAAGGATCAGACTTTAGGGCTGTCCTGCACAGAAAAAGACTCTGGTGGCCTTGAGACTGTGATTGACTGATGATTTTTCTTGACTGTGATGGCAAACATTGGCTCTGTAACACATGTGTCATTTAGTATGAGCTCTGGGACAGACCTAGCTGGAATGCTTAGGATTAGGCAGTGCTCCTGTATTAAAAAGCAGGGTGCTGTTGAGAGGCATATTACCATATCTTTTTAACCTAGTTTCGCCAAGGCTGTTTGACTTGCTAGTGTGCACCTCCCTTCTGAACAGAAACTCGGGATTTGACAATCCAACTACTATGCACAGGCAACATTTGTGGTTTCTGTTCAATGTCTTTATAACATAAACATTTATAGTCATAAAGGAAAATCACATTAATTAGAAAGTCACCTGGAATGTATTTGCTTAAAATACTTTTTGTAAAGCAATGTATGACACTCTTATTGTCAGAGATTTGGAAACACAATGGGATTAAAGCTGTAAGTTTGTACATATACCGTTTCAAGTCAGAGTTCAATACCTCTGAAACTCAGAATGAGTTTCAAGAAATATTTTCTTATGTTTCCCAGTCTCTACATTTAGAAAACGTTTCACGTTGCCCTGTATGAGTCGATATACCACTAGCCCTTTCTGTTGTCTTTATCTTTCATATACTTGTTTTTCTCTGTCCTCCTCCCTCACCTGTCCATCCACATTCCTCAGATTCCACACGATTACTCATCTTTGCCCTTGTTTCGAATATCTTTCGAAAAGTATTTCATACAATTTACACAAACCTCTGATAAACATCTTGAAATTAGGATATTCACACTTTGATAAATGTCTCTAAAATGTTTTCAGGTGACTCACATAAAGACATTTTGTAGAGTAAACTCTACAAAAATACTTCTAGATTAAAACACACACATCAAATATGTTATGTATGTGTTTTAACGTAAAAATGTGTTTATGTCAACCCAAAGGAAAGTAAGTGAGATCAAAAGTGAGATCTCCTTAACATGTCAAATATTTATTTTAGACAGAATTGAGATTACTTTAAGATCGAATGGAGATTTTTGCTTGAGTCTCCTGCTTCTCAAACTTGTCTCCTGAGACAAAAACTCAAACACTCTCACAACGGCCTCATTTAAAGCTTTAGAAGAGATCCCAACAACATCACACACTCTGCTCAGATTTTTCTCCTTAGCTAAATACTCTAGATCTCTCACATTTGTCACCTCAAAAGTTCAGATTAGATCTCAACAACTTTACAAAGTGTACACAAGTGAGTACTTGAAAGACACTAAATAAAGGGGGAACAATTATAAATTCAGAGTTAAAGCCTATATTGAGAGAGAAATTATGCAGAAATAATGATCATTTTAATTTAGATAGGACAATGTTTATGTACTTAGGCACATAATGTGTTGTACCCTATGCCTTAATCCAAACTGATTCACAGAAAATGTAACCCTGGAGCTTTCTTTGCTGAAAGGCACATGGCTTATGACACAGTCTTGATTATCAGGTGACTACTTTGTTTATTAATGCATATTATATGGTAGAAATATTTGAGCTCATATTGTGGCATTTGATTTGGTGCACACTTTGTACAGCACACTCCCACTTTACACTATGCCATGCACTACACTTTAACACAGTTCAACTGGACTACACGCACACACTGCACTAACACAACCTATCTGCTATCACTGGATACCATGCAACGCACATCAATGACATTGCGTATCCGGCCTATATAAATCTGCTGCAACTTTTAGTTTAAACATTTATTAATTTTTTTCGCATACGATTGTGTTTATATAGGTGTACATAATGTAAAATGTGTACATTTTGTGTTTAATGTGTATTGATAACTGCAAGTATGTCTTATAGTACACTGTGTGTACTGACTATATGTATGTGTATTCTGCACATTGTCTTCTATGTAAGTATGTACTGTCTATATGTAAATTGTTTCTGCACTGTCTGGAGCACGCTCTCAAGTATTTCACTCACCAAGGCACACGTGCTGTGGTGATGTGACAATAAAAGTGATTTAATTTGATTTGTAAAGTTATTTAGATCTCTTCTGAAATTTAGAGGAGACTAATGGAAGAGCTCCTGAGTCTTTAGTGTAGAAGAAAATTCTGAGCACAGTGTGTGATGTTGTTGAGATCTTGTTTGAAACATTGGAGACAAATATGAGAGTCTTTGGGTAAGAAGAAAAATCTGAACACAGTGTGCAAAGTTGTTTAGATCTCTTCTAAAGCTTTAAAGGTCTAGGAGACAAGTTTGAGAAGCAAGAGACTCTAGCAAAAGTCTCCATTCAATCTTAAAGTAACCAAATGTATGTCTAGTAGAAATATTTGACATTTTAAAGTGACCTCTTTTTTATTTTGTTTTTCTTCCCTATGGCTAGAATCAATGTCATTTTCCGCACCATTTCAATCAAAGACAATACATGCATTGTCATATTTGAAGTTGTTTTATGTAAGCAGTTTTATTGCACAATTATTTAAGAGTAAACCATAAACTATATTTACATAAATGCAAAAATTGGGTGTGAAAAGAAATAAAGAAAAAAAACACTGGTACACTAGTGTTACATTTGTTTTAAAAAAAAAAGGTATTGCTCTTATACTAAACATCTTGCACTTATAAGTCCTCTCTAATGTGTTTGGAAAATATGGTGTATGTAAAATGCTGGACATTGAAGATAAATTGAACCATTTAAACTAGTAAGTTAGTAACCCTTTAAATTCTGCAATATTTAATGCTATTTAAATTATGTACAATATTAGTGAAAGTTTATTGTTTCTCCTAAAATAAACCTGAAGATATCTTAAGACAAAGCTGATATCTCAATGAAACATATAAGAGAATCACCCCTTAGTATCCTGAGCATAGAGTAACCCCCAAGCCAAAGCCTTGTGGGTAGCATCGGCATGAAGCACAACTGCACCTCTGACAGTAAGGGTTCTAATCCCAGCTAAAGGTACTTTCCTGCTCCTGTTCAATTCTGCTCTACTCCTACTGTCCTGACCATTAAATGTGAAAACCCCATTGCAATAAAAAAGCAACCTCTGAGCAGTAAAACATTTTTATAATGGAGTCTTATTGAAACTAAAATAAATCTTTCAAACTCCAATTCAACTCTTTACCAAACCGGTGACCTAAAACTCCAACACAGAAACTCGTTATTATCAGCATAACAGAACATTATCAAGTAATCACAGCGCGACCAAGAGATTACAGCAAGACAGTGACGAGATTTCCCTTATTCCTCACACGTTTCTCTACCAAAATCATTTTGGATTCCTTTCTTTCAGTACTTTCTCATGTCTCAGTTGTGTCTACTTTTATTTCTCTTAAGGAATTTTAGGAGAAACATCTAAACACACTATTGAAACTAAAATGAGACAGATATGAGAATCACAACTAAGTCTCATGAGCTTAGAAAGAGCAACCACTGAGCACTAAAATATTTAAATAATGGAGTCTTGATAGAGATTGCAGCAAAGCAATAAAGATATATTCCATGTTTCTTCCACCACATTCTCAGATTTGAATCTTTATATATATATATAGAAAGAGAGAGAGAGAGAGAGAGAGAGAGAGAGAGAGAGAGAGAGAGAGAGAGAGAGAGAGAGTGCTCAGCGTAAATGAGTATATCTCCTTTGAAAAGTAACATTTGAAACAATATCTCAATGAACACAAATGAAAAATGAGTACACCCCACTGAAAGTCTCTGGAGCAAAGCAAATTTTAGACTACAAATGTCTAATTTAACAAGAATTCAACCACAGGTGAGTCTAATTATTCATTACACAGGTGACAGTTGACTATAAAAGGGTGTTACTTAAAGAAAACCCCTTCCCATTTCATGCTGTCAGCAATGGCACCACATGGAATGACTTTTCATGTGACTTTTGACTAATGACTTTTAGGAGAAACATTTGAAATGCTGTTGATACTAAAATTAGAGAAGTTTCCCGAGCTTAGGAAGATCAACTACTGAGCAAAAACAAAATTATATGGGAGTTAAAAATCAATGTACATGAATGATAATAGATGACATAGTAAACATATGAGAATCCATCAATATTTCTTTAAATGTGCCCAAGTTGCCTACTGAAAATTATCAAAATTATGTTTGCCTCATTATAACATAAAGAATCAGAATCAGAATGAGTTTTATTGGCCAGGTATGTTTACACATACAAGGAATTTGTTATAGTGACAGAAGCTCCACAGTGGAAAAGAATGACAGCAACAGGACAGGACACAGACAACAAAATAACAATATACAAATATACAAATAGGCAATGTACAAAATTGCAATATATATACAAT
This sequence comes from Gymnocypris eckloni scoliostomus, assembly GCA_027564155.1. Classification (NCBI taxonomy): domain Eukaryota; kingdom Metazoa; phylum Chordata; class Actinopteri; order Cypriniformes; family Cyprinidae; genus Gymnocypris; species Gymnocypris eckloni. The sequence goes on from CM050416.1 coordinate 28,955,675, forward strand.
ACAGACAATTATCTGTGAGGTCTGGCATTTGCAAATGTTTTATTATTTTTCAATAAAAAACGTGAATTAATAATTGTATAATAGTGTTGTGCGTAGGGTTGCAAAATGTTGAAAAAATTCCAGTAAATTTCGGATACTTTCCAGAAATTTTGGAAACTTAACGGGAATTTGGGAAAGTTTGCGGAAATTTACCAGAAATGTTACACCCCTTTGCAACCCTAGTTGTGTGTTCCATGTTTAATGTCAAGTGTTCATGAGATGGATTGCTTGGGGAAAGAAACTGTTTCTGTGTCTGGTCATTCTGGTGCTCAGAGCTCTGTAGCGTTGACCAGACAGTAACAGTTCAAAGAGGGAGTGTGCTGGATGTGAGGGGTCCAGAGTGATTTTGCCAGCCCTTTTGCTCACTCTGGATGAGTACACTTCTTGGAGTGTAGGGAGGGTTGTACCAATGATTCGCTCAGCAGTCCGGACTACCCTCCGTAGTCTTCTGAGGTCAGATTTGGTAGCTGAGCTGAACCAGACAGTTATTGACGTATAGAGGACAGATTCAATGATGGCAGAGTAGAACTGTATTAATAGCTCATGTGGCAGGTAGAACTTCCTCAGCTGGCGAAGGAAGTACAGCCTCTGCTTGGCCTTTTTCACAATGGACTCAATGTGATTGTCCAACTTCAGGTCCTGAGAAATTGTGGTGCCCAGGAATCTGAATAACTCCACTGCAGTCACAGTGCTGTTCATGATAGGAGAGCGTGTGGGGAGAGCGTGGGGTTTCTCCTGAAGTCCACCAAGGTCAAGGTTCAAGGTCAAGGTTTCTTTATTTGTCACATAATAGTTATACAGGGTATAATTAGAAGTGAAATGTAATCGAACCAGGTCCGCTCAGTGGACAGTGCAAAATAATAAGAATACAAATTATATAAAGTAACATAACACAAGGGCATACATGTGGTAAGAAAAGGAGAAATAAGAGTAAAATGTGCAATGAAATAAAAAAAGTGCAAAACAATAAGATGTGCAAAAAAACAATACGATGTGCAAAAGACAATAGGATGTGCAAAAAGAATGTGCAAAAAGAACAATAATAATAAGATGTGCAAAAAACAATAAGATGTACAAAAAAGAAAAACAGTGTACTGGGACTTAATAAATAGTAATGTGAATAAGAGGGATGTGCAGACGGTTGTTCAGGGTATTGTACATAGCAGCAATGATGAGAATGTGATAATATTTACAGTTAATTAAGTTACAATGTGTCTTGTGAGTGTTTATGAAACAGAGTTTGTGTTTAGGAGCCTGATGGCCTGAGGGAAGAAGCTCTTCCTCAGTCTTTCAGTCTTTGCCATCATACTCCTGAAGCGCCTGCCAGATGGCAGTAAACAGAAAAGATGGTTACCGGGGTGGTTTGAGTCTTTGATGATTTTAGCAGCCCTGCTTCTGCAGCGTTTGAGGTAGATGCCCTGCAGAGAGGGGAGAGCAGACCCTGAGATGCGCTCAGCTAAGCGCACGACTCTCTGTAGAGCTTTGCAGTCCTGGTTTGAGGAATTACCATACCACACTGAGATGCACTGAGTCAGTACGCTTTCTATGGCCCCTGAATAGAAAGTTTTCAGGATAGCTGGTGAGACCCTGAATTTCCTCAGCTGTCGCAGATGGTACAGTCTTTGCCTGGCTTTCTTAACCTGTGTTTGAATGTGTGTAGTCAGTCAGGTCCTCGGAGATGTTTACACCGAGGTTGAAGCTACTCACCCTCTCCACAGGGTCCCATTGATCATAAGAGGAGTGTAGGGGCCGCTGCTGTCTCTTCCTGAAGTCTACAATCAGCTCCTTAGTTTTGCTCACGTTCAGAGAGACAGTTGTCCTGACACCATGATGTAAGTCTCTCCACCTCATCCAAGTATGCGGCCTCATCATTGTTGGAAACGAGGCCCAGAACCACAGTATCGTCAGCAAATTTAACAATGGAAGTGGAGCTGTGTGAGGACACGCAGTCGTGGGTGTAGAGAGAGTATAGCAGGGGCTCAGGACACAGCCCTGTGGGGCTCCTATGTTCAGGGTGATGGAGTTGGAGGTGAACTGACTTTCACCACCTGTGGTCTGGCGGTGAGGAAATCTTGAATCCAGTCACAAAGTGAAGTGTTTAGGCCAAGGTCTGAGAGTTTAACAGTCAGCTTGGTGGGGACTATAGTGTTGAAAGCTGAGCTGTAGTCTATGAATAGCAGCCTGACATAGTTGCCATTTTGCTGTCGATGTGAGTGAGGGAGGAGTGCAGTACCTGGGAGATGGCATCATCAGTAGATCTATTTGGCCGATAGGCAAACTGAAGAGGGTCCAAAGTAGCAGGGATGGAGGAGCAAATGTGTTTCTTTAAAAGTCTCAAAACCTTCATGACCGTCGATGTGAGGGCAACTGGACGATAGTCATTCAGGCAAGAGGGTTTACTGTTCTTAGGCACAGGGATGATGACAGATTTTTTAAATGAGGTGGGAACCACAGAGGTAGCAAGGGACTCATTAAATATGGAAGTAAACAAACCAGCAAGCTGATCAGCACAGGACCTCAGAACGCGGCCAGTAATCCCATCAGGTCCTGCTGCTTTCCTTACGTTCACTCTCTTTAGTTCCCTCCGAACGTCGTCCTCTGAAAAGGTGATAGCACAAACATCGCTGCTCTGTCTGCTGCTTCCTGACGAGCTGATCGGCAGATTTGCGCCGCCATTGCAGTCAAAGCGACCGTAGAAGGTGTTTAGCTCTTCGGCCAGCAGCGGATCTGCTCTCACCTCTGTGGAGGATTTATTTCCAGAGGAACAGATGGTCTTCAGTCCCTGCCACATGCGTCGAGAGTCATTGAGCTGGAAATGTGACTCAATTCTCTCACTGTACCGGGCGCTTAGCGGCTCGACAGTTACGCCGGAGAGCGTAGCATGATGTTTTGTACTCGCTCATATTTCCTGACAACAGACCGGCATTGTATGCGGCAGTGCGATTGTTAACCGCATCACGGATTGATCTGTCCACCCACGGTTTCTGATTAGTAAATGTCCTTATTGTTACCGTTTCAGTGGCTTGCTCGGTTAGCGTGTTTCTGAAGCTTACTGCTACATCCGTGAATTCGCTGACGCCAGATGAACTCGCCCGAACATGTCCCAGTCGACGTCATCAAGAGACGCCTGTAGCATAGCTTCAGAGTGGGGGACCAACGTCACTTCCCTCTCCACCGGCGGCTCGCGAGAGATCCTTTGTTTGTATTCCGGCGTGAGAAAGATGGCGACATGATCTGATTTGCCAAAAGCAGTGAGTGGGCTTTGTAGGCGTTATTGAGCGGAGTGTAGCAGTGATCCAGTGTATTCAGTCCTCTGGTTGGACAGGATATGTGTTGATGAAAGTTCGGCAGGACTTTCTTGAGGTTAACCTTGTTAAAGTCCCCAGCGATAATACAAGCAGCGTCGGGATGTTTGTTGACATATCCGCTGATTTCATCGTGGAGATTGGACAAAGCCACGCTAGTGTCTGCTTGTGGAGGAATATAAACGGCAGACACGAGGATCGATGTAAATTCCCGGGGCAGATAGAAGGGGCGGCAGATAATGGAGAGATGCTCCAGATGAGGCGAACAGGAACGCGACAGAATGGAGATATTCCTGGGGTCACACCATTTCTTGTTAATAAAGAAACACACTCCACCACCTTTGTTTTTTCCGGCCTCGGCTGATCTGTCCATCCGTAAAACAGAGAAGTTATCAGACGGCGTTACAGCGGTGTCCGGGACCAAGGGCGTGAGCCACGTTTCAGTCAAACAAAAGATGTTGCAGTCTCTAATGTCTCGTTGGAAACTAATCCTGGCTCTAAGATCGTCCATCTTATTCTCCAAGGATTGGACATTAGCGAGCAGAATACTCGGTAGAGGAGGGCTGTGAGCCCTTTTCCTCAGTCTGTTGCGTATTCCAGCACGTCTCCCGCGGTGTTTCCTTCGCCTCCTGCGGTTGTTCAGGTGGTCGTTGTTCAACTCGGTGCTCCGGAGTATCTCCAATGGCCACGCTGGATCCGCGGATAAAGTATCCTTAATCAGGTTAGTGTAGCGTTGTCCAATGTCCAAAAGTGTTCTTCTGTCGTACATAATCATTGCAGACGATACACGTATCAAAAGAGAAGTAAAAAAAAAAATAGGTAAAGAAACACACATAAAAGCACAATTCTGAGCGGAGCTAATTCACAGGCGACTGAACTCAGCAGCGCCACCGGAAGTGCCACCATCATCTCCACTGTTTCGAGCGTGTTAAGCTCCAGGTTGGTAAGACTGCCTCAGACAGCCAGCTCCTTAACCTCCTGTCTGTAAACAGACTCATCACCATCCTGAATGAGGCCGATCAGTGTAGTGTCATCTGCAAACTTAAGGAGCTTGACAGAGGGGTCTTTACATGTGCAGTCATTCGTGTACAGGGAGAAGAGCACAGGGGAGAGAACACAGCCCATCGTACGGGTGCTGGATGAGAATTTTACCAGCCTCACTAGATGCTGCCTGTCTGTCGGGAAGCTGGTGATCCACTGATAGATGGAGAGCTGTGTCAGTTTATTCTAAAGGGGGTCCGGGATAATGGTGTTAAAAGCGGAGCTGAAGTCTACAAACAGGATCCTCACATAAGTCCCTGGTCTGTCCAGATGCTGCAGGATGAAGTGTAGTCCCATGTTGACTGCATCATCCAGAGACCTGTTTGCTCTGTAGGCAAACTGCAGGGGGTCCAGTAAGGGTACAGTGGAGGCCTTCAGATAAACCAAAACCAGTCTTTCAAATGATTTTATGACCACAGACATTAGAGCCACAGGTCTGTAGTAATTAAGTCCAGTAATTTTGGGTTTCTTTGGGACGGGAATGATTGTGGAGCATTTGAAGCATGGGGGAATTTGCACAGCTCCAGTGATCTGTTGAAGATCTGTGTGAACATGGGGGCCAGCTGGTCAGCACAAGCTGGTGACACACTGTCTGGTACTGGTGCTTTCCTTCTTTTGTTCTCTCTGAAGATCTGGCGCATGTCATCTTCACTTATTTTCAGTGCATGTGTGGGGGAGAGGGGGGTTGCTGGAGGTGTTAATGGTTGTGTGGAGAGGTGTTCAGGGCGGGTGTGGGGTGTTTTTCCAAACCTACAGTAAAAGCTATTAAAGTCGTCTGCCAGTTGTTGATTCTCCACAGTGCTGGGAGATGGTGTCTTGTCATTTGTGATGTCTTTCATACCTTTCCACACTGAAGCAGAATCACTAGAAGAGAATTTGAAGAGCTCTTTTCCAAAACGCTATAAATCCATTTTAATAGTTTTCATGAAAATTACATTTTTTTTACCTAGACCCATACATTTTGTTAATATTCAATTTATCCTGTTAAAATGGTCTGTTGGCTCAGTCTGAACATGTTAAACAATGATTGTTAAATTAAACAACAATATTGTTGATTATAAATTCCAAGTTTTTTTTTTGTTTCAAAACGCTACAAATCCATCCTTTTTTTTTTTAAGTGTTGGTTTATGTCTTAAAAAAAAGAGAACATGCAACATATGAGAACAGGGACTCATACTATAAACCGGTCGCACCAGCCTTGTGTTGATGTAACCCCCCGAGCGAGTCTCGAACCCGGGTTTCCAGCGCGGGAGGCAGGCGCTCTAACAAGGAACGCCAAAGGCTACAGCCTCTAGTGTCAGTCACTAGAGCGCCTCTTTTTGAGGTCAGGAGAGTGAGGTTTACACACAGCCCTTACTGGTATACACATCTGTTACATTGACATCCCACAGTGGTTATTAACGCGCCACCTGAGAACCTTCTTTTTTTTTTTTTTGTCCAGTCTGTGTTTTCTACCCCCAGGTGTAGGTCTCACTGGCTCATCCAGGCCATCAAAAGTGTTATTAGAGTTTAAAGCACTCATTTTGAAGACTGAGCACAAACAAACGCTTCAATGCATCGAACGATTGCATCGAACGAATTCTGATTGGTCGAGAGGACATATCGCATTTAGGCTAAAAACAGGTTCGGCGCTTATAGCGATTTGGAAAAGAACTGCATCTTGCAGTACATTTTAAACAAGGAAATATAGCGATTTGGCATGAAACATTGATGGAGCAGTGAATAGGTTCAGTACACAGCAAAATGGCATGACGAACTCATTTTTTTTTTATTTGGCGTTTATCGCGTTTTGGAAAAGAGCTCTTCATTTGTTCCTTAGCTTGCCAGAATAATTCCTCTTTGATCTCCTTTTCCAGTGTGTATTTGGCCTGTTTATACAAGACTATATCCCCCTTTCTGTAAGCATCTTCTTTGGCCTGACAGAGCTGTCGGAGCTTTGCAGTGAACCAAGGTTTGTCATTGTTTTAGGTTAAATGAGTCCTGGTCGGAATGCACATATCCTCACAGAAACTGATATAAGTTGTTACAGTCTCTGTGAGCTCGTCCAGATCGTTTGCAGCAGCCTCAAAAACAGACCAATCAGTGAGGTCAAAACAAGCTTTTAAATCTTGCTCTGCTTCATTACATCTTTGAACAGTTCTTACTACAGGTTTAGCAGATTTAAATTTATGCCTGTAGGTTGGTATGAGATGAACCCAACATTGATCAGATAGTCTTTAAACTGCTTGTGGGACAGAGTGATATGCATCCTTTATCGCTGTATAACAGTGATCCAACATATTACTGTGTCTGGTGGGACATGGTGTGCTGTCTGTATTTTGGTAGTTTGCGGAAGAGATTTGCTTTATTAAAGTCCCTGAGAATGATTAAAACAGAGTCCGATATATATATATATAATTCTTATTATTACAATTATTATATTATTGTTGCTTTTGTTAAAATGGTCCCAAGATAAATGTTAAAAACAATTGAACAAACAAGAAATCTGGATCTGTATGTCTGCCATGCAAATTAACTGTTCCTGCTCATCTCCAGACTGGATCTCTTCTCTCAACTTTCCCTAATTGCAGATTTAATTATTAGATCTGTTAGCATTAATGTTTTTATACTTCTATTGTTTTTGGAGGGGATCAGAACGTAACACTGTGTGTCCCAACCAAACGTGACTCGATAAAAAGTATATCTTATCCATGTATTGCTGGTCTCTCTCGGCGGGTCTCGAACACCTGAAGTCTTGCATGAGAAGCAGACGCACTAACCATGAGGTCAAGTGACATCAGTTCAATGAGGAAGTTAGGTTTACTTTCAAAGCATCTACTCAGTGTCCTAACTATCTGCGACAGCAACTCATGACAATAAGGGACAAGGAATTCTACTTTAAAAAAGGTTTTTATTTTCTGTGATGTCGCGGCAGGAACATCATTGTCACAGTTACCGGCTTGTGTGCCTTAGATGGCAACCAGAGGTCACTGTGTCTGTGAGCACATGGCTTGTTGTGTTTGTGTTGTGCCATGTGCTTTCTCCTGTCTATTGTCTGTCCCCTCCCATCTTGATACCTAATCATTGACAGTGGTGGTCAAAGTACACAGATCAAGTACTTGAGTAAAAGTACAGATACGTATACTAAAATATTACTCCAGTAAAAGTAAAAGTACTGCTTTTCAATTTTACTCGAGTGAAAGTACAAAAGTACTCAATTTTTATGTACTTAAGTAAAAAGTACTGATAGACAGATTTATTTTGCAATTTTATATAGACTACTTTATTTAATTTTATATTAGGACATATTTTTATAATCCTACTGCCCAAAATACCTGTTTTTTTCCCAAAATAACCACTATATAGAGTCAAGATATATAATTTGTTGATATGGACTACGTTGATGAGAGTGATGTAGTAATGTTCACTGTGAAGCTTACACTGCCATGTACCTGAGAGAAAACAGATTTCACCATCTAATCTTCACCAGGAAGAAAAAAGTGTTTTAGAACTTGTTGTTTTGCAGAACGTCAGTTATATATGACATTAGAATTAGGCCTGAAATTAGGAAGAACATTTTAAGGAAAATCTAATTATATTTTCATAATGATTTTTTTTCTTCTCAAACCTTGTCTGTGGTGTAAAAACACCTCTGGCCCAATGCCCCCGGAGGGCATCACTTCCCACTCTGATAATTACTGTAGTTACTATGTTCTGAACATCACATCCTTTCTTTTTCCCTCAGATGGAATCTATCTAGGTGGCTGAATAAAGATATTTGGACTTTATATCTAAAAATTTCCTCAACTTAGCACCAGCAAGCTTGTTAGCTAGACAGTTAGCATCAGCTAACAATATTTACTTATTTTCAGTGTGGTTATGAATAAACATTCATATCTGTCTACTCGGCTAGTTGATCTAAACAATATAAAAATGTATACTGTTGATAAACAATATAAAAACAGACGTCACATAGGTCTAAATGCATAGCATTTAAAAAAAAACTGCTAACGTTACAGCAGCGGGGAATATGAACGTGTGTATAACCCCCGGGTCCACACCATCCTAACTTGTTCTTGCTCCGAGCGGGTCGCGAACCCGGGATTCCGGCGCGGGAGGCGGGCGCTCTAACAAGGAACGCCAATACAGCCTCTTGCATTGCATCAGTCGCTAGATCGCCTCTTTTAGAGGTCAGGGGAGTGAGGTTTACACATAGCCCTTACTGGTATACATCCGTTACACGTGCATGAGTTATTTTATTTAATCTGTGTTATTTTAATGTTTTGTTTTTTGACCTAAAACATAACGTTAGAGACACTGATGTTGATCTGTCTGCATTCAAGCATTTCAGTGGGCTTAAATAGATCACCCTTTACAGCAGATTTAGTTCACAAACAACTGACAGTTTTGACCTAAATATTATTTTCAGTTACAATAATGAATCCTAAAATTCGACATTAGTAACGTACTTTTCACAGCATCAGTAGCCCGCGCTCACAAGATCTCCCGGTTCTTTTCTTGCGAGTTCAGTTCACTGAAGAAGACTCGCTCTAAACGGATCATTTGAATCAGTGAGTTTTCGACTCGAGAACAGCTGTAATCGGATCATTCCAATTTGTGAATGAATCGTTTGTTGCGATTTGCGAACCGATTTAACAGGTTCATTGAAAAGAATCAGTTTGTTCATGAATCATACACCGCTTCTGCGTCTCGGAGCACGTGATGTATCACGTGAGTAACGATATGTTTTATGAAATGTAGTGAAGTAAAAAGTACGATCTTATGCTTTGGAATGTAGTGAAGTAAAAGTAAAAGTTACTCAAAATAAAACTACTCCAGTAAAGTACAGATACTTGAAAAATGTACTTAAGTACAGTAACGAAGTAGTTGTACTTCGTTACTGACCACCACTGATCATTGATTCAGTGGCCCCACCTGTGTCTCCCTCATTACCCTCGTTTGTCTCCCTATTTAGCCTCCTGGTGTCTGCAGTACTGGGCTGATCCGTTGTCTTTCGTCCAGTGTGTTTGATGTTTGACTGTGTAACAGTCCTGTGCATGCCTGCTTGTTTTTTTCCCCCTCGGGGTGGTTTTTGTTCTTTTGTTTAATTTTACTATTAAAACCCCTGATTCCTCTGCATGTGAGTCCTCGACCTCATCTCTCGCGTGAAAATCATACAAAATACGATAGTGATAAACTCTGGTAATGATTATGTGCTTTATTCAATGTTAAAAGGATCTAATGTGAGTTTGTATATAGTTTGTATATTATTTTGCGAGAGGTTTATAGACATAGTGAAAGAACAATATTTATACTTAGACCTTGAAAATAAATTAATGCAAACTTATATTAAAACTGTGAACTCACTGCGAACCAAGTATCTACTGTTGCTACATAGTACTTGCTGTTACATATGGCGCTTTTCCACTGCATGGTACGGCACGGTACGGTTCACTTTTGGGGGGTTTTCCACTGGGTACAGTACCTGGTACCTGGTACCTGGTACTTTTTTAGTACCACCTCGGCCGTGGTTCCAAGCGATCCGTACCGATAAATAAATGTGACAAGTAAACTCTGCTGATCACTGAATGGCCGGAGAAAATAGTCATTACTGCGTCACTGAACTTGCGACATAAGACCCAACATAGACCCGCTAGATTTAAATCAGCACAGCCAGCGAAGGATCGGACGCACCTTTTTGTATCAACCAAAAAATATCGATTTCGTTGTCTGTTGAGGAAGTACAGACGTTCCTCTCGTTGATAGCCGAGGAGCGGATCCAGCGAGAGCGTAATGGGGCGACGCAAAATGAAAAAGCCTTATGTATATACTTTTTGCACTTTGTATATTTACCTTTGTATCTGTGTAACTTACCTTTGTATCTGTGTTTTGCTTCAATAAAAACAATCTGATCGAATAAGTGTACCTACAGACTATATTAAAATGTATTATTGTGTGAGCACGTAATGTACCTCTTAATAAAGACAAAGGATTAATGCCATGATGATACAAACCAACACATAAGTAAAAAAAACAAGGGATACATTGTAAACTTTGAAATATTGTTCAAAAGTTTATTGATAATTCACTTTACAGAACACGCTACATTAATAGTTAACCATTCAAGTAACGCAGCACACCTGCCCTCCTCTACAGCCTGTGGCACTGCCACCACAGTCTCTGCTGCTGGGGGTATGTCCCAAGCATTCTCATAGGCCTCTCCATTGCTGCTAAAAACATCCACATGCCGTTAATGAAGAACACATTCCGTCGATATGCTCACTTGTCTACTGTCACGGCAGTAGAGGCGGCGCAACTATAACGACACGTGAACAATCCCGCCAACTCTAAAGCGGTACTTAACTGCGGTGGAAACGCAAACCGACCCGAACTGAGCCGTGCCGTAACGAGCCGTGCCGAGCCGAGCCGTACCACGCAGTGGAAAAGCGCAATAGTATCTACACTGGACGCGACAAAGCATCGCAAATCATTTTAACTTTGTGTCAGACTCAGTATGTCATAAATACAACGCGGCAGCAGTTTACTCTCTGGGATTTGTCGCGCCATGCGCATCCAGTGTAGCCAGCATCACTGATTATAATACATGTATTCGAATTTTCATGGCACGTTATTTGAAATTAGCATGGGCAAAAATAATATTGCGGACCGGATGTGTCTCGCCTATTGAGGAACCCTGGTCTAAATGAATCCACTCCACCAAGCTACTGTTATAAGCATGAGCCTCGTCAGACTGGTCGTGGCGGCGGTGTCTTAACAATATATATTGATATTCTCAATGTTACTCAGATAACAGGATACAGGTTTGACTCATTCAAAATACTTCTGCTTAATGTTACACTGTCAGATATGCAAAATAAATATGTTCTATCTCTCACTCTGGCTACTGTGTATAGACCGCCAATGCCATATACAGTTTTTCTTAAAGAATTTGCAGATTTCCTCTCAGACCTATTGGTTAATGTTGATAAAGCGATAATAGAGCTAACACTTTGTAGGCGAAAACCCAGAAGCGAGTTTTTAATTTTTTTAGTTTAGCACTTCCGGTTCCATCGTCCCAGAGTCAATGTTTTTTTTTTATGGAATTTTGGTTAAATCACTTAAATAATGTTCGTGGTTCACGCAAGCTCAAGATACTTTGACATTTTTTTCTACAACATAAAACACACCAGTTACACCACACTCGTGATTTATTTAAGCTGTTACATTTCTTTAAAAAGACGGTCACTAACAAGTTGCTAAATGGGACTACAGGCGCTGTCGGAGACATTTAACGTCATCATGCCAAACAGTTTATCAATGTACAGTATTTTACAGTTATAGTATAATTTGTAATACAATTAATTTTAGAATAACCAATGAATAGTTCCCTGCATTTTATATTGTTGTTCGACAAAAATGTAAAAGATTGGATGACCAATAATTTTCTCCTATTAAATTCAGATAAGACAGAGATATTACTCATTGGACCAGAAACAGTACACATTATCTCTTAGATCACAATTTTCAACTAGACAGATGTACTGTTACTTCCTCAACAGTCAAAAATCTGGGTGTTACATTAGACAGCAACTTATCTTTTGAAAATCATATTTCCCATGTTACAAAAACAGCATTCTTCCATCTTAGAAACATTGCCAAGCTACAGAACATGTTAACTGTTTCTGATGCTGAAAGTTAGTTCATGCATTCATGACCTCTAGACTGGAATATTGTAATGCACTGCTAGGTGCTTGTCCTGCATCTTCAATAAACAAGCTACAGATTGTACAAAATGCTGCAGCTTGAGTCCTTACCAGGTCAAGAAAATATGATCATATTACTCCAATTTTACAGTCTCTGCACTGGATACCTAATAAAGTTCCGTATCAGTTACAAAATATTATTACTTACACTGTAAAAATAAGTGTAATTTCAACCGTAGAATTTTGTAAACACGCTACTGAAAAACAACACTGTTAATAGGTTAACAGTATGTTCCCGTACTATGTACAGGGAAAAACTGTACAATATATAACCAGACATTTCATGTATTTTTATTCAAATTATAAAATTTTACAGTTTTTAGAAGTTAAAAATAACAAATCGATGTATAATTTACAGTCATGTTTAATGAAATTGTATTGCATTATTTAAGTATCAGGTGTGTTACCATAATGATGTTTTGTGTTTGCGTGAATGACTCTGTGCACCTTCTATATATTAGCATATACTTCTGATTGTGGTGAAGCGACTTGTGATGAGCTTTGATTCCGCATGTGGCTTTCTCTTTTACCATCTGCATTATTATGGTGGTTGTCAGTATGTTAAAAAATTATTTTAATAGCAGTGTGTGTTGTTGAATTTAGTGGATTACTTTCAGAGTTCATTGATTGTAAATACTGTAAATTTTACAGTTTTGTTCTGAAAATGTGTTTACAGTTTTTCTGTAGTTTTTACAAAATTATTCTGGCAACCCCAGTTTTACAGTGTACCTATAAGGCCCTAAATTGTTTAGCTCCTGCGTAACTAATCTTCTATCACGCTACAATCCAACCCGCTCCCTATGGTCGCAAAACTCTGACTCTTGGTAGTACCTAGAATACCAAAGTCCACTAAAGGATGTAAAGCTTTTTCATATTTGGCTCCCAAACTCTGGAATAGCCTTCCTGATAACATCCGGGGTTCCCCAACCCCCCAACCATAAACTAACCCTAACCCTAAACTGCTAAAAAGTATGTTTGGAATTCATATACAAAATTGTTAGTGTAATGATGAAGTGAAAGAAATAGAAAGTGTATAAATTATATTAATTTTAAAACATTATAAATAAATAAATATATCTACACAGACAATGAAATCCTAATGTATACATTTTCACCAATTTTAATTTTCCGAGATTCTGTTGAACACAATGTCTGTGTCTCTGATCAGTAAAGTATCTGTGATTATATCAATAGTGTGGACTCCAGTGTTGTGAGAATGAGCCGTCTTTTTTGAACAAGGAAGCATGTAACAAACCCACATGAACGTCATATAAACAGAACATTCTTCAAGTGTTCACAGTGTTCACATATCTTTTAGTAGCACATGATGACGTACTGTATAACAATGGGAAATCACAAATCTAATTCAAACCTTACAAACCACAAAAACCATGTGTAAAACTAGTCAGTCCACATTACTAGGAGCAGTCACTGTGATTGGTTTAGCAGTTTTCCATTCGCTAACTGCGTGCAAGTCAGTGATAAGTGAGTGGACGATACATGGAAACTTGTTCTTGAGATTGCATTCCCCTCCTTACACCGAAACTACTGGTATTTTAGACACGATTATTTGGTAACACTTTAGAATAGGGAACACTTATTCACAATTCAAACTTTTCCCTCAATAAATTCGAAATTTGCTGCTTATTAATAGTTGTTGTTTAGTTTAGTTATTAGTTACAAGACATACACACCTACATTCATTAAATAAATGAATAAACAAAAAGACAAAATGCAAACACTACCCTTTTCTGGGCCTTTTGTTTTTTACAGGCCTTTAAATCACCTCCAATCACATTCAAGTGATCACTTCACAGACCTGAAATATCACATGGCATGGAAAACATGAACTGCAAAGTTTGTATTGCCACTCCTTTCATGATTGTGGGGTGAATCATAGTTATGAATACAGAACATTCATGTCATATTCATGAACATGAAGTTCTTCCCTCGCCCAATTTTGTCTTTTCAACAGTCCCAACGTATATTTATTTATAAATTCACGCATGCACTCCTGGAAACAGCCCAAGACAAATGCACTGCAGTAACAATACCTTTGAACCACAAGGGATTAGGGCCTTTCAAGAACACAATCAACCTCTTCAGGCTCCTCAATTGTTACTGTAACTATAACTCACAGTCAAATGATTTGGTTCCATAAATCAAACTTAGATCAAATAACCTGGCTACTTTGCTCTCAGGCATATAGCCATGCAGCCTTTCTAATGATGACGATGTTTTTATATAGCCACAGCCTTTCTCTAACAGCTGTATAAGCTAGAACAGAACAGCATAGGAATATTACAATCTAAAATTGCTCTTTAAGCATTAACAATCACTAAACTAAAAGTTAAAATCACTAAATTAAAACTACATTTTAACTGCTATAAGAAACACACATTAACTCATCTGAGCTTAGCAATTAGGACTGCATCAGCTACATTTTATTTACCCATTGCAATAGTCCCTTTACAGTTACTACTGCTATGCTATCATAAAAATACACCTATATGTAGGTTTCAAAGTCCACAAAAGGCACATTTAATGTCCAACAACGGATATTTTAGCTAAATTCATATTTGACTCATAATTATTGTGCTCTGTCTGTTTAGAGCACATGCACGCAGTTACAGCGCCAAAAAGTATAGAAGACCTTCTTCTATAGGCCCTACTCTTTTGGCAGCCCTCGTTCGCTCGTGTAAGCCTCGCCCCTCCTGACAGCAAAATGGATATATTTGCATGACTTTCTAACATTTACAGATGAAAAATATAGTCGTAACCTGTCAGTTATGCACTGAGGAAATCTCAACGTCTCTAATACATTAAACAGCACAAATATATTCGCTGTTTACCATAGTAGATCGATTAGATCCATGATGGACTTTAAGGGCTGATTAAGAAAAAGCGTGCACAAATTAGTTAGATTGTGTGAACTTACATTGACATTTATAACCACTTTAGTCCCAATTGATTTGTTAGGTTATTTCAAGTCAGGTTTTGGACATCAATCCCTGCTTTTCCTCGGGTCTCTGTGATGTTGTTGTGATTCGTCATATTCAAGCGCAACGGTGATGAGAGAACGCGCTTGAGACACAGTTTCAAGAGGAGAAATCAATCTACATATAAAATATTATGCTCAGAGCGAATCGTCTTCCCATCCCTAATATATAGTAAATATACCTCAATCACTATACAGTACCTTTACTGTTATATATTCAGCAACTTCATTTATGGTGGGATCAAGTAAAACTGTTGTAACTTACACCACCATACTAGTGGTAATAAATCTCATTATGTAAGACAAAATATTCCTACTGTGTTGAAACGCATCTCTCTTACATTTAAAGCATATTTTCTCTTACACATAAACTGAAACGTTGGCAAGATAGTACCTCGTTTCCTATTTGGCTTCTTTGCCATAAATGTTACTTGGCCATTAGGAAGCTATCAAAAAATCTGCAGTCCAGACAAAAACGTGACATGTCTTGTAGGAATCTAGCACTCAAGACCACACCTTACAGGTCAAGTTTTACAGCTTGCGTAAACTCACAAACAAATGCAAAGCCCTGTCGAAAGATTGTGTGTTGACAAGTCATAGTGTACCAAGATACCACTGAACCTGATAAAACCACTAACACTAGACCAGCCACACAGGCCTCCTTATCTGTGACTATGATAATCATCGCAGACACGTACTCTCGCCCTGTTAGAAAGTCTCTTATTTTCAATCTCAGTTTACAATCATCTGTATAAAGAGTGAAAAGGAATGGGTACTCAAACAACCCTGAGGCACTCCGGAATAAGTTGCTTTCGGAGTTGAACATTTCTGATTAAAGGGGTCATATGATGCGATTTCTTGTTTTCCTTTTCTTTAGTGTTTTATGTTGCTGTTTGTGCATGTACCCGATCTGTAGAGTTACAAACCTCAAAATCTCCCACAAAAGGATTTATTCTATCTAAAAGAGAAGGCTGATCCAGACAGGGCTAAAACGCTTCATTCAAACACACTCCCACATGTCATCACGACGTGGAAATATTTGCGTAATGCCACCCAAATATTCACGCAAAGAAAGAAGGCGTGGTTTCAGTAACCGCATTAGTTTCGATGCAGCCATGTCAGGGAGAAGCTGTGTTTCTATGCAACAGCAAAATAACTTTATTTGGCCTTCCGAATGTAAATGCTGGCTTAAAATAGTGGCTTTTTTACCACTATTTTCTCTAAAGACTTCATAATAATGGGAGTAAAAGCTATAGACCGATAGTCACCTAATTCTTCCGCCCCTGCTTTCTTTGGAAGAGGTATTACATATGAGGTCTTCCACACCTCAGGAATAACTGGGGTATCTTCAGAGCTCTGAAAGACAGCTTGCCAAAGAGGCGCAAGCTCATCTGCAAAAATGTTCAAAATTAATGCATTAAGATTATCCGGTCCTATAGCCTTCCTATGATTTAACTTCTTGAATGTACGCCTCACTCGATCAACCACAGCATCAGTTCTGACCACTCCGGTTTGAAGACGACGACAATGACTCCAGACTGAATGCATAGTTGTCACACCCTGATCAGAAATATTCCCTTTATCAAACCTAGAGAAAAGTGTATTCAGGTCATTTGCAAACTCTACTTCATTATCTATCTCTAAATATGTATGTGTTATTGACAATCCAGTCGTCCCCTTCATAGTATTCCCTTAACTACCTCTCATTAGAGTATTAGTAGATTGTTACGTCAGGGTTAGGGCTAGAAGAATAAGTTGACACATACTTGCAAAGTTTCTTAACTGTTACTAAAGTTTATATTGAGAACACTCATTACAAAAGTCTGTTACAATTGTAAGGACAGAAACATCGGAAACACACACTTTCACCGCTACAGTCCCATAACATAATAACTCCATGGTATACACAGAAAGACTCATACACACATCATGCACGACAAAATTGACCTAGATTGCAAAAGCACAATCAAGAGGCCGAATAACATGGAATTCGAAAGACACACAGAACACTGAGAAATGTAGTAAGATCACATGGTCCTGCAGATTTTAAGAAATGCTAAGAAAACCATAAACATTTTGAAAACCAAACTAAATATGCCAAGCAGTCACTGAAATGAACCATCTAACAAAGTTTGTTTATGAGACAACGCATTCCAACCATCAATCGTGCTGGGAAAAATAAAGTATTTCTTCCTTCTTACATTTCCTCAACTTTGTATGGGACAGGTACATTCTTTAACATATCTGGGTGAAATAAATCTTCCATTTTCCTTGAAATAAAAGGTTCTGCATTATAAGCAGTTTAAGTGCTGAATTATATAAAAGTAGCATGGTGAACTGATCTAGAAAACATAAAAAATGCTCTGTAAATCTTTACATGTTTATGTACTATATTGTGATGCAACATAAATGAAACTAAACAACTCACCCAATGAACTACTCAAAACAAACTACTCATCAATGTATTGAAAAATTAAGAAAAGTTTTGGGCTTCATGCAAGTTACACACACAGGAACAAGCACTAAAACAAATTTAGCAAATGACGACGTAAGCAGCTATTTACACAGACGTTTGATAAATGTGACACTCATGTGAATAGTCTCCATTTTCTTTTGAAATAAAATCAATAAAAACAGCTATGGAAAATATCTACTTTGACATGCATAAAGAGTCGTATGCACAGTTGATATAAACTGTACTTTTACATTGTTCTTAAAGGCCATGCAGTGTAACGGTACATGTATTTGTAGTCCCAGTCTATACTGACATTTGTTATGACACCTGTTTTTAATATTACAGTGGACATGAAAACTTTTGTTAACTCTACAATAAGTAAACCCATTTCAGAACCGAATTACTCTTAAACGGTGATGCTATAGAGCTACAATTCAAAAATGAAGTTCAAAGACAATATTCTAAGTACCTGTGTAACAGTTTGTCACTGGGGCAGTCATCCCAAAGATGTACCCGTTTATAAGTGTTGAAACCTTTCTCAAACAGTTCAGTGAACATAATGAATCACGAGACCAAAACGGAGAATGAATAACATAATGGAATTCGAAAGACACACAGAGCAACGAGAAATGTGATAAGATCACATGGGCCTGCACATTTCCAAGAAAGGCATTTCCAGGAAAAAAACAAAAACAAAACTATAATTCAGCTGTATGACTGTCCTGATCATGATAGAAAATGATGATAGATGATAGAAAATACATATATTATATGTATATAATATACAAATATTAGGTAATATATGTATATGTGACCCTGGACCAAAATACAATCATACGTCGCACAGGTCTATTTGTAGCAATAGCCAACAATACATTGTTTGGATCAAAATTATTACATTTTCTTTTATGCCAAAAATCATTAGGATAAAGATCATGTTTCATGAAGACATTTTGTAAATTTCCTACCGTAAATATATCAAAACTTAGTTTTTGATGAGTAATATGCATTGCTAAGGACTTAATTTGGACAACTTTAAAGGTGATTTTCTCAATATTAAGATATAATATTTATATATAAAACATATGCACCCTCAGATTCCAGATTTACAAATAGTTGTATCTCAGCCCATTTTTTTTTTGTAGTTTGTTTTGTTTTATGTAATTATGTAAAATGTAATTATTGTGGTAAAAGGTCAAAATAGCTTGAAATGTTATGTGGCACACTAAATTCAAACTGTAAAATTTCATACTAAAAACTAATGTATTTTTTTAAATAGTAGTAAATACTTTCTGTAATATGACTATTATGCATGCAGAACAGTTCAAGAAACTTTAGAGTACAGTAAACTTTTTAATCCATGTAGAGGGAAGAATTGCAATGTTGGAGTGGCCTATAGTTAACAATAAACAATGCAAAGAAACACCCTGATACAACTAATAACATCACAAAGAAAATACTTATTAACATAGAAAATAAACAATATTTATATACTGTTAGGTCTGTAAGGGGGACGCATTGTCAGGGCTCTACCCTGGCAGCCTTGTCTGTGTTGTTTATGTTTAATGTTTCTTTGCTTGTCTTGTGCCTGAGCACATGGCGGTGTCTTTGTTTGTGTTGGCCATGTGCCCCCTTTTCCTGCCTCCTTGTTTCCAGTTACCCTGCCTCCTTGTTTAGTCCTAGACTAGTCCTCGTTTAACTGATTGTGTCCACCTGATCCTCATGTGCTCTGCTCCTTTATATGGTGCTTCTTTTCCCTCTTGTCTTTTGCTGGTTTGTTTGTGTACATTGAATGCGTTTGCGCCTAGCTATTATAATTAGTCTAGTTAGAGCTTTCTATTCAGCCCTTTTGCATCCTATCTAGTTTTCTTGTTATATTTTAGTTTTTATTTGTTCTTGTGTTTAGTCTATAGTCCAGTTCCAGGCTTGGTTTTGTTCTTCATTTTTGTTTGTAGTTCTAGCCATTTACTCCTAGCTTATTCTTTTTGCTATCCATTAGGTTTCATAAGTTCTAGTTTATAATTTCTAGTATTTATTTTATTAGTTTTGTTTTTACTTTTCTGTCTTATTTCTTGTTTTCCCCTAGTCATCGTTTGCAAGTTTTTACTTTTGAATTGTGTCTCTCTTGTCCATCCTGTTGTCTTGTCTTTGTTTGTCTTGTTGGTTCCTGCTCTGTTCCCTTAGTACTCCCTGGTTGCTGATTCTCCTGACCTGACTGACTTTTGGGACTTCAAGTGTTACCATCCCCAGGGCCAAGCTTGGGGCTCCTTGAGCTGCTACCTTGTCCCCGTTTTGCCTCAGAGTCTGGAGCTATCCCCCTTCTCCGACCAACCTGTTCTCCGGTTGTGTGCCCTGCCCTATTGTGTGGACTGTCTGCCCGCCTCGTCCTTTTGTGTACCCATTGTTATTAAATTCTATTCCCCCTGTTCATTCTGCATCTGGGTCCTCCCTTGACAAACCCTGACATGCATTGTCTCAGAAGAAGTTTAACTGTAAAAACATGAACAAATCACATGATGAGTGCAGTTTTTTCCACGTTAAAACTGGGCGAAACATGACATTGTTTATTAGTCATTATTCTTTAGATCTTTTTCAAACAAGTTACTATAGTTTAGAGGGAGGTACATATTAAAAAGAGGATTGTCATTTGGCAAAACCTGGATACACCCTTGACTGCAAAATGAGTCAGCAATATTTTTGGTTTGTTTTTCTGAAGAAAAAAACATGCTAAAATATATTTTATATAATAGACAATATATAATTTATATAATAGAGTCAATAGACAAGAGCTACTAAACAACCACTTCAATTATATAATTATTTGTTTCTTTGTTTTTATCTGGCACTTTATTTCTGTACTTTTTACCTGTCCAGACCATATCTTTTTTCCCTCTGCACTTCTGTACTTTAAGTAAAATAGTTTTTGCTATCCATAAGGTAAGCTATATGTAGGTTTTTATACAACTTAGATTAGATTACTTGAGTGGATTATTGTGGTTTTTATTCGCTGTTTGAACTTATTTCGACGGCACCTATTCACTGCAGAGGATCCATTCATGAGCAAGTGATGCAATGCTGAATGTCTTAAAAACTGTTCTAGAACAAACTAATCTACATCTTGGCCAATGAGTACATTTTTAGCAAATTTTCATTTTGGATTTAATTATTCCTTTAAAATATGCACAACACCTGTTTGATAACATTGCAGGGAGTTTTGAATGAATGTTTTTTGTTAAGTGAAGTGAATCTCAACAGATTCGGTCCTCAAGGAGTACGGAGTGAACACTATAGGGAACACAGCCTCTCCCTCCCTGTCTTTAACAAAAGCAGGGTAGAATAGTCAACTGGTGCCATCTTGTGATGACCATAAAGCTTTTGATGGATAGAAGTCCCCACTTAAATATTTTGTCATTAATAGGTAGCCTACATGGTTTTGCCATTTTCAGTTATATAATTGATATTTTTACAGCTAGATTGACACGTTTAGTGTGAAAATAGGAGGTTTGTAGAAACTTGTCGGTGACTTTGATTATTGCTAAAAGGCATTGTCATGAACTACTTGCATGACTTTTTCATGACACAGAAACTAGGGTCACCAAATCAGAATCAGAATGAGCTTTATTGGCCAGGTATGTTTACACATATGAGGAATTAGTTATAGTGACATAAGCTCCACAGTGCAACATAATGACAGTGACAAGACACAGACAACAAAATAACATGCAAATATACAAATAGGCAATGTACAAAATGGCAAAAACACAATATACAATACAGACAATTATGTGTGAGGTCTGACATATGCACATTTGAAATAGAAAATAAGTATGTGTGGTGAATTAATAATTGTACAATAGTGTTGTGTGTTCCATGTTTAATGTCAAGTGTTCATGAAATGGATTGCTTGGGGGAAGAAAGCTTTCTGTGTCTGGTCGTTCTGGTGCTCAGGGCTCTGTAGCATCAACCAGACAGTAACAGATCAAAGAGGGAGTGTGCTGGATGTGAGGGGTCCAGAGTGATTTTTTTAGGAAGAAGTCAAGTAGTGTCGAAAGAGATTAGTTTTCAGTTGCTGCTTAAAGATGGACAGGGATCCAGCTTTCCGGATGGGGTGGGAAGATCATTCCACCAGCCAGGAATGGTGAACGAGAATGTTATGGAGACTGATTTTGAGCCTCTGTGATGGAGGGGATGTAGATTCGTAATAGTGAGTGGAAGTAGATGGGTGCTGAGCCTGTGGTTGTTCTCTATGCAAGCATCAATATCTTGAACTTGATGCAAGCTGCAACCGGTAGCCAATGCAGGGAGATAAAGGTGGTCACTTCCTGTTTATTGCTGACGCATGTTTTGAGTTTGAGTTCCGTCAAGTCAATTATTTATCGTCTATTTCTATCTTAAAATCAATTTTATACACCATTACAATTTTATAATGTGTGAATATATCCTCTATTGCATTCTGCAACAAAAACAATCAGAGCGCCTTGTTATCACAATTTGTTTTATTTCCAGAGCCTGCTATTAACAGCTTATAGCCCGTTAGCATCGCCAGCTGCCGCTAACACAGCTAATACCCTATCCACACACATTTACCATTGTTTCACTATTACTTGCTTTAATGGTGGATTTGTGTCTACCTTTGAGTGCAGGTGAGAACACGTTCGAGCTGCATTCGGTGCAGCTGGAGCTGGAGGCCGTGGAGAAGCTGATCGGCGAAGCTGCTCAAGAAGCAGGCCCAGCTGAGGGAGCAGAGAGCGATGCTGGAAACATCCCGGGCTGACGCTCACAAGCAAGTATGCAACGCGCTGCTAACACTCCCACCACCTCGTCTCCGTGTGTTTCTCTCCACAGGCCCTGTGCACCCGGGACGCAATCTTTCCAGATGTCCTTCACTCCGGCGCTGGGAAACCACAGACCCTGGGTGCAGCAGCGAAAGACGCGATCCAGGCCCCGGGTGACGACCTCTCCCCCTCCGGTCTTTGAGATCTCTACCCGCAACCGCTTTGCTCCTCTACGCGAGATGGAATGAGACACTGTGATCGTCGGAGACTCTGTTGTCCGGCACGTCCATGCTACGTTACCTGAAGGTAAAGTGCACACGCACTGTTTCCCTGGTGCTTGTGTTCGTGTTCTGCGCAGATACCATGATCCTGAAGGAAGATGAGAGCGGTGCAGCTGTTGTGATTCACAGAGGGGTGAACGGCACCAAGCTGCGGCAGACGGAGACACTGAAGAGGGACTTCAGGAGCCTCATCGAGACGGTACGCAGCACATTGCCCACGACGACGATCATCGTGTCAGGACCTCTTCCCACGTATCGACAAGGACACAAAAGGTTCAGTAGACTGCTTCCTTTAAAAGAATGAGTGCTGTCATGGTGTAAAGCACAGAAGCTGCTCTTTGTTAATAATTGGAATCTTTTCTGGGAGCATCTTAGGCTTTTCCGTGCTGATGGCCTGCACCCCAGCAGAGTCGGGCAGATAAAATATACATTTAATGCAGGATCTAGAAAAGATTCTGATCGTGATTAAACCAGACAAATGCTAAATAAATTAACAAACAATTGTTAAATCTTGGGCTCCTAAACATTAGTTTCCCCAACACCCAAAGCAGTTATTGTAAATGAAATGATCACAGATAATAGTTTTGATGTACTCTGTCTGACTGAAACCTGGCTTAAACCAAATTATTCTACCTGGTCTGAATAAAACTCTGACACCTTTTACTATTTTTTTATTAATAAAGCGTCAAATTTCGCGCAATTACTTGAATAATATTATTTTATGACTTCAAAACAATATTAATATGCTGGGAGATTTGAAAACTGATGCTTTTGAACCTTAGCATCGCACATATCCAGCCTCGTATCTATGGGTTTTCAAAGACGGTAAGTTTGTTCGGTAGCTCACGGAGTACAGAGACGTACTTAGGAGGCGAGGAACTCCGGTACGAATCCCATGTAATCACGGTTCAACAAAGCAGTTCAAATCTGGATATAAGGAAGTTTAAATGGCTCGGTTGCATCAACAAAATCATATTTATATCAGTTTTGCATTTGTTAACACTATCGGGTAGGTTTAGTGTTGGGTTTGCTGTAGGGAATGATAGAGCATAACTTTTAGGGACAGACAATAAATTAGAATGTTGTGGAAAAGTTCATTTATTTTAGTAATTCAACTCAAATCGTGAAACTAGTGTATTAAATAAATTCAATGCACACAGACTGAAGTAGTTTAAGTCTTTGGTTCTTTTAATTTTGATTATTTTGGGTCAGAATTACCCTCCTTGTGAAGGGTGTCAATGATTGTCTTCTGGACAACTGTCAGATCAGCAGTCTTCCCCATGATTGTGTAGCCTAGTGAACCAAACTGAGAGACCATTTTGAAGGCTCAGGAAACCTTTGCAGGTGTTTTGAGTTGATTAGCCGATTGGCATGTCACCAATTCACTATCTTAACAAATTAGAATATGGTGACATGCCAATCGGCTAATAAACTCAATTTCTAAATAAATTAGAAATACAAATCCATGGTTTCTGTAACAGCTATTTTCTTAATCCATCTAGATTAAAAAGAAAATGCTGTCATTTACTCAAGAGGTTTTGATTAATGAGGGTAACCAAACAGTTGCTAGTCCCCATTGGATACAATTTTCAGTTTTGGGTGAAACGTCACTACAGAAATGGACTAAACACCATAGTACAAGTAGATCCACCACAATATAATTCAAATGTTTGAACAGCCAGTTGAAATGTTGGATCAGTTAAATGGAATAATGTCTTAAAAAGCACAACAGAGGAATAGCTTACTTGTAGCAGTCTGTACATTAAACTGGAACAGAAGAATGCATTTTAGCATTTAAAAAAAGAAACATCACCTTCGAATCACTTCAAAAACACTGCACATACAACTTAAGTATTATAAAATGTTTTTAATTCTCAAACCAACAAACAACCACAGTTAACAAGTAAAAAAGGATCCCCAACCAATCCCCAGGAGCAATAAAATAAAGTAAACAAATGGAGAAGAGGCTTTTTGGGCACGATCATATGAAAATAAAACTGGACATGTTCTCTCTTCTCGCTGTCACAGAAAACTACACTGAGACACAGATAGGGAGAGCTGGACCACTGCCACAACCCCTTCAGCACATATCTAGCTCATCTGGACTGCTCAACTGGAGAAAAAGAAAGAAAGGGAAACATTAGGAGGCAAGCTGTAATTGTACATTGATATTAGGGGTGGCACGTTACATGTTTTCGTACAGAACCGACACGGTACGGGCATCTCGGTTCATTGCATGAAGCCTTACAATGAATACAGGCAATTCACCCCCAATCCAGAAGGGGGCGCCCGCAGTAATGCAACGCTGTTTGATTACCGCCAGCTGAAGAACAGCGAATGCTGTGAGTTTGTGCACTTGAAAACAAAGCCCACTAGACAGTGACCATGTGCTGATTCTGAATGTGTCACTCACATAGACTGGCAAGGGAGTATACTCTAAAGGCTTGCGCACACTTAACTGTTTGCAAAATGGAGCTTTGTGCTCGTATATCCTACCGCTCTCATTTGTCATAAATCCAAATATTCCATATTTACGATTTAACGTATCTGAATGCTAAACTATTATTGATTATATAAATTATAGGCTTTGTACTTCAGTCGCATTCCAATGGTGACACCGAGGCGGGCGCGCTGATGTTCGGCTCACTGTATTTTATTTGTATAAAGTGCCAACTGCGCTGTCAAGTTATCAATACTGGAACTGATTTGTTTTATGTGTGTGTGTCCGTGCGCTCCGGCGCGATCACTTCAACTGTTTCCTTATACCAGCAGAATCAACTTTAAACACTTATTGTCTTATTAATAATCACTGGCTAAAAGGTCTGCTTTTATTTGTGTACACTCACAATGAAAACAATAACAGATCTTATATAGAATATAACAATATTTAGTATTTTCATATTTAGGTGGACATTTTTTTCTCAAAATAAAACCGAGCATAGTAGATTTATAATAGACTGTACCTAAATCGTACCGAACCGAGGAACGTACCAAACCATGACATCTGTGAACCGTGCCACTCCTAATTTATATTTAATTTAAAAAAACTAGTAAACCTTGAGACTTCTTAAATAATTAGTTCACTCCATCATTCAAATTTCCTGAATTTACTCACCTTTACTCACCCCATGTCATCCAAGATATTCATGTCTTTCTTTATTCAATTGAAAAGAAATTAAGGTTTTTGAGGAAAACATTCCAAGATTTTTCTCCATATAGTGGACTTCAGTGGGGGCCAACAGGTTGAACGTCCAAATCGCAGTTTCAATGCAGCTTCAAGGGGCACTACATGATCCTAGCCAAGGAATTCGGGTCTTAACTAGCGAAATGATCGGTCATTTAAAAAAAAAAATACAAAAATGTATATACATTTTAACCACAAATGCTCATCTCACAGAAGCTCGACTTCACGCATTATGTAATGACGCAATCATGCGTTACGTAGGGAAGTAAAAGAAAGTCCTGTGCGCAAAAAAAGTGTTATCTGATGATTTTTGAAGTTGAAGAAAACAAGACAAAGTTTTCCACCCTACCTTTTTGAACCAAAGTACACAGACGAAGAACTAACCACTCGCAGGGTTTGTACGGATACTGCTAAATTAAATTCCAGGACTTTCAAGGACTTCAAGCACTATTTATTTATTTATGTTTTTGGTTTTCAAGGCTTTAAAATCAGAGATCTCTTATAAAACATATTATAAACACAAACACTTTTGTTACAAATATTGTTATCTTTAAAATTCAAATAAACTAACAAAATGGTACAAATAAAGTGCAGCACATGCAAAGCATGCAATGATTGTGGTTCACTTTAACATTTAAAAGGATACTATGGCAAAGTTTTCGCTTTGCTTATTCAAACTGATTTTATTTTATGAATACATTTAGGGCTGCAGCTAACAATTATTTTTATTGTAGACTAATCTATCGATTATTTTTCTTATTAGTCGACTAATCTCTGTTATTTTTCAATGAATCTATTTATTATTTTATTATCAGTTGATGAATTCTTTAGTTAAACGTCTTTTTTTTAAACACGATTATGAAATTTGACTGACAATTAATTGCCTAAAAATAGTCACGTTATTGCGATTAATTGTGTGTTTTAGGGCTTTGGCGATTATGCCGATTATCATGATTAATTGTCTGGGGGGGGGTTGCTTTCATTATATAATTGTGATTAATTTAAGGGTTCAGTAAATAATTATGTTATCCATCTTCCTTTTTTAATTATTATTTTGCGACGTAAGTTTACATCGAGTTTTCCAAATTCTAAGAATCGCCCAATACCGATCCAACACCAGCACTATTTTTATTTTATTTTTCTACACAACAGAATTATCAATACTGTGTTTGTGTAACTAATATTAACCCTTTATTAAACATAATCCACTTAATACTCACTTCCTCATTACAGAGAAAAACTACATTTGGATAAAAATATAAGCTATGAAATTAAACTAGCTGACTTTATAATTTAGCAGCAAAAACTATATTTTGAAAAAAAATATTGGTCCACATTATACAATTTAAACAAGTTTATTCTGTTAACTATTTGTATTCTTACAAAATACATTCATCAAAAATAAGAGAAATCATGAGAAAAATAAAGGCTTCTAATAGCCTTTCTGTGATAAAAATTTGATAATGTGAAACGCTTCAAACAGAGCAGCACAAAGCTCTTATGCACATGCAGGGTGCAGATTGGTGCACTTAATGCAACATCATGGAGTCGCCATGCTTTTGGCACATCTAGGGAGCAGAATTATGTGCTTGAAGCAACATAAGTACAGCGTGCTGCACGTCATATAGTACAAACAAAGAGAAGAGAAATGAGAGGGTAGTGAACTCTAGCGAGATATAGTCATTTGATATGAATCACCAGACCTTTATCTACACATCAAGTATTATAATGGGAATGTATAATCTTAGAGAGAGAGAGTTTTACCGTTCTGACTGTCATAAATGAACGTGACGTGCTGTTTGAATGCGGAGCAATGACTAATAGCTGCAGCAGAAGGAAGATGAGTTTCTGTAAACTTAAATTTAACAATGTAAATATAATTCTGTCCCTCACATGAAAACCAAACTGGCGCTCTTCTGTTCTTTTGATGTATTACTCCCCCTTGTGCTATATAAAAAGCACACTAATCAGGGTTGTATATTATTAGTGTTATATTTCAATTTCACAAAGTGTGGTAGATCATATTTATTTGAATTAATCATTCATTTCTTTGAACTAGCGAGAGAGAGGGATGAACCTGCGCCTATCGTCTCTCTCTCTACAAGCAATGAGGCTTAGTTACTTCAAAAACAGTGATTTTACACCCTCATTGCGAGGCAGTAGCCTATCGAAGCTATTTTACTAATAAAAGTTTCCTTGCTGTTTGTGCGCTGCGCGATCTCTGATATCTGTGTGCAATGTATGTGTGTGTGCGTCTATGAAAGCATTGTAGCTTCTGCATATAGTTTTGGTTTAGCTACAAACCCAAGCATGATCCGAGCCCGAAGCTACCCATTAAACATTAACCCGAACCGAAACCCGTCGGGCTCGGGTCAGATAGCAGACCTCTATACTGATATCGCGAGACCTGATATCTTCACCTCAAGGAGTAATACAGCTCAATACATGAGCTCACAAAAGCCGGGTGAAATGGCTCTGCATTTATATCAAATGTACTGCATAGTTATTTGGAATGAAATTATTGTTTTAATCAAAATTAACACAAATTTTAAGTACACCACCTTTTAAAAATTCAAGTACTTTTCATAAAAATGGCTGTTTTCAAGGTTTTCCGAGACTTAAATTTCAAAAAGTCAAATTCAAGTACTTCAAGCACTTAAAGCGAACCCTGCACACAAGTGACTTTTCCAAAGTGATTACATTATGCGTGAAGTCACAGATGCGCATCACAGAGCTAATGCAAGAAGAGAAATACATATTTTGCTTGTTTATTTTGAAAAGGTCCGATCATTTCACTAGATAAGAAGACACTTATTCCTTGGCTGGGATTGTGTAGAGCTTTAATTCAGGAGTGAAATAATCCTTTAAACTAGGGATGAGCCAAACGGAAACTCAGAATCGATCATTCAGGGCTGATAAATTTCTTACTGTAGGTGGAGATGTCAATTTCCTCAGGCAACTCAGCGACATTGACTTCAAAACGGTCCTGCACATCATTCAGGATCTTTGCATCCGTCTCATCTGATACAAAGGTGACGGCCAATCCTTTTGTACCAAACCTACCAGCACGAGCAACCTAAAAGAAATGGGAATAACAGAGTTTAACAATCTTGAGATGCCAATTTTTCCAACCCCAGCCCTGGACAGTTATTACACTTCTAGATTTGAAAAAGCAGAACACCACAGCATGCATAGATACCCTGTGTAGGTACGTGTCTGAATCTTCAGGCATGTCATAGTTAAAAACGATATTAACACGCTCTATATCCATCCCACGACCAAACAGATTAGTAGCCACCAGGATCCGCCGTTGAAAATCTTTGAACTGTTGATAACGGGACAATCTGTGAGAAAAAAAGAAAAATTATTTCAGCATTTTTTTCCTACCCAACCATTTCAAGATCATGGGATCAACAAATATCTCACCTTTCTTCCTGAGCCATTCCCCTGTGGATCGCAATGGCAGGGAAATTCTGTTCAACCAACAGCTGAGACAGAGCCACACATCGCAGAACTGACTTGACAAATATCACCACCTACAAATCAGCCAAACAAACCATTGAGTTGACAGCAGCCGCACTCAAGGATGATGACAGTAAAAATGTGATGAAACGACAATTACCTGGTTGAACTCAAGAACATCAAGCAAGTCAAACAGTTTGCGGTTCTTTTCGCTGTCCTTCAGTTTGACGTAGTATTGCTGAAGACCATGCAGGGTAAGCTTGGTCTCGTCATCAACAAACACCTCCATTGGCTGCAAGAACAGAAGAAACTTTCCAGTTCAGAATATCATTCACAGCTTTTGAGGGAAGTAGGTACATCCATAGATAAATCTGCACAATCCTAATTAAAATTGCAAACAAAAATAAAAGGATGACTCACATCTTGCATGAATTTGCGACAGATCGGTCTGATCTCTTTGCTTAATGTGGCGCTGAACATCATGCACTGCTTCTCGTGAGGGGTCAGTCTGAAGATATCCTGGACATCCCGTCTCATATCTAATGTGGAATCACACACAGTTACTCCTCTGGTAAACGGGAAAATATCCAGCTCCGTAAACTGGCCCATAGATGACAAAATGAAACCCACCTAGCTGCTCTAACATCTTGTCGCATTCATCCAACACAAAGTGTTTGACATTTTTGAGGTTCAAAGTCTTGTTGCGAATGAGGGCAAGGATTCTTCCTGGTGTTCCCACTACAATGTGAGGGCAGCTCTTCTTCAGCACTTCCTCATCTTTCTTTATAGACAAACCACCGAAGAAGACAGCACACTTAACGCTGGACATGTACTTGGAGAAGCGCTCATACTCTTTACTGATCTGAAAGGCCAGTTCACGTGTGTGACACATAACCAACACAGAAATCTGCAGAGAAGAAATGACAAAATGGGTGAAAATGTTTGTTGACATATGCATAACTACCACAAGATCTCATAATAGTCTATATCCAAAATAGCAGTCTGTAACAGCATAAGAAACCACTGCTGGTTATTCAAGTTCTTAAAGTCTGATGATTTATTGTTGAACAGAACTGTGTCAAGAAACGTTTGAAACAATGTTAGAACAGCCTAAAACATTCTAGGTTTGACTGGTCAAAGTCTGG
Source organism: Gymnocypris eckloni scoliostomus (assembly GCA_027564155.1). Lineage (NCBI taxonomy): Eukaryota > Metazoa > Chordata > Actinopteri > Cypriniformes > Cyprinidae > Gymnocypris > Gymnocypris eckloni. The sequence goes on from CM050416.1 coordinate 28,986,102, forward strand.
AATTAAGAGACTTCTTTCAAAAACAAAAATCTGCAAGGTCACATTTAAAACAACTTTTTTTTATTGAATATATTTTAAAATGCAACTTATCTCTGTGATGCAAAGCTGAATTTTCAGCATCATTATTCCAGTCTTCAGTGTCACATGATCATTCAGAAGTAATTCTAATATGCTGATTTGCTGTTAAATAATCATTTCTTAGTGTTAAAGCAGTTGTTAATGCTTAAAACTTTATTAGAAAGGATGATATAATATCATTCAAAAGTTTGGGTTATGATAAAAAAAATGAAAAGAAATTAACACTTTTTTAGCAGAGCAAGGACATAAGAATTCCGGAAAAACAGATTCAGCTGCTAAAACTGTTTGCATAACCATGTAACCATAATTACTAATGATAACCATTAATAATAACGAGTTCTAATAATAAGTAAGCACCAAATCAGACTAAAACATTTTTTCTAAAGGACCATGTGACACTTAAGACTTGAGAAATGGCTGCTGAAAATTCAGCTTTGCCATCACAGGAATAAATTACATAAAATAAAAAACATTATCTTAGATTGTAATAATTTCACAATACAACTTTTACTGTAATTGTACTGTACTTGCGTAAAATTTATGAAATTACTTCAAAAATGTGACTGTTAGTGTACAAGCTAGCAAAGCTCATGCCAATTTATTTTATACAAATAGGAAGGAAAACTATATATTTTTTTAAAGTTGGCAAGATCTAGTTTAATGAACACACACCTGCCCATCCACTGGCTCGATCTGTTGAAGTGTGGCAAGCACAAACAGCGGTTTTTCCCATACCAGACTTTGCCTGGCACAGGATGTCCATACCCAAGATGGCTTGTGGAATGCACTCATGCTGGACTGAGGAAAGATCATAACTTTTACTACTAAAAATAACATCGTGTTAATACAATTACAATGAAACCAAGGCAGCATGAAAGTGATTCTGCATCTGGATCAATATATTTATGTTTGCACTTTAATACTGATTTAAATTGAACTTGGTACTTGGATGTACTGATGTAACTGAGTATGGTGGCTAAATAAATAAATCTATACACCGCTGCTCATTGTACTCAGTGTACTCCAAACACCTTACAAACATCCCATAAATGCTCACCCTCAGAAGGATGCTCAAAGCCACAGTCGACGATCGCGCGGAGCAGCTCTGGCTTCAGGAGGAAGTCACGGAAGCCGGAGCTGTGAATGGAGACGTAGGAGCCTTTCACCTCCTTCTTGCCAGCTGGGACTACACTGTCCACGGTGGGCTGCGGCTCCTCGTCTTCCTCGTAGTCCAACAGCTCATTATCAACATCGTTTTCAGCCATGGTAACTTTTAGTGACACAGAAACATGTAAAGAATTATACTTAAGATCAATATATAAACATGTTCTACTGTAATATGTGACCCAGGACCACAAAACCAGTAACAAGGGTCAAATTTTTTATGGGATTCGTACATGAAAGCTGGATAAATACAGCGTTCTACTTAGGTAGGGTTTATTAGGATAGGACAATATTTGGCCGAGATACAACTATGTGAAAATCTGGAATCAGAGTGTGCAAAAAAATATATAGATGGATAAATATAGAGAAAATCGCCTTTAAAGTTGTCCAAAAGACGTCCTTAATCATCCATATTACAATCAAAAATTAAGTTTTGATATATTTACACAAGTAATTTAAAAATTATCTTTACTTAATATCCAAATGACTTTTGGCATAAAATAAAAATCGATCATTTTGACCCATACAACGTATTGTTGGATATTGTTACAAATATACTTGTGCGACTTAAGACTGGTTTTGTAGTTCATATATCATCACTTAACGTTATATTGATCCCTTTAACATATTGATCTCTATTCATTAATCGTACCCAGATAGGGAAAAAACATCCATAATACAGGTTGCTATACATATAAAAGCAGCTCCGATTGATTTAACGTTACCACTCAGACAATAGAGCCGCCATTCGCTGTCCCATCGAAAGCGATCTTCCGATCTAAACGAGCGTCCAACGCGCTTTTTTTCAAAAGTACCTAGAATATCTATGGCTATGAATTATTGTGATACACGTGAAGAATGAAATACGAGGCTGTTTGAACGCAAATCGCTTTCGTTTTCACATTTCGGCTTTGAGCCTTTCAGGCTGCGCGGCTAACTTACGTTACAGAAACGCGAGGTAACGTAACTGATCTACAAATACATAAAATATATTACTAAAATGGCCTCTAAAATACAGATAAATCCGGAAGTGAGTACTATTGACGATCATGTATTTAACGAATAAGAGTTGTTAAACGGTAACGTTATAAACAAGACAAATTACCTTTCGATGTTGGTACTGAACGTCGGTACTCGCGAACCGTGCAGTTAGGCCTTAAGTTTACAGGGCTCCCCGGAAATAAAAACAGAGCTCTCCCATTGGTTGTATTCAACGTCAATAAAGGGTAAGAAGCAGCGCATGCTTGCAATTGGGTAACATAAATCTGCGTCGATTTTGTGGGCGGGTTCCAAAACCAGTCGCTAGCATTACTTTAAAGTGTCCACACGACGTCACTATATGCATTCTGATTTTAGGCATACAATGTTAAATGTGTATAAACGGTGCTACCTAAAATCGAAAACCTTATTAAAATCTAGATTTGTTTTTGTTTTCTTAACATTTTCCATGACATGATATATATATTCAATACTAAATCAGAGTAAAAAACCTAATTACAAGCCATGAAATAATCAGTATTAAAATAAACAACTCAGAAAGCAAGATAGATAGATAGATAGATAGATAGATAGATAGATAGATAGACACATTTATATGATGGCCAAAATTATTAGAACATTAATTTCACCAGCAAAGAAACACAACAAACTGAGACAGACTAAATCCAGTAGAACTGTGACAACGTCTCCAAGATGCTTCAAGAAACCTCCCTACAAAGCTCCCTGAAAACTATGCTCAAGTGCACCATGGGCAAAAGCTGCTTTAAATGAAAAAGATGCTCACACCAAATGTTGAGTTAATTTAGTTAATAGAAGTTAATTGATAAAGAAGATATTTTAATGACATTATTTTTGGCAGCATCCTCATTTTACAGAATTTTTACACAAGTGCCTAAAACTTTTAACAGTTCTGTAGCTTTGCAGGGAGATTTCTTGAAGCGTCTTGGAGACGTTGTCTCAGTTTGTTATTTCTTCATCTCATTCAGACAGACTGGATGATGATAAGATCAGATCTCTGTGTGGAGCACTGGCTGTTGTCAGACAAAAATCTAGTTGGATTATGACAATTATTGACTAAATGAATGTTTGGAAATGTAAACGGATATTTCCTTCTGACACACTATACAGCAAAATATATAAATAACTGCCTGAAAACCATTTTTTGCAGGTGAAAATACTAGTGTTCTAATCATTTTGGCCACCGCAGTTTATTCAAAGTAATAATAAATGACTAAAATGATAAATGTCTGGTAGTGCCTCATTTACATTGTACGTATTCAAGTAAAAGTTTTTGATCTTTTCCCCAACAAATCTGTTAAACCGATAATATAATTTTAATGATACATGCAAAATTACGATGTCAGTATACACCACTGTAGTGTAAACTAGATATATTCACTTAACAAGCAGGAGACAGGTCATCAATAAACCTTAAAATATGTATTAAATGTCAACAAGTATAGACTTGTAGATGTTTTGATGTATATAGTTTATACAATAGTAGGCTATAGTAGTTATCATGAAGTAAAGAACAACATTGTCTATCTTCAGGAGATAAATCGCACCAAATGTTCTCAACAGTTACTCAATCCACACCGCAACATCACCTGCCCGCTACCCACTGTGGCTGAGGTTAAGACAAATAACGGATTGGTGGAATGAGCTGTCAATCATGACCATTCCTCTAGTTTATCCTCCTATTGGTCGAACGTTTGTCAATCACACGAGATCCGCTGACGTTAGAACATGGCACTATGGTTCATTTTGAACAAAACCGTCAAATAATCGGAAAACAGATGCCAGTAATGAATTGATTTTCTACGCGTATTTATTATAATCAGACAGTTAATGGTTATTTCTACCAGCATTTCTATTAAATTACGGACAAGGTAGTAGGCGGGACTTGGGCGGGGTTTTGTCTTGTAGGCGTCGACCGCAGCTCTCCTTGAGGAAGCTCGCCCCGTCGACTCATATTTTCCTCTAAATGAGCATCCACATCCAAAATGTCTAATATGGTTCCGTATTCATTTCGCGACTTACGGTAGTGGTCCAACGGCTTCGTACAGAAAAGGATTTCCGATAGCTGCCGGTTTTGTGACCGATCATCTGTAATATGGCAAGATCGCCGGAACCGCTTAAGTAATGAGAGCGAAATTCAGGTGGGCATAGCTCTATGCATTTTCCATCACTGACAGTGTGTGGTCGCTGGACCATTATGTGTGCACCCATCCATTTGTGTACAACGTTTATATTACCATGTTAATCAGGATGATATGACAGAGAGGCAGTCTAGGACAAAGCGGGGAAATTCCAGCGCATCATGCTCCATTCTCTCTGGACCAGCGGCGGTGATTTGCCTGCTTGCCCATCTGCCAGTTGCAATGGGGGAAAATCATCATCCACACCCTTATTATTTACACGGAAACAGATTTTATTATGACCTAATTTAAGGAACCAAAATACACCGTGCGTTTAAATACCTCTGTGCTCTGAATTCAACGCAGCCTTCCTCCATTGCAAAGGCCTTTGGGTTTAATGTCATAACGCTGTACAATAAAACAACCTTATCACTAAACTCCCCTACGCAAAAAAAAGCTAATGAAATGTTGCTAGTAATGTATTCGTAACACCTATAATAAGAACTGGCGTCCTCCTGGTGGTGCTTTTGGGTGAGAGTTTGCTGAGTCCAGACTACAGGCTTTATTGTACAGTAGTCTATAAGAGTCCGCATCATACACGTTGAAACAACAACGGTTATTGCTAATTTAGGCCTTTTTGGTCTTCTAGCTTCTTGAATGGCCTGTTATGGCTTTGTGTTATTTTCAATGTCGCGATATTAAAGCTTAAACATGCATTAGATTGTCATGTCTGTTATGCAAAATTCATTTTTGTCATTTTTCACACTGTTTTGTTGACATTTTGTGCCAACCAAAGGAAAATGTGTCTTGGTGAGCTGTTATGGTCTTTCGTTTGGTTTGTTGTGAATCACAGTTTAAGAGATTAATTATGTGGCTCTTGCCTGCACTTGCTAATGATTAAGGGCAGTCTGATTACATGTTTTGGTATAGGGAGGAGAGTTTGTTTGACTCTGTATTTAATGAATAGACTTGCTACCAGCTAAGAAAAAAAGGTGTGTGGGATCCCATGCTGACATTTTATTTATTCCTTTTTCAAATTATTTACTTGTGTCTAAAAGAAGTGGATATGGTGATCATTCTTTGAAAATGATGTCAATGCAGCTGACGATTTGGCTGGTGAGCTTTATTGCTTAAAGAGATAGTTCACCCAAACATTATTAATTGAGTCTCTATTTATGCCTTCTTGTGTTCTTCCAAACCTGTATGACTTTCTGTCTTCTGTGGAACATAAAATAATATAAATAGAAGAATATTGGTAACCAAAGAGTTTCAGTTCCTATTGATTTAAATTATACACAGACAAAAAATGATGTCAAAGGGAACTGAAACATTTGGTTGCCATTATTCTTCAAAATATCATCTTTTATGTTCCACAAAAAAAGAAAGTGAAATGGGTTTGGAATGACACGAGGGTGAGCAACTGATGACTGCATTTTTATTTCTGGATGGACTATCCCTTTAACACTTTCATACATCCATTTGTATTGGAATGTGATGTCATGCTCCGTTCCAGACATTAACGAGGTCACAAAATCCATGTGAGCAAAATTTCTTAACCAATGTAACAACAGCCAGGCCTGATGAGGTAATATTGACCTCATGATGGTTGGGCCTATGCCGAAAAGGCCTCTGTTAATCTTATCTCATCACATTAATTTATGAGTTATATAAACAACAGTCTATTTTTTTCAGTTCAAAACTGAAAAATTTCACACTTTTTCCATAATTGGGTATTACTATTGGTCGTTTAACATTTCTATCCTAAAACAGTTGTCAAATAAAATATTTACATGCTTACATCTTACCTCACATTCACTTTTATTACTGAAGCCTCGCATTTCAAGCATTTTGACTTGACAAGCAGAGAGCCAGAGAGAAAGCCATTATTATTATCTGCAACCTCTTTTACTCGCTGTATCTCTCTTTTCCTTTCTGTATCTGTGTTTAAGTGTTCTTGCATTGTCACACTTTCTCTTGGTTTATAGCTGCTGGCTAACTCCACGTCATCATTTCAAACAGCACAAGAATCTGAAGTCTAGGCTAACCCTGCATGTGTTTTGAACCATTTTGTGTGTGTCCAATAGAGAGAGACGATGACTTTGCTTCAGAGCAGCTGTGGCTCCTCAGCCATGACAATCATAACGGACCTGTACTTACATTTTCCTGTTTCCATCTGAGTCTCTGCTCGGCTGCCGCTGCTGTTTGTTGGGTTTTACTTAGTCATACTAATTTAAATTCACTGCAGCTGCTAGTTCACAGCAGATGTCTTGTTCTTTTTCAGCCCTCTAAATTGTTTATTAAGCTCATTTTATGTTCTGTGTCCTATCCTAATGTTTTTTTTCTGTTACTATAACTGTCTTCATTGTTGTGGTAGATTTTATTTAGCATGTTTTATCTTCTCAAACCAGATCAGCAGAAGCTCTGCCCACTGAGATTCTAAAGTCCATTGGTCATTTCAATTACTGTGCTGATTACCTATAACGCTGAAACAAACACAAACCCTTAACCGTAACAATAACTCTTCATTTACTCAAACCTGACGGTAGCTTTCATGGTATGGAGAAAATACTATGGAAGTAAGTGGCTACCATCAAGTACCAACATTCTTTAACATATCTTCTTGTGTGCTCAACAGAAGAAAGAAATCCACACAGGTTTGGAACAACTTGTGTGTGTGAGTAAATGATGCCTGAATTTTTGGGTGAACTATCTCTTTAACCTTAGTATAGCATTAGTAATGCATCCTGATCTCTACTAAATCAATGAAGTTTTCAATGACAGTGGACTGTGTGTTGATTTGACCAGTGAAATAGGTTGTGTGTTGGGGTTTGTAGTACTTAACTGGTTTGAAATAATGCTTGTATTTAATTTACATTTATAAATTTAGCATACTTACAAATGAGGAACTTTTTATTGTATTGTAATAATTTACTGTATTGTAAATTACAGTATGTTTCCTCTTCATAGCCATTTGTATTAATATGGCAAAAGGCAAATGTATACATTGTTTGCAATTTAGTCAACGTGGCAGCTGTCTTGTGAATTATGAAGTGCTGTAAATGAATTTCATTATGACTTTGGAGATTTTGAATTTAGGACATTATAGAATATTTGTAGTACATTTTAGCTTTAATTAGGGATATTTTGATTGATGACCCCTTTACTTGACTTTACGACAGTTGAACAAATTTGTACTCTTTTATATGTCTTTGTGTTCATTTCAGTCTTTATGAAGTGTCGACTGTTCAACTTCTTGACACACTAAAAAACAATTGATTTAGAAAATGTTTGCACCCAGGAGTTGCTTGTAAATTTGACAACTGAGTACAAAGAAATGGCAAGTAACACATTAAAGAGTGGGAAGTTTTCAAAGACTGAAATAGGATTTTCTTGTAAAACATAGGCCTATTCTGTTTGATTTTAAGTTCTATCTTAGTTTGTTTTTAATTGGTTGTCTTGTGTGTGTTGGATTTTTACTTGTTTGTTTTATTAAGTAAAGCGCTTTGAGAAACTGTTTAAAGGCGCTATATAAAAATAAATGTATTATTATTATTCAATAGTCTGCAATAATACAAGTTTAAAAATTATTTTACAGTGCCCTTGTATGGTACATTTTGTCTTTTACCTATACATTTAGTGTTTCAGTATAACAACCTGATCCATATCCAATTGAGAATATGGTAATAATTCTACATTATACTAACTAATGTAAACATGGCTGGCTCCTGGGAGTGACACTTTATCAGGTTTTCTGAATATGAATAATCTTTTTTTTCTCATTTTGTGGACCGATGTGCCAAGCTTACCCTCATTATCTTTTTGATCTTATCTGGTAAGCCATTGGTTTTGTTTATACAATATTGTCCCTCCTTGTTTTCTAAAACCACTAACACAATGAAACCTTTGTGCAACAGAACAGATATTCCTCCAATTATTCCAGTTATCGATCATTTTATGCCTAGATTAACTGATCATATTGATGATCATATTTAAGATACTTGATTGTTCACCCTAAATTACCATCTCAGATCTTCAGTCAAGTCTGTGAGTGAGTCATCAGCTGTCTTTGTGAAGGGCAGTTATGGTGAAGAGGGTGTGTTCTTGTGCGTCTCTACGAGCTCAATGGTCGTGGAATGTCACACAGGGCAGAGGAGCTCCATGATGAAACTAAAGCTATTGTGTGATGTTTGAGTCATGCAGAACAAGTGGTCCACGCCTATGATGGTTTGTTCTAAGATTCAATTCAATTCAAGATTATTTGTATAGTGCTTTTCACAAAATAATCGTTGCAAAGCAGCTTTACAGGAAGTTAAGTTTCTGCAATAGATGCGGAATATTGCAGAAACTTAATATATTTGACTTATGGCAAAATTTGGTTAATTCTGTATATTGTCTGAGGAGTTGGCATCATCTCTTCTCAGGTGTTTGGTCATCTCGGATCAATTAATGGTTGGATCCAGACTGCAGCTTGTGTAATTCCTAATTACCACTGGATTTTAATCCTGTGGCAGAAACAGAGAAACAAATAGAGACATAATTAGCGTAGCTGTTGTTCCATCCAAGCAAAAATTATTTGTTCAACCCAAGCTAGAGCATAATAATGTGCATTTGATCAGGTATAACTGCAGTACAAGATGTCTTTGTTTAGAGCTGCATGTATGTCTTTGTGTATTTAGGTGTGCTTTTATGTATGTCTGCCTGCCTGTGTTACTTATCATCTTAAATTTAAGTTGACAGAATATTTTGATTTCCACTTTGTATGTTAAAAGGGTCATGAACTAAGAATCCAAAATTCCCTTAATTTTTTGACATACAAGAGGTCACTGTACTATAAAAACATCCTGTAATTTTCAGAATTAAAAACTTTCTCCTTAGACTTAGGCCTTGTTTCCACCAAAGCGTTTTTAGCCAGCTTAAAACACTAGGCGCTCTGTTGAAAACACTCAGCTGTAAATGTTTGAGAGTGCAGCGTTTTTCCCCCCGTTGAGATGCTGTGGTTGCTATGGTTTGAAACATGGCAGACGCGTCGCAAATTAAATGTTTCTCCAAGCATTTATTTTTCATAACAATATTATGGTAGTCCGGCAATTCAATCTAGTAAAGAAAATAAATACTCGGAGACAAGCAATATTAACTTCTCCATTGTTGTTCAGCCTGTGGTAGTCGGTAGTCCCGCCCCTCCTCCACTCTGATTGGTTGTCACTAGAAAGTGACAGTGATGAGTGCAGTGTTTTATCAAAAATTTACCATTCTTCAACTCTCAGCACCGATAAAAAAAATGCCCCGAACGCTCAGCGAGAAAAAGACGCTCAGCGCTCGGCACGGTCCTGGTGTTTTAAAAAACGCGGCGCTCCCATTGAGAACAAATGAAAAAATACGCCATTCTCTGGGAAAAAACGCCTTGGTGGACACGCAGCCTTAAAACAGCTTATATTGAAGCCAGTCTGCCAAAATGACATTGTGTGTAATATACCACTCTATGATGTAATAGTGTGCATAAGCACCGCCTCCACAGAAGATCAACTCTTGCTTCTACAGCGCTGCCTGTTTAGCCCTGCCCAACCATTCATGCATGTTGTGTTTATTAAAGAGGCGAACGCGCAGGTCTGCGCAGAAACCAAATTATAAAGATAAGCCAAAAAATAAAACAAGACAGTTGTGGGGGAAAAAACAGTCTTTGCATTGCCTTCCTTCTAATCCCAACTTTAGAAGGAGTGGATTAACTTTATATTTAATAAGGTGACGAGACGTGCTACCAGAGATTATCTTAATATAGGGAGATGAGAGGGTCTATATTTCTTCATATTGCTGAAAGCGTTACGGACAGTGTTGGGGGTAATGCATTACAAGTAACGCGAGTTATGTAATAATATTACTTTTTTCAAGTAACTAGTAAAGTAACTCATTACTTTTTAATTTACTAGAAAATATCTGAGTTACTTTTTCAAAAAAGTAACGGCAGTTACTTTTTTTCCATTTAAAAAGCAAATAATAAGCAAAAATTACTTTAGATAAACTAACAATTGTGCTTCGTTTTTTGTTTTTTTATTGCTGAAGAGTGTTGAACCTTCATTTTCTGCGTTCTACTGTACAGACATGAATTTACTCTTCCTTCCGCATGAGGTTTATTCATTACACTTTTTGGTGTGAAAGGCTTTTACATTTGCTATAAATAGAACTTCTTGTATTAAAAACAAACAATCAAGCCCAGCTCATATTTAAAAAGTAATGCGAACATAATATTGTAATGCATTACTTTTAAAAGTAACTTCCCCCAACACTGGTTACGGCTCACTCGGATCACGTGTCCCTTAGTAACCAATCACATTGAATTTTAGTCAGAATTGTGCAACACTCAGTCGCTGTTTACGGATACCATAGGAATGAATGAGAAGTGCCGTAAACTGAATCCCACCTGTCACAAAAGTCAGTGACTTCTCTTAGAAAACCTTTTTTTTTTTCGTGGTAAACTAAAAATAGTTCAATCCAAAAGTATAGTTTAGTGTAAAACATGTTAAAGATTAGCAGATAGGCTGTAGATTCATTAAATGATAAGCTGTTTCCTCTGAAAAGTCATTTATTCAGCATAGTGAAGCCTCTCTTCCATTGACATCCATAAAAAAATGGCCTCTGGTCTCCTTTTCCACATACTGCCAGACCGGAAGCGTTAGCTTTAGCATTACGCTTTTTCAGCTAATGGTTGCAAGCTTGCCTTCTAGTGGCTTTGGTGCCACTTTCCGGGGACACGTTCTGCCCAGGATTTCTAAATTGCCTAAAATAATGATCAAAATATGATTTGAAAGCATAAGGAGCCGTCTGCTCTGCTCTCTATCGCTCTTGTGGTACTTTGATGTCATACAATGGCAATCCGTGCCGTGCAAACAGCTAAAACCTGGTTATTTTAGGCAATTTAGAAATCCTGGGCACCGTCTGGTCACCTTATTTTTTACGAAGTTTCAAGCTGTGTCAGTAAGCACTTCAGGTCACTTAATTTTACTTCATTTCATTTTGCAGGATTTTTGGAAAATTGGAAACTGAAAGCTGAATGCTGTGCTGGCAATATTGGATCCGACACTAATGTCGCAAAACACAAGTGTGAGGAACTGTTTTTATCAGGTGACCATTATTGCTTTGTTTGTTAAACAGATTGTTTTATATTTACAGATTGAGTATTTATGCGTTTTAGCCTAAATCACAGCAGCGTCCATCTGTGAATGCCTAAAGCTGTCAAAGTGTTAGCCAGTCATAGCAGTGGGCATTTACTTCTGAGTCTACAAAAAACAGGACAGAAAATAATCAGTAACATTGTAGGGCAGTCGTGGCCTAAGGTATAGAGAGTCGGACTTGTAACCCAAAGGTCGCGGTTTCGAGTCTCAGGACCGGCAGGGAAAGTCAGTGGAGTGAATGTACAGCGCTCTTCCACCCTCAATACCACGACTGAGGTGAGACCCTTGAGCAAGGCACCAAACCCCCAACTGCTCCCTGGGCGCGAAGCATTGGCTGCCCTCTGCTGTGTGTGTGTGTGTGTGTGTGTGTGTGTGTGTGTGTGTGTGTGTGTGTGTGTGTGTGTGTGTGTGTGTGTGTGTGTGTGTGTGTGTGTGTGTGTGTGTGTGTGTGTGTGTGTGTGTGTGTGTGTGTGTGTGTGTGTGTGTGTGTGTGTGTGTGTGTGCAGCACTGCATTGAGTGGGTTCAACTGAACAGGCTAAAAAGCATTAAAATGCAACGACACACCTCGTCATCGCATTTTGTGTGCCAAGCTGACTGACGGACACCTAAAATTCTATGAATATTCGAAATTCGATTTTTATTTATTTTTGACAGCCCTTCAGGTTTGGAACTACTTGTAAATGATGACAGAATTTTCATTTTGGGGTGAACTATCCCTTTAAATAATGCAAATGTTCCCCAGCCACTAGAATGGAGAAAAGCTAATTGTGCATGGTGTTAAAGGTTGTCAATGAAGAATGTAGGTGATTTTACAGACTACGAGGTTTGGATTTGAATGCATGTGGGGAAGGGATTGTGTGATTGACACTGTGCTAAGAGCTACAATAACCACACTAATGTTGCTCATCAGGAGAAGAAAGAGACAGATGCAGCAAACACAGTGCTATTATTGTATTCAGTGACTACACACACAGAGACAGTCACACACACTTTTTCTGTGCCATTACCAAGATGATAAGGCCTTTGCATCTCTCGTATTATTTATATTTTCGGTGTCCATGTATTTGACACTTTCTGTGTGTGAATTTATATGCTTCAACTGCATTTGATGTACGATTTTACAGTGACGGCGAATTAGTCAGATTTGAATGCTGTTTTGACAAACCATGAAATCTGAGGTTTTCATAGTGACTTTGAATAAGGGAGATTGTTGTGATATGCTGTAGATCTGCATTGTGGTTGTGCTACACAGACACTGCATTTTTTTCTTTGGTTGAGAGTGCAATTTTTGCGACATTACTAGCACCAAAAGGATTTTTATTTATTTATTTCATCATCAAATAAATAAATCACTTCAAATTTAAAACGAAAACAAATCAAAATATATAAAATTCATAGTAGTGATGATAGCAATATTCTATTCTGATGTGGCTAAAGATCTTGCATCATCAGTTTTATTAAAGGTCATTTTCAAACCACATCTTTTGACTGTCTTTCCATTCCCGCTGCCTATACAGAGATTACTGCTAGGTCAACTTCAGGATGTTGCTGTTGTGTTTGGTTGTGGCTGCACTGCATCGACTATCCACAGATGAGAGTGTGTTTGTGTTTCTTGGTGAGGGGGGGATTGGATTCATGTGCTTGTTAATGGTTCTTTTGATTGGACTGCTCCTCTAATATGAATGCTGCCATTGTCCACAGTGTGTGTTTACTTTGTTTAAAAAGGTTTCATCTTGTACTTTATTTTTAGCTGTGGGTTTCTGTTGCATTCTCCCTCATGGAAGAATGAGTGGTTTAATGTGTTCATGGTTTAGAGGTAGATGTCTATGCCTGTGGCATGTTTTGGACATTTGCATTTTACATTTACATACATTTTAAGCTATTGGAAGACTTTTATCTAAAGTGACTTGCAGTGCATTCGAGGTACACAGTTTTTCTAGGAATCAAAGGTCACAAACTATATTTTAAGGTCCAGTTGTCAATATTAACTAACAATTAAATAAGACTTTTGCCTGAATAAACTCGTAATTACTGCTTAAACAGTTACCACGGTAGTTTAGTTATTGGGTAGGATTAGGGATGTAGAATATGGTCATGCAGAATATGTGCTTTATAAGTGCTAATAAACAGCCTATGTGCTAATAAAGGCATGCTAATAAGCACCTAGTTAATAGTGAGAATTGGTCCCTAAACTAAAGAATTACCAAACTATAGTAGTGTCACCCCATATATTGTGGTCATGGTTTCGGTACAGTTCTTAGCGTATTATAAATGCTTTAGTCTATTTGTTAACACTGCTGCCGGGTCCTTCAAATGTGTACCAGTACACATGGAGATTCAAACATCATCTGCTGTGCTATGTTCTTGTAGTCGACTGCGCCATCTAGCGGTTTGGCTGTGCACTTGCAGAACAGCACACGGATCCAGACACATCACTCCAAATGTGTATTTGATGCTTGGTTTTCTTCACCAAAACATGATTTCCACATGCATTGTTAGGATTGAGATTAATCGCTGTACACATGAGAACCAAAGGTGGCGAGTATTGTTCTCTTCATCTTTTTTTAAAAACCAAGAACCATCCCACGCCTAGCACTGATAGACGTCTAATGACTTTCTGATGCATATTATGTTCAAAATTCCAAGGACTTGGTTTGATATGAGTTAGAGCTGCCACTAATGACTATTTCCATTTCGATTAATCTATCGACTAATTCATACATTAATCGATTAATCTAAACAATACATTTCCCACCCAAAAAAAGTAAAAATCACTGAAATCAAAGTTCAGTATTTTAGTGTAACAGCCTTAGACTTGGATGTTATGGCACTTCCTCTGTCTGTTTGCCTCTTCAAGATTAATCGCTTTATGTATTCCCCAATTGTAAGTCGCTTTGGATAAAAGTGTCTGCAAAATGACTAAATGTGAATGTAAGAATGAAAACATATCCACGTGTTCTAGTCTAATAATACAATTATAATTAAATAACACCTTTTAAAGAAGTATTTAACAGATATATTATTTAACATAATTTATTTAGGTGAAAAATATAAATGTGCAGTATTTCAAAAAATAAATAAATAAATATATATATTAGTTTTTTCAAAACATAACTCGATTAATTAGACAGGCCTTTTGATTAGTGATCGATCGATATTGATTTTTTTATTACCGATACCAATTATTTGTATGTTTATGTAACCGATATGCAGAACCGATATTTATTTACTGTTATAAAGTAAACAAATAACTAAGTAGAGTAAGTCTCTTACGTGGTTTATCTATGCATTTACACAGAACTATACTCAAACTGCGATCGCTTGCAGTGATAATAAATAATTAATTTTGATAGAGATGTTTATTGGCGAAATAATGGTTCTATAGTAAATGTTAATATAATTTAGCTTGTTTCAAACAAGTGAATCTTGTTAAAAGTTACATGCGTGGTCGTGCTGGAGCATTTCCTGGGCATCAACCGCTGAGTGAACAGTGCCCACTGCTCCAGGTGTGTGTGCACTTGGATGGGTCAAATACAGAGAACACATTTCGCTGCTGGTTATACTCTGTATAATTGTGTATGACAAATAAATCAAAAAAATTCAAAACCGATATCCGATTATGGTAAAATGCTTAAATATCGGGAAAAATATCGGTAAACTGATATATCGGTCGTTCTCTACTTTTGATTAATAAAATTTACTATAACCATTAAAAAAAATAAGTGAAAAATGAAAATGGAAAAAACTAATTTTGTAAATAAATCGTATTTCATAGGGCCCTATGATTATAATATATATATATATTTTTGTGGTAATAAAAATAGATATAAGTGAACAATAGCTTTTAAAATGACTTAAATACATATAGAATAGCAATGATGCGATACTAATTAGTTCAAATAAAGTATCAAAAGCAAGAAATCAAATGGTTTTATTGAACAAAACTATTAAAATACATAATGTATTATAAACGATAGAGATCGTGTATATTATGCATTATAACAAAGGCCTGCAGCGGTCTGATGATTATATTGACACATTACTGCGAGATCTAATCCTTGTTTAATATTGACCAAGCACCATTTAATTCGAATGTTCTCGTAATCTTTAATATTTGGCCATTTCTATAGGACAGAAATGCTATAGCCGCTGTAATCAGATAAATATGTGGACATCAAAACATGTAAACGCAGAGTGAGGGTTTGAGCTTTTATTTTGAAATCGCGATGTATTCTCCTGTGTTTGTGTGGATTTATTTTACCAATCTGATGAAATGGCACACGTTGAGTTCCCAGATGAACGTTATATTAAAACCAAACTCACAACAACATGCAGAGATGGAGTTTGAGATGCTCCACATGTAAAGGATAAGTTTCCGTCGAACTACTGTGAACGTGTGACGCACGTACTTAACCTACAAGCATGTCAATAATTAAAGCGCATATACTGTATAAGAACTGCATCACATATAATTATTTTAATAAATCACAGCGTTTGTAAATAATGTATGTTATGGATTCTCGTCCGTGAAATGGGCCACTTCCGGTATTTTGCCGGTTAGTCGACGCAAGCAAAATTAATTCGATGATTTTAAAAATTGAATAGTCGATTAAAATCGATGAAGCGCAACAGCTCTAATATGAGTGCTGTTGATAGTTAAATAATCAATGTATTTTCAAAGGTTTGGTAGCTTAGTGGCATCTTTTAAAACATAAACTACCGTTTAAAAATTGGGGGCTTTGTAAGTTCTATTTATTTATTTATGTTTATATATAGAAAGAAAGTGCTACTTTTATTCTGAAGGAACACATTTAAATTGATAACCGTGGTCCATGACAATAAAGACATTTATAATGTTACAAAAGATTTCTGTTTCAAAGAAATGCTGTTTACAGAAATCCTGAAAGAGTTTATCACATTTTTTACAAAAAAATCTATTAAGTAGCACAACTGTTTTCTACAGTGATAGTAAGACATTTTTCTTGAGCAGCAAATCGGCATATTAGAATGATTTCTGAAGGATCGTGTGAAACTGACGACTCCAGGAATCGCTGTAGTAAAGAAACATCAGCTTTACCATCAAATAAATAAATTCAATTTTAAAAGACACTTAATTTAAATTCTAATAATATTTCACAATTTTACAGTTTTACTGTGTTTTGATTAAATAAATAAATATAGCCTTCCTGAGTATAAGACTTGAGATTTTTTTTTTTATCCTACCAACCCCATCCAGAAGATCCACAATAAAAAACTGTCTACCAAAAGATCAGTATTTGTTCGGTGTATATAAGCATGTTCTGCTATTCCAGTGGTTTCTGTATAACCGTCACAGCATTATTGTATTTTTTTCTCTGTCTGTCTATTCTGTTATGGTCTGTTATGGTTTCAGATAACCCTGCCCCTAAATGTCACGTAAAAACAAAACGAGCTGTGTTTTCTTCCTGTCTAT
This sequence comes from Gymnocypris eckloni scoliostomus, assembly GCA_027564155.1. Lineage (NCBI taxonomy): Eukaryota > Metazoa > Chordata > Actinopteri > Cypriniformes > Cyprinidae > Gymnocypris > Gymnocypris eckloni. The sequence continues at coordinate 29,003,100 of CM050416.1, forward strand.
TTGGCAGTTATTGGACAGAATAGGTTTCAGTGTAGACCAGACATGTTACTGATTAGTCAGATCAGATATCTGACTATGTGAAACTACAGAAACAGGGTTTATTCCTGTTCCAAACCCAAACAGAGCTTACCAAGCACTGAGTTTTAATGTTCCTTTGAGAAAACGCCACATATGTCTGTCTTTAGTTTAGTAATGTGTATGAACGCATGAGTGTTTGTCTATTTCTCTGTCTACTCTATACTCTAAATATAATGTGCATTCCCTCTCTCTTAAATGGCTTGGGTTGTGGCTTAGCTGCTCCGTTTGTGTCTGTGGTTTGTTGTAGGGTGCACAAATAGCTTGTTGTTGTGACGCAGTACAAAAATTTACACGGTTCACATATGCTGTACAGTCATTTTTCTTCTTGGTTGTATTCAAACAGCTTTGCAGGTTTGCTTTGCATGTCATCGCCCATTTAAGTATAAGGTGGCATAGATGTAAGACTGGAATACTCTATACAACTTTTGACCAGATTTTTAAACAGTCTGGACGAATCGGCGCTAGTTGCCAAAAATTTTAGGCTACTGGAGTTGACAGATTTTCTCAGAGAATTTTCTTGTTTATGATGAGCACAGACTTATTTTTTTTATATATATATATATATATATATTTTTAGCTGTAGAATATGATTCCATCAGGAAATGTTTGATATTGAGCTGATTGATTATTGATGTATTTTTTTCTGGTTATCTAACCATAAGTTAAATCTATAAGTTATTTCTGATTAGTTGATTAATCCTTTGGTTAACTTACCAATAAATAAGAACCGGAACTTCTGCCATTTATTTTTCAATGTTTTATTCATGTTCTCATAAAAATACTTACTTTACAAATTCCCAACATAAAGTTCCTAGAGTTGAGAGGCATTTATTTTTATATGTTTGTCAAATTTTTATGAGCAGAAATGTCCAAAATAAATTCAAACCAACAGCAGGTAGTGCCGATTATACTTGGAAATGGACTTGCATTATTTATTCTTATTTATTATTTAAGGTACGTGACGTGTTATTTTTACTTACTCAAGTAACACTTGCTGTTCACAAGTGTTGTAATGTATCATTCAACATACTTTGGTTGTTTATTAAGAGGAAGAAATTATTGGTTTATGTTTTCAATACTAGACAATATTAGAGCCATCTCATCATAAACACTGAATTAATTAGTTCATCACAGCAGCCGGAATCAAAATCTCATTCATCATCCAATTCATTACAAAGCCCTTCAATACATAATCTCACTTCCCTCATTTCCACAGATTAACCCAGTCCTGATATACACGTCTTGAAGTAGGCCTGTTTACATCCACGGCGCCAAGAACCCTGCAGCGTCCTTCCAAGTCCCCGCGTCACTGCTTGACTTTTCCTGTCCTGAGTTCCTCTGTCATGTCAAGCCCTAGCAGCAGCCCAGAGAGAGAGGGAGGGATGGCAGGTTCTGTTCAGCTGGAGGACCTCAACTCGCCTCCCGGACTGGAGACTGACCCTCCTTTAGCTGGCAGCCCAGTGCTCAGTCCAGATTCCAGTTCCCATGATGCTGCGCTCTCTGCCCCGGCGGCCTCCCCGGCTGACTCAGAGAACCTCAGTCCAGATGAGCTCGAGCTTCTGGCTAAACTGGAGGAACAGAACAGGTAAAACAAGTGCAACGTACATACAAAACAGTTTGCAAATATTTTTGGGAGGTCTGGTTACCATCATTCTCCAAAATACATTCTTAATGTTCCACAGAAGAAATAAAACTCATACAGGTTAAGAAAAACATGAGAGTTAGCAAATGATGACAACTGAAATTGAATTCCCTTTAGATCCCATTAGAGTTCACACAAAAATTAAAAACATGCCGTTGAAAAGGTCATGCTTGACGTTGGTGGAAGTACAGAGTCAGTGTTTACAAGTTGAACATGCAAATACTTAGGGTGAATCCCATTTCTCTGCTTACCCCTTTCCCTTCGTCTTACCCCTAGCCCTTGTCCCTCGAAACCAAGTGGTAACCAAGCGCTAGGGGTGAAAACATACCCCTATGAAATAAGTCGCCAATTGGTTACAGTTACGTCATCATACATCGTCGCTAGCTGGCTGCTACGTCACCAGAGGCGACAAATGTTGATCGCAAACTCCGTCAAAAAGTGTGTGTATGTCCATTGCGTTGGTTTTAGTGATGTTTTCTCTGGTCAGAGAAATGCGGGACTGTTGTGCAAAACAGCAATGTAACGTTAGCGTGGAAAATTAGCGATTTTTAAAAACATTTCAATTAAGAACATGGTTGCAAATATATATGTAAGTTACAGGACTGTGTAGAGCACAAAACAAGACTGTCGTCATTTTAAATTAAATTATTTTAGCCGAAAATACTCTCTGGATGATCTGGCCGCAGTGTGTTCTGGGTACCCCTTGGTTTCAAGTAAGCTCGCGAAAATTCTTGGTTTTAAGGGTTATCTACCCTTTCCCCTTAGCCCTACCCCTCGATCAAAATGAGAATTGGGCAAAACTAAGGGGAAGGGGTAAGACAGAGAATTGGGATTCACCCTAAGTCAAACGCCGTTTACAAAAAAAAGGATTTACAACTCAACGAGTTTACAAGGTAAAACAACAATGTCGGGCGATTTTGAATATAAAAAATATATATGCTTTATAAATACAAATGCTCGCCTGTTCTGTGATGCCAGACTTTACGTAATGACGTTGAAAAGGTCACGCTTGACGTAGGCTCCATCTCATCTTTTTCTCCAAGTTCAGAATCGTCCGACATCGTTGTTTTACCTTGTAAACTCGTTGAGTTGTAAATCCGTTGTTTTGTAAAACAAAATCTCAATTTGGAAAATTTGACCCTTGCTCCAGATTTTCAAATAGTCATATATATAACAGGGTCACATATAATGAAAGTGAATGAAGACCAAAATGCCAAGTACCAAAATCACACAATGTTTATTAAAATGTCTTAACTCAGTCATCTGGTCAAATAACAGACTCATCTCTGGTGATGTGTGTTTAGTCCACTTAAACTTCCCTATTTTACAATCGATTTCAAGCTCACATTCATAGCTGTCTCCACCAATCAACATCCAATGGGCAGAATCAAGTCCCTGCAATACATTTTTTATTTTTCAATAATCTATTTAACTCGGATATATGTAATAAGTTGTTGCCACGTTGTTGTTATTCCCTGAAAATAAATGTAGCTCTTGGCATGAAGTAACGAGAGAAGTAACAATGTTTGGTTCGTTCTCTTAAATCTGTTTACATTTCAATAATTGTGTTGTTTTAGTTCACAGATCCAGTCTTAATGATTTGTTCATAAATCTGATTTATCCGGTTCTTGGGTTAAACAACAATTTTCTGGTCTGAGCGGTTAACAGCTCACTGAAAAGGAAGAATGATAACCTTTTTAGTTACTCACACAAAGCTATGACTTCAAAAGAATATAATGTCTATAGGCTTTTCTTCATGCACGTATGGTGCATTTTTGTACTTTCAGAGATGGATAGACCCAGTTCTCAGTCCTTTTGAATATATTAAAAAGGAGTGGCCAGGAAACATTTTATAAATCACATTTGCATTCAAAAAATGGTTTCAAACCTGTGAGTATCTGAGACCGCATCATGGTTAGAAAATGAGTAATTGCACGGAGCAAATGTCAAAGCGCAACGCATGTGTCATGCAGACACGCACATAGTGTGTTGCGCTTTGATACTTGACATCCCTCTGAAGGTAGCGACGCCTCAACAAAAGGAACATTATGCATGCTTGAGACAAAAAAAGCGATGTGTGTGGTTTCTCATTTGACCTGTGAGTGGCAAACTCATAGCGGTTAAGCTTCTCTTCCTGTAACAGCTGATATGTAACAAGCTTTTGCTATTTATCAGTTGTGGTGGTTACCTGGCAACAACAATAGCAACACTTACCATGCTGAATGTAGAACTTTAATGGGCCATTTAAGAGGACCGCAGCTGCACTCGTTGAAATTATTTGAAACATTCTCTGTGCTTCTGTCAAAAACAGTAGAACCCTGCCCAAAACACAATAGAAAATGTAATGGATTTAATGGTTATAATGGGAATTGTGTCTACTGGTAATCTATTGGTGGGATCTTAATCCTATTGGAAAAATGCCCAAACAACTCTACAAAAAGGAATTTTGTAATGTTTTACTGGAAAAGCTAATGGTTCATAATGGTATTTTAATGAAAACCAATGGAATTTCTGTGATGGTTTCTATTGGGCTTCTATTGTTTTTTTAGCAGGGAGAGATCGACAAGATTCCTTGAGATTTCACAAAACATTAATAAGCTAATATTCAGCTGATATAGTCTGGCTGAAATACAGTATTTTGAATTCAAGTGGTGGTGGAGTCAACCGGCGTGTAAAAGAAGCATTTGTATTGTGTTTAGTTGTCACTATATCATTACTACTCATACTTGACATGAATTTGAACAAACTTTGTATCCCACACAGTGCTATGGACATAACATTTGACATACTTTAGAAGTGATCAGACTTACTTTCATTTACTTTTGCCTTCTAGACGATAACACAAAGAAAAATATCTTACGCACTAAAGGTCACGTTTACAGCTGATTTATGAAATTGTGCAAGCGGAATCCAGTCATTTCAATAGCAATCAGTGCTATTAGAAATTTTGTGTGATGCAGATTTTGCATCGATTTCATGTTTTTTATATGATTTCGCTGTGTTGAACAACAGAATGCTGCTTGGTTTCTGTGTGAGCTGTGCTTTATACATCACTACACTGTTGACAGTGGACAATAGACTGTTTTTTGTTGCCGAATTTGACTGAAATCACGCTAATGTGACCATGCTCTTACATTTGAAGGTGGGACCCAAGACATATTCTAGGGGTCAGAATATCACAGAGGGTTGGGCTGGGTTGAAAAGTATTGATTTCTTTATTTTAATCGATTCTCATTCTGATGATTCTCATATTGATTTTTAAATCCCTAGAATTGTTCTTTTAGTCTAGGCTGTTTTCAGTTGATGTGTAACAAAACATCGCTGAACATTATTTGTAGTGTACATCCCATCCAATAAATCGCTCTGTGCTCGGTTCCTTTTGAGATGAAACAAAGTCTCAGCTGCCATATTATGTTAATTTTATAACAAAATAATTGTATACGTTTTGATGCTCTTTATAAATTTGGTCGCTGTAGCAACTCCGTTCAAGCAAAGCAACAGTGTGGAGGTTTTCTTTAGAAAATGAACAATATATTGATTAAAGTTATTTGTTGTTGTTATCCCAACCTGCAGATTGTACCCTAAAACTCTGTTCTTAATCCTAATCACCGCCAATACACTGTTTAAATGCAGTAATTGAGACAAGGTCTCTTGACTAAAGTAAATTCAAGGACACAATGGTGATAGTTTATGCAAAAGATGTATACTGCCATTCAAAAGAGTGGGTCGGTATGATTTTTAAAGATTTTTAAGTCTTATTAAATACATTTATTTGATCAAAAATACAGTACAAACAGTAATATTGTGAATTATAACAAAGACTATAGAAATACAAAGATGGGTCACTCCTTTACTTATGAATGGGAGAAACTGCAACACGCAATATAGCGGGATAGTCCCGCCTTCTAAATGAAAGAGCCAATCGTTGATTAGTAAAGTCATTGCATAACTTCAGCGGTAGTTAGAAGCTCCAGTTCCCATAGAAACCTGAGGCAAGAGCAGCCGATGCTCAATGCGCAATCATAACCGCATTGGAACTACGCATATGCATTTGCTCGTCTAGCCTGAAAAATACGCTCTTTAAATGCTAGTTGAGCACAAGAAACAACATTCATGGGGCAGTTAATTTCAGATTTTGTTGCTGATTTGAAATATGTAATTTAATCGTGAGTTCAGCGAGCAGTTTTTGAGATTTCAGGACTCCCCATTCATTTAGATAGGACTTGGTCTTGTTTGAGCATCCTGAAGGCATTGAAAATATGGCGGCCGAGTGAACGGACTTTCCTTGAAAGGGACTTTGTTATTGTTATAATTTAAAACGGCTACCTTTCTACAGAATCTTTTTTTTAATGTACTTCATTGCAGTGATGACAACTTTGCTTTCAATTTCATGCAATTTACTTTCTAACTTTTGCTATCACTATTCAATTTAATCTCTCCTTGCTGAGTAAAACTTAATTTCTTTGAAAACAATCTTACAGACCCTGAACCTTTGAACAATGTTATAGGTTTAACCTCCTTAGAGAATTTGAACCCACTTCCTTTTGGGTAGCAGCCTAGATGTTTAACCACTAGGCTGCACTACCATTGTTGTGTTGCATTCAGGCTGCTTGAAGCAGATTCCAAATCTATGCGCTCAATGAGTGGATCTCGGAGGAATAGTGGCTCTTCTCTGGTGTCAAGCTCATCTGCATCTTCTAACCTATCCCATCTGGAAGAAGACACTTGGATCCTGTGGGGACGGATTGTCAATGAGTGGGACGAGTGGAGACGAAAGAAAGACAAACTTCTAAAGGTGATTGATTGGTCCTTTTTCGTTCAGAATCTGAATGACAATGTTAACCCACATCATAGACACTAGACAAAAGGATCTGAAACTTGTACATTCATCTCTTATTTTCTGCCTTACCCTCTCTCTATCTGCAGGAGCTAATAAGGAAAGGCATTCCTCATCATTTCCGAGCAATCGTTTGGCAGTTATTATGTAATGCCACTGACATGCCAGTAAAGAATCAGTACTCTGAACTCTTAAAGATGTCCTCACCCTGTGAAAAACTCATACGCAGAGATATTGCCCGCACATATCCAGAGCACGACTTCTTCAAAGGACAGGACAGCCTGGGACAGGAAGTTCTGTTTAATGTCATGAAGGTGAGAAAGACAGAAATGGTTCCTGGGAGAAAGATCAGATAAAGTAGAGACACAGTAGAGCAAATAAAAGAAAGAGTGAGTGGTGGTTGATTGAACAAAAACTGAACAATTTACCAAATGTAATTTTCACACTAATACCACCAAGAGTTACACTCCCAAAAAAAGAAAATAGTCCAAATTGACTCAAATGTCATGTCATTCCAAACCTACATGATTTTCTTCCTTCTGTAGAAGAAGAAAATTAGCAAAATGTGGGAGCTGATGTTTTCAATACAATGAAAATGAGAGGTAAACGAGGAAATAATACAAAATACAAGAAAATGTTTCATTATTTGAACATATTTTAAAATGTAATTTATTTTGTAATGGCAAAGCAATTTTTTTTTGAACCCATTACCTCAAAAATGGCAAAGAACTATACACACACACCCACACACACATACATAAATACATGTATATGGGACTCTGGACCACAAAAACTGTCTTAAGTCGCTGGGGTGTATTTGTAGCAATAGCCAACAATACACGGAGTTAAAATTATCAATTTTCCTTTTATGCCAAAAATCATTAGGTTATTAAGTAAAGATCATGTTCCATGAAGATATTTAGTAAATTTCCTACCGTAAATATATTAAAGCCTAATTTTGATTAGTAATATGCATTGCTAAAAACGTAATTTGAAAAAATGTAAAGGCAATTTTCTCAATATTTAGATTTTTTTTGCACTCAGATACCAGATTTTCAAATAGTTGTCCAAATATTGTCCTATTCTAACAAACCATACATCAATGGAAAGCTTATTTATTCAGCTTTCAGATGATGTATACGTCTCAATTGAAGAAAAAAAAGACCCTTACGACTGGTCTTGTGGTCCAGGGTCACACACACATATATACTGTAATTTTAATCTGAATGGATGTTTCTTGATCTCACAGGCATATTCTCTTGTGGATCGTGAGGTTGGTTATTGTCAGGGCAGTGCCTTCATCGTAGGATTGCTACTTATGCAGGTTTGCTTATTAATGAACTAAAGTAAGATAAAGAAATGTCTGTGAGCCAAACTTTGCATACACCAAATTCCTCATTCATTGCGTGTTTGTAGATGCCGGAGGAGGAAGCCTTCTGTGTGTTTGTCAGACTAATGCAGGAGTACAGGCTTAGAGAGTTGTTTAAGCCTAGCATGGCTGAGCTGGGTCTGTGCATCTACCAGTTTGAACACTTGCTACAGGTAAGGAAGAGTAGTCTACTTTATAGAATCCAGACTAATACAAATGTGCATATAATGTCAGAAAAAAGGCATAATAGACTGCCTGTTTGATCATGGAGTGTGCTGTGTAGAATTTACTAAGAACAAAATTGCTGTTATTACAATTGAAATGAAGTGTTTACTAATTTAATATATTTTAAATGTAATTTATATCTATGAAGACAAAGCTGAATTTTTAGCATCGTTGTATCAGCATCAGTTTCTTATATATTTCATACTGCATGCCAAGATGCCTGGAGTAATGCTATGTTTCTCCACAAGGAGGCAACAGATTTATAGTGCATAAACAGTCAATAGGCAATCCATTTGCTTCTTAGAAACATTTTTATCGAATGTCTTTCACGGTATATGTTTTTATTATTATTACTGGTATCATGTTTTTATCTCTGTGATCAGGAGCATTTGCCGGAGCTGAACATTCATTTCCGCTCTCAGAGTTTCCATACGTCAATGTATGCCTCGTCCTGGTTTCTTACACTCTTCCTCACCTTCCTGCCCCTGCCAATAGCTACACGTATCTTTGACATCTTTGTGTATGAGGTATGGACACAAGAAACTTTGTGTGTGTTTACGTGTTGCTGATTTGACTGTATACTTTGGACCAAAAGTTCCCGGAAGTTAGCAACATTTTAAGAACTCAAAATGACAAATGGTTGTTTTTATAGTTTCACTGTCATAATCAACCTGAATGTGAAAAGAACACATTTTAGTGTACTATAATGAAATGTAAAATGTTTGTGTGAGGCTAAAATAAAAGGGTAAAGTGAATGGAAAGTCCCCACCATAATAAATAAGCACTATCATGTGCAGAATTTGTTTGTACTGTATGTGTTGCATGCAGGTTTTCAGTTTTTTCAAAGGTGTGAATGTATCTAGGGGTTTGTATGAGCTTATTAGAGAAATGAATATACTAGGGTGTGAGCATAGTTGTTAGTCTGTGATTGTATGAATACTGTGTGTTGTGTTCTCAGGGTTTGGAGATCATATTCCGAGTTGGAATAGCAATATTGCAGTACAACCAGACAGACCTCATACAGCTAGACATGGAGGGAATGTCACAGGTTAGAGGAAAATCATCTCTGCTATGTACATCAATATGTTTTACATGCAACCACATAAACAACAGCAACACTTGATGTTTGTTTCAACATCAATCTCACCACAGCACTTTCAGAAGGTGATTCCGCATCAGTTTGATAGCTGCCCCGATAAGATGATCCTACGGGCTTATCAAGTCAAATACAATCCCAAGAGGATGAAAAAGTGAGTGATCTGAACATTTCAATGAGTGATCTGGGAGTAAAAGTAAAGGGAGATGCACAATAAATTAAAGAAAGTTTAGTGCTTCTCTAGATTCAGTTGTTGTCTTTTCATCCACAGGTTAGAAAAGGAATATACCACTATTAAGAACAAAGAGATGGAGGAACAGATTGAAATTAAGGTCTGTATATGCGTGTGCACATATATGCATTAACCAAATTAGTTTCAGCTAGTTTGGTGACTAACATGCACATTGAGTTTGTATGCGCACAAATGGTTTTATCCAATGATATTTATCTTGAGCTTCATTAAGGATTACATTTTACTATAAAACATATGTATGTACCTTTGCTGTCGTTAATGCCTCGTTTGGGTTTGATTTATAAATAAATATTCCCTAAAAAGCTTTCTCCATCATTTACTTATAGATATTAAATTATTCAAAATTTTTGGTAATTAAAATAAAGCTTAAATAAAATAATATAAAAAATTTGATGAAAATACTTTTCTTTATATTCAATTTATTTTCTGGTTTAAATCATTTTCTTTTTAAATAAAATCGATTAAAAAATATATATTTAAAATGTTTTGCTTTTTCATTTTAACAGAGACTACGTACAGAAAATAGACTACTGAAGCAGAGGATTGAGACACTGGAAAAAGTGAGATGGTTTCTTCAAACCGATATGCATGAACCTAAAATAGAAGACGTGATTAGTTTATGTTTGAGTAAACAGTGAGCATATCTTTATTGTGTGAGTCATGTAACATTTTAGAGCATGGAGATTTTCAGAGGCTCAACTGTAATGCCTCCTTCCTAATGGTACATTTTTTTGAAGTCTCATCTCTTTTGTTTTATCTGCCTTCCTCTGTTGAAATGACTTTTCCACAATGTTCACCACAAACACACTCTCAATCTGTACTATTATATGTTTTATACTTTTACAATCCTTCACCGTTTGATTTTTTTTTTCATACCCAACTTTTAAAATGTTCCCTTTATCTTCTTTTCACATGTGTCTGTGGTTTTCCATACCTTTTTCCATCTATTGTTTCCTTTCTTTCCCCCTGTTCTTTCTGTCCATATTTTCAACCTTTTCTTTCTTCTCTCTGTCCCTTTCTTTCCTTTTCTCTTCCTTTTCTTGCGGTGTTGTAGGAAAGTGCTGCATTAGCAGACAGGTTGATTCAGGTACAGTACTGTCAAGCTTCCTCCCATTACTCAATCATATGCTTCTTCTCTTTGACCTTCCACAGTTCCTCCTATAATCCACTCGTTTTCCTGCCCCTGCGCTGCCTCCTCCACAAAATTCAGAGAATGGGCCTGTTGCATGAAAAGTGTTTATTTGTTTTTCTGTGTTTCTCGTCACTGCCTTGACAGCTCATTTGTCTGTATGGCTGTAACAATATCTAAGAGGTTCTCCAAATGAAAGTTACCCTCACACTACCTGCTGGCAGTTGAGCCTTGCATGTGGGATGTGGAAGCATAGGTATGCATCAGGGTTCCGTATTAGGTCCGGTGGCATTTTATCATGTAATTCATCTAATTCCAAACTTCAGTGGGATTCTTTTAATTCTTGAATTGATCTGATTTCTTCATTGGTTTTATGAAGCAGATCTATCTTTGCATGTAGTCCGTCTCATCACTTTGATTGGAATGTCATACTTATTTCCCCTTAACCGCGAGTTAAAGACAAATCTCCCAAGAAGAAACTTACGCTTTTCTCTTTACTCAGGGTCAGGTGACACGAGCCCAGGAGGCAGAGGAGAACTATGTTATTAAGCGTGAACTGGCTGTGGTTCGGCAGCAGTGTTACACAGCCAGTGAGAGTCTGGAGAAGGCGCAGGACACCATACGTGAACTTCAACAACACAAGGTAACAGCAGATGCATAGCAACCCAAGTTGGGTTTCAGTGCTGAGACTATTTTTGCTGCACTCAGCTGGCCTCAGCAGAAAATATTGCTACACAAACATTTGCATTCAGTCTTTTTAAATACAACCTTTACAAAACTACATTAAATAACTGCAGTGAACTGCTCACCCATCGTTTAAAAAAAATGTCTGCCACCGCATGTGGAACATGTGGCACAAAACCCAACAGACACACAACGAAAAAGCACTTTCTGTTCAGCAACTCTGATTGAATATAGATGATTTGGGCAGGTTAACTAAGTTCACATTAACCATTTTAGACTTAATGGCTGTTATTTAGTGAAATAATGAAGGTAGTAACCCAGTAAGCTCTGAAACACTGCCAGCGTGAAAGCACTGCAAAGTTGGCCTGTTCTCCCGATTATGCTTTATCACTGCTTATGTGTGCAGTGTGAAACAGACACAACAATCACATCCCTAAACCAAAAACAACAAAAAAGTTTAGTTCTAGCTGAAAATCAACTATAGCTTGACTTTATCCTTTTGAGGGTACCCCCTATTAAATTATTATTAAACTGAAAATAATACAGCAGTTGATTATGAGGAAAAATTATCTCATATAATTGCAATGTGAGATTGTGCAGTTTACCAGAAAACTGAGTCACATGTCATATACACAATTTTTCTTTTTTGAACCATCTTTAGCTGCAGGCTGTTCTTAGTCAAAAAAAAAATCTGCTTTCACGTCAGAATTACCCTAAACTGGGTCACTGACAGGTCAGTGATTATTTTCTGGTAAGATTTATGAGAATGACTGTTAGTACCAAGCTGATTGTTTGAACCGATCGTTATAATTTAAATTCTTTCATCATCCTTACTAGTTAAAAGAATGAATGCCAAAGCATTGATATCTAGCAAATGAGGTATTTTGGAATTTTCGTTTTCTTTTTTCGTTTAGTTGTCAATGGCATGTGTGAGAAGATGTCAGGGTGTGGTGTGTGTCATGTTGAGTGTGAGCTGTGACCCGTGAGTGTTTCACACTCAGAGCAACACTCTCTGGTCATATGCACTTTCCTGTGTTACACTCGGAATGGACCACCGTCCTGTAGCTGTGCTGATGTCAACAGAACTAGTGTACCATGTGCAGCTAACAGCTAACCTTTTTCATAGCTGTTTTTTCTTATAATCCATATTTGTGTTACTTGTAGCTAGGGGTTCAACAGCTCGTAGTTGATCTGTGGTCCATACTGACCAGGCCCCACGGTTCAGCATGAATTTGATTCATCAATTAGTTTAACCGTTGTGAACAGATGCATGTATTTCAATCTTGCCAATTTAAACATTCAAGTGATTGTAAACCATTTAAGTGCAAGAAGAGGCTAAATAGTCTGGTCCTTGTGCTGTTTTCTGTGCGCACGCATGTTTCAGACAACGTGAGAATGCAGCATTCAGTTCTCTTTCACAATAATCTGTCAAAAATCTGCATGTGCTCACCATTGAAATACTCACACATCACTTATTTTATACCAGTTATTGAATTGTTTTACAGAGTTCTACATTTATTCATTTATATTTCCTGTAAAATAAAAACACACTCTCCAGTTTAGATCTGACAGAGATTTAGTGTGTATATATAGGATGAGTGTTTATGCTGCTTATTCGACCTAAATCTGATGAATCTGGTTTCATTACCTGGAGCAAAGGGGCTCGCTGTGGTTGATATGAAATGTTATTTGTGGTCTACATTTCACATCCTCTTATAACACACACACACACATATATACATACTGACCTATACGATTGAATTTTAATATAGTATTGTTAGCGTGTGAAAGGTACATTTCCGCTGTGCTTTGCTAACTGGAAAGGAACGCGTTTGGTTTTTAGCTAAAAGTCCAGTCCTTCTATTTAGAGTTTTCAAGTACACAGAGGTAGAACGAGCGAGAGTCTCTGTGATTGAAACATCTGAGTAATACGGGTATGATAAAGTGACTGGAAAGCATGGAGGGAGGTGAGAAAAACAGAAGTAAAAGTCCGTGGGAACTAGTGTTCACACAAGTCTCCAGGGCAGGCCACAGCCCCCTCTGGTAGGCCACAGTATATGCACACAGAACACAGCAGAAGCACAGTCACATCAACACTGCTGCTTCAGTGATAGATAATGCTAAAATTAACTAAATGAATTTCCAGATGCACATCTGTTGCTATGAGTAGACACTTACAGAATGACTGTTGCTTTTCATAAATAATCTTAAAATTCTTTGGAAATGCAAAAGAGGCTGAAATTGTATTTTATTACGTAAGGGTCTAGACTGTTGCAGTAATATTAAGGGCTGGTTTTAGACACTAAAACCTTGACTATATAATACCTTTAACAGAATGGTGGCAAACGGTGATATTAGTAACGTAACACCAATGTTCCATAACACGTATATGTTTTACTCTAACAATCATAAGAAATTCTTCCACCAAGTAATATAGTTCATCAGTCTAACTTTAGACTATTAATGGTTACAAAGCAACATTGGCACACAATATAGAATAGATCCCAACAGGGACCACATACTCCTCTAGCATCCTTGGATTCAGAAGAACTTTTCCTATTTTCTCCAAAAGGACTTAAATATGTCATTTAAGAGGTATATAATCCATAAATTAAACAAATCATCTGTGAAATGAACATTACAAAAGGTTATAAGACTTTTATTAGATAACGAAGTACAGTACAGTTTATTAAACCCATTAAACCTCCAATTTTGCAACTGAAGCCTTTACATAATGAAACTATTGATTAATAGTCATTGATTTTAAGTATAAAAGGCATTTTACTTAATGTATAGCAAAATATTAAAATAGACAAATGAATAAGGAGTTTGAGAGTGTTGGAAGACTTGATCCTAATTAAGTCATTTGCTATTTTAAGCATTTCCAATGCTACACAGGAACAGGAGGACACTGCTGAGCTCTTTTGGCATGGCTCTCTTGTTGGCAAAGGAAAACATCTGATTGATTAATAGATTGGTTTTCAAAATGACTTCAAAGGATGATATCTTTTCTGGGTTGTTGGAGCTCATGTTAGAGCTGTTATAAAAGGTTTACTGTTACAAATCTGTTGAAAAACTGAATGCATTGCTGCATTCTGTGAAGAAATGCCTTTTTTGTGGAATTTAACTTTATTTTGTGTATGTGTATGCGTGCCTGGTATTCCCTACAATATGAGGAATATCCCTATATAAGGATAGTATAACTAGTATTTTTTGACCTTGTGAGGACTTTTTTTGTCTCCATGAGGAAACAAGCTTATAAATCATACAAAATTAAGCATTTAGAAAAATAGCAAAAATAGAAGAAAGTTTTGTTAGAGGGGTAGTGTTAGGGTAAGGGGCTTGAAATGGCAGTTTGTACAGTATAAAAAACATTACGCCTATAGAATATCACTATGTTTAGCCATAAGTGAATGTGATGTAATGGCAGCCATTATAGCCATCAATGTTTCAATCCTGTGTGCAGTATTCAGCGGAGTTTGTGAGTGAGCTGCAGACTCAGTTGGAACAGTCTCGTCTACAGGAGGCAGAACTACTCGGTGCTCTGAAAGAAATGCAGGACAAAGTGCTCGATCTGGAAAAGGTCTGTGTATAACTCTTCAACAAAGATGTTCAAGTATGAAATGAAAGTTCTGCATCAGTGGTGATGATTAGATCAGTGGTGATGATACGGCTTGTGCACATACATATGATAAGTGAAACTAGCTATTTTCTATCAAAGCTGTTACTATATGTTCCTGAAGTGTAGTGCATAATGGAATGTTGTATGCGTGTTACAGAGGAACAGCTCTCTGCCTGATGAAATCAATGTAGCTCAGCTGCAGGAGGAGCTGAAGCTGGTGAAACTGAGAGAGCAGGAGACTCTGCGCTCCTTCAGAGAGATGCAAGGGGCCGTCACTGATCTCAACCTCTGCTGGCAGGTGCAGAATCTCTTTACAACCCTACCTAACTCAGATGTTTTGGCATTCATTAAAAAAAATATGAATTTCTGGAAGGCAAAATTGATCGATGAAATTCTTTTCTGTGGTAAAATGCTTTGTTGGACCCTCTACTGGTCCCCAAATCGAATTCTTTCCAAATCTTATTTTCTATCACAGCATCATACGTCTCGTGGAGGAGGAGGAAGCCACTGGAAGGAATCTCCTAAAAAGAATGCAATGAATGAGCTACAGGACAAACTGATGAGTCTGAGACTGCGAGAGGCTCAGGGTCAGGCTGAACTCAAAGAGGTCAAACTTAAAAACCTGCAGCTTGAAAGCCAGGTTAGAACTACAGTGTCCGTTTTATTTATTCATTATAGTTTTGGTTATTTTAGTACTTCATTTTAAACTAAATTGAGAAATGTTGCCTTGCTAACTTGCTATAAGTTGAAGGGTTTTTATTTAATTTTATTTCAGTCTTATTTTATGTTGAGTAATATATATTTTTTCTAGTTATAGTTTTACTTAACTGGAATAACCCTGGCCTGTATATGGAATTCAGAATGTAACAATACACAGCATATAGCAATGAAGCCACAGTTCCCTCTAACTAATCATGCATGCATGCATATTTGTACATAAAACTTGTATATGAATATGTTAATGCAAAATCACGATGCATTATTAGGTTTGCCCTTGTGGTATTTTTCAGAATTTAGGATAAAGTTTTGCTACCATGCATACACACTTAAACTTCTCACACTTTTCTCTCTTTTCCCAAAGCACCAGATCAACTGTAAACTAGTTGTCAGACATGAGCAAGAGAGCGCCAGCCTGCAGGAGAGACTACAGAATGCTCTTTCTCACAACAAAACACTCCAAAGCCAGCTCAACGAAATGAAAAGAAAGATGTCCGAGTCTGACTGCAAGGTGCAGTGCATTCCCCGTCATACAGTACAGGAAGAACCGATAACTGCATATTCAGTGAGATAAACCGTAAATGGGACGTGTCATATATCAATACCATATCCTTTATTGGCTAGCATGAGACATATTCATCGTCATTGGTTGATATCGAATATTTAGTTGTACTCACTTCCTCTATTTTTACGTTAATTTAGCTTTGCTTACCTCACACTTTAAAAAAATTATTTTGAAGTTGCAAATAAAATTAAAATGATTGTACAATTGCAGTGTGCATTACAAGAAAATCCATTTCATTTCTCTACTTCAAAATAGGCTTTCAAAGAAAAAATGATATGTAGTCTTTAATGTCTTCCTCTAAAAACACACTTATCATTTAATAAGAAAATCCCATCCATTTAAAAATAAGCATCCTTTTTTTCATACTGTACTTTATATTGCTCTGATAAATAAATTCATTTGTAGCATTTAAAATAATTTATCTTAGTTTTATAGATACATTTTGTATTTATTTGGACAAAATAGTATACATATATTCATTTAGCTTTCATCAGACATCAGACAGGAAATAATTATCACCTTACCAGTTTAAGCCAGAATTTTAATATCAGTGCATCACTTGTTTATAGATTGATGCATGAATTAGAAATAGTAATTTAGTTTGTCTTTCTTTCAGAGCAAAGAAGATGTGATGGCGGTCCGTCTAAGAGAAGCTGACAGCATGGCCGCTATGGCTGAACTCCGGCAAAAGATAGCCGAGCTAGAAATACAGGTGAGAAATATCATCCGTGTCTATTTACCAAGTTCATAAAAGTTCTGTCAACCATTATATCAATGTAATTAAGTGTTCGAGTGTGTATGTTTTGCCTGCAGAAAGAGGAAGGATTGATCCAAGGCCAGCTGAATCACTCTGACTCCAGACAGTATATAACTCAACTGAGAGAGCAGATCGCTGAACTCAAGAACGAGGTGAGGCTATTACATAGAAACACACATGTACATGCATAGTGTGCTATCTGTCACAATCTTGGCACTTTGCATCACAATCTGTGATGAGAAAAAAATCCATAACGTTTGCAACCCACACGGTTTTCGGTAAAAAGATTCCCATGTGACTACACACCTGGTTTCTCCTCCTCTTCTTCAAATGCCATTTATCTCAGTTAGCATGGCTTTTTTATTTATTGTATAATCTAAATCTTTCCGTCTGCACTCTGTCACCATTCTTATTAGTACGATCTGAGCGGTTACCGGTGTACACCCTTTTAAAGTGGTATTGTAGTGCATTTCTTGGCATTTGGGACCTTCCCTAACCACAATAAAAACCACTCGAAAATCTTTTTCCCCATTCCCCCCATGTGCCCTCACACACACAGACGGCTTTGATGGTTTGATACTGTGGTGCTTACCCACGCACTCAGTCACAGCTCGATCTCACGCACCCCATGTGATGTTCTTGCTCATTTGTAGAAAAACCTTTCGTGACAGGGGGTGTGAGAGTGTGTTGACATTCTCTTTCTCTTGTATTTATTTCCCTCCCTTTCACCTCTCTGTTCACGTATCACTCTGCCTCTCGTCTCTCGTTTTGATCCCTCTTTTCGTTTTGATTTTGTCATCGCCACTCACGTTTCCTCTCGCTCGATTTCTTTGCTTGTGTCAGTGTTTACATACAAATGTGAAGTGATTATGCTCCAGTTTCATGGTTACTGTAATCACTGAGTTGAGATGCATTGTGGGTGCTTTCAAAGGACGGATTTTACATCAGCGTTTTACATCAGGGTTTTACATGGGCTCATATTCACCCACGAGATCAGGTCGCCATATGTTTGAAGTGCCAAAGATTGTGCATCATTTTTTATAAAAACAAAAGAGGCTCCTTATGCAATATAAAACAAGATGATGGTGAATTTATTCATTTTGTACTTCAACAGTATAAAATAATCGAATGTTTTAAATTTTATTTCATTAATAAATATTTTATATGGGGTAAATGTCTGTTTCAATATGGCCGTGTATATGTAGCTCATTTTTCATTTAACAAAAAACTGAGTTGTTATATATCAGTTTCTGTGATATGTTGTGTTTATTTGTGCTGTCAACTGATTAAAATTTGACATGAAATGCAAGTTAATGTTTAAAATTATTAATTGCTATTTATCCCATATATCAATATTTGCAGGCCCCCAAATGATATTATAGCATTCAGAAATGTTACATTATGGAGGCAGACAAACACACTAAAAATACTTTAGTTAGCTATATATATATATATGTATGTATGTGTGAATATAAAAACAAAAGTGTGTGTGTGTGTGTGTGTGTGTGTGTGTGTGTGTGTGTGTGTGTGTGTGTGTGTGTGTGTGTGTGTGTGTGTGTGTGTGTGTGTGTGTGTGTGTGTGTGTGTGTGTGTGTGTGTATAATTTTGTTATAAATAAAATAAAACACTAAAATAACTTAAAATATTTCTTGTATTGAATGTAACTGATTATTTTATATATATATATATATATATATATAGAATACAAAAACAAAATTATATGTATGTGTGTATATATATATATATATATATATATATATATATATATATATATATATATATATATATATATATATATATATATACATATCATTTTGTTTTTGTATTCATATATATATATATAAATAAAAATAATCAGTTACATTCAATACAATAAATATTTTAATTATTTTAGTGTTTTATTTTTATTTTCTTGCCATAACATTGACCATAAACACAGTTCACAACCGTCCATTTCCATCCAGGAGCAGATTTAAAGGCCGTCCACACAGAAAGTGTTCTTGTGTTCCATATTTCTGAGGTTTATTTATTAATCTTTGTACATGTGAATGGGCATTCTTTGCGCACTTTTGCACATCTTGCAGTTTTTAAGCATATCAGCACTGAATGTGCTTTTTATTAAGATTTGTGTTTCATTAACATTACTTTTAAAAATCTCGGTGATGTCCTAATTCGGAAGTGCTGTGCACTGACTTTTGCTCTGTGGTTTTGGCTGAAACGAGATCAACCAGACAGAGGAAGTGAGAGGTGGGGCTTGTGTAGATGATTGTCTCAGGACGCTTTTCCATTGGTTAACCACAGCCCCTCCCACTCCCACACTCGCAAATTGCTAAAGCACTTATTTGGAAACCCATGACGTTTCAGATCTGAGATTTTAGCATAATACCTGTTTTAGGCTCTCACGAATGTTAGGACACACAAACACACTCACTTGTGCTCACTGACTCAGAAGGGAACATCTGAAATGAGAGCAAAAAATTGTGGTCCATTTCTGTCACGCAAGAAAATCCACTGTCTACATGATTCACACACATTCATAGTCGCAAATCATATTCATCAGTGCTTATGCAGATTTTAACATACAAATGGTACCACAATTTAAAAAGTCAAAAACAGCCTTGTAAATAGTCTTGGAGATGGGTATGGAGCCAAATCAAGATAAATAAATTGAAATCGTTGTAGGTAAACAAATTAAACCAATATTTTTTTGATCTTGCATTCTTTAACATGACTTTTTCAGTGCAAACTTTAATCAGATACATTTTTTTATGATTTATTTTTTATTTTATTTGCAGCCCAAATATGCAAGTAATCTGTTTAACACCAAAGTCTCAGTAAAAACACCTCTTAATCAATTTAATCGCAACCACAGCGTATTTAACACAGAAATAAGATTGACAAAGTGATCTCGACCACAGTGCATGTTTATAAGTCGCTCGAACCTCTCTGATATTCAGTGATTAAATTCTACATCAGCACATGTTAATAATCACCACTTGTTGCTTTGGAAACGTACCAACTTGTTGCTGCCAGTTTAGTGGAATTACTGTGAAAATTCAAGTGAAAGAAGGACAGTTAAGCGGGTTAAATGTATGAAGTATGCCTTTAATGTTAGTGTTTGTATTCTACAGAAAACTAAAGGAATGTGATGCTTAGAAAATTAGGGCTGTTATTGGTTCTGGAATCGACTCTGGAATTCCTTACTGTTGTTTTTCTATTCTTCGTTTTATTTCTTTATAGATCAGAAGGACGTGTTCAGCTTATCTCTCTGTGACTACATGATATGAAGGCTTACTTCCTTTTAAAAGTCCTTAGTGCTCAGTTATTATTGTCATCATCTATTATATCTACATGTAGCTAGAGTGATGTTTAAAACCTTTTAATGTGCACAACTGAACCAGACAACAAGCCAGTTTTACACTTTAATCTAAATAATGAGGTTTATAAGACTAGTTTATTCTTTTATATCCTTCATACATCCAGAACATATGTGTGTTTGTGCATCAATGTCTCTCTTTTATATTTTACATTTATATGCATTTAGCAGACGCTTTCATCCAAAGCGACTTAGTGCATTCAGGCTATACATTTTTTTGTCAGTATGTGTGTTCCCTGGGAATCGAACCCACAACCTTTGCACTGCTAACACAATGCTCTAACCACTGAGCCACAGGAACATATTTTTTGTGCAAAACTTCATTGTAGGAAAATTATCCAAGATTTTGGCCAATCATTTTTATCAGCTGTATAACATGCAGGATCACAGATTTAAAGAGTGACAAAAAACTCTAACTTAAGAAACGAAGGGTAATTATTATATGAAAGGTCATAATTAGCAATATGTGTTCAAACATTGAATGTTTCAGCGTGATATACCATGACACATAAAAACATCATTTTTTTTAATCGATGCAGAAATAATTCAGAATAGTATCACTAGTAGTGAGCAACCAAGAGGCAAATTAATGATTAGCTCTATGAAACTGAAATATCTGTTAATAAGGAAAATCATTGATGGAATCGATGTGAAAAGTCATTTTAATTTTTTTTGGAATTGAATCCCAGTCCTACAGAAAATAAATCACAAACTTAAGTTATGAACATTTTCAGATTTAACCTTTTTTATCAGATAAGAAATGAGTCAGGGGTTAGTAATCCATTTTTGCAATTTTTTTTGTTTTACTATAATTTTTTTAAGGAATGGTTCACCTAAAAATAAACATGTGCTGTTAATTTACTCTCAGGTCATCCAAGATGCAAGTTTATTTCTTCAGTAGAACAGTAAAGAAGAGTTTTAGCTGAAACGGTGGTCCTTGGTGATTCATAAAATACCTGTGGTTCTTATCGACATATTGAGGTCTTATGAAGCAAAACGATCAGTCTGTGCAAGAAAGTGAACATTATTGACAACATTATTACCTGTAATCCATAGCCTTAGGGAAACAGTCTGGAGTGATATTCGTGAACAGATCATTCTTTTGAACCATTTTTTCTTTTCTTTTTTTTTTGGTGAACTTGTTGAATCAGTTCGCGAAATCAGACTCAAGCGTCTGAAACAGTTCTCGAGCAGCACAGATCTACAATCAAAACCACTCAATCAAAACTCACTTTCAGACATGCCTTGAAATGAGCCAGTATGGTCCAATAATGCTGGTTTTGCCAGCTCATTCAGCGCTCCTGTTCCTCCAAAAATACACTAAAATTTGAGAAACGGTTCCGACTCAGACCAAAGACCAATAAGCCAATTATATGTACATTAACCGAGCACTTAAATAAAGGGGTGAGATGAAGGTTTTATGGTTTATCTTTGTCTATGTAAAATGTGAGCTGATAAAGACAATTGAATTCACTTTATATGCTTTAAACATGTAAAACATCCACATTTCACTTCTTTATTGGGCAGTTCACGGAAAAGAGTTCTATTACCCTTTTGCCCAAATCTATGTTGTAAATAATGTTTAATTGCTTGCGCAGGCCGATTGTTTTGCTTCATAAGTCTTCAATGTATTGTCAGGAGCCTCGGGTATTAATTTTCTTTTGCCTGATATGCTTTTTATTCTCAAAGACATTCAGCTCCTGACTTGCATTTTATGAATCACCAAGGAGCACTGTTTTAGCTAAAAATCGTCTTAACTGTTCTACTGAAGAAAAATGTTATCTACATCTTGAATGGCCTCAGGGCAAAAAGAAACTTTTCAAATTTGGGTCAAGCATCTTTTTAAAATCTTGTTGTAGGCCCCTGCAGAACTTGTTTTTTTTATGATTTCATTGCACTAACTACGTTTTGCATAGCTGTCCATCTACTAGGCAGGCACTGATCCAGCATTAGTAAAACGGTCCCTTCTGCAGAGCTGCACATGTGTAAGAATGTTTGCCAGAATCAACTCCCTTCTCTTAAACATTTTAGATCAGGCAGCTGCGTGGACAGCCCTCCAAGTTCCAGAATACCAGCGGTGGCATTTATCAGGACCTATGTTTGGAAAGCCCAGCGTCTGCAGAAGGTGATTACCTCAGTTCGGACGAGGACCCTCTTCAGAGCCTGCCTGTGAGCTCTCTGTACCCACACCACTCTTCACCTCATCTGGACAGTCAAGGCAGCACGGACAGCGACGGCGAGGATAGGAACCCCATTCAAACCCCTGCCAAGACCCTCTGCCTAACCAGCAGCAGCTGTACCCGGGTATGGTGTGCACCGAAGGACTCAAGAACTGAAATTGCTTGAAATGGTGAGACAGGACGGACGGAATCTTTAGGAATAGACTGCACAAAATGCGCACATATATAGTGAGAGATTATGTACATTCACCCAGAAGCTGTCAGAGGTAGGGCAGGAAACCGATGCATTGCGTGACACTCTCATAATATACTTCGCTCTCACTCGAGCTGTGTCCGAAACTTGAAAAAGGCGCCTTGGCATGTCCAAATCCATAATTTGCCGTCCATCTGTTTGACTTTAATATCTCCACAATCGTGTGCGTTCAGTTAGTGATAAAATGGCATCTGATGAAGAGATTAGAAATACAAGGCATAAATAAATAAATGCCTGTTTTTTAAAACCTACACAGAAATTACATTGTAGTCCGTAAATATTAGATTTCTGTCTAAACTTTGTTCTAGATCATTAGATGTGACGTTTGGTGTACTTGGCAGCTGCTTTCAAATTCGGACACAGCCTCTATGTCTCTCTCTCTCTTATACTTTGTCTTTTTGTCAGTGTGTCTGTTGCACAGTCCCTAAATGTACTGTATTTTTTCCCAGGACTGAATTTGGAGTTCTGTGTTTCAAAACGCATACACAGAGAAGTCAAACGGTCCTCTTCTCAGAGTGCCATAAAAGTTTGGTCATTTTTGCCATTTTCTCCTTTCAGAAAACAGTGTGGCCTTGAAACTACCTCTAATTTAACCAGGCACTCGCTCAATCCCTGTGAGCATACCAACTTCACCAATACAACAGCCATCTGGCTAGAAATGAGGTGACAGAGGAGAGAAAAAGCAGGCAGGACACACCTTCGCGTACACTTAAAGTTTGCAGCATCCTATCAGATCCTTGGCTTTGGGAATCAAGGGATTGTGTTTGTCACACTCACTTGGCATCAAACGTAGGGATCATCTCTACTGTTTCTTTAGAGGAAAGCTGCAGATTCGGTGCTGTTCTCAACCTGGACGTTCTTCGTTTTTCTGTCTCGTTCCTGTGGAGAGGATGTGCACCTTTTATGTTTATCTCAAACGCAACAGACACTACAATCACTTTAATGAGAAGTGAAGGCTGAGGGAAAGAAAATAAGAATGAACAAAGTCTTATTATATAACGTAATCGGGATGTTAATAGTTACATGCATAGATTAATATTACAGTAGCTCATCCATTAATTTGTGTGTTTTATACAAAACAAAGAAAGCTGATCAAAATTTGGGATGGAGAAACATCCATTGCTAAAGAACTCTTGTGTCAACATTGCCAAATGTTTTTTGTGTTATTTATATGTATATTTATTTTATGTTTCTTAAAAATAATGTTAATGTACTTCATGCATACAGAGGCCAAACTATTTCATTTATACTATTCTTCTGTGCCAATCCTGAAAAACAGCATGAAGCTGAAACTACAGGGTCTCCAGAAAAGAGATTAGTTTGAAAAAGGGTAAAGAACAGATAAAACAACTGCTGCTATGACATATCTAGTTAGTTATTTTATTATTATTATGATTTTTTATCATTTTTCTCCCATGGTAGGTCTATAAATCTAAGATAAACTGTGAAGTTATTATCGACTTGGCGCTTACCAGCAATGAGTTGCCTAGATTTGTACACTACATAAATACCTTCAAGAAACTATGCGAAATTGATTTGCATTTCACATTTCAACTGTTAACAATCTTAAGCATTGATCCTGAATTTGTTTATGGGTTTGTGCTGATTCAAAAGCAACTTCCTGAAGCATTTATGAAGACTGTAGCTCGGTTGTTAAAGAAAGTTTGCTTGAGTTTGACTGAGAAGGTTTACAAACAAACGCAACTACTCAACTAAATTAGTTCATTCACAATCTATTGCGAGATTTTGTATATATACATTATATTATACAAGTATGAAATATTTGTCACAGTTCTCTTCCTTTTACTCGAGTTTGGTCACGTAAATTTTTTTACCCACAATTTCGTAAACGGTCTTGAAGACTTCCATCTAACTCAGTACTGTCTACGATGTCGTGTTTGTCTGACCACACATGGTACATCAGTGTCATTGCCTTTCCCCAGCACTGCCTCTTTTTGCTAAAGCTCATCGGGCGTTGCATTCATCAGACATTTTACATGTTTACATGACTTTCTGAGAGCGATACATTGCCAACATTTGCACCCTTTACTGGTTATTGACAAAAACCAGTGAGACACTGCTCTCGGTCATATCTCTGACAGTATGATGCAGACATTGGAGTTTTGGGGAGAAGTATTTACAGTATGGGCTGAATATGTGCCATTTAAGTGTGTTCATAAAGCATATATCGCCATTTGAGTGGTTGCACGTTCTCAAGGTGACCTGGGGTTGCTGTTTTAACGTTCCACAGTGTTTTATTGAACAAAAGGTTTGTTTTTGTCTTTTTTTTTTGTCTAATGCAAAATTGTGCTTGTTCTAGAGTTGCTCTTTTTCCCTTGATCAAACCTGTAAACCATTAAGGTTTTTTTTTTTACCGAAAACTGACAGAAATAACAGTGTGAATTGGAATAACATTTATGATGTTAATGTTTCATACTGCACTACAAATGAAAACTAAACCTCTAGCATCGTCTCTACTGGGGCTTCACTCTGATTTAGAACATCCTTCCTGTTCCCCAGTGGCCTCTGTAACATTTAAAACCATCCACAAAACCAGTTTCAGAAGTGTGTACCGTTTATAAACTGTCCTTTACAAGAAAAGCAGCAAGTAAAGGAAGTTGCTTTGTACCTGTCATTTCTTGCTGGTCTTTAAAGGGAAACCTCAGAGGGTCCCAGAAGCTGAAAGATTGTATCAAGCAGTTGTTGTACCAACAGTTGTTCTGGTTTGGGACTGTTGGATTTCAAATAGTCGAAGGAAACTTTCTTCACAACTTGATTACAAAACACAACGGTTTTGTGGTGCGAATTTTAGCTTCTGAAGAATATTTGCTAATAGGAAATCAGAAATGGCGGTTTTGAAATGAACTTGGAATGAGAGTTGTTGTTTAAGGACTTGGTTTTGTTTAAAACAAGAAGTCCGTCTTATTGGGAAGGCTTTTCCAAGCTTGTTTATTGTTACCTGACCAGGTACCATGTACTATGTTTAGATTGTCAATGAGTGGCTAATATCACATTTGAATCACCTTCAGAATGGCTGAATTTTGTTCTAATCAGTGGAAGAAAAAACAAGATGAATGAAAAATGTTACAGTGATTAATAATATCAGTACTTTGTGGTAATATGAGTCAGTTTTCCCTGTATAAAGTCTGTCACACATCGCAGAAACACTATATCACTGTCTCAGTTGAAGCTGAATACTTTTATGTACTGTTATCAAATTATTATTATTTTTTAGGAACATCCTTTCATGGCAGTTTTCATCTCAATCTTTTTTTCTTGTTGTTGCTGGAAGGTTGCCATGTAAGCAATGATCATAATGAAACTCTTAATGGTTTCATGAAAGGTATGTTGTAGTTACAGTAGTCAACCTACCTACAACAAAATGCATAAATTACACATGAGCTTGAAGAAAATCACTGTTCAGAAGAACACTGTATTATTTAATGCCTCTTTTTTTGGTCTTCCATTTTCTTAAGTAAATGTGGAGATTGGGAAAATAATATTTTTATATAGCGCATGCAATGTCATTCAAGTGTTAATCATACGGAAAATGTTCTTACTGTATGTACTGTATTCAGTGTTTTCATTCATATGTAGTTTGACTGCTATTTCAAACACAGTGTGTATCAAAACAGCAACCCCAAAAGCAGAGGTCAATATATCATACACACCACATTATGCTTTGCTCCAACAGCTGTCTTACCTCCTTTCACCAATACATAAATGTCCAGTAGTCTCCCCATGACACCCATCGGATCACATCCGCTCTCCTACAGTTTTACTGATGTGTTATTAAGAGTGACAGTACTAAAGATTATATAAATGGCAATGTTATCAAATGATGATGATCCAGTGTTCTGTATTTGATGATGAACATAATAAATAAACATTTATGCTATACATTAACGAAGTTCAAATTTTGGTGTCATGCGTATGTATTATTTTGGATTATAACATGAATTCTTTAAAACAAATGTGGTTGGAAATATGCACTTTAAAATTATGCAGCATTAATGTCTATATAAAATAATACAAATATTAAAATTATATACAGAAATATTAAATATATACAGTATGTGTTTTTATGTATTTTTTTTGGAAAATATTTTGGTTTAAAATGACTGAAGTTCCGCCAGAGTGCAACATCCAAACAACATTGGAGTCCACTGACTTTCATTGTATGGACAAAATGACTTAAAAATATATTTTGTGTTTTACATGACTACTAAAGTCCTATAGATGAGAGTGAGTACATGATGGAATGATGGATGTAGCATCATGCAAAAGTAATTGTTTTGAGTTAGAAATGTATCTGATCTTGGGATCTAGTTATGTATTTTATCTTGTTTCATATTGAATAAAACTCATTTAAAGGGATAGTCCACCCAAAAATGAAATTTCTGACATAATTTACTCACCCTCAAGTTCAACCAAACCTGTATGAATTTCTTTCTTCTCTGGAACACAAAAGAAGATATTCTGGAGGAAGCGGACAACCAAACTCTTGCTGGAACACACTTACTTCTGTATTTTGCATACTCTGGAAGTCAGTGGGGACACTGTTTGGTTACCCACATTCAACAGAAGAAAGAACCCCATACAGGTTTTTTGCACACTTTTAGTGTATGTAATGACCAATTTTTCACCTTTGGGTGAACTATCACTTTAATTAAGCCTCTTAAGCCCTCGTCTCAAGTATGTACAAAATTGAGAACATTTCACATTTCTTGAAAAATCAGCTTTTGAAAAAACTCAGCATGGTGCTTTGCCCCATTTCATATCAATTTCTTGCTAAACCAATAAACCTGCAAACTGCAGCTTTAGACAAACCAAACTGAGAGTTTCTTCCTATTTGTCATCACTACAGCGCAAATGTCACGCTGGACTTAATATGGTTGTTTAAACGGTTTTGCTTGGGCAAAAGAGCCTGTTTATCAGTCTTTCTACAGCGTCATCACTTTTGCCTTTCTTCTTCTCTTCCTCGTCTGTGTGCATGGGGGGTCTGTGACTGTTTGATACCTCCAGGGACAACAGAAAATCGATGCGTCATAATCACACCTTCAAAACCATATCACACTCATAAGCCTACATATGGTTTACATTTGCAATGAATGACAACTGCAGCCATTTTTGCAATGAGAACAAAATCACCACAGCGCTTTTAGTCACATCCTCGGTTAAACTAAGATGTAAAAGGCTGTCTTTTCGATGACAGCACCCTGATTTATTTAGCTGGTAGTTTTCCTTTGCACTGCAGCAGTAGTTAGGGTTAGTGTCTGGTTTGTAACAGCGCGAGGCAGAGCGCGCGGCGGAAACTGACGCGTCTGTGGTCGGCCGGTTTTGTGAGCGCGCGTTACCGAGGTTTCAGTTTTGCTGCGCTTTAAGGAGCGCGCACCTGTGCTCAGTGATTTATTACTGCTGGTGACGGAGCGATACACGACACCGTAGCACAGCCTAATCTGCTTGCAATAAATACAGTCAGATAATAAAAGTGAGAAGAAGTATTGTATTTAATGTTCATTTTATTATAGAAACACCTCTGCTGGCTTTGGACGCATTTACTGGTAAGTCCTTACGGTTTATTTTGAAGATAATGGCGCTAATGGCAGTGAACTGACTAAACATAGTTTACTGTCATTAGTTTTTAAAATAGGTTTAGGTTTACCATGACATTTTCACTTAATACCCCTAAAACCACCTGTCCTCACAGCAATATACCCAAACTTTAATTTATATGATATTTAAAATATGTATCTTTGAAACTGTGTCCTGGAAGGGAGGGATTAAAATATGCTTTTTGAGGAGTTTCTGTGTTCCTACATATTTATGAAGCATTTTAAAACATAATGTAATATCAAAGTATTCATCTTTAAGATTTTCTTTCTACATTCACTTGCTTACTATCAATAAATCACAAAGGGTCTGGGGAAGTTTCAAAAGTACCATTTGAAGTAATAACACAAATTGTAAAGATATTTAGTTTTGTTTTTTCCTCCAATTTGTACTTGCAATACCAGCATCACAAAATTTTACATTTAATAATAATAATAGAAAAAATAAGCTTTTTCAATACAGTAAGATTTGCTTTCTGTGGTAAAACAAAAATAGACAAAAATCCATTAGAAAGGTGTATTCATTGAAGAATGGCTATAATTGCTTTTTATTTAACTTTTTTATAAAACAATTCAATATTTGTTTTAATATCTGTAGTCTGTTTTTGCACCAGTACACAAAGTTTTTTTCGATTTGTGAGATATTTTGAATTTCATATATTAATATTTCATGATTAAATGGATAATCAACATGACCAAGACCTAAAAGATTTACTACAACAATCATGAGTGTTTTGCTTAAAAAGTACATTGAGCATTTAATTGAGCATTGAACTCGTATTTAAAAGCAATACGTTGTATGTTACACAGACCTTTACATAATATATTTATTTATTTTATATTATACTGTTAAATATTACATTTTTGGTATACCAGATACAACCATTAAAGGGTTATTTTCATTTGATAAGCAATATCAAGTAATTTATTTTGAAAATTGACAGTATTTCAAAATCTAAACCTATTTTTAAACGGATCTATTTATTACATGACATCATAAAACAAGAGTAGACCATAGAAGGTGCTTTAGAAAAGTCTATATTCATATTTATATATAGCTCATCTCCAATAAAACTCAAAGAAATATCTTATTCATTTCATAAAGTGATCGCAAGTAATGGGGATTGAGTGTTTCAACAGGAAAATGGTCATGAAGTTGCTCTGATTATCATCTAAAAATCTCTGACTTGCAAGATGAGAACACATTTCCGTTTAGTAGCCTGAGTTTGTATTTCATGAATGTTAAAAAAATAAATAATAATAATTTGGGAAATGCCTTTTTGCCATTTGAGTCATTGATGCTTAGAGAAAAGCCAAGCGGAGAGATATAGGAAATATAATTTTGGACCCTTAAGAGAATCTGTGCTTCCCCTGACAAAAATAAATAAATAAATAAAACCATTTACTATTTATTTTTCAGTATAAGCGGAGATCAAAATGAGTTACTAGTGCACAACATTTAATCCTCATTTAAATAATATATTATGCTCAGATTTAATCTGCATCGTCCCTGTACATATGGTTTCTGTCATATTTTCGTCACTCCATTTTTATTCCTGCAGGACAATCTTCTCTGTTGCTAGCTCTCTGTTCATTATGCCTCGTTCGTTTCTGGTGAAAAAGAGCAGGAAGGGAGGCTTTCGTTCCTCTCTCCCCATCGCTGACGTGCCCTATCTGGGCCTGGTGGGCTGGTCTGTCCCCATAAAAGTGGCTACACTGCCAGAGGAATCAGACCAAGAGATACAACCATATTCTCCAATCATGCAGCAAAACAGCACACACACCAGTCTCGATAATGACTGGAAAACAGGTGTGTTGATGAACAAAATTCATTTTTAATACACGGGGAAGTTTGGGGGATTCCTTTTTATTGTTTGTATAGCCATCAGCAAAAAACTTGACAATTTTCAGATCTTCTCATCATGTTTAACACTCATTCTTCATTGGGTTTCTGCAGATCCAGCAGGTTTCCGGTATTGCCCTCCTCCGATTCCAATGCACTGGTTACCAGTCAACTCTAGAGACATAGCAGACATACAACGGCTCAACAGCAGAGACAGTTCACTGGACTGTTCTCTGATGAATCCTCGAAGGGATTTGAGCCCAAAACATTGCAGCTTATGTGGCAAGGTATGCTTATTTTGTGTCCAAAAAAAATAAATAGAAAAGATTGTTATATTCGTATGTAACACTGACTACAACAAATGAAACACTGAAGCAAATTGTCTTCAGGCCAGTTTTGGATTATTTGTTTAAAATACAATCCACTCGTTTGACCAGCTCCTCCAGTCAATAAATCTTGCCCTCCAAGAAATAGAAAACAAAACATTTTCCTTAAATAGCACTTTGATTATAGTTCACTTTATTTTGACCTCAAGCCTTTCTATGACAGGGGAAATACTTTTCACTTCCTGAGTCGGTCTTTAAACAGTTCTGTTTTAATTTTTTCCATTAGGTGTTCTCCTCTCTCGCTCGTCTGGAGTCTCACATGTTCAGATTGCATGGTAGTCATCATGGACGGTCTCTGGTCTTCTGTGACAGCAAAGACCCCATGATGCCATGCAGGGTAAAGGTACAACCACTTGATTTATTTTTTTGTGGATTCATGATAAAAGGTTATTATATGTCTCCCTCTGATGCTGAATAGTGTAACTGCAGCCTTAGTAAGCGCAGGTCACACAGCGTACTTTATTTAATGATTAGGGTTGTATGTTGGCCTAGAGTATGGCTTTATTTTGCCAATTCCTTTGTTTCTCATATTTAGTAAGCATTTTTACTTTTTTTGCAATTATTTTTCTATGAAAAAAGTTATAAAATGGTTTTATTTCTAAGCTAAATATTAGTATTAATATTAATATATATTAGTTATATATATATATATATGTATTAGTGCTGTCAAGCAATTAATTGCATCCAAAATAAGTTTTTGTTGACAATTTATAAAAGTGAAAAGTGATGTGATTTATAGCCAAGTATGGTGACCCATACTCGGAATTCGTGCTCTGCATTTAACCCATCCAAGTGCACGCGCGCACGCACGCACACACACGCACGGAGCAGTGGGCAGCATTTATGCTGTGGCGCCCGGGGAGCAGTTGGGGGTTCGGTGCCTTACTCAAGGGCACCTCGTCGTGGTATTGAGGGTGGAGAGAGCTAATCATTTTCTTGTAAAACATTTCTATGTTTTTTTTTCGTACACTATAAAGTTATTTGTAAACGGTTATTGCATTTGTTCATTTTGAATTTCAGGAACGAACGTTTGAGTGCAAGGAATGCGGTAAGATATTTAAACGTTCATCCACTCTGTCCACCCACCTCCTGATCCACTCCGACACGCGGCCATATCCCTGCCAATACTGTGGCAAGAGATTCCACCAAAAATCTGACATGAAGAAACACACCTTCATACACACTGGTGAGGCTCACAGATATATGAAACTTTGAATAGATTAAATGGAGGGTGTCTATGATCAGAACCTTAACTAAATGGGTAAACAGTAAAGTATACCGCATTTCATTTACTTCATGATTGCTCCTCCTTTGACAAGGTGTATTTTGTGATTTGTTCAGGAGAAAAGCCACATGTGTGTAAAGTGTGTGGTAAAGCCTTCAGTCAGAGCTCCAACCTGATCACACACAGCAGAAAACACTACAGACCCTTCAGCTGAACACACTTTCCTTTAGGAGGAGCCCAAGCAAGATCTCTGTGAATGTACATAAGTTAGCTTTAAACACAAAGTATTATAAATTATGAATGCATATTTTCTTCTGTATGTTTTTAAACCAAGTCATTTATGCTTGCAGCAGTGCTTAAGAGCGTTACGTGCGAGATGTAAACGAAAGTGTCACCATAGCTGTACATCAGTAATAAATTAATGTCAAGAAAAAGATAGTGTGCACAGTTAAATGCAATGTTGACTCAGAGATGGATCCGGTGATACAGAAATGAGTCAAGCAGCAGTGCAGCTGATGGCCGCAGGTTCATTTGAGTCACTGCAAAACAAGTTTGCTTCTCGCCGTTCACACAAGTTGAACTCGTGCATAAATCCACAGAAAGCAACAATCAGATATCACCAAGTTTTTTTTCTTCTAAAGCCCATCGACTTTTAAAACTTCACCATGACATAAAATTACTTTCAAAGCTTTATTTTGCAATTGCTATTAAGACTGTACATCTGTCAAACAAAAATAACAATGATTATTAGTTGGGCTTTATCCAGCTCAGCAGTCTTCTCTCAGGACTTCACATTAATGGGATCTAGAAAAAGTGCTTTAGGTGAATGAAATGTAACCAGTTAAAAAAAAAAAGTGTAAAACAGGAGCTCTAAAGACTGTAGTACCCCTATTAGGAGTCATTCGTAAACCATACATTTTGGCTGTAATTGCATACTGTGGGAATGAAGTGCAATGGGAGTGAAACTCACCTGCAAAGCAGCCCTCAACACACGGACCATCTGAGGGCAGACACACCTCAGTTGAACACATAAAATAAATCTGACAAAAACACATTAGGTTACATGTCAAATTAAATTTGACAAGATCACATCTATATTTCTAAGCACTTCCAGGGCGGATTTCTACCTCCTCGTCTGTCTGCAGATTGGCTTCTTCAGACAGGAACTGGAATGTAGTGATTGTGAATCGTCTAATATGATTGATCAGGGCCTCTGCAGGAGTAGCAGGAGGCGTGTGGGTTGGGGTCTGGTCAAGGAAATTTGGGCACCTAAAGTCAAAAAGGTTGAAATTAAGATTGTTTTTGTTTTTTGAAAACAGTGGTGCTTCTTAATATTTGTTTAAAGCATGAAACCATTCAAAAGTTTTGGGATAAGAAAAAAAAAAAACTTATTCAGCAAGGATGTATTAAATTCATTAATTAAGTGTTACAAAAACACACGCGAATCCTTCTCGTACCCATCATAAATAAGGATCCAGGCAGATTTTGCAGAGCGTGGGTATGCAACACAGTAATGCACCAGCAGCATAGCAGTGGGGTCTGGAGGATTTAGCAGACGCACTTCCAGGTAAAGGGGTTTCCCCAGCAGCATATGCAGGGGCTGGTGGTATTGTGGGTAATAATCATTGTAGTGTTCATCTGAATGAAAAGAGGTATAAAATCATACGTAAATAACTTTGGTTGCCAAAGTCATCAAATGCCTTGATCTTATTGAACAGATTAACATTTCACTTGGAAAAATGGTTTATATTTTTCAGCAAACTGTAAGATAAGACTTTAGGTTTTAGAAGAAAATGTTTTAAACCTTTTGCAATCCTGAGCTGAACTCCAAACACCCCCTGAGCTTTGATAGAAGGTCCGAGGGAGGGGCTTTTCACCAGATAACCCACACTTACCACAGATCCGGGTAAATAGCGACACTCAACCAGTAGCCTGGGACAAAAGGGAACATGGAGTCTCAGCATGGTGCTTGGGTTTTTGTGCATCAGTGACTGTAACTGCATTTTCACGAGTACCTTACAGGCGACTCTCTAGTGATGGTGCCGTAATTTAGACTGAGGGGCTGCACTCTATTCACGATCTCCACCATATAGATGACCATTTTACCCACCTCCTAGAGACAGCTCCGTTAGACTTGCACACAAACTTGCTCTCAGATACACGCGTATTGCAATGAATCTACTCACAAATCTGTGCACCCCACATTCATCCAGAGGGATCTTGAAGAGGGCCATGTCTGTAGTTACTTTTTCGGGTGTACAAGAGTTGTCGCCAGCAGTGACGAGGCTGGCGGGGGACAGGGGCGGATCAGCGGCGGATGAATGAACCGAGAAAACAAAATGCCGATCCATTGTGCATTCTGATTGGAAAACACAAAATACTAAATTTGATTGATAAATCTTTAAGACAAACAAAAACAATGTTGTAAAATTAAGTAAATACAGATGTCAGTTCAACATTTTGTATAACTAATAAATTGTAATTACTGCCTTAACACTATATACACACAAATCTGATAACATTTTGATTGAATGTTTATTATTTGTGGTTTAAGGTATCTTAAAAACGATCAGGGCCGTATGTATTAAACTTCTCAGAGATGCCCTTAAGAATAGACTTAAGCTTTGACTGAAGAGTCACTAAATATTTAGTAAAAAGTAGGACTTGTCTAAGAGTAGGAGACTTTTATAAAGAAGCTAAAAGCAACTTTCAGTTAAGTCCGAGACTTGATTTTTAAGTGTTGACTGAGGTGAAACGAGTTGTGAACTAAGGACTACAATGATGTCAACACAAAATGGCTGACCTCACCCTCTGAATCAGCCAATAGTGAGCCTGCTCATGTAAAGTCACAGCAGCACAACACCAATCATTTAATGTAACTACAATTAAATAATTTCATTAAGACACTGAAATATTGCTTTGCATTGAGCAAAATTCATCAAATTATTACTGATGCTTCGTTTTCTATTGGTATGTCTCCTCATTTATACAGTTGGAGCGATGATGTGAACATGAGTTCCATCAATGGCTTCAACAACTCCAGGAAAGCCCACAATCCTCATAAGTGGCTTTTTTTTGCAATATGTTTTGGCGGTCAGTTGGAAAGTCAATTAACTGCCATATAGTAGTGGCCAAGGTGATGTCCGGCCAAGGAAATTTGACATATTCACCCTTAATTACAATTTATTTTTTTTTTCAAGATTTGGGAAGCATATTGCATAGTTGCTAAGAGTCAGTTTTTTTATTTGTGATAATGCAATAAAACATGCCAAATTATACGGTCATAATTTGTATGATCATGCAAAACAAGAGGACCAATGATATATTAATAACTTGTTGTATTCAATGTGCCAATTTAGTGATTTTGTCACTAGATTTAGTGACTTCCTCATCCTTTTAGAGACCTTTTTCAAAAGCCTAGCAACAAAATCAATTTCTTGGTCAAACCTTATCTACATTCCGAGACTCTCTCATGATGTCATAAGGAGAGTTCACTGATCTAAATAAATATAACTAGATCAGTGAACTCACCTTCATGAGGTCATCAAGCAACATTAAATGACCAGTTTTTGCTACTTTCAATTGAAAGCAGTTGGCAACACTGCTTCTGTCTGCTAATCAAACAACACCACGGCTTTAACAAAGATTAATCTGTATTTAACTTATGCAATAAGCGTTACGGTGTTGTTTTTCACTTAATTTTTACATTTCTGCAACTAAATACTACGGTTATTGTTTTTATTTATAATATTATGTTGTAGGCTGTTCATCTATGCTTGTCCTTTAATTGTTCTTGTTTTATTACTGACTTTAAGCTAGTATTTTCTGCTGGGGTACTTAAAGTAAGCTTTTAGTAATTAATGAAAAGCAAACTTCTTTTGCTGATCCGAAAAATGATCCAATCCGTGACTCAAAATCCATAGTATGATCCGAACCGTGAGTTTTGTGATCCGTTACACCACTAGTTAGCTGCAAAGAAACTTTGGGAAGGTTTCCATCGTTGAACAATCAAACATTGGTTACATTCCTCACTGGAGATACTATTTCTGGAACTGTCGTCAGCATGGATCAACCATGATAAACAGGTCACTTTGTCTATGTGGAAGAACTGTATGTTCAGTTAGGGAGATCTTGGTCATTTCAATTATTATTCTGTTTATGTACCTGTATTGTACCTATTTTCGAATTCCTGACATACTGTGGGTTAGGTTAGGGGAAGTAATATTTTCTTGTTCACTGTAATATATTTGCTACTTGGTGGACTTAAATACAAACAAAATGGTAATCAAACTACATTATGAATACATTTATATTGCATTTTACAAAGGTTACCAAATATTCTGTATAATTGCAGCATATTTAGGTAATTGTTTGAGTTTTAATATTAAATACTACACACAATTTTGAATTAAGGTTTATGATTCCATTAGGATTTAATAATTGGTTCAGCTCACCGTCCATGGGGTAATAACACGATTGGGTGTCTGTAGAATAACAGCAGCCTCTGTCATGGCACTCTGATGATAACAACACCCCGGATCCACAGACCAACTGCTGATCAGGTGCAACGTCGCACTCTGCACAACAAAAAATCAGTTTTTATTAAAAACAATTTGAAGTCAAAATGTTTGAATCCACTCATTAGAATGACTCATACCATACCTTGACTGAACAAAGCCTGACACTCCAGCAATGACTCAACTGTGCGCCCTTTTGGTATCTGGTATTTTAAAATAATTCTGTACAGCCCATCCTGAAAAAAAATATTCATGAAATCAATGTAGCCATACAACTTGCATTACAATGAACGACCTCACAGACCTTCTGAGTCATGTGACAGGAAGAGTAAGGCAGGAGGATGTTGATGGTACCATCTTTACCCCTTTTTACAGAGTACCCACAATGACTTGGGGCCTCCAAAACAGGAACAGCTTCTGTTTTTATCCCATTGGAAGGGGCTATAAAAGAAAAGTCACATTTTAAGATTTTGTTTTATATATATTAAAAGCCTGAATCTCAAACTCACCTCGCACAAAAAGCCGAGATGTTGGTCCAGGTGGCAGTTTTACGCTCATATGTTGGCTAGAACACAGCACCTGAAATTCAGGGGGTGGACGAGCAGGTGTGGGTTTGGTATGGTGAGGAACTGTAGGTTTTGGGTCTATATGTCCAATGTAGTGACACTGAAGCTGTAGGGTTCTGTGTCGCAGTTGAGAGAGATCCCAGAACCTGACATATAGAGAGATCACTGTGGAAGACTGAAGAGGTAAAACACAAAACAAAAGCAGAGAGAGAGAAAGAGTCATACATGATACGTGTTAAACACTGGGTTAGGAATGACTTTTGGTTACTCTCCGCATATTGTCCAATGCTATACAACTAGTTTTTTTTTTATAATGTTAATTTATAGTCATTTTAAATTTTATTAAACTGACAGCCGTATTTATTTCATGTTAAATGTATTCATTTTGCAAGCTTGGGAAAAGGTCTCAATACTAATACCAGTTAATTATTCAAACTCTTCTAGCCAATTCCACAAACCTGTCAAATGTATTAATTTAGTAAAAATCAATAATCAATAAAATAATACCATTTAATTATGCACTCTCAGCTATAGGTTTTGTAATTGTAAAATTACAATCTTAAACAATAAAAAAGTATCAGCTGCTTTTAATATATTTACATACTTTATCAATATATGGATACATTTACTAAATTTATTACAATTACATTTACATGAGATTTGTCAAATCTACACAATTCCAATTTTTTATTAAGATTATTATTCCATTTTATTTATTAACCAACTTATTCAACGTGTTGGAACACAGCTCACCATTTTTTGTGTGTGGCAGGAAGGCAGTGGTGAAGACAGCACAACACTGCCACCTCTGGTGTGGAGTGTGTAATTACAGGCTGCTGGGGCAGATGGAATGGAGAGCCAGGTATTTGTCTTCACATCTTCAAATATTACCACAGAGGGCAAAAGTTTGGTATGTATGTGCAAAGAAACTACACTGCTGGAAAACATTACTTTCTATTTTTGAAACAGGTCCCTAATGCACATCAAAGCTGCATTTATTTGATCAAAATACAGTAATATTGTGAAATATTACAATCAGAAATCTCCAGAAACGTGGTTGAGAATCACTGCAATAGCTCACCTTTGACTTTAATGGAGTCCGCTCTTGCCGAGGGCAAAGTTGCCATTATTCTATTCTTCATGCAATTAAGAGATGGAGACTTCTTGAAGGGTTGTGCAGGAGGAGGAAAGACCGGCACCTGAGGAGGCAGGGTCGCTTGCATAAACGGAGGGATTGGAGGATTGTATGTAGGATGAGGAAAGGTCCATGGCACTGATTGCGAAGCAGTGGTCATGGATATTGGGGGATGATGGTACGGCCTGGGGTACAGAGAACAGAAACTCTCGGGATAAGGGGGACAGGATATAGGGTATGGTGAATATTGTAGAGGGGGCATCATTGGGAATTGGGGTATGGTCCCTTCATGTGTTTGTTGTATTTGATCTACAACTAGAGACAGATGTTGTTGAACAGAAGGTTTAGGAGTATCAACAGGAGGTCCCAGATGATGAAGGGGATTCATGGGATAAATGCGAGCAGGCAGTTTCTGGTGCTGATAAATACTGGGCTTCTGATGGATGGGATCGGTGCCATGATGAGAGTTGTAAGGGTATTTGTTAGGATGAAAATGTGGTACTACAGGATGTTTAAAAGGAAGGTGAGGGATCACAGCAGGTTTAGATGTCTCTGGCTTAGGTGTTACAGGCTGCCAAGTGACTTCAGGGACTGCTGGGAAAGCAGGAACATGTGGGATAAAAGGCACTTGCTCCTGACTGGGCTGCAGTAGTTGATGGAATGGATTAAAATGAAGGTAAGGAAGAAACTGAGACTGGCGGTCAGGAAATGGACAAGAGAGGGTGAACTGCTTTCCATCCAAGATGAGGACGAGGATGTTTTTTTGACCCTACAGAAACACAAGTGAAAATTAAAGCTAGTGTCCGTTTCAAAAACAACCTTTTGTGACATTAAGGACACTATGGCCTGGTTTCACAGACAGGGTTTAGGACTAAGCCAGTATTAGGCCATAGTTCAATTAGGGCATTTAAGTAATTTTTGTTAACTTACCTAAGAAAAAAAAACATTACTGGTGTCCATCTTGAGACACAAAGGTATTGATATATTTTAAGATCAATCAGTGCAAGCTTTTTTTCAGTTGAAACAGCTCAGACTTTCATTTTAGTCTGGGACAAGAGGCTTAAAGCCTTGTTTGTGAAACCGGGGCAAGGCTTTGTTTACACTGTCAGTTAAATGTGAATGTCATTTTTATATACTTTTTTTTTTTGATATAGATATAAATCAGATTTGTGCCAATCCGACTCATGTAAACAGGCAGATCGGCATAGCGTTCTGTATGTCATTAAAACTGCAACAATTTGGTACAGTTTAATGACGTGATATTCGCAGGCGGCAGTATTGCCAAGTCTGTCTGCGGTTTTCCCATAGAATCGGGCTACTTTAATACTGTTGTGTTTTATGTCCACGTGTTGAAGCGACCCCAATAACGTGATATTTAGCCCCTGGATTGCCAATTTATTGGGAAACCCTCACAAAAAATATGTTGCAAAGACCGGACAACACTCCGAGGCAGTAATTGACAACCACACAGGAAACATGAGGTATGGCAAGTGTAAACATGAATTGGATATGGGTCACAATCAAAAGAACGTGTAAACTGACCACGAGACAAATATAGGATATAGGCCAATAAATGAGAATTGGGCATCAATGTAAACAAAGTGTTCCTTTAGAGATTTTAGTATTTGTTTTATATGAAAACAAATTTGAGGTGACAACTAAGAATTGTGATAAAACAATTGTTGTATATTTCCAAAGCATCAAGTTGGTTATAATTGCCCATAGTATTATAATAATTCCCAATAAAAGTGATATTTTCAAAATGATACCAAGGACAAATAGTAGTAGTGCTCACCCTCGTGTGCATTTTTACAAATCGTCTACAGTTTTAGATATTTCTGGAACTTTATAAGACATGGCTTCAGATGATAATGTTCTGGAATGTTTACAGCTACAATAAGTGCATATAAAACCAATTAATTGGCCAATCAGAGCAGACTGTGCTTGTCAGAAGAGGAACTTTGTAGAAAATTAAGTTTGAGAGAGGCGGGGCATAGAGGACCTACAATAATGTTTCAATGTATTTGAAAAATAAAGTTTTTTTGTATTATTAAAGCATGTCAACATATTCTGTTACACAAAATAATGTTCTTTAAAAAGCATCATATGACCCCTTTAAAAACTATTGAAGCAATTTTGTTTAATGCATAAATAACTAAAACAAAGTAAATGTGGCATATCCAAGGAGTTCTTTTTTTATTACAAGAAACCATGAAATAGTGATTGAATCCAAAGTAACACTACTTTTAAAGATAACTAATTTGTGTAAAAACTGAATTGTGTACTATAAGCCTAATGCTTTAAAATCAATACATGATCAAGAACAGTTGAAAAAAAAAGTGAAGGATTCACAAATGTGGTCATTTACCCGAAGTGTAGGAGACTCTTAATTACCTTCATTTTAAGTGTCCGTTTCTTACCTTAACATTCACACATCTTGAGCTGAAACCCGTATGAAGTAGAACAACCTCAGAAGGAGAATGTACGCGATATGCACATGTCTCAGATAGGAGAGGCAGTATTTTCCCATTCACTGTGGATAACAACAATTAAACTGCATTTAAGACTAATTCTGAATCTCTGAAGACAACTGTGGATAAAGTATTACAATTTTTTGTCAAGCTAACTTTAAGAGAATTTGCATCAATGTGAAAATGTGATCATTTATGTTTTAAAATGAGGCTAAAATGACTAACTTAATTTAACTTACCTTTAACCCTGTGTTTCTCTGCAGCTTCCCGGGCACCTTCTATAGCAATGACCATGCCAAATTGAGAGCACAAGACAGAAGGAGTTGGTTGTGAGATCACAGGTGTCACAGGACAGGATATCTTTATGGGACTGCCCCACCACAGCAGTGAAAGCACATAATTGCCATTCTGAAAAGGGGACATTCATTCATTTTTATTAGATTGAACAGCAAGCAAACCCTTAAATCAGAAATTTGTCAAAACAGTAAAAATAGTCACCAAACAGAAAAAAAATGTTATCTAGAATGTATTGTAATTTGTCAAGCATAAACTAATGTAATACCTTCTTGCTCTCATTTCTCATAGCATGCTTAGTACAAAGGAATTATGGTCCAAGACAAAATACTTGGTACCTCTTGTGTGATGTAGCACCCATCATATGGGGCC
Organism: Gymnocypris eckloni scoliostomus; assembly: GCA_027564155.1. Classification (NCBI taxonomy): domain Eukaryota; kingdom Metazoa; phylum Chordata; class Actinopteri; order Cypriniformes; family Cyprinidae; genus Gymnocypris; species Gymnocypris eckloni. Next base: position 29,044,304 of record CM050416.1, read on the forward strand.
ATTAGGACCAGATCTTCCCATGTGACCCTGACAGAATAACCACAGTATGCAGGTACCTGGAATAAAGGCAGTGGGGCAGCATCCACTGGGGGGGATAAAAACACACACCAGTTAATTGTCTGTCGGACCATGGAGGGGTTAAAACAACCATTGACTTTCTCACCTCTTTTCACAAAGATGTGTGTGTATTCCTTTCCAGCAGCTGTTAAGGTCATTACCTCTTCTGAACAGTGAACCATGGGTGATGAATACATAGATGTGGATTGGGAGCTAGACCTACTTTGAGGACCATACATTTTCCCAGAGATTGCTGGTCCCCCAAATGCTATCCATTAATACAAAAACAAACAATTTGCGATTTTAAAAACACACTAGAATATTCATATTTCCACATTTGCAATAAGGTGAACACACCTGGGGCATCGCCTTGAAATCCATCTTCAATTTCAAAAGCTCTTTTGTGAAAACTTGTGAGAGCGGTGTTTTCAGTGGTAGAACGTATAGTGCACTATCGTTGGATTGAAATTCACTCACGTATTTACTCGACGGCAGAGGTAGCGTTTCATTCCTATTTCTATTGGGGAAATCCGCTGAGACGTGAAGTTTTGAACTCGTGCGCCGATAGCGTTTGACATTCGAATTCGTTTCTTTGAACTCCAGTGCACCGCTTTGGAGTTGTCGTGAAAATGCAGGTTTTTTGGCAAAATTGTACAACAAACTGCTTTCTCCGGAATAACCAGTGCCATCCCGCTCAGGTGTAGCGCTAAAAGAACGACAGTTGAGATGAAGTGCTATTGCTGATAATATAAAAACTGAAATGATTGCGTTTAGTTCGCAAGACATTGCCGGTTTGCTGTTTACCTCACACGTGCACACAAGTTCGCACGGCCAAACAGCGAGTCTAATCAACAAACTAATCTAGAGCACCTGACCTGTATATGGTCAATGACGTGACGCTCATTTTTTTATCTGGATCGGTTACATCAGTTTCCCGCCGGAACTTGCCCTCCATGAAAAGGCATGCAAAACAAACTCAGTGTTGCCAACTTAGCATTTTTCTAGACTTAGCAATGTTTTCTTCCAAAATCACTTAGCAAATTTGGCTATTTTTACTATTTATTTGGTAACTTTTAGCAACTTTTCATAAGTAACTGAAATGATCAAAAGGCACATATTTTCATCTACGACAAGAAACCAAAGATGCCTAGAAGTAGATACAACACGTGAATTTAGCTGCTGTTTGCAATTGTTGAGAAAAAGGACCCAAAAGCAAACATTTTCGGGTCTGTTTGTGGTTTGATTTCCTCTTGATTTATGAAAGCAATCGGGTCCCAGTCTACTTTGTAGGCTGTGTATCAACAAAACATTAATGATTGAGGTTGAACAAAGCAGATTAATTATTATATGCTTTTTCATGTATTAACTTATTATTATTTTCCAATGTAATTTCAGACGTTTCAGTCTCTTGTTTTTTCAAAACTAAATAAACCAACTGTTAACTATAACAAAACAAAAATTATGCTGTCATTTATGTAATCTACAGCAGTGCATTAAATAAGTTTAATGCATGATGTGAACGCAAAGAACCACCCGACATGCAGCTGAGATCTAGCATTCTGTCCGCATTAAATGAGACAGAGATTAAGTATAAGATCACATTTATTTGACTGCATGAATTATATCATTTAAATTAATTCATTATCAAGAGGGAGAGCGAGAGAGATGAAAGTTGCATGTGAGAAAATGCTTCAAAAAAATGTAAAAATAGTATTTAATAAAATGTTATAAATAACCAAACGCTTAGTTGTTAAAAAATATGTAATGAAACGTTTTTATTCAATGTTTTTATCATTTAAAATGAGTTAATTTTATTGATTTATTATAAACCTATTTGTTGAGTTATGTGACTATATTATTGCAGCTAACGTTGCATTCGGAGGAAAAGAGTGGACGATAGAGATGAGCCATCTTTATCCATTTTCGGCATATTTATTTCACGAGCTGCAGACACATCAGTCTCACGGTCAAACAGCCTTAATACGGTAAAACATTTGGGACAAAACAAACAATAATACAACGCGTCCTCTTTAGCCTGCACCTTAGTGCCCCCCTTATACACAATACAGAACAGTACTGCATTACATTCTTAATATACAACTGAGGACATAATGAACATATTTTAACACCCCACTTGTACTCAGATTGCTATACTCTTTATATAAAAAAAAAAAAAAAAAAAAAAGTATGTGGACTCCTGTCATACACATATCAATCTCCAAAAGAGTACCTGCAAATTTCTTCAGTTTCAACTTATTTACAGGTTTGGTCATTACATCAGCAATCATGTTATCAGTAGAACAATACATCAAAGTCACTCTTCCCTCATTCACAGTAGACCTGATAAAGTGATACTTTATGTCAATATGTTTACATCTTCGTCTGTTTACAGGGTTTTTGGCGAGCGATTGTTCCCTGATTGTCCTCATGTACTATAGTTTGTGTGTACTTAAAGTTATCTATACCTCCCAGTAACTGTTCTAGGTATAAACACTCTTGTATGGTTGATGCCAGTGCCATATATTCCGCCTCGCATGTGGATAGCGCGACAGTAGGCTGCTTTCTAGTCTTCCACGAGATCAGAGAACTGTTCTGACAAAGGCTCACACAGTATCCTGTGGTACTGCGTCTGTCACTGGTATCAGCTGCCCAGTCGGCATCACTGTAGGCCTGTATACCTAGTTTCTCACTGTCATTTCTCCTAAAACTTAACCCTTTCTCTGCTGTGCCTTTGAGGTACCTAAGTACATGCTTCACAGTGACCCACTGTTCCTCTGTAGGCTCAGCAAAGAATTGTGACAACCTGCTCACAACAAAACTTAAATCTGGTCTGGTGCAAACAGTCAGATATATTAGACTTCCACAGCCTCTCTGTACATCCTGACATCTTCCATCTTTACTGCATCCTCAGTATATTCTAGCTTTTGCTCACAGGGTGTTTCTCTTGCTCTACAGTCTTGCATATTAAAACGCTGTAGTATCTTGTTAGTGTACTTTTCCTGTGACATCTTTACACACCCATCTGACTGACTAAAATCGATACCCAGAAAATGTTTAAGTTTGCCCAGATCTTTCATTTTAAACTTTTCTGCAAGCATCTCTTTCACATTTTTCAGTCTCTCTTTATCACTCGCTGCAATGATCAAATCATCGACCCATATGATGGTGATCACCTTCCCTTCTTTTGACTCTTTGGCATAAACACAGTGGTCGGCTGGGTTTTGTTTAAAACCATCCTCAGTTAGGCAATCGTGCAAAACCCTATTCCAATTTCGCCCGGATTGTTTTAAACCATAAAGCGATTTCTCTAGCTTGTAAACTATACCCTCTTTCTCTTGATAGCCTTCTGGTGGATTGATGTATATCTCATAGTCTATGGGAGCGTGCAAATACGCTGTTTTCACGTCCATTTGGTGAAGGAGTAAATTCTCCTGTGCTGCTTTCTGTAGCACAACCCTAACACTAAATCAAGTCTGCAGTGGGTGAAAACGTCTCCCCATAATCTACTCCCATTCTCTGGTTGTAACCCTTAGCTACGAACCTTGCTTTATATTTGTCTTTTCCATCTATATCAGTTTTGATGGAGTAAACCCATCTACCCCCACTGTTTTCTTGCCTATTGGTAGTGTTGTCGGGTAAAGGTTTTGTTCTCGTTCAGGGACTGGATTTCCTCATCCATGGCTTTTACCCATTCTTTTGAGTTAGCTGACCCATTGCTCCCCATAAGTCTGTGGAATGCCACACACGGCTCTGCAGCAATAGTCTATCGTGATATGAACCCCGTCACTATCACTGTCTTCAGTCACAAAGTCATCTAAGTAACTTGGTGTTCTTCTTTCTCTAGACGGATACCTCCTACTCGGGTTCACCACTTGTCACACTCTGTTGTGCTTGATTATGGTCACTGGACCTTGTTTCTGTCCCTGGACTATCACCATGAGCACTTCTACTCTGTACACTTAGCTCTGGAGCATTTTCTGTACTCCTACTCTGTGTGGTCTCATAAGTCAGGGTCTCACATTGTCATAGTCGTCGCTTGGATCTGGCTCACCCGTCTGTGTTTGTTTTTCCACAGCTGCCTTGCTCACAAACTTCACTAGCCTGTGTTTTTGAACTTTGTTTGTATCTGTGTAATACACCAAATAAGCCGGGCTGTTCTTATCGTAACCTACAAACGCCCCATGTCACATCTGAGTCAAGTTTTCCCTTTTCCTGTTTGTAAGTATAGCATACAGATCCAAACTTTTGCATCTTAGATACATTAGGCTTCTTGTCTGTCAACGACTCATAAGGAGTCTGCCCTGTACGCCTGTTGAAGCACCTGTTGCGTACCATTGCTGCTGTTTGTACTGCGTAGGGCCATAGCTGCTTTGGTAGCACACTTTCAACTATCATACATCTACCCATCTCAAAAAGTCGCCAACCCCTCTCTGCAGTTCCGTTTTGGTGCGGAGAATACGGAGCTGACGTTTCATGTCTGATATTGTTTTTCCTCAACAGCGCTTGAAAATCACCACATGTAAATTCCGTTCCGTTATCGGATCTGATGCACTTTACTTTCCGTAAGATACATCTGCTAGGAACTTTTCCGTAGCCTGTACAGTGTCACTTTTCTTCTTTAGAAAATATACAAATACTGCGCTTGAGTAATCATCAGTGAATGACTGCACATATTTGTAACCATCTATTGACTCAGTGGCTACTGGACCTGCGAGGTCTGTGTGTACCATCTGTAAGGGAGCCTTTGCTCTGGTATCAGGGTCCCTATTTCTGGTTTGGGCAAATTTTCCCTGTATACACACCTCACACCCTTGTTCGGGTCTGCCTGTTTTGCCCTTGATCTGCATACCTTCAACGACGTTCTGCAACTTAAAAACATCGTCATAGTTACAGTGGCCCAATATCTCGTGCCATGTCTGTATGTCGTGACATGTGTTACACTTATCATTAGACTCAGCTTCAGTGTGCAAAAATACAACCCGTCAGATATCGTGAATGTTAAACCTGGTACCGTCTCTGGTTATCAGGTCTTTATCTTCTTTAAAACAACCGTAGCCCCACTAGTGGTCGCTGCCTTCACTGAGAAGATGCTTTGGGGTACGACGGTACGAACAAAGCGTCTTTCAGCACCGCCTTGTGTCGCTGTCCTCTGCTGTCGATGAGGGAAACCTCAGCATTTCCCCTCCGCTGAGCGATTCCGCTGCACCGGGTGCCGTCTGCCAGCTCGACACTGTGCGTTTCTGGCCTGAACGCGCAGTCGAAGCTTTTGAACATGGTTATATCCGTGATGATATGAGAGGTAGCCCCCGTGTCCACCATCAGGCCCCTCTCCTGGATGCTGCATGGCGGCTGCCGCTGGGTACCGGCCCCTCCGTCTCTCATCTTGAAAACATAGTCCTCGGCGTCTTCTGAGGCTTTACTCGCACCATCCTTTTTGCTCTTACTGTCCTTGTCCTTACGCCTACACGTGGCGTCTTTGTGTGTGTCACTTCTACAGAGACTACACCAGGTTTTCTGTCGACATCCTTTTGCTCGGTGGCCTTTGGTGCCACACTTGAAACACACCAGCTCTGCGTCGTCTTTTATCCAACCACGTGCGCTCGTTTTGGTGGGTCGCCGTCCGGTTTTCCCTCGAGTCTTCATTACACTGTCGCTTGATTCAGCTGCTTTTATATTTTCTGTCTCTTCAAAACTACGTAGTTTAGTCTTGAATTCTGCAAACGTGATTTTATCGTCTGCGTGTGCACATGTATTGCGAATGGCTTAAAACTCTCAGGTAATCCCTTTAAGACCATAGCAACTAGCAGTCCGTCTCCTAACGTTTCGCCCGCGTTCCGTAGTGCTGTGATGGCGGTTTCGGCTCTGATGATATAGTCCATTACACTTTCATCACTTGCCTTCTGTAGCGATGTCAACGTGGTGTACAAGTTGATTATACGGGCTTTCCCCTCCTGCATAATACTCTCTCAATATTTCCAAAGCTTTTCTTCCATTGTTGGGCGCATCTCTCATAACTAATGAGAGACTTTTGTCATCTAGAAGCAAAATCAACTCTGCATACGCGTCCGCGTTTTTATTTTCATCTGCTGCTATCTCGGCTTCTGACACCGGTTCTCTCAGCACCGTGTCCTTTAGCCCTGATAAATGAAAATGTCCCAACATTTTGGTCTCCCAAAGCTCATACTTAGTCTCATCTCCGTCGAACATCAGTCGAGGCAACCTCCTTCGTTGTTCCGTCATGTTAGCTTACTCTTTTTCTTTTTCCAGTAGTCCGTTAGCACGCGGTCCGTTGCGACTTTCTAAACAGTGGAAAACAACTAACTTATCTTCCGAACGACTTCCTGGGCCCATAACCTGTTGAGTTATGTGACTATATTATTGCAGCTAACGTTGCATTCGGAGGAAAAGAGTGGACGATAGAGATGAGCCATCTTTATCCATTTTCGGCATATTTATTTCACGAGCTGCAGACACATCAGTCTCACGGTCAAACAGCCTTAATACGGTAAAACATTTGGGACAAAACAAACAATAATACAAACGCGTCCTCTTTAGCCTGCACCTTAGTGCCCCCCTGTGGCTTATACACAATACAGAACAGTACTGCATTACATTCTTAATATACAACTGAGGACATAATGAACATATTTTAACACTATTAAGACCCGGAACCGCCATATTTCTTTACGATCACAACAATCGAGAGATTTTTCAGAAGCGCACTTCAGCTTTCCCTCAGCACGCGAGTAAAACAAGCGCGGAAAAGGTACAGGTGCCAAATGAGCTTCAGTAGAGCAACAGTGAACTAACTGCGTGCGGTCTGATCAGATGTCGTTATATGACAGTAAAACAAACTTTCCTGTTGTCAGACGTTTTACTGTGCACGCTCTTCAACTGTACGCGAATGTGAGGTGCACGCTCTATATTAAATCATCATAAATAACCCGCACAAGAAACTACAAGCATACATCGTCAGTAAAGTCATGAAATTACCAAAATTGCGATTAAAGCTGGAAAACTGTGTGCATGTATAAATGCATCACATTTAGGAACGTCTCTCAAATACCTACTGAAATATTCAGCAATTCGAGATCACAATAGGGCGCAAGATGACAGCCTATGTAATTTTTTATTTGTAATTTAATGAACAGGTAGGCTAAATGTGAGCACAGTGCAGTTGTATTAGAAAATTTGCTATTTTTTTCTTAAATTTTTAATTACGAAAATTAAACGATATTTAAATGCATAAAATAACTCATTTTACATCATGTCATTCATGTGCTGTTGACTTTTCACTTTATTGCAGATGGGGATTCAAAATATAACTTTTTTTGTTTTCCTTTGTACAGAGCTCGATTTAGGTTTGACAAAACTGGTGCAATGAATTCACTTTGACAACTAATAGTGTTAAACATCGTCTGTGTTTTTTTTCAGAGTTCATTGATTATATAAAATTCAGTGAAAGTTAAACTAAACTCTGAATGATCTGCATGTCTAATCCATGAGTAGGCCTTTACAATGATGAAGAACAAGCTTTTGGGGTGTTGAGACCCAGAACCAAGTTGACTGAGCCATAACCCTAGAGTGAGCCTTTTTGTTAAAATACCTGGAGGAAATACAAAAATAATACAAAAATGGTCCTATTCAATCAATTACCTGATCTAATTCACAACTTCACAAATTATGAATTACAATTACATACAAATGAATTGTTTTCAGTTGTGTTTTAGGCACTGAAACATTATAGTCAAATAGGCTATTTCTTATATTGAAATAATGAAGATTTCTGTGCCACCAAAGACTGGTTGGCCCTTCCTGACCACCCCTATGAAAACATCCTGGCCACTGCCGAAGAGGGCAAATATCATTTCTGAGAATCTCTATTGCTAGAATTTTTTTTTGTATTATTCATGTTTGTGAATGTGCATTTGATTTACATTTGAGAGAAACTGAGAATGTAAACAATACAAACTAGCCACATTTCACTGAAAATTGCCGTTTTTAATTCAAAATAGCCCATCTGTGTGATTCATGTAGATCCAATGAGTTGAAAACTCTTCATACTTCAATACCAAACAATGCTGAATTTTGACAAAAGGAGATTTTTACATGCTATAAATTTGATTTAATGTCTAAATATAAATCCATTAGCAAAACATGTGAAAAGAACTATATTACAAAGTGGAAATGGTAAATGAGAAAACAAATGATCCATCTAGTGGTCATAGCGGGAATCATGACATTCATTTTAAGTTTATTTTAATATTTTTATTCTTGGAAAAGAATAAAAGAATGAAATCTTGGAAAAAATCTTCAAACTTTGCATGGCCAATTTTCAATTAATTATTTTTTCAAGTAAAAATAAAACAAAAATACAGATGTTCTTTAAAGTAAATTTAATTTACAGTGTTCTCATTTTATATAAAATTTGCAAAAATATTAACTTTGAGGCAAATTAATAATATTGAATATATATGTAGGCCTATATTCAAATTGCATAACTAAAAAGTGAGCAATATTAAATGTTTAAAAATAAAAATGAATAAAAACAGTTTCTCCTGTCCGGGTTTGCCATTAGGAGTTAAAGGGGATGTTATGTGACAGTGTTAGGGGTTACTAGAATACAGTGGGGCGCCAACACTGATCTTGCATACCCCTCGGCAAATGTGCAGTTGTGCCCGTGAGCTAACCATGGCTCACATTATTTTATTAAAACGCGTTATTTGCTTTCCGTGCCTTTTTGAATACAGACACCAACCCATCCCTGCACAGCCTGGAACACATTTACTTCCGTGATCTGCCATTGTCATCACTGGTTTCTTCACAATACCTGCAGAACTTCTGATTGTTCGGCTGGCCGAGAACATGGGCGGGTATAAACAAATGTTGGGGGCGTAACTATTTGTGATCCCAACTGTAATGTCATTGTTGGTGTTATGTTCTGATTCACCTATTTTTCAGTGGTCTATTGCCTTCACAAGACTTAATGTGGAAACAATGTTGTTTGAGGCTCACAGTTAGTCGTTTCCATGTACAATAGTCTTATTCAACTATGCCAAGGTAAATACACTTTTCCCTTCTATGACACCTTTAACAGGCTGTGCAACAAAGGGTCTGAGATACTTCAGTGCTGAAGAGGACCACAAAAAAACAGCCAGGTTCCCTTATGAGTCCACTTAATTGTAAACACCAAAAGGGCCAAGGTCACTTTAAGCTGGTTCCGGTTTACCTTAAGTGAACAGGTTATGGTTCTTTTAAAATTAACTGAAACCCCCTTCAAACAAAAATGGATGTAGGTGTAAATGGTCTTTCAGGATGTTGAAGATCAATTGTTTTTCATAGCTTAAAAATGGTTAGTTAAAAAAGGGATTTGTTGTTGTATTAATGTGAAACTATTTTTAATATCAAGCCCGTGTTCAGTTTAGAGAGGACAATTTTTTTCCAGAAATGTATATTACTCTTAAATGGACAGTCCATAAAAAAAGCTAAATGAATGAAGCCTAATCCACTTATAAACAAGCACAAAATCTTTATTATGTTATCAATAGAACACATCAAGCCATGTTCACACAACAAGGTTTCACTTTTTCCAAAACAAACACTGTACATAATACTCCAAACCCAACCACATTAATCAGCAGCTGGAGGCATGTAGAAATATGACCCAGAGTGTGATGCTTTTTTAAAGCTTGCCCTTATTGTGAGGTAGACCTGAAGTGCGGGGGCACATAAAGAACCTTTGGTATGCTTGCCTGCTTGAAGAACTGGTGCAGTGGCATGGTGTCATTCTGAGACTTCTTGGTTCACTTGGCCTTTTCTGAGTGGACATGCGAATTCGGATTGTACCTGACTGAAGGACCCTGAGAGTGAGGAAGTTTTGCAACATGCCTCTCAGGTTTGCCCTGTAAACGAAAGTGCACAGGTGGTGGCAAGGATACAATAGGAAGACTACCTTTATTTGGGGCCAGTGATCTAGAAACTGGAGCTTTGGATCGTGGCTGGAAAAATCCCTCAGGACTAGATCTCAGGTTCTCTGTGGAAACATAAGCTGAAGAGATCTCTGGCCTCAATGGTGGATATGAAAGCCGACTGGGCTGATATTGTGAATGACTTGAGCTTGCTGAGCCAGGGGTGTGGACAACAGAACGCTGATACGGATCTCGATGGTGTCGACCAGTCTGATACTGTAGATACTCCGGTGTCTGGCTTGAAGCTGACAAAAATGGTCTTGACTGTTCAGAAAACTGGCTGGTTGACCAAGGTTGTTGGACTGCCCCCAGAGGTTGACTAGGCTTTTGGTAATACTGTAGCTGGAGGGTCTTGAATCTTGATAAGCAGGATTTGGCCTTGTTTGAGGCTGCAGATTTAGCGGATAAGTAGATAATGGTGTAGTGGAACTTTGACGCCCATAACTACTTTGGTAAAGGTACTGCTGGTTCAGAGAAGGCTGGAAATGTTGAGCTGGCTGGAAAAGTGGCGTACCAGAATCATGAGGCCTAGAAGCTACAGCACTGGTCAATTGTTGTTCCGGGTACCCTCTCATGGGAAACACAGCAGGATTAGCAGATGAAAGATGAGCAATGTCAGGCTTTTGATATTTTAGTGGCAGATTTGGATCAGAATGCGGAAACATATGTGGGTGAATCGGAGGTTGTTGATTGTCATAAGAGCATAGGAAATAACCAGGTGGAATATTTCGCACTAAACTGGCAAAAGCAGGATTTACTACAAGCGGATTAGGTTTAGGAAAGTTCTGAGCAGATCCATAAGGCTGATACAGTGCAGCACTAGAGACAGGCCTTCTTGAAAGTTGAGATTCCAGAGCAGGCTCCGTTTGATGGGAAGTTGAAGGTTTTTCAAACTTATAAGGATACTGCAAGTAGTAATATTCAGATTTAGGAGCCTCAGTGACTGGAGCAGCAGTTTCCTGTTGCATCTGCTCATAAGAGACAGGAGGCTGTCCATTTTGAAAACTGGAGCTAAACTCAGAGCTCGAGTCAGTAGGATCAGGGGTCGGAGCAGAAGTTGGTTCAGTTGTCACAGTCACAGGTTCACTTGTCAGATGGTCTCTGGGAGGATGCCGTGTTGGTATAGGCAGTGAAAACGGGAAGTTTACAGCTAGATTAAAGGAGCCAGGCAAAGAAGGTAATTTAGGCAGCAAAGAACTTCTGCGATATAGAGAGGGTGATCTAGGTGCAATTCTTTCTAGTTGCTCAACATTAAATGCTTGCTCCTTCACAACCTGACTGGCTATTGCTTTTGTTGGAAATCCAGTTGTGGGCTTGTGGTATACATTGGGTTCCCTTTGTGTCAGTGGTTGGTTTGTCATAGAAAGCTTTAAGTCCTCAACTGGAAGCACTGCTATTTGCTCAAATGGACAGGACAGTGTGATCGTCTGGTCTTTTAATCTCAAATCCAGATCGAAATGATCTTCCTGAAATCACATTTAAACAACATCACAAAATATAAAAACATTTCACCAATATATATATATATATATATATAGTTACTTACCCCTACAGTGACACCGCAGCTTTTATATGGAACGGAGAAGGTGAGATCTCCTTGGTTAGACCGCGCTCTGTGCCAGCATTGAGTCGCCACATAAAGCAGAGGTGCCCATTCTCCATTTACTGGTAAAACAAGTGGTATTAAATCAGCAAGACCACATGTTTCAGGCCTCACAGAAACACCTTTCCCCACCATTATTCAATACTTACATGCAACAGACAGTTCATCTGCTGTCCCATCAAACAGCGTTAATTCCATGGCTTTGCTCTTACATATCATGGAGGGAGGGGTCACACTTACAGGACAGGACAAGTCAAGATCTGTCCCATACCAGCTCAGAGACAATATGCGTTTGGTTGACTAGAATGTTGAGCAAAAAGAAAGTTGTTTTAAAGGGTCATTAATTGGGGCACATGTTGCAATTAAAATAAACCCGGTTACTGGATACTTATTTTAAGAAAATAAAATTATTGGTTGAGTGCACATTTTAATAAGTGGTCACAAGGAACAGCACAAAGCTAACAAGGAACAAAGATAACAAACAACTCACACAGAGCTGAAAGTGAAAAAATGGAAACTTGCCTCTTGTTTCACATAACAGGAATCATAGTTGAATAGCAGGCGAACGTCAGTGTTTGTAGTCTTGATAAAAACACCACAAAATGCTGCCAATCGGTCCAAGTTCAGCTGGTCTCCTTGCGCTATCAGTAGAGGAACGAGACAAAAGAAAAACAAGAAGACTAATGACATTAATCTGATTAAGCAGGCCTACAGAAAAAAAGTACATTCCTTATAAAATCGCAATACATATCACTGCCTGCTGACATGACAAAAGCATAGCCTACTAGTTGATGCGAATAATGTCAGAACGTTGAGGTAGTGTTCACACTTACGTCCATAAATTCGGATATTGACGGTATCGGCATGCTTCAGAACAACTGTTAAGACTCGGTCGCCGCATTCATGTTGCGGTTTATTTCTTGGTGTTTGTTCTATGGTCCACAGTTGTCTATTTCCCATAGATCCCAAACTTCTTCGCTGCTTTGAGTTTCGCCAAAACGACTTGAAAATAGCGCCATTTGGAATCTCGTCGTGAAATTTAAGCTTCGACAAAGCGCGTTTCCGCCTGGCAAATTCGCTACACAAAACACAATGAAAAGCCAAGAAAAGAGCACAGAGTATTGGGAGATAGCCACACTTATTCATGTTGGATAGGCCACTAATAACTTCTCATCGTCTTCTTGTGTTACGTTCGCCTTATATTATGCTCGCACGAGCCAACGCCAAAATCAATAGGACAACTCTAGAGTCAAAAGGTTGTAGCCTACTAATTTAAGCAAATGCAGTGAAATGAAGCCTGTGAACTTCCGTATGAAATGGCATGAGCCGCAGCTGAAGTTAATTGTCAATCATTGTCAATTAACCACACTCATATAATCACTAAATAGGTTGTTTGAGGTGGAACAAAAAATGCGCCTTGCATCTTTGGAAATTTAAGTCAGAATGCCGTTTACATTGTGAACAATTAAATAAAGCAATTCAATAAATTACTATTTCAAAATCTAGGAAACCACATGAAACAATTATACTATAGTAATTGATAGTAAATATATCATATAATGTTTTTGAACCATAGTAAAGTGTATTATAGCCTACTGGAGTATATATAGTATTTAGGCTACAACACTGTTAATGAATGCTACAGCATAGTCTACTATAGTATTAACTATAGTGAACTGATAAACTGTATAGATAGCCTACTGTACTTTAGTTTTTTTCTACAGTTGCCTAAACTGTAGTCAGTGCATTGTAATATTCTCTATAGTTGTGGAAAACTTACAGTATTGGGTAAAGAAATGTATTTATATTACTATATTGCACAGCAACTATAGAATTACCACAACAAATTACTTTATAATACGGTTCAAAAACACTATAAATTACTATATTATTTTTTCATGTGTTTTTTTTTTTGCAAACAAACAGAATTAGGCTAAGCAATAGTGAATAACTTATTGGCTAAAAAGCCTACAACTTGCAGTGGCATCGTGAAAAAAAACAGCATTTGTCGCATTTTGTCTCAATAAAATGTATTGAACTATATATTTTGTGACAATTAGCTAAGTTGCGTAAATGTATAGCTATAGGACCATTAAAAACTATTCTGACCTAGGCTACTAGAAAGAGTCAGTGTGTGTGTGTGGGTGGGTGGGGCTGTGTGTGTGTGTGAGAGAGAGAGAGAGAGAGAGAGAGAGAGAGAGAGAGAGAGAGAGAGAGGCCGTTCCATTGAATCCGCAGTAGGTGTCGCTCCAAACCTACTTTAGATGACTCATCATCAACCTCTGCAAAGTACCTGCGCATCATTTTCTGTCTCTGCGCTACTTTATCGTGATTGGAGAAAGGGGTTTTGACTGGCTCTGGGATCGTCCTATTGTTGGGTAGCCATGTGCTGCGTTTGGCCCGTTCAGCCTCTTTTATGCCTGCAGCTCTGAGTGCGACACCGGGCGAGTGTGGAGTCTGCGGTGCGTCTCTAGAAGAGCTGGGTTAGGATGCTGCGGCACGCGGATAGATCGCTGTAGCACATCGCAGCTTTAGGTAATAGGATGATAACGTCGCAAACTCTTGCACAGAATAACTGAGCACTCGGCAAAAGTCATTTACAGTGCGTTTAAGGAGGCATCTAAACACGGGGCAGTCCGGCTTTTAAAAATAAAATGTTTTGGTGGCTGTTTTTCTTTTACATTTAGAGAAATCGACGTTTGTGTGTCTCTTACTACACCTCGTGCATGAATTTCCAGCGAGCGACAAAACGGGTCTAGGATTTCGCTGGATGTGGGATATACGTAAGGACTTCAAAGTAAAGTCCTTGGGATGGGTGGGGTCCTCAATGCAGCAACGAGTGCGGGAGGGGGCGAGGCGAAGGACGAGGTGCGGGGAAGTGCGAATATCCTCGGATGGTGGGGCATCAGATAGACTACGAAAATCAAGAAATAAATTGAGAGCTTAAAATACCCAAGGTAACCTTTTATTATCTGTGCCATCGCTGTAGAATTCTCGTGCCAGTGAGGTTGTGAAGTTATTATTTACTCATACAATCAAGCGTCTTAGAATCGACATAAAAGAAATGGAAATATATTTCGAACTGTAATAGAACGTTTAGAATGGAATGAAAACTGCTTGGAAGAAAATGCATCCGAACGCATGACGTGACACGAATTCCTTCATCTGTAATTCGCGGGAGCTTTCGCATTAGCTGTCATTGTATATTTGTCTAATGTTTGTAAAGTGTGCTATAATTTACCAATAAATACTATTTAGTTTGTGCATTGTTGATCGAATCAGACGTAAACGGGCATCTGATTAATATAAAATATGAATGCGTTGCAGGTCTGCTCTGAACTGTTGATATAGTTTTTATAATTAAATGGGATTTAACACAATATTTTTCTATTAAAACATTGTTGTTTGTATGAACAGCATGCATCAGCATTTTAAATGACATGTCAGTTCACCTACTGCATCTGTGACTTAAAGGAACAGAGGATTCTTCTCCTCCCAGATGACACTGTAGTTTAACATCCATTGGAGATTTGTGTATGTAATCTTAGAAACAAAAAAGTAAAGTGGCTATATAAGAGATAACACAATTGCTGTTTATTGGATAGCATTTATGCAACTTTAATGTGATGATGTGATAGGCCATGACTGCTTTGTTATTAGCATATTGGGAAGTGCAAATACACATGGCTTAGTTATTAATACCACACAATTAAAAGCACTGTGTGAATGAAAAGCATAGATTCGTTTTGAATAATGTATAAAGGACATTAAAGCCCCTTTCCTCTTTTTTCCTCGATGCTTTGCTTGGGACAGTGAGTTATTCTCAATAAGGCATCAGTGTATATGGCTGCTGAATTGCACAGGACCTTTTGATGTATAGTATTTTTTAAACACAAGATGTCATGTCTTAATATTTCCCTTACAGCAGGTTATTGTTCCACCCAGTTCCCCCCTCATCCTCTGAATATGTTCAAGGCTCTGGCAGGAATCTGTTTTCTTCATCTGACTACAGTTTTCTTCCTTTTTTGGGCAACTATAGATGATGTAAGTTCATGCTGTTCTTCTATATGTATTTATGTAATAAAATCCATGTCTTCTTTGTCATACATGCAGACAGATGACTTATTAACAAATCGTGTATGAAAAAAGTACGTGCTGTGATCTGAAAGCATTTGTATTGTTGCTGTTGGTTTTTGTTTTTTCCAGGCATGGTGGTTCACAGAGAACCTTTATACAGACTTGTGGGGCAGATGGGTAATGGAGAACAATGATAATGTCTGGGTGTACATGGACATACCAACCTCGTACCGGAAGGGTAAGACAAACCATGTTAAAGTATGCACTTTTGGATATTGCCTATTTTCACTAGTCAACCCCAGTGTATATGTACACTGTTCAAAAGAAAGATTCCAGACGTGGGTCTTCAGTGATTCCACAGAAGAACCATTTTGGGTTCCCAAAGAACCTTTCAGTGAACAGTTCTTACAAGAGCCATATTTTATGTAGTTTGAAGAACATTTTAATAATCTAAATAACCGTTCACACAATTAAAATGTTCCATGGATGTTAAAGGGGTCAAAGGATGTAAAATTCACTTTACAAGTTGTTTGAACATAAATGTGTGTTGGAAGTGTGAGTACACATACATCCTATAGTGATAATAATCCACCCAGTGTTTTTTTTTTTAATCCCTATTTTAAAATCTGCTTTCTCAAATCAAATTTCTCCCTGTCAGATCTACATAAATGCATCTATGTTCGCCCTAATCATTCATGATCTAGCTTTATCTACAGAAGTGAGTATAAGGGTTTTAATGAATCTTTGCAAATCGCCTCTCACAATAATGTGTTAGTTAGCCAGTTTCGCAGCTGAAGATTAGGGTGAATCCCATTTCTCTGTCTTACCCCTAGCCCTTGTCCCTCTAAACCGAGTGGTAAGCGCTAGGGTGAAAACATACCCCTATGAAACGAGACACTTGGTTACTATTAGTATTTTTTAAATCCATTATTTACGCCGAAAATACTTAGATTTATGGGACTCTCTGGATGATTGGCCACAGTGTGTTCTGGGTACCCCTTGGTTTCAAGTAAGCTCGTTAAAATGCTTTGTTTTAAGGGGTATCTACCTCTTCCCCTTAGCTCTACCCCTCGATCAAAACGAGAATTGGGACAGCCCTTACTCTCACGTGAACGCGCAAAACTAAGGGGAAGGGGTAAGACAGAGAATTGGGATTCACCCTTAGTATGCTCCATAGACATTTATACCTAGATGCCTCATTATCGACTTTCTATGGGCCGCAACACGTAAACCATCCGCCATTTTTGGAACGGTCTGTGAATCTTTGAACACATTGACTGTGTGTGTCTACAACAGCAAGGTATACACTTGTATATCTTTGAATATTCATTGATTATTATGGTGAATGCGAGATGGCTGGCGTGTCAACATATCTGGAACGGTCGAATAGGGCATCTACACATATCTATGGCCTGCTCGTCACTCCACAGAAAAGAGGGGCGGATTCAGCAGAGCTCACTAGGATTTAAAGCAACATAAATTAGATCAGTGTGCTGAAAACAGGTCTGATTTTGACATGGTAAAGAAGGTGTTTTTACACTACCATTGAGAAATTTGAACCAAAGTATGTTACAGACTTTTCATTAAGACCCTAAAGAATCTGTGGGCAGCCGATGACCCCTTTAAAGTTTCTTCATGCAAGTACAGAACCTTAATTTTTAAGAGTATACAGACTGGGACATTCATGTGATGACACTTTAATTCATCTATCTAGACTATCTGCAAGCGGTCCAGGCGTTTGCAGTGCTGTCCTGCCTGTTTGCCGTGTTCTCTCTGTGCATGTTCATATTCCAACTCTTTACTCTGGGTAAAGAAAAGCGTTTCACCATCTCTGGAGTTCTGCAGCTCATCTCCTGTAAGTCCCTGTTTCTGGAAATATGAGGTTAAATTTGGGCATTATTGAAACATACATGTGAGGATCATTGTCTTAAAGGGCCTACAGGCATTCATTTTTGTTGTGCATTAATGCATTTCTCTTTGAATCACTAGGTTTCTGCATCATGGTGGCTCTGTCAGTCTATACCGATCACTTTCACAGAGATGAGAAGAATGGCTGGTATGGCTGGTCCTACATCATGGCCTGGTTTGGGTGGCTGCTGACCCTCTTCACTGGAATTATGTACATAATCCTGCGCAAACGTGCGGATTAAACTTTAGCCCTCGTTCTCAGTGCTAATGTACAGTCTTTATTTTCTTCAAAGTCTAAGTACAGAACTTGAAAAATAATGAATTGTCTCAAACAGGCGTTGGTTGGAATTGTAGAAACTTGCGCAACAATCACAGAATCAGCAGTTCATTGAAACAGTTTAAAATCTGTCAGTGAGGAAGTGTTGATTCAGCATTTGAGGAAAATTGGCCAGAGATGTTTCTTAAACAAGAATTTTTGTTTTTGTTTAGAGTAATACTATAGATCATTTTGATGGGTCATCTTTCCTAGTTTCACAAAGCACTGAGGAACACACTTTATTGCAGGGGTTAGTGTGTAAAAATGGTGAAGATGCAGTATATACAAGAACATGTAAAAAATGTATTTATAACATGTATAAAGAGGAAGATAAGTTGTACATATAAAGTACATACAGAAAAATATATGTTATCAAAGTGTAGTTTTAAACATAACTTGCACTTTAAGAATTAGCCTGGTCGTAAACATGGGTTTATTTTATTTCAATTGATTTTTTATGTTGTGGATGGCTATAGCACTGGATAGTCTCTAGGTCAAAATAAGGGGCATGTCTTTGTTACTGCGATGCATTATGGTGCTGTCCAAATTTGTGATCACTCACTTGATCATGTAGACATCTGAATACACAATCATTTTGTAATTGCATTGTACAGACCCTTAGCCTACATATTTATTTGCTATTTCTGTGTTGATAATGAAATAAGCCCTGTTGCTATGCCAGCCATGTTTGATTAACATGACAATGATGAGTGATTGTTGATGTGGTCAGATGATTACCCTGTAAAATTCTAGAGTACAGAATGTTCCAACATAATTTAGAAAATGCTTTTTTTTTATATGTCAATATATATTTATAGTTTTATGGGAGTAATTATTTAACATCCTCTCAAGGAAAAAGCTCCTTATGGACATCTGAGCTATTCAGTTTCTGCTTGCTTTGTTTGGTTAAAGTTTTAGCTGGCTCTAGATGTATGTTTATGTCACAGTATGACAGTAAATGGAAAGGATGTTATTTTTTCAATGCAAAGCCAAACAGTGTAAACCAGGGACGACATACATTTTTAGTAATCACACAAATAAAAACCTCGCCATAAGAATCTCTTTTGTTATTTTATTATTTACAACATCAATATTTTACAACTTTAAATAAGCTTGCATAATCATTTACCTTTTCAACACAACATCTTACCACTATATAAAAATGGATTAAAGCAAGTTTGTACAGGAGACATGAAAACTTCTATTATTATAGAAATATTCATGCGTGCATGTACAGCACTGCTGGTTTCCTGGTTTCCGTGACCTTCTACAGTCCTCATGCAAAATGCACCAGGCACTGGCATAGGAATGTTCCAATAAGAACTGTTTTGTGGGGGGTGTGTTGCACGGAATCATATGCCCTGACCGGAGGGTGTAATTCGCTCCTGAACCACTAAGTGGAGGAGATTATTCTGTTCTGCCGAAAGGAGAGGCCTGTTGTCAGAGAAGAGAAAGGTTACGGTTATCTAATTGCTTCAATCTAATATAGATAAATGCCTAGTATGAGTCAGGAAATGCAGAAAGCTCACCACAGTTCTGTCTGGAGAGCCTTGAGAGATTCTGTATCCTTTTCCTGACAGGCCATCTGTAAACAGATCTTTAAAATCTTAATCCAAGAGTTCTACTAATAATCAGTTTATAGCATTTTAGACAATAGTGTAGCCTAAAGGTCAGAGACCACTACTGAAACTACTTCTATTTTTTTTTTTGTTCATTCAATTTTCACTGCAAAGTATATTATCAATGTAAGAATTTAATTATTATATAAAATTAAATAAACTATGTTAATTTTGATTTAATATCTCCTATGCTCGCCAAGGCTGCATTTATTCGATCAAAAATACAGTAAAACAATTAGACTGTAAAAAAGTACAATAATATAAAAACAAATTAATACAAATAAAATAAAAATTATCTATACCTAAATGATATCATTCTAATATGCTGATTTGCTGCTCAAGTTAAAAATCGCTGTGCCGCTTAATATTTTTGTGGAAACCACGATATGATTGTCACGTCTTTACTGTGACTTTGAATCAATTTATTGCATGCTTGCTGAATTTAAGATATTTTATTAAATAAATAGAAATAAATAAAATAGATTTCTTCCTTATTTTATGTCATAATGCATTGTTTGAAATATATATTTCAGAATCCAAAAACATGTTTACAGATTATTTCCATATATTATTTCCATATATTATGGAATATTGTTATATTTTAACAACCTTATTTGAAATACTCACCACAACCGACTGCAGAAGGAGGAACAGATTTTCTGGAAGGAAGTTTACTAAAGAACAGACAGTAACAACCGTTTTTGAAGAACAGCAACCAAATAAAACACTGCCTGCTTGGTTCTCCATTAGCTGCAAAGTCTTACCCTGACTATGCGAGTCGAAGGATTCCCAGGCGTATCGCTCTAGTGTTTGAGCGTGCTCAGGTAACAGCTTTTGAGGGGGAGGCTAAAACACAGACACAAATATATAGTGGCATTTTTGGGCATAGCACTAACATCATAGGTCTGGTTTCTTAAAGGAACACGCCGTTTTTTGGAAATAGGCAAATTTTACAACTCCCCAAGAGTTAAACAGTTGAGTTTTACCGTTATTGTATCAATTCAGCCGATCTCCGGGTCTAACGGGAGCACTTTTAGCTTAGCATAGATTATTTAATCGGATTAGACCATTAGCATCTCGCTCAAAAATGACCAAAGAGTTTAGATATTTTTCCTATTTAAAGCTTGACTCTTCTGTAGTTACATCGTGTACTAAGACCGACGGAAAATTAAAAGTTGTGATTTTCTAGGCCCATATGGCTAGAAACTGTACTCTCATTCTAGCGTAATAATCAAGGGACTTTGCTGCCGTACCATGAGTGCAGCAGGCGCAATGATATTACACAGCGCCTGAAAGTAGTCCCTTCTATATCATAACTAGTTACCTAGCTGGGGACTACTTTCAGGCTGTTCAACTGTTAAACAGGAGTTTTAAAATTTGCCTATTTCCAAAAAAGTGTTCCTTTAACATTGTCCAAAGTGTGAGCTTATTTGGAAACCTCACATATTTTAAATATATAATTTACCTCAAGCAGCATAAGAAGTAATACCCTGGAGATTTCACACTTTGCTATGATATCCATAAATGCACCTGAAATAAAAACAACCAGAATTAAAGCATGAATCCAAAGAATCTTGCAGCATATGCTTCATTTCCTTATTAGCTGATGTCCAAACTAAAAGACTGATGACTCTGCAAATGCAAAACAGATCCTTGACAAGTATGAAAATCAGCCACAAAACATAACATGATGACTTCTGATTATAAATTGCAAGTGATTGTAGGTTTTAATCAGGAAATCCAAATAAACAACAAAACCTGATGAAAAAAGACCAGTCTAGATTTCAAAACTGATTGAATGTATTGTCTTGTGGAAGTTGATTATATTCATACCGACAGGGGTGTTTGTCCCGGGTAGCTGTAGTCCTCTTTCCTGACACATGTGCTGCATCTCAGAGAGAACAGCAAGAGCGCCGTCATAATCACCTACCAATTAAACATCACATGACTGCTCTGACCACAGAACTTCATCTCTAACTCAATAGTACCAAAATGATTCCTTGCATTCTGGCAGGAAAGCGCTGCTATCTCTGAACTCACGGGTCAGTATTTTGCAGGAGGACATTTCCCATAATGACAGCAGGGCCTCTATTGGAGTCTGAATCTGCAGTTCTGCGGCTCTCTGGAAATGAACTATCGCCTCCCCGGGTCTGTTCATCTCCTACACACAAATATATAAACAGGACCACAACATAATTAAGCACTGTGGAACAAGATGAATATGCCATTTTAATTCATTTATAAACAGAAAGCCGCTCCATGCATTACAATGATTAATGTCTCACCTTCAGAGCATTGCCAAGCTCCATTGAGAGACTGGCCGCCATAACAGGCTGATTCATCTCAATATAGACCTAAACAATATAGAAGTACATATTTGCAGTATAACATCTAGAAAACACACAAAATCTGCATGTGATTGTAAGATTTTAGGCTTTTTACTTCATTAGTTCAGTACAGAGGTATTCTTCAAATGACTTCAAATCAATATTTTTAGAAGCATTTCAACATGAAACATGTAAAACAGCAGATAGCAGCAAGCAAAAATCAGCTTTTTTGTTTCAATATTCAATTACTTTAGAATATATTTAGCTTTGCTTGTAGTAGTTGTAACAGTAAAGTGTAACCAGTAATAGTGAATAGTAAGTAACATTATGCTTGATGATTGTGTCAGGCCGGGGAAATTACAATCAACCAAAACTAAAACCATAAAAATACAAATCCTTACTTGAAATTAAATAGATGCTATACAAGCCTTGTTTTATTTCATTTACTTTAACTTTCATGTACTAAAATAACTAAAACATGTATTAAAATAGATGTTTAAAAAATAAATATAAGATATACAACTAAATGAAAAAAATATATAAAAAAACAGTATATTAATATCTCAATTATACTAAAATAACACTGAGCAGGAGAGTCACCTAGTTTTATATTGAAATGATAAGAGACTTTTCATTCTATTTCAAGAATGAACTGAGTCCAACATTATGCAGAATAACAGCCTGTGTTTACTAGGGGTGGGAGAGAAAATCTGGATCAATTCTGAGCTTAGTTTCTAACCAGATGTGCGATGATGCTGAGTTTGCTTTAAAAACACCTGTATTCTGCTTGCTTCCAATTCTTCACACACATACACCACTCGAACCTTACGTAAAATAATCTTTCATAAAGGTTGAAGCCAATTACAAGGACATTCACGGCTTCATTGCACAGGACACACTGTGAGAGACGCGCGCTTTGTTTGATGTTACACTTGAGGTGTGCAGTCTCGCCGGTGTTTTCCTTACAAATGCTCTATGAAGTCATCATTTATGTGGTTTGGAATGCAGTGGACTTATATATTTAAAATATGAGCCTCACTAACAGAAGGCTGCTTTTAATATCAAATGCTGACGCGTGCTTTGTTTGTGTCGAGTGCTCGCGCATGTGGCTGTGCACGACTCCGTATGTGTGGTTTAATGTAGCCTACTGGAGTCTCAAAATGGTTTTATGACACAAAATTAATGTAAACACAGCCAGTTATGTCTTAAGGGATTAAACGGACAGGACAAACCACATTACTTATATTTCAAAAGAGATCCAAAAAACAACAGTAAAGATGAAGAAAAATTCACAGTTCTTGAATGCAAAAAATTCAGATAATCTTAAATACCGAAAGCATTGTTTGTTTGTTATATGTTTATATGCTCCTCTTTATAGTATTATTTGCTGCTTGCTTGGAAGTTATATTAGCTTAAAATTCTTAACATAAAACTGTTTTAATAATTTTTTAATTTGTAATTATTTTAAAAGTACTTAATTACTTATGCAAGGATATGTAAAAGTAAGGATTTTAAGATTCTCTCGGTAAACTAATTAATTAATTAATAAGGGGAAAGTGACTCACAGAATCAGGATCGGATCGTGAGGTGATTAAAGATTCCCACGCCTAGTGTTTATATATGCTTATCAGCTTGAGTGTAAATATCTGGTAAAATATGTGTTTCCAGCAAATACCTTAATTGCAAAACTATAGCAGTTCATTGCTGCCTGCATATTCTCATCGAAGCCAGGGGCCCTAAGCGCTCGGGTTTCCTGCTCCGAGGCCAGAAAGAGTCGGGCTGCATCAGTCAGTGCCAGAGCTTCTCCTGGAGCATTGAATAGGGTCTGCTCACAGCTAAAAAAACAGACAAACCATTTCCACGTGTTCTTTAGATCAGAAACTAGGATGGAGAATTAATAGTTATGAGAGATGCTGTTACCGGGCCATGGCGAGATTACAGAAGGCGGCATATTGAGGACAGTCCTGCTGTTTGAGCTCCTTGGCCAGATGACCTGAGGAAAGATGTCATATAATGATAAACACAGACTAGCATTACGGCACAGAATCACTCTACTGACACAATACTCACCAAACTGTTCACTTGCTTCAGCGACATTAGGCTTCCGCAGAAAACGTCTGTGATTAAGAGGGAGAAAAAAAGTATTAAAAAGGCCACTGAATTAGATTATTTTGACAGGCTTGAACACTTCACATACGTTGCTCTGGAAAGGCTCGTTATTCGAAACCGCTGGATTGAAATTAAACACCTAAATGTCATCCTCAGCTGTTTATGCATAACGTTAAATCTTCTGTAATTTTACAATAACAGATCGTATTATGTTAACCTCGTTTAACGTTAGCTCTTGAAATGTAACGTTAATTAGCAACATGCTAGTGAGGGTTGTGCACGTTAGTGCTGCCATGACATTCTTTGGTAATGCTTAGCATTGTAGACAACAATAATGGTCTAACAAAGTTAACATTGAAAACATTCCTGTATTAGTAATCTTGGTAATATATGTTAGCTCTTACTTTTTCAGTTTATTTGACACCGCCCGGTAGCGCGTCAGAAAATCTCCCTCGGCTGCCATTGTTGACACTTCAGGAGGAGGAGCAAATAGACAGGAAGCTCGCATGCGAGTGTTCCCATTGGTTGCACGCAACTGAAGATGTCTTTTGATTGGTTTGCTGTGTAAAGGGCGGGACTTTCATGGGCTGCAGAAAATGTACCGATTGTTATGCAAGAAGGTGAAATGTTTGATGAGTTTGGTGAGGAAACGACACATATTTAGTTGTTTTGATCTTTCATTTTTGTCACACTGGCCGGTAAAAAAAATGTAATTATTCAAAAAAATCTTTATTTGACAGGTATTCATAAATCACATTCATTAACTCAATCATTCCTTCATTCACAGGTTTGCATACACAGAATCAAATATATCATCTTCTTGTGTGTTGCAGTGCTGAAAGAGAAAACAGCAATAGAAACGGTTGATATTCTGAAACACGACTCTTTTTATCGACAAATATATTCACATGAAATAATTTTTCATTAGGTCATATGATAATCATGAATTAGATTATTTTTATTGAATGCTTTATTTTCACTGTTGCTTTCTGTCTAACACTTTAGGTATTACATATTTAAAATTTGTGTATGTCATGAAGTGTCTTCAGTTGCATGATTATATGTTTAGTAAAACATGCTATAATTCTTATGTGCTCTATGTTTATATGTTTCAATACTTGAAGCTATTTATTACAATTTTACAAGCATATTGTTAGGTCTACATTATAGGCTATACATGTAATGTAATACTACACCATTTATTGAACAATCCCGTATTAAACAAACCTTTTCTGTTTTTTTCTTCTTTGGATTTTCTACATGCATCGTGTCTGAATGCAGTGTATCATAAATAGAGCCTGATCTGCCTTGTAGAGTCTGTTGGAAAGGAGTATAAGACAACAAAACATTTATTTGAGACATCAATGGCAAATACCGAGACAAAAGAAAGAGCGAATGACTACTATCCAAAAGAGAAACTCACTGTGTAGAGTGATGCAGCATCTTCATCCAAAATCACTTTATTGCTCTCCCCTGGTTTCTGCTCTGCAACTTTATTTTTGTCGTCCCTACAAGAAGTGTGTTCCTAAAAATAATGAAGCAAAACTAGAGCTGAAACTAACAGCATCACACACGTTTCTTCCGGACAGCACACTTGTGTCTTTTTTTGGTCATAAGAGCACCATCTTGCAATCAATGCAATTCTGGAAAGTCCATCTGGAGTGTCTTGCATAATAACAGAAAGATCATCTTTTCTGAACTGACAATTTACCACTTAGTCATGAGTCAATAACTACTGATCAGCCAAAGCAACATTAAAACCATCTGCTTAATACCATGTAGGTCCCCCTTTTGCTGCCAACGCATGGACTCCACAAGACCTCTGAACATGTCTTGTGGCATCTGGCACCAAGAGCTTAGCAAAACATCATTTAGGTCCAATGTGAGGCCTTCGTGGATCAGATTTGTTGGTCCAGCACATCCTATAGATGCTCAGTTGGGAATTTGGAGACCAAAGCAACATCTTAAACTCTTTTTTCATGTTCCACAAATCATTCCTTCTTTGCTGTGTAGCAGGGAACACCCAGCTATCCACCTGATCTGAAAGAAAAAGTGATTCTTCAGATCAGGCCACTGCTCCATGGTCAAGTTATGACACGCATGTGCCCATTGTAACTGCTTCCGGTTGTGGACAGGGGTCATCATGGGCACTCTGACCGGTCTGGGGCTACACAGCCCAATATACAGCAAACTGTGAGGCACTGAGTTCTGACACCTTTCTGACATTGCCAGCATTGAGTTTTCCAGCAATTTCAGCCACAGTAGCTCTTCTGTGATTAGACCAGACAGGCCTTCAGCCTGCGGCTTATTCATTTCACTCTTGTGTAAAAGGGCCTTTACAGTTGCCATAAACTTACCTTTTTTTGTTGTTATTATTAAAAAAACAAGGAAGCCTAGCTCTGGTGACTAAAAAAGTTACGTAATGCATTGCTGTCCATAAAAATGAATTTCAGTTTTAGTTATTTGTTTATGGAGTAACGGAGTGTTGTAATGCATTACGTTTAATTAACTTTCCCTAAACACTGATAATAAATAAAGCTATTGGCTTCACCTGTCAGTGATTTTAATGTTGTGGCTGATCAGTGTATAATCCCTCACTGTTAGATTGAGTCCTTTCAGACGTGCAGAAATCCCTTGCCTGAACTTCTAACAGCATGATCATCTGACTTGTGACCCTGGACCACAAAACCAGTCATAAGGGTCAATTTCTTTTAAATTGAGATTTATACATAATCTGAAAGCTGAATAATTAAGATTTTCATTAATGTATGGTTTGTTAGGATGGGACAATATTTTGCCAAGATACAGATATTTGAATATCTGGAATCTGAGCGTGCAAAAAAGATAATAATCTAAATATTGCGAAAAAGGCCTTTAAAGTTGTCCAAATGAAGTTCTTAGCAATGCATATAATCAATAAAAAATTACGTTTTGACATATTTACAGTAGGACATTTACTAAATATCCTCATGGAACGTGATCTTTACTTAATATCCTAATGATTTTTGGTATAAAATAAATATCAATCATTTTGACACATACAATGCATTTTTTGGCTATTACTACAAATATACCCCAGCGACTTAAGACTGGTTTTGTGCTCCAGGGTCACATTTATGCATCAAAGACAGCATACAGAATTAAAGAAACTTGCATTAGGCACAAAAGGCACATTAGAATAGATTGAATTATTACAGCGTGTTCTAATGACACAGTGTGAGGCCAAGTGTTACCTTGTAGCTCTTTAATATGTAAAGTGACCCAACAATGGTGAAGATGAGAAGAATTCCTGACAATGCCAACATTGTGATGATGGCACTGTCTAACTCCCCAGGTGGCTCCTGATAACCTTTATCTGGAAAACACAGATTGGGGTAAGAGTGAAGAAACAAGGGAGAAATCGAGAGAACGGAAGAGAGGAACAATGTTTTCAGCCACAATTTTTGCCTCACTGCATTTATTTTGCTGAAAGTGGCAGTTTCAGTCGAATAGGTCACATGGCCAAACTCACATGATGTCTTTATTTGAATGCATATGTAATGAACCCTTCTATGTATCTGTCCAGTTTGTCTATTGGCTCACAAGCCACAAACTTATCGAGTAAAAGGTTCTGAAGAACAAAATCTCATAATTTCAATATTTGTATATATTTTTTATACTAATAAATGTTTGTAACTAAGTTGCCAGTGAATTTCAATCATAGAGAGGAAGAAAAATGATCTGCAGACTCACCTCTCACATGAACCACCCAATGCACTTCCTGCTTTGCATAACTAAAGTAGTAATTGCCAGAACTGGAGCTATTGTGCATCTTGATATGTGCCCTCACCAATGGTTTAGTTTCATATACTTCACTTTTAAGTTCTTTATTCCAAATATTGATCTTGTTCTGAGTGTGGTAGCATATAAGTTTGCTAGTGGTGTAGTTTGCTGGGATGTAAACTGACAGGTTGAAGTCAAGATGTTCCCCTGCTAGTGCCACTCTGGTTCTGTTCAGCATGGAGAGTCTAGGGTTGGCTGGAGGAACGGAGAAGAGTGTTATTGAAGCATCTGTGCTCTCCTGATATCTTCATAACTTATGCATTCTAATTCAGTTTAAGAGGGTATGGGTGAGAAATCCAGCAATACAATAATATAAATGAAATAAAACACACTGTAATTACATAAATTAAGATCAACAATACCTAGAGTTTCCTGCCAGCAGCTCAGAATTACGATCCAACACAGGACAGGCTTGGCTGCATACATCCTCGAGCGAAACTTACATTTCCTTTCATTTGAAACTAAAAGAGAGAGTTTCTTTCTCTCTGGTGTTTCATCAAAGCTCAGAAACAAACAACTGCTTTCTGTCCAGACAGCTGGGAAGTTAAGACATATTACACCACAGTGGATGTTTACAGGACCCTAACATGAAGTACCATCTCATGCAATACTCAGAAATCACTTCCTCTCTCACTCCACAAGCTCACTTCCTAAATTATTCCCTTTTACAAAACTGTAGTTCTTTGGTCGGTATTGATAACAATCAATTCTAGATGTAAATGTGAACACTTTTAAACAAGGTTTCAACACTGAAATGAAGTTTCTTTACAAAATGTGTGCACAAATTAAGCTCGGGGTCTTTAAAATGGTTATAGCTTTTTCACTCAGTGAAACATGACATTCACAAAACATTTTAGCAACCTCCCCAGAACCTCTTTGTGCTTATGTTTTGAAGAGCATAAAACGTTTCTATTTACAATGTACATTGTGGGGTTGAGTACTGTAACCAATCACAGATATCTCTGTCAGTCTCTTGAACACATCTGATTGGCCATATTGTGATTCTCTCACTGCAACCAAGATACACGATTTAAGAAATACATTCATTATGCAGTGTAGAGACCTTTATTGATTATAGTGGGACTTTGTGAGATTGCGATGAACTGAAGTGAGTGACAGTTTTTAGCTGTTTGTAAAGTAAACACGATTTGCGCGCTTCCTAGGGTACTCCATTACGAACTTAAATAAGTTTTGTTTTTCCTGCTGCTAAGAGGACCAACGGTCCTGAACAAACATATGATGACATCCCTTACCAAAAAGTAGCATACTTCATAGTATACTCAAGTAAAGTTCATGTATATTTATAAGCATGCTTTATGTAGTAGGTATACAAATATCAATGTACTAGTCTAGTAGTATACTTGTAAGTGTACTATTTCAATTCTCCTTGGGACTTCTTTCTAGTATATTAAAGTATACTTTAAATTTACATCAACGTTTTTAGCTTGTACTGAAACTACACTAAAAGTGAACTTATAGGTATACCGATAGTTTACTAATTCAATATTATAAAAAAAAAAAACATTTTAAGTACACTTTGAAATACAGTCTCAGTAAACTACTATTTTAGTCGTTTTATACAAGTTTTCTTTAAGCGAACTTTATATCATACTTTAAGTATACTACTATGTCCCTATTCAGGTATTAATTTGTATATATTTTGTTATATGAATATCTGAACATACTAAACATCAAAAGAAAGAACTGGAGGAAAGGGGTATCTGCTTGTAAACAAAAACATTTTATTCAAGCTTCATGCATTCTTTTTAACATTTCACTATACAAATCTTGAATCTAAACACTTGAATGTGGGTACTTGACAGCTTGACAGTCATTATTACCTCTTCATTGGTCAACATTTTATTCCATAACGTTACACAGTTTTGATGCTGTTTTGTGTCTGATGATCATGTTAGATTACATGTGGAAGTATCTGATGTTTCAGTTTCTTCTTCATTTGTGTTTTTTTTTTATTCTGTACAGAAGATGTGTACTAGTGCCCCCTAACATATAACAATGAAAACACGGATTCTAGGACCAGTATAGCTCAAATATATTTATAAGTATAAGTCAAGTATACTTAAATGTCATCTTGAGACATGGGACAAAACATATCCAGCAATTGTAACTTCTATCAGGATTAAAAAATTAAATTATTTTCAATTGTAAATGTTGTGGAGATTAATAATGGAATGTATTTAACACAATTATCCCCTTCAATTTAATTGTATCATTATTATGTGAAATCTATGACACTTATTGTCTTCTCACTACATCTAAAACAGTGTGTCCACAGAGAATGGTTCAATCATTCATATGCTATAAAATGGATAAAAAACTAATGATAAAAAGAGCTTGTATTATCAAAAGCAAAACTTAATAATATCTCATAACAAAGCAAGGTTGTTTTTCAGTGACACATACATGTTTCATAAGGTTTCAAAGTTGTGTCCCCACTTTTTGTCAACACCGTCATACATTCACTAAAATGTAATAAACTCAGGGAACATCAGTGGCAGCTATCACTCTAAAGCAGAGGTCTTCAACCCCGCTCCTGCTTCAGCACACCTGCCTGCAAAGCAGTCTTGAGGAGCTTGATTGGCCGCTTCAGGTGTGTTTGATTAGGGTTGTAGGAAACTCTTCAGGATAGTGGGTCCCCGGAACAGGGTTGAGGACCTCTGCTCTAAAGGACCCCCTCTGCAGAGTACATCAGTGTCAGACAGGCTCTGGTCAGTTGTATAGCTTTAGAATATTTTAAATCCTAATGTTAATATTTCCTAGCCACAGCCATGATATGTCAACACCATCTTACATTATTTGGAAATTATTTGAAATATTTAGATCATTTTATTCTCCTGAAGCAGGTTCTATTGAAGCAACAGACAAAAAAAACTAATTGGCTACTACATGAACTCCATTTGTTTTGTGAAAGAAATTGGTCAAGACCGTCAGATTTTGTGTTCCAATGATATATAAAAATACTTAAATGTGACTCTTGATAACATACAATAACATACTCACTGTTTGTTGTGTTTGTTTTAATACAGTAACTGATTGATTCAATGTATTAGATAGGTTAAAAGGACTACAAATTCAGGTTTCCGTCACCACCGTCTGATGTGTCAACTCCATCAGTTCTGTCACCTCCATCAGAGGAATATTTTGATAATATTTCATTATGATATATTATATTTGTTGTGGAATTGTTGGTCAAATTAGAAAGTGGAATATGTCTGCTAACATGAGAATGTGTTTTGAAATGTTAAAAACATCTTTATCTAAAGATAAAGTTGAAATTATGTTACACAGTTCAAGGTAAAAGCACATTTTGTTAAAAAAGAGAAAAGTTGGGAGGTTGCATCAAAGCATAGCTCAGTAGCTTAGTGCATATAATATACATACATGCAGTTTAATTTGTCTGAGTACAAGATTTTATTTTCAATTTCGCACCCTGTTTTATCCCACTTCTCAAGATTGACGGATATATTTCTGAGAAGTACATAAAACCCATTTCTGAGAAGGACATGAAAAGTAGACTAAAGTATACTTTTCTATTTTTAGTTTAAAAAAACAGACAATAATAGCCTAGAAAAACAGATGCATTTTCATATTAAAAGCGTTTGAAATGCATTTGAAATTATGACTTGTAAATCAGTTCTCACACTGTACATTGCTATTGTCATTGTGATAAAATATATATTTTCAGCATTGCAACTGTTATTTTAAATAGATAATTTGATGATAAAAAACAGTAGGCAGACCTACCATTCATCATTATGTTATCTGACTTGCCCAGATAAAACTCGGCTGACAGGGTGCAGTGTGTGTGTGTGTGTGTGTGTGTGTGTTTGTTTTACAAAACAACCCCTGGTTTAGATGCATTATATGGTTTATATGCTAGTCCAAGTTCAGTAGGCTAATAGGATTTAAAAATGGTCTACTTTAACCACCAGGTGGCAGCTGAAGAGCACCCGATACTTTGTGAGCGAGCGCCTGACTTCCATCAAATAAAGAGGAGTTCCAAAATCATCAAAAATGAATTACGTCACGATTACGTCACTGTCACTGAAATAGTCTGCACACAATTAGCGCCAGGGCAGATGAATCAAAAACACCAGTACAGAATCTTTCTCCGCTTTTCCTTAGTTTAGTATGACTTTACATTACCTTATATATATATAAAAAAATATCAAATATCTGATTTACAAAAGATAACAGATAAAAACACGTTTAAGTGTTATAAGTGAAGACATAAAAAATGTAATAAAAAAATGAACATAAGAACAAAACACAAAAATACAGCCATGGATTTCACATACCTTACATATTTGAAATAGTTGATTATTCAAGCTCCAATTATGATAAATATAAAGAGACTGATATTGGGAGATATACAGAGAGTGAGGTGAAGAGAAGAGCAAGAATTCAGTTAGAGGTGACAAATTACCTTGTTTAATGAGAAACAGGTGCACCAGTTGTGACTTCTGAGCTGAAGTAAAGGAATACTCACACACTTTTATAAGCCTAAGCCAGGCAAAACTGACCTCACATGCCAAACAACACACCAGGGTGAGAAAGAGAGAGCGAGAGAGAGGCACAACAAATATAACATCTGGATACCAGAGAATACAAATATTTCCGTCACATAATCTCTTTCATCTTGTTTCTGCAGTAATAATGAGAGTCAAAATCAACACGTATATGATATAGTAAAGGACTATTATACACCTAAAGCATTTAAGAAAGGTTGATTCCAGGCTGTTTTTGTGAGAAATAAAAACTTTGGAAGAAGACTGAAAGAAGAAGAAGTAGTATTATGTTGTCTATATTTATGAATTTAAACCAGGCTCCTGGATATAAATGACCATAAGATGGATTAAACATAGTAAGTGTATATGAGTTTTTGGTCATTTTCCTTTTTTTAAAGATTAAATCTTGTACAAACACTTCAGAAAAGAAAAACAGTACAGAGAGGTCTGGACAATTTGTATATGAATGAACTGTAAAGAATGGTATTGTATTGAAAGTATAGACAAGTCTTCATCAAGGTAAAGCAGATGCAAGTCTGGACATTGTTTTATCCAGGTTTAACTAGACTTAGTTCAGACATGTATTGTAGTGGCCCACACAAATTCACCCACTGTAGCCATGGAAATAATACTGTGAGACGTGAAGACTGAATCATTGTGAATGCAGTGTTTTTAATAAAGAGCATTCCAACTGAAAAGCATATGCAAGTTGATGCAGTTGTTGCTCAGCGATGTTAAAGAGCATTTTGATTGAATAACATCACGTGAGGCCTGATTTATGAGACTAACTGCTCTGCTAACCTGCTAGATTCTTTTTGTGCTTGTGTGTGTGTGTGTGTGTGTGTGTGTGTGTGTGTGTGTGTGTGTGTGTGTGTGTGTAGATTTGGCTATGCTTGTGAGAAAACGTCCTCAAGCATAGAGTGAAATAGGTCAAAAACTGACTGATGAGGAAATTTAAACTGGTTATCGCTATTTGAGGCACTCATAATATTTGAAATGTTTATAATGCTTCAAAATGTCAAGAGACTTTTAGTAAGGGTTTGGTTTAAAGGTAGGGCATTATAATCGTATTATGAAAGCCATTATGTCTAAGGTCGTCACTATTCACTATAAGGTCTGTTTTGAGTGTGTGTCACTATAAGAGAAAAATGGCAAGTGATTGGAGGGAGAAAAACATCAAATAAATCTAAAGAAAAGGTGCACATCTGGAAAAGAGTGATAGTTTGGGAGGGAGTGAGAAGACAGTGCCCAACAGATGGAGAGGGGGGGAGACAGAGAAGGAGAGAAAGAACGAAAGAAAGAAATGAAAGTGGGAGAGAGAGAAAAAATTGAAACAAAAAGACAAAGGGGAGGGGAAAGAATAAGACAGAGGAGAGAGAGAGAGAGAGAGAGAGAGAGAGAGAGGTGAATGTACACAGCATCATAGTTTGTATGCAGAAGTTTAAGTGTTTGCACACTGATCGTCAACACGCTGTTTAGAGAGAAGAAGAGCACAGGACGGTCATATTACAGCAGAGGAGAGGAGCTCAAACAAGAGAAAGCACAGTCACATCTCATTCCCTGATAAAGTAAGTCATTTACACTTTAGTAGAATTTAAACCATTAAAAGTAAAACTGTATTCTATAATATTTCACTAATCTGTGGCTGCAGTTTTACTACCCCCTATTCCCCCTCTTTCTGCTGGATAAAGCCTTGCATCTAGCATTGGGGTCCATCTGGAGTTCATAAAGCATCCAGAATCAATTTAACAGCAAGTGTAAGAAATCAATAAATCTAAATGTTAGTGGTTGCATTTCTTTTGTAATTGTTTGATTGATATTTCTATTGCATGTCAGTTCCTTCTCGCATTTGAAAAAAAATGTGTGAAATGGGTAAAAACTGACAGAAGTGTCCTGATCAAACATTAATCTTGTGATTTTCGAGTTCCTGAGCACATCCAGATATCTGCTGCGCCACAACGTGGAGCCATTTTAAGAAATGCCTCTAGTGACTCACTCTACAAAGTCAATTACTATGATCTCCAAGTTCAATATTATGTAAAGCTCTCAGTCCCCTCTGGACTCTTCTCAGTGTGGAGTCACTCCAGTTTCTCTTTTACTTTCCTGCAGCATTTCTCTGAAATGTGGCTTTTTTTAGTCTAATGATCATGTTTTTAGCAGTTCTGCCTATTCGTAGTAATCTTACCTCAGAGAGCTCTCTGTGGCATTGGCCCTTGTGGCTCCAGCACAAAGGAGATTCTCTTTCAAATAAGATAATTGAGTTTGCAATCAGTTAGGCCAGTCACAAGACAATCATCCCGTCATCCATCTCCCCTCTGTGTTCCTGAATGAACTCGAGTCATTTTGTGATGTGATTGCACTCATTTAATAGAGTGGAAATACCCGACACTTGCGTGATTGTTCTTGGGAAGTGAAGAGCACGAGGCACTTTCCATGGATACGGCACAAAAGAAGGCATGAATCCCATAAAATAAATTAAAAGTCATGTTTTTCTTTTTCAAATGGCTAAAGAAGGTGCTTTCAGAAAATGTTGAGATGAAAATGTGGAAAAAATAGTTTTAGTGTAATCAATTCAATATTTTAATAGATTAAGTCAACATTTTTACACTGTTATTTGATTTTAATAATTGGATACTGCAGAAAAGTTATTTTTGATATAATATTACAATAGATTACAATAGAAAGAAATATGGGGTTTGTGTGTGTAACTTAAATACACATTTCTAATAATAATACAAAAAGAATAAGTAGAAGAAAACAACAACAACAACAAAGATTCCCGGAAAGTATCATGAGGAGAAAAAAAACAAGGAATATAGAAATGATGAAACATAGAGGATATGATCATATAAAAATGCAGGCCTCTGCACTGAAATTTTCCACAGTATCACCGGCCCCTAAAACACATCTGGCTGTTTGTCCTGGAAAAAACACAGTTCTCTCCCATGTGCCAGACGGATTGGCAGGGTAAAGGTTTAAATCTCTTGCCTTTCATTGGGAGTGCTCTTAGTACTTGTTTAACTTTTTAATATTTTTGTCCTACCTCTCCTTTAAAATGCAGTCACTTCTTCACCATGGCCGTTTCGATGACAAAGATAATGGTGCCTATGATGGTCGTGACGTTTTTGTCTCCATGTCTTGGGATGAGCAATGAAGTGGATTATGGGAATTGGAACTACAGAGAGGGAGGTAATGTTATAAAATGATTAAATCTGTGAAATTGTGCAGAATGTATTTAAGAATGGTAAAATGTGTTAAACTGAGACGAGAATGCATTCTTATTGCTATCTGAAAGTAATATCAATTTAGCCTTATATTTCATAACTAAACATGCAGGTGGTGTTAGGTGATACTAATAACAGCCATTTGATTTTAGTAAATCTGATGAAATCGGAATTGATTCTGTGCAGGTCTAGTACTTTGCTTCTTGAAAAAGTTGCATGTCAAGTCAAGTCACATATCACATCATCATATAGATACATTTCGTTCAAGTTTTGCTCTCATCTGTTAGTGTCAGTGCGGTCACTTCATATTACTGAATAGTGGGTGTTTTTTAAACATCATTCCAAAAACAGCTTCAATCGTTGGTGTGGTGGCCAATGTAAAAAAAAGGGCAGTCTGTCTGGATTGGCTCAACAGCAACACATTTGTTCAGATGTACAGTTTCATGGAGCTAAAATTAAAATACAAATCACATTGACCTATGTACACCAACAAAGTCATGAACTTACATGTCAACCCAGCTAAAACACAAATAGACATCTCCTAATTCTACTCTTTAAAGATAAAGCCCTGTAGTCCGGTGAAAGAAACCTGAAGCATCAGAAAGCCTCTTGTCATGCGGTTGCCTGCCGTATTAGAGACTAACCTCATTGTCTTTGCCCTCACGGCAGCAGAGAATGTGAACGTGGCTAACATACGCAGCGTGACTCGAGTGTTGGATGCCTGGGGCAAACGCATATTCAAAGATATCAAGACTCTCTTACACTCACAACCCAATGCCCTTCTGCCAGACTACTCCAGGTAACATGCTGTCTTTCCTAATATCTGTACTAATTCATTGAAAATACCTTTTACTATGGTGTTAAACTACAAAGCAAGTAAAGAAATTAGTGTTAACCAACCACCGATATTTTTATAACATGCATTTTCATACAACGCTTGACAGTGTTAAACTTATATCTCTCTATGCTATGATCACTAAAGCTTTCTTGTATTGTGGAAAAAGTTTTTTTTGCACATGAAAGCTGCTTGTTGGACTGTTTTATATAAACTAGAAAAACGCACCGTCCTTTGGGGGTTTGTTATCCTGAAGTCGGCAGTTTAACAGACTTACATTCTAGCCCTAAGGAGATTGTTTTCATGAAGCTGATTCTAAGCTACAAGCATGGAAACAGCACTTAACATCCTTGAAAAGGTTTCCTCAGTATCTATATCTGTATAAAATTGATATTAGATCAAATTATATTTATTTATTGATTTAGTCATTTAGCAGACGTTTTTATCCAAAGCGACTTACAAATGAGGACATTATAGAAGGAATCAAAACCAACAAAAGAGCAACAACATGCAAGTGCTATTACAAGTCCTGGTTAGCCTAACGCAGTACACGTAGGAAGGACATTTAATTTTATTTATTTTTTACAGAAAACTAGTATGTAAAATATAGAGACATGAAACTTAGTGTTAGTTTTACAAGAAAAGCTAGCAGTTAGAGATTAAATATGCAATTGATAGAGGGTCAAATGTTTGTGTTTTTTTTAAATAAAAAGAAGACAGAATAGATAAAATAAATTTAGAAAGAGAGTGCTAGAGTTAGAGGGTCAAATAAAGATGGAAGAGATGTGTTTTTAGCCGTTTCTTGAAGATGGGATTCAGCTGCTTGGATTGAGTTAGGCAGGACACCAGATGGGAACAGTTAATGAAAAAGTCAGTGAAAGGGATTTTGTGCCTCTTTGGGATGGTACAGTAATGCGTCGTTCACTTGCAGAACACAAGCTTCTAGAGGGCATATAAGTCTGAAATAATGAATTTAGGTAAAGGGGTGCAGAGCCAGAGGTGGTTCTGTAGGCAAACATTAATGCCTTGAATTTAATGCGAGCAGCTACAGTGCAAATTGATGAACAGAGGTGTGACGTGCGTTCTTTTCGGCTCATTAAAGATCTTGCAGCAGCATTTTGTATTAATTGTAGAGGTTAGATGGAACTGGCTGGAAGACCTGCCAAGAGAGCATTGCAATAGTCAAGTCTGGACAGAACAAGAGCCTGAACAAGGAGTTGTGTTGCATGTTCTGAAAGAAAGGACCTGATCTTCTTAATATTATATAATGCAAATCTACAGGACTGGGCAGTTTTAGTAATGTGGTCTGTGAAATTCAGCTTATCATCAATCACAACAGGCTGTTTTTGAAGGAGTTGTGGTTGATGAGCCTAATTGGAAGGTGAAATTGGGATGAAACGATGGGTTTGCTGAAACCACAAGCAGTTCTGTCTTAGCTAGGTTGAGTTGAAGGTGATGGTCCTTCATCCAGCAAGAAATGTCTGCTAGACATGCTGAGATGCGAGCAGCTATCGTCAGATCATCAGGATGGAATGAGAGGTAGAGTTGAGTGTCATCAGCATAGCAGTGATATGAAAAGCCATGTTTCTGAATGACAGAACCTAGTGAAGCCATGTAGACAGAAAGAGAAGTGGTCCAAGAACTGAGCCCTGTGGCACCCCTGTAGCTAGATGTTGCGACTTGGATACCTCACCTCTCCAAGATACTTTGAAGGACCTATCTGAGAGGTAAGAGTCAAACCACTGGAGTGCGGTTCCTGAGATGCCCTTTCTCAATAGGGTTGACAGGAGGATCTGGTGGTTGACCGTATCAAAAGCAGCAGACAGATCCAGCAATATAAGTAATGAAGACTTGGAAGCCGTTCTTGCAAGTCTTAGATCTTCAACAACTGAGAGCAAGGCAGTTTCGGTGGAATGTCCACTTCTGAAGCCAGATTGGTTACTGTCCAGGAGGTTGTTCTGTGTGAGAAAGGCAGTGACTTGGTTCAACACAACTCATTCAAGTGTTTTTGCAATGAAAGGTAGAAGGGAAACTGGTCTATAGTTTCCTAAAAGAGTTGGGTTAAGAGTGGGATATGTTAAGATATGTATATTTACACATACATACAGAGGTTATTCCTTATACATAAATATATTTGAACATGTATGTACTATATTGTCCAAAAACCTTAATATTTGTTTTCAGTAAACACCTTTTTCTTATATACCACTACGAATATTTTCATGCATGAAATGTGTATGCAAACAATAAAGAGAAGTTTATTACATTTACATTTATGCATTTAGCAGACGCTTTTATCCAAAGCGACTTACAGTACATTCAGGCTATACCATTTTTTTATCAGTATGTATGTTCCCTGGGAATTGAACCCACAACCTTCTGCACTGCTAACGCAATGCTCTACCACTGAGCCACAGGAACATTATTAATATGTGTTCAACCTGTAAATCCATGCATTAATTAAGTGAGTGTTTCAACAAAGCTATTACATGTAAAAAAGAAACAAAAAGTAGTGCAGTAATCTTCATTGCTATACTGTATATTTTTTGTAGCAATATATAAACATAGGCCTACTTAGTCGATGCATATATTGCAGTATATTAAAAATATATGGTATGCATTATTTAATAGTTTACATTATATTTCTAGTAGGCTATACTCCAATGTTTCTCTATGGCACTGAAACCTAAAGATGTCAGAGTTCCGCTCCCCGTGCAACTGATACTCGACTGCCATTGGCTAGTCTGCGTTCGAGGGGCGGGGCTTACCGATAGGTCAATTGCCAGAAGAGAGTCATTATTAGCCTTTAAAATGTTAGAAACCAGATAAGCTACACAGAAGAGTAAATTGTGGAAAGGCTTTGCTTTTCTTTTGTTATTATTTGTGAAGCGGCCGAATCGGACAGTTGTCATAATGTGGTGTACAAAGGTCTCGTCATCCTATGTACAGAGCGTTTTAACACACCTAGAGGCAATGGCGGCATGACCTTTTGATTTTTGTGAGGCAGGTCTTGGCTAGAGGACCAGAAGCTCAGCCTTGTCATATTAAACTATGTCCTCTTAACGTGTGTTTTTTTACTTTCTGACCCCACGTTTTAGTACACTAAAACAAACCTGAAATCTCCTTATTCATGTTAATAATTCATAATTACATTTTGAAGGACTGACTTGGTACCTTGATTTTTTTGCAGTGTTGAGTGTGCAAAGCGTGTGCCAAACCCTCACAAAAGAAACAGAAAAACGATTATACACTCTTTTCTCTCTCGTAGGCCTACAGA
Source organism: Gymnocypris eckloni scoliostomus (assembly GCA_027564155.1). NCBI lineage: Eukaryota > Metazoa > Chordata > Actinopteri > Cypriniformes > Cyprinidae > Gymnocypris > Gymnocypris eckloni. The sequence continues at coordinate 29,083,975 of CM050416.1, forward strand.
TGTTACATACAAACATAGAAGCCTCATCTATCTCGCCCCATTTCACACTCTTTTCTTCCTCACAGGGTTCGTCCTCTCTCAGAGTCCCTAAATGATCTTTTCAGAGAAGTCTCCCACTTACAGAAGCGCATCACAGATCTCAACAATCGCCTAGCAACCCTGGAACCCTTTCTCCGTCATCATGGTTACCGTGAGGAGGGAGAGGAAGGAGGGGATGGCAAGGAACTGGCTCCTCAGAGTGTGGGACCGAGTCAAGCGAAGTATCCACGGCGCTACGTGGTTCGAGTGGTCCGTCCTGTGAAAAGGGTGGTGAGAACCAGACGAGTCAAAGTGTTCAAAAATAAAAATGAAAGGGTTAAAGCGAGCGAGAGTGAGAGGTAGAGGGATAGACGAAAGATTAGCAAATATTATAATCAAATGCATTAATGTTATTCAGGAAATATCCTTTAAATTGGGGATAAAGTATGCAATAATTCACATATTAGAAATGTTAGTATACTACAAGCGTGCATTCATTTTCTTTTGTCTGTACTCCTTCACGTTTGGGTCTCAAAGGTGCGATTAAAGTTCTCTGGCAGAACAGCGAAGGCTGGGAATCTTGATTGTGGAAAACTTTCCCAGCAGGATAATACCAAATGAAAAAAACCTTGAGAGTAAAAACAGACACTCCAGCTCTTTCCAAACAAAGCTAAACAAGGATGAAGCCATAAACGATCAGTTGTTATTTTCTGTGGATAATCTTCATTTATCCAGAGACGTGTGTGACAGGAATGATATAATGAAATACATTTGAATACTTTAATATATAATTCTGTCAATGTGTGTGTTTTTTTCTGACTACTCATTTTTAATTGTGCTCAAATATTGAACTAAATGCAGGGGTTGGTTGACACAATATTAATTCTTTGTTGAATATCTCTGGATGAAACATATTAAGATAACCTAGTTACATGAAATCCTTAGTTCTGGGTAAACAAAACCCTACACGTTACTTAATTTAGTTAATTATGTTCCATTATGTCACGCAGTTTGGGTTTGGTTGGCACAGTGTCTAATGTGAAAGAAATATACAGAAAAATGTCACATTTCTATTTTATGACTTAACACCACAAAATGATTACTTTAAGATTAGTATGGCTCATTTTTAGTAAATTATTAATTTGAACAAGTTTTATGTTTTTTTTTACTTCTCTGGTAGCCTTTTTTATTTATGTAAGTAGCGTTTCACACGTGTGTCTGTATGTGAAAGTGACGTGACACACAGCCAAGTATGGTGACCCATACTCGGGGTCACCATGCTCTGCATTTACCCATCCAAGTGCACACACACACACACGCACGCACGCACACGCACACACACACACACACACACACACACACACACACACACACACACACACACACACACACACACACACACACAGCAGTGGGCAGCCCTTTATGCTGCGGCGCCCAGGGAGCAGTTGGGGGTTCGGTGCCTTGCTCAAGGGCACCTCGTCGTGGTATTGAAGATGGAGAGGGCACTGTACATTCACTCCCCCCACCTAAAATTCCTGCCGGACCAAGACTCGAACTAGCAACCTTTCGATTACAAGTCCGAATCACTAACATTTAGGCCACGACTTCCCTATGTAGATAGAGGTAAGGATGTGGTTATGTTCTGCATTATTACACTCTATGCACGCCAACCATCTCCATTCACATGCTTTTCATAAATGATGTCAGCCGGGTGGCATAATTTCCCTCAGGCTTCCAATATTGAAATATGGTTCCCATCTCGGTGTAAGCCTATATGTGAGCAGCGTCCTATTGTATTGCTACCACACATTAACTCCTGCACATAAAATACATAATTACTAAATATCCCTCACATATGCACTTTCACATTCTCTAATAGATAACAGTATGCTGCTCACTAATAAGCGAGTCACTAATGACACCAACTCCCTCAAATAATACTGAACACAAATTACTGAATCACTAATAACATCTGCATTAAGAAACACAACTGTTTATAATTTAATTCAACGCATGCTAGCTAGAACAGATTGTGGATTTGTGGGCTCTTATCTAACAGTCAGAAGCATGATGGTGTAATTTTAACAACTGAAAATACAAACCATTTCGCCTCCACCTCTTCATATGTGAGCGAGAGGACGCGGGAGCGTTATGTAACTCCGGCCGCGTGGAGGCAGTGTTGCGTCAGTTAGTTCACCGCGCGTTATTTTGACAGGAGTGAGGTTTGAAGTGATTGAGGTCTGTGGACCCTGTTTTTGGTCAACACAGGACTTTAAAACGATTACCAATATAAATTCCTACTTAAAGTGTGCTGGTGAGGACGTGGGACTTAATATTGGTACGTATGACCAAGTAACTCTGTCTCACGTAAACGAGCGTCCGTCGTTCGTTATCAGTCCTTCTTTAAATGAACGTAAAAGTTGCGACTTGATTTAATTTTTGAATTACTTACTTTATGCGTCTTTCCATTCACGACTCTCTCTATCTATGTACCTGTCACTCCTTCCTTCAACTCCCCTGCTTGCGTTTAGCTCTCTTCGTCTTTTTTCTCTCTCTCCCTTACTCCGTGGACACGTGTGGGTGTTGCGGATCATCTGTGCTTGCTGTTTCTGTGTAATATGTTGTAGCACCCAAACCAAGACACAGTATACTACACACATATTTCTCTCTCTCGCTCTCTCTCTGTTTCTTTCTTTCTCTAAAGGTCCAGTTGCTAGGTAACAGTTAATTGTCAAGAAATAGTTACATGTGTTGCAATGTGTTCTGTGATTGGCTGCTTTAAGGAAGCGTGTGAGAGAATGGGAATGAAAAAGAGAGTGGGGGAGTGAGACAGGAATAGAAAGAGTAGGTTTGTAAAATATTGAATTGTACATGTTTTTAAAATAAACAGCTATTACTTAAAAAATAAACAGCATGTACGACATTATCATGATTAGAAACAGCACTTTCATACAGGAATCAATAGTCAGAATAGGTTTGACATGAATCAATAGATACATAAATGAGAGATGAATTCAGTTCCATCACTATTTGCTTGCAGTTTGTTCATGATGCAGTGAACCAGAAGTATCCAGGGCAACACCAGTGGCTAAGAAGCTCTCATTCATGTTCCATGCACATTATGTCACGAAGCAAACCTAAGCTTGTGTTGAATAGTCAGTGTGATTATCAAATAATATCACATACATTAGAAACACATTTCACAATTTTCATATTAGCATTGTGAAAACCATGTGAGATTCATATTTGGCACATGATGACAGAAAAAAGAGCGTCACCATTTCCTCTCAGATTCTGCTGCTTTCTCTGACTGCTGGAGATGTATGGAAAAACACAGAAGAACTATGAGGCTTGAGATATCTCCCTTTTATTTTGTTTTTTAGTCAACACTGTTTTGTACAAAGAGACAGAAGAATATATCTTAGCACTTATTTTCACACTGTCTGGATTCTCAATAGCTTAAGTATTGTGAAATGTCTCATTAAATTATTATTGTAGTCATAACACATGTAATCTCTCTATACAAAAACAGAAAAAAGAACGAATTTTTGGTCATATTTACAGAATCTGTACAGTTCTGATCCATAAGTAACATTTAAAATAAGTGGTTAAAATACAAGGAGGACAGAATTGAAGACAGCAGAGATGTAAATTTTGTCTTAAATTCTGGTTCTCTGATGCTATTAGAATGACACTGTGCGCCTGGTCCAGTGGTCTAATAACTTTTCCCCATGTGGCTATAAAAAAATCTTCCAGACAAAAATGTATCTCAAATTTCATTATTTTAAATATTGGTCTCCATATAATAAAAGGCTATGGAAAGGGGACATAATTATTTACAGCAGACATAATAGATAACCGTTACACTGTGCTCTGTTTCCTTTTCACACACACACACACACACACACACACACACACACACACACACACACACACACACACACACACACGTGCACACACAAACTCCTGCGCGCACACATGCCCAAATACAGAGGTAATCAAGCATATGATTTCAGATACACATACAATCATATGTGACGTACCTTACTGGGGAGGGCATTAAAATTGCAAACCAGTAAAATAGAGTGAAACTACTGTAGTCTTATCCTACCAATCATAAAGAAAGAGATTAGTTCAAATGAGAATGAATGAAAAGGGAAATAAAACACTGAAATAACACAGAAAACTGGCTATTATCCCTCTCGTCCTTGTATCTTCTGCTGCAAATGTCGTCTCGCACTTAACCTGTGTTAATCAAATGATATTAGCTTGCTTTTACAAGGCCACATCTTTAAAGTGAGAATTCAAACTGGAAAGCTTTTCAGGAAGAGTAAAGGCATCTGTCCCTGACACTCACACCCAATCACACAATACTACTTCTACATAGTACTACTACTACTAAAAACTATAGGCTCGACTCTGCGGTACAAACACAGAGATTGACAGGAAATGCAGTGGTCTGTGACCACATCTATAGCTCTTAAAGCAATGCCACACTGTTATGAGATACCCTATGAGATATCTTTAAAGGATTTACTAAATAAAACTAAAATGAGAAAAACAGACCAAGCATAAAAAATCTTAAGGGTACTTTAGAAAAATGGTACCATGCAAAGAAAGGTATCGTGAGAGCAAGTGAAAAATCTTGTGACAAAAAAAGACTAAATTAGCCTTGCGTGGACACAAGAATGGTCTTTAAAATTATGCTTAACTAATAGCATTATTCTGGACGAAATCTAGCAATATAACCCAAATTTGGCATTGGAGGTTAATTTGCTTAATGAGTTATTATTCCATACGTATCCATTTTCAAAGATCTTATTATTTAATTAGAATCACCACATATTTGTACAGTCCGAACCTGTATGATGAGCAGTTTATCGATATATTGCACCCACAAAGAGCAGGCATGATATCTAAATACACATAAATGTATGAAACAATAAAGATATGGCAATAAATAAGTAAAAGACATGCATGCTCATATTAAACACAAACTCTCACACACAAGGACAACTGAGTCAAAAAAGAAAGTGGCAGAAAGTGAAGATAAAAATTCACAAATCGATAGCTATACATCAATTATAAACCAAATATTATAAATATTGTGCTTTAAGTGGAGATCTGTTTGGCTAACAGTTCATTCACAAAGAAAATGTATAAAGAAAATCTGCAATAAACACAACAAACTTCAAGTAAAGGATTTTATCTAAGCTGTGGGCCAAAAGTTAAAAATGACAATGTCTTCAAGACTGCCTTGCCATTTGTGGTTTTGAAAACGAGGGGGGGGGGAGTCAAATGCTTGCAACGAACCTCACATGGCTCTCATTTATCCAATTAAATGAGTTCACTGGTTTATTGATTTAGGCAATTTAGTTAATTGGTATGTTTGTTTTTGCCTGTGTTCATCCAAAATTCCTGAGAAATACCTCTACTTCATATAAGTGGGTATTAAAACTGCAAATTAACATCAAATGGACAGGGGAAAATAACTGGAGTCATCCCCACCATTATAATGTCTTGAGTTATTAAAAAAGCACTCTGACTGGCATAAACTAAAACATCTACAAAATTTCACTTCTCCTGTACAGATGCAGTAAAGGATTGTATTAGCCTGAAAAACTGGGAGCCTGGGAGGACATAGAAAATGTTTTAATGTTTGTCCATTCGTTGATTTTTAACTGATACATTTTGCAGCAAAGTTGGATTGTTAACCTTTAATGTAATTCCTAAAATATCATCTAATCAATATGGTAAAACATAAATCTGTAGAGTTACATACTTTGTCTATTCACTGTACAGAGTGAAAAAAAAAATCAATATTTACATAACAAAATGCAAGTATTCGGTGAGAATCTTGCAAAACCCTACATACTGTGTACTGGCGTCTCCCTAAAGAAAGTACAGATAAGCATATTCAATACTAACTAGAAGGAACAAATCCATGACACAGTTGTTAAAAGACTTCCTCAGAATTGGGGGATGGTGGAGAAAAAATAATTAAATAATAGATTTTTGTTTCTATATTGTAGATAACACCATACAAATGTAACGCCCCATGTCTTGACTCTCAGGGAGGACATTGTGTACAGTACAATGTTGTGCAAACCTCAAATATCCTATGTTCCTGTTTTTAAAAGCTGTTCGAATAATAATTAGTCTGGTTTTCTTTAGAACCTAGTTCACGAGATTAATACTATAAACACATTTGGCCTGTCTCCTCAGTGTTGGATTTTCCATATCAGTGCTTATACCATTAAAAGGAAGGTTCCATAATAATATGAATCATCCAATGACAAGTCAGTGTGCAGTGACCAGAAAGTTACCATGGCAATATGACCTGTAAATTAGGTATTCTGTAAGTCTTGGTAAGGCACATAACGTGCTGTGTATTAAACCAATATTGTTTAACAAATGTAACACTATAAAATAAGGTAATAATACATTTCCTTCACAATGGTATCTCAAGTACAGCTGAAGTACTTTGCAAATCATGCCTTATACACACATTTTACAGCACTCCATAGTGGTAAAATAAACTTGAATAACCAATAATAAAGAACCTTTATGGAATCCAAGTTTGTCTACAATTCAATTAACAATCAAATAAGCTCAGTTGACAAATCAAAAAAGCCTCCCGCAAAGTGGTTTAACTAAGAACTGAAACTACAGTACAAATATATAACCGCATAAAACACCCAGAAACCAAGCCCAAATGGAACATCATAAACATTGTAATAATATATAATAATATTATTAGCAAGAACATTATCAATACAATTATTGTAAGTTTTACCCTGTTGCTTAAAAAGAGTAACTGATTTCCATCCACAATTGTACAAAGGATTGTACACGGTTATCTCATCTGGATTGGCCGCTATTTTGATGTTAGGAGCAGGGAAATTGTGGGATATAAAAAAAGAGAGAATAAAAGAAAGGAATAAACAGATTTTTCCCCCTAATCTCAACTCTTCGACAGTGGGCAGGTCCCCTCTCTCTATTTACAAACGTATGCTTGACAGTGAGTTATCCGCATAACTTAAAGAAAGCATGAGTCAGTTCCTCACACATGGTTTCCTCTTCTTTTCATGAGCATAAAGTAACTAATTACACTGCCTTTTCAGTTTTCTCTCAATCATTATTCTGCATGTCCGTTGGCTTCTTTTCTGTGTTTTTATCTGTTTCCGACTTCCCTCTTCAGACATCAGACTCTATACTGGAAAGCTTCTCGTAAACATGTCCGTTGCTTGAGCCATTAAACGGTCTCTGTCCTTGACCCATTCCTAACCCATCCCTTGCTGACAGCAGCTTGTTGTTGCTAGGTCCTCCACCGTGGTGGTTGCCAAGAGGCCCGCCCAGAAGCTCATTGGGGAACCGAGGGGCCACATTGGACAGCACCCCAGAAGTTGCGGAGGCAGGCAAATAGGAAGTCACCCCCATGGAGCCCCGGAAGTCAGCCCGACTATTGTTGAGGAGCAGTTGCTGCTGCTGCTGCTGCTGTTGTGGCATCTGTTGCTGCTGTGGCTGTGCCTGCTGCTTTTTGACGTAGTATGATTTGGCACCGTGTAATAGACACTGGTCGTCACCGAAGGTTGGGATGAATGGGTTCTGGTTCACCTTATCTGGGTAGAGAGATTTAGACAAGGAGTAAGTCCCGACCCCTCGGGTACCGCCCACACCTCCTCCCATCATGCCTCTATCCCTGTCCCTCATGTCTCTCTCACCCACGGAGCGACGGTGCAACCCACCTTCACCCCCACGGAATAAGCTAAATGATGAACCCCCACCCTTCCCTCTGTCCCCAAAATATGATGTCTCCCGCTCCCCTCCCGCATACTGCTCAAACATCTGGGTGTAGGGGCTCGTGCCCTCCATGTAGCGGTCTTTGTCTTTTAGGCTCACACTTCGGGGTGGAGGAAGCATTGACGCTCCGCCACTGCCTCCAAACCCACCCATCCTGCCTGCCCCTTCCTTCTGCAGTTCTACAAATGTGTCATAAGAGTGCTGCCTGCGCAAAACCTTACCACCTGGGCCAAATTTCCGCCTCTGTACCTGGGTTTGGGCCCCTGTGCCTCCCCCTCCCTTTCCGCTCTCCAGAGGGTGCTTGCCCCCAGTTTGATCCAAGAGGAGGTGGTTGTCCTCACTGATGTCATATAAGTTGCCCGGTTTCTTGCACGAATCACACCGCTTGCAGGAAGCTGAACTAGGGCGACTTGAGATTTGTCCACTCCCTCCACTGGTTCCCCCAACTCCCCCAGCAGCTGGATAGCCCCCAGCCCCACCTCCCCCATGCATGCAAACTGGCTTGCTTCCTCCACTTCCAACCCCTCCACTGTGGCAATTGCGACACTCCCAATCCCCTCCAGCCAACCCCCCCACCCCTCCGATGCCCTTTTCCCAGCATGCATGGCCCTGTTGCCCAGGCGATCCTCCTCCCATTCCACCCTTACATTCTGTCTTCTTGGATTTACCTTTCAGGAAATCTTCCATGGGAACCAAATTAGTGCACGCTCCCCCAGCACCACCGCTACTAACTACTCCACCGCAACCGCCTCCACCCAGTCCCACTCCTCCACCCATTCCTGGAGCATCACTTAAATCCAAATGCTCCCATGGGGATGCTCCTTCCTTGGCCCGAAACTGGTCCACATAGAAGTCCCTTAAATTCTCTTTGTCTCTGAATAGATAGGAGGTACTGTTACCACCGCTCAGGCTCTTTCGCTCCACGGGTGGGGTGGCTGAGCGGTGTGCTTGTGTTGCTGGATGATGTTGGTGATGATGGTGATGGATTGTGTGGTGGGGACGTCTCCTGAAACCAAGCTCAATCTCATCCTGCTCTCGGCGAGACTTAGCAGAAGCAGGTCTCTTTTTTAGGCTGTCCCTGTACTGCTTGCGTCGTTTGCCATGCCCCTCGAGGTTCCCGTAGGTCACGGTATGAGTGGAAATATCAGACGCGTCGGATCGAATATTTCCGTCATCCCCTCCTGATCCCACCCCACCTCCCCCGCAGTACCTGTCATGTCCTCCAATAAACCCTGAACTGGATGCCCCACCCTTGAAGGAGAACCTTCCGTATAGATCTGGCAGGCCGGACTTGAAGCTTGACTGGGTTGGGTGACCGGCAATCAGGTCAAACTTTTCCCTGTTCCGATGTGTAAGTGACTGCCGTGGCTGGGTGGTGAAGATGGGCGCTACCCCTCCCCCTAAGCTGTCACAATCGTACCCACCCTCCAATGAACTGGCACTCCCTAAGCTACTAGGTCGGTTAGGCAGGGGACCCGACATACCGAGAGCCAGTTCGGATCCCGTCCCCCCATGGTGGTGTAGGTAATGATCCTGGTACAGGTTGCTGTCCTTCAAGTGCAAATTCCCAAAAGTCCTCTCCACCTCGCTTACATAGTCGCTAAACATGTTGTCCTCTGGTAGGTATGGTGGAGGCTTGCAGTCTGTGTGGCCTATTAGGCTGCGCCGGTGTTCACTGATGTCATAAACGGCTGACTCACGATGGCTGTAGTCCAGTGCGCTCCGAGGTGAACCATTGACCCCAGGCACAGAGGTCATGTTTTTGGCAGTACGCAACAAACGGAGAATGTTGGAGTGGGTGTTGTTCATGTTCATGTTCATAGTGGCTGATGGTGAGTTAAGGGCTGATTTGTTCTCTTCAATCTGAACACCATGGATGCAACTGTAGATGCCCTGTTGGACAGATAAAATGAGGGAAAGGAGAGGAGAAGGAACAAACAATGTAGGATTAGATTATTGTTTAGTAAAAAGTATTTTTACAATTTTGATGCTAAGTTCATGTCAGGTCTCAAGGCTTAGCGATTTGTTACAAGTCCCTTCAAGTCAAATCTTAGTTTCTATAAATTGTTTTGTGTTTATAAATTGTTATAAAATGTTTTTAAATTATCTTGTAATTACTGCTCTGACAGTTTTATATGCTGTCATTTAGTTTGATAAAAGCCTGCTAGTGGGCAATTAATAAAAAAACTTGTAATAAAGTTTATTCTTCATTGTATTTAAACTTTTGACATTATGTGTACAAGAGCAGTGAAAGGAAAATGAGTGAGACAGAAAGTAATGAAAGGAGAGAGGAAAAGAGAACAAAATATGTTCAAGAAAGAGAAATGGCAGGGGTGATAGAGGTTCTGATTAATCATGACATGGTGACAGGGTTGCAGTTACTCTGTGGTTTTGCCTGCCTATCGATGTCTTCAATCAATGTGATTCATATTCTACTGACACCACTGTGTCTACTCCTTTGTGTCTATCCTTCATCACTGCCATGACAAATTAATTACACAATATTCTAATAAACCTCTCCAGCTCATTCACCAGTGATGCAGATGTACTGCATTTTAATCAATTTATCTATGTAATTTTGGATGTACAGGCACATCTAAAAAAAAATTGAATATCATGAAAAAAGGTCAATATTTTTTGTCACTCATTTCAGAAAGTGAAACCCATATGTTATATAGATTCATTACACATAGAGTGAAATATTTCAAGCCTTTATTTCTTGAAATTTTTATGATTATGGCTTAAATATAATGAAAACCCAAAATTCAGTGTCTCCGAAAATTAGAATATTACATAAGATCAATAAAAAAAAGGATATTTTAAATGGAAATGTCAGGCTTCTGAAAAGTATGATCATTTCTATTCACTCAATACTTGGTTTGGCCTCCTTTTGCATGAACTACTGCATCAATGCGTGGCATGGAGGCAATCAGTCTGTGGCACTGCTCAGGTGTAATGGAAGCCCAGGTTGCTTTGATAGCGGCCTTCAGGTCATCTGCATCGTTGGGTCTGGTGTATCTCATCTTCCTCTTGACAATACCCCATAGAGAGGTCAGGCGAGTTTGCTGGCCAATCAAGCACAGTAACACCTTGGTCATTGAACCAGCTTTTGGTACCTTTGGCAGTGTGGGCAAGTGCCAAGTCCTGCTGGAAAATAAAATCAGCATCTCCGTAAAGCTTGTCAGCAGAAGGGGAAGCATAAAGTGCTCTAAAATGTCCTGGTAGATGGCTGCATTGACTGTGGACTTCAGAAAACACAGTGGACTAACACCAGCAGATGACATGGCAGCCCAAATCATCACTGACTGTGGAAACTTCACACTGGACTTCAAGCAACATGGATTCTGTGCCTCTCCACTCTTCCTCCAGACTCTGGGACCATTGATTTACAAATTAAATCCAAAATGTACTTTAATCTGAAAAGAGGGCTTTGGACCACTGAGCAACAATCCAGTTATTTTTCTCTCTAGCCCAGGTAAGATGCTTCTGACGTTGTCTCTGTTTCAGAAGTGGCTTGGTAGCCCTTTTCCTGAAGATGTCTGAGCGTGGTGACTCTTGATACACTCACTCCAGCTTCAGTCCACTTCTTGTGAAGCTCTCCCAAGTGTTTGAATCAGCTTTGCTTGACAGTATTCTCAAGCTTGCGGTCATCCCTGTTGCTTGTGCACCTTTTCCTATCCAATTTCTTCCTTCCAGTCATCTTTGCATTTAATATGCTTTGATACAGGACTCTGTGAAGATGTACTTCTCTTTGTGGAAGGTGTCAATTATTGTCTTCTGAAACACTCCCAAGTCAGCAGTCTTCCCCATTATTGTGGTTTCAAAGAACAAGAGATACCCGGAATTTATACTGTAGGGATGGTCATTTATTGAAACTCAAATGTAAATATTCTAATATTTTGAGATACTGTATTTTTGACTTTCATGAGCTGTAAGCTCTAATCATCAAAATTAAAACAAAATTACTTTTGAAGTGTTTTACTTTACATGAAATGAATCTAAAATATATGAAAGTTTCACTTTTTGAAATAAATTACAAGAAAAAATTGGACTTTTCATGGATATTAAATTATGTTTTTAGATGTACCTGTATTTTATCAAACTAATTTCTTAATGGCAGATGTGTTTTTGTATAACTGGCTTGAAGTCAAAATGCTTCATTATCATTTAAACAAGTCGGGTGCTTCCATTTATACCCGTACCTATAAATGTTGTGATGAACTATAATGGCATGTCTTTTATTCATTCATATATAAATCATGAAAACCATTTCATAACAAACAATGCATGAAACACATTTGGAACAAATTGAATTCTCTTCAAAACATTTTGAAAGGGTAAAGGTTACTCTTCTACTGGTGATCCATCCCTCTAGTGAGGCAACATGTCAGAAATGTTTCCTGTTTAACTCTTAGTCACGCTTAGTGTCTGTCCACTCTTGTATATTTTTTCCCTCCTCTCTTCATGTTCTTCTTATCTTCTCTACATTCTGTCTTTTTTTAACTCAGGTCATCCTTCCCGCAGTGACTCTTATTCTCATTCATCTCCTGACCCTTCAATCCGATTGGGTTTGAACATATTCTTCATTCAGTGTTATCTCATTTCTCTTTCTCTTTTCTTCTTTCTCTTGAGAGGTACCTTTCTCTCTTCTATTGTATGTTTTCCTCACTCTATTAATTTTAGACTCTTCTTACCCCTACCACAGCAACACTGCTTGAGCTAGTGTTCAAACACGCATCTACATCTAAAAGGGAAATATAACTAGTCAGAAAATCAGTTTCCTATGTCTGAACTTGTAGCAAGAGGAAACTGGTTATGCTAATTGCCCTTGTGGCTAACAGAGTAATATAGCGGTCTTTTATCCTTTTAGCCTCGATCATTTGTGAATTCAGGTAAACCCAGGTTTATGTTTGAGTCACTTGCCAGTTTGGTCACATAAACTGATATTTACTCTCTCTGTGTTCATCCCCGCCATTATGTGGGTCATGGCACCACTCCAAATCACTTGAGACATGATTTGATGTCCGAATATCTAGAATGAGAGACTGCTGCTTTGCCCTGTTAGCTCAAGATTGGGGTCTGATTTCTAATGTTGCATATGTACAAAATGGGCATTCAAAAGTATGTTCATCCTTTCCCCTACACGAAAGAAATGGAATGATTTAAATGTAAAAAAAAGTGTGCCACAAAAATAATTTTAATAAATAAATAAATAAAATGCTCTCAAAAAAATGTTATCATCATCCAGAAGTTTGGGGATTTTTCTACATAAATATCAGTGTTGACATACCTCTAACATGACAGAAACATTTATACACTTTGCACATTTTAAAACGTTATTTTGGTTATCTGCTGATGACAGAAAATTGTTGTTTTTACACTGCTAAATCATTTTCATAATCAGTATAATTTTGTTTATAAATATAATTGTTTAGGTAAAAATACTTAAGCATCCTTAAAACAGTCAATTTGACCAAGTGTGACATTCACGTTTGAAACTATAAAAAAGTAAATTTCAGATGGGTTGAGAATGTACACTTACATTCAAGATTAATTTTGACATTTTTTAGATATATATACATTTTCCATAAAAAATAAATGCATGTTAATAGAGCTTACTTAATTCAAATTTTATGGAAGCCCATTTCTGCCACTGAAAAAAATAAAAAAGGTAATTTCGAGCTTTATCTCACAATTCTGACTTTTTGTTTTGCAATTGTGAGTTTACATCTTGCAATTCTGACATTAATTTTCTTAGAATTGCATAATACAAACTCACTATTCTGACTTGCTTTCTCAGAATTGTATGATATAAGTTCACAATTGCAAGTAATTAAGTCACAACTGCGAGCTATAAACTCAGAAAAAGTCAGAATTGTGAGTTTATATCTCATAAATCTGAGTTTTTTCTCAAATATCAAACAATTCTGACTTCATTTCTAAGAATTGTGAAGAAAAGTCAATTTCTCTTTTAGAATGTTTTATTCCGTGGCAGAAATGGGCTTATATAATACTTGCTTATGTATGATTTTTTTGTATTTTTTTTACTTTTGACTTTGTAATCTTTCTGGAAAATATCATACATAGGACTTCTCCAATCATCTAGACTGTTTAAACCCTGCAAGCTGCAAGCTTCAACTGCTGCTAGCTACTTTTGTGCAACGACCACATCTCCAGACCCAATCAAACTACAATGCATAGAATGTCCCCGCCTACATTGTTTTTGTTTGTTGGTTATTGTGTCTGTTACAATCGGATGTATTTCACAATAATAAAAAAAGATCTGTCGCTACTTTTCTTTCATCAAAAATGGAAAGGAAATAAATTGACTACAACAAGACAGAGATGCCAGTGAAGAAAAGTACTAGCCATCTCTCTTATCTGCGCTCCTAATCTTTAAAGCAGAGATGGTTAGCAACTAGGGTTGTGCCGATAGACGATAGTATCCTGTATCGACAATAGTCAGAGATATGTTTTGTGAATTGTTTTTACTTTTACTTCGTTACTGTGGGCCACGCTCCTCTCGTTACTTTATCTTAATACAATACAAGTAAAAATGCTTAAATTTATTCCAAATGCACCGTCTACTTTTCTCTGGGCAATGAGCGATGCCATCCGCAAATGATTCATTCTTTTGAGTCAATTCTGTTCAAAGGCTTGATCAAACCAGTTGGCAAACCAGTGAATCGGTTTGTGAATCAGTTTGAATGATTCATTCAGTTCCCTGCCGCACGCGCTGACTCGTTTGAAGCGGTTCTCACTCAGAGTTGTAACAGAAAGTTTAAGAACATCAAGAGCAGCGGGGCGCGACCTGTTCCAGGAGGAATGCCTTTGCCTAGACACAATTAATATTGATATTTTCACAATATTTACGCTTGCTGAAATATAGGCTACATTTGTTTACATTTTGCAGAACAGATGGAAGAACCTCAATGTGCATTTGTTTCGTTATGTTCAGATGTTCAGTAACATTAGCTGGTCATGCGAGGACTTTTTACTCTTCTCCGTGTCAGAGGTTATATATATATATATATATATATAATCAGTTGTTTGTTTTCAGAGTCATATGCTCCTTCAGAAATCATTCTAATATTTGATTATCCAGTGTAGGAGTTTTGCTATTTAATATTATTTGGAACCTGTGACATTTTGTTCAGGATTATTTGATGAAAAAAGCTAAAAAGAACAGCATTGATAATAAATCAACATATTGGAATGATTTCTGAAGGATTATGTGACACTGAAGACTGGCATAAAGGCTGATGAAAATTCTGATTTGCATCACTGAAATAAATTACATAAAAAAAAAACATTTAAAATCTTTTGAACGGCTGTGTTTGTGTGTGTGTATATATATATATATAAATAGATAGGCTATGCAGTATATGATCCAAAGTAACTAGTACTCAAGTACAACAACTAGTACAACAACTACTTGAGTTGTTTTTTTATCCGATACTTTTTACTCTTACTATTTGTAACTATTCAGACTTTTACTTTTACTTGAGTAAATATTTCTATAAGTACTTTTACTTTAACTTGAGTACAGTTTTTGGGCACTCTACCCACCTCTGCTCTAAAGCTTCACAAACTTAATAGGCTGTTGGCTTTTGAATAATTGTAAAGTTAGTCTTGGTGATTATTTGCCTTTGGATCAAAAGTGAATCTGCCACTCACCCTGCTAATGGAGAAGGTCATGCCGGGCTTGCCCGAGCACACACCCATGAAGCAGAATCGCAGTTGCCAGTAGAAGAGGTGCTCTGTGATGAATGTGATCAGGGACAGGGCCATTGCAGCTCCCAGCATGTAGAACACACCGGCCATGTTGTCTACATCCAGCTGACTGCTCATCACCTCATTTTTCTCATTGTGGCAGATGCCAGTCAGCCACATGGCCTCAAATTCCTCCATTTCGCCTACAAAGAAGGAGAAAAAGATTTTACTTTCTAGCAATTGAATGTGGGTTAGAAAGAGTGATTGTTTGGGCATCTTTTTACTTTCTGCCTCTCTGTCTGTGTGTTTTGTGTGTCTGTGGGCTTTGAGTGCTCTCGAGCAGACATGTCTGTTCACGTTTGTCTATCCATGACGATTTCAATGTGTTTCAGAACTGCATTTATTTAGAGCCCCCACAAAACTTTGCACAGTAAACAAATTACGGCCCCTGCGAAGTGCAACATTTGTCATGACGGATTAATCCAACTCATACACTGGAGCGCTCTTCACATTAATGATTACTTATGGGAGTTACTTGAGATTTGGTTCCCAGCTCTAATAAGGGGCCGGACAGCCCACATAGGAGGGACAGGATCAAACTCCAAAACACCATTCTGTGATCTGCAGGTCTGTCAGACTAATGCAGATACACACAAATATACTTTTCTCATACTCAATAACTCACACATGCCAAAAAGATCCATCCATTCAGTGGCTGCAGTTCTATGCCACTACGAACTATAGTTGGGAAATTCAACCTTCAAATCCATCAAAAACCCAACACCTATGTGAGGGTGAATGTGCGTGCTGGTGTTCACATGCTGTGCCGGTGCATTCACGTGTACCTACTAGGGCTGGGCGATACATTTATTGTATCGATTAACTCGAATGTGTACTTAACATCGACTTGTTTGAATGAAAATCGTTTTTCTCTTTAACATCCGCCGACACCCCCCTTTTGGGCTCCTGTAGTTCTGAATGGGCTCAGCCCTCCCCCCACGCGTTTGCCAAATTGTCATATGTTGGGCAGATAGACGACAGGTGTGTTAGACTTGTGTGACATTAAAGTACCGCGAGAGCGATAAGAGCAGACGGATACTTATGGTTTCGTATCGCTCGCGGTACTTTGATGCCACACAGTGATCATTCTGCGCAGCGCTGCTTCAAGTCTAACACACCTGATGCCATCGTCCATCACCGATGGCTGGAAGACATCATGATGTTGAGAGGCATCGTGATCAGGGATTTTTTTCTTAGGCAATATCACCCAGCCATAGTACCTACATGTATATGTCACACAATTGATGCCTTCCTAGTGTAATTTTGAGATAACACAAGCGCCCCCTTGACACTTGCAAATCGAACTCTATTCCTGATCCTGGATCATATGCTGGCTTATATAACAACATGTGATACACCCAACCGTACCTTTCCGATTCCATACTGCTGTCAGTGTGCATATGAACACTCACCTTGCCACTAATCTAATATACGCACCACGCTTGCATAACATAACCATGCATGCATGAGGAATCATTGTTGGACATATTATATAAATGTATCTACAAGCCAATCTGATTGTCTATGACAGGGCCTGTATACAGTCTCTCTAAGATCTCTTTACAAAATGTAATCTTAAGTGTCTAAAATTGTTAACACTGTTTATGTGTGTGGGGGGTGCATAGGGCATGTTCTGCATGTGTCTTTGGATGTGATTCAAACAGCTTGTCATCTCAGATGCTGTTTGGGGAAGAGATGACATTTTCTAGAAATGGCCCCTGGATCTGGATCACTAGGAAAGTGCTTGAATCAAACTGAATTAGAGATGTGGAGATAAACACTTTTCAATGATTTACATCTGTTGCTGGTACAGTACAGCTATTATAGCTACTTTGCACACTACATTAGTATACTATACTGTATATATTGTACAAATTTACCAATACAAATTCTCTAAAATCTGATTCCTGTGGAGGTAAAACAGCCATTACTCCAGTCTTCCATGTCACATGATCCTTTAGAATATATACAGATTTGCAGCTCAAGAAACATGTAATATTATTATCAATATTGAAAACAGCTTTGGTGTTTAAATTTTTGTGGAAACCTTGATAATTTTTTCCAGGATTCTTTGATGAATAGAAAGTTTAAAACAGGGCTGTCCAGCTTCGGTCCTGGAGGTCCGGTGTCCTGAAGAGTTCAGCTCCAACCTTAATTAAACACCTGAAGCAGCTAATCAAGCTCTTACTAGGCATACTAGAAACTTCCATGCAGGTGTGTTGAGGCAAGTTGGAGCTAAACTCAGCTGGACTCCGGCCCTCAGGACCGAGTTTGGACAGCCCAGGTTTAAAAGAACAACATTTAGTTGAAATTGAAATATTTTTGTAAAATTACAATTGTCTTTACTGTTTTACAGGTTTTTTTTTATATAATTGCTACAGTAAATTTGCTTCATATTGGCAAATCTCCTATTCCTATCAACAACTTTCATTTGTACATTACATCTTTCCCCATTTTCCCTCAATATTTAATGCATATGATATGAAATAAAACTTAAGACACCTTTAGCGTTGCATCGCCTGTGCAACCTGCGTAAACTATAGTATTTATATTACAGAGCCTAATATGAGATGAATCCTTGATTTGATGAGTACATTAATTCAATATTAGCATTATTATGCTTTAACAGAATGTGAATTTCACACAAATGAAGCTTTGAAAAACAGGGTGCCATATTTTCACACATTTAATACCATTTTGTGCGGCACAGTTGTTGGCATTCTAACAGACAGTGTAGGCACTTGTCATCTCTTGCCAGGTATTCTTCAAAACTGTTTGCCTTGAGGGCACATTGAGAATCATTTAAAGAAGTGAATGAAGTAAACATCTCAAGCTGTGAATTCTCTAAACATTAGCAACACTTTTGTGAACAGCATTTCATGGCAAAAACCTGCCTTATTCACTAACCACCCACAAACCATTTTAACCAGGCACTGTCTGCTATCTTTAATAGCTTTGCATCGTGTAATTACATTTTTGGGTGCATCTATGGCGTGACCAGACTCACAGAATTGTTTTAGTGAATCAGATGCTAAAAGAACACAGCGATGCAGATTCGTCTTAGTGAATTTCCCCAAAATATCTTTAACTAATTCATGCAGATTATACAATCATCCAATGAAATAATAATTTGCACAAAAAACAGTCTTTACCATCTCCAAAGAGCTGCAGAATGGCAAGGTCCACTGCCCTCTTCCAGCCTGATTCTTTCTGAATGGCAATGCCATACCCTGTAGTAGCAAAGATATAACCACTGCCGATGGTCACCAGTTTACATCCCTCGTCACGTCCGGCCATGTAGTTCAAGACCGCTGCATCGTAGATGAATGCATCCAATTTACTACACGGGGAGGGAGAGGAGTAATATGTTAGAATGTTGGTAAGGCCTTGACAAACAATACACTTTGGCAAACCATTGTTATTTTAGTATCATTGATATACTAATATATTATTTGTTAATATTCAGAATTATATTGTTTTATTTTTATATTTACTGTTTCATTTAAAATATAGCAACAGCAACAAATAAACAGCTACACAGTAGCTGAAAAAAAACATCTGGGCATTGTGTTGGATTTGAGGTGTAACTTCAGGTAACTGATATAGTGTGTATGTATAATGCTAATTTAAATAACATTTAGCTATTTCTTGTATCTAATTTTATGAGCTCATCTTAAGAAAGAGTACATGAAATTTGTACTTTTCAAAATTCATTTGTCAAACTAAAGGTGCATTAAAAACCAACCTGATAAGTTAAAAAGTACTTACAAAAGTTGATGTTTATGAAAAAGTGATTTACTGCAGGATATGCCTGTAGTTAAAAAAACTCCATAACACTAATATTAGGTATCAGTAGTTAATGTTAAAGAATTACATAAGCAATACATTTGTTACAGTATTTATTCAGCTTTGTTAATGTTATAAAATACAACCGTTCATTCTTTATTCACGTTAGCTTGATTAAATAAAGGTCCATTATATAATATAAACAGATTTGATTTTAATAATGTAGTGAATGTTGAAATGAACAGCAACTAAGATGTTAATTTATATTAACTAATGTAGTTAACAAATGTAAATAAATGGAACCTTATTGTAAAGTGTTAGCGAAATCTAATTTTCCCCTAATTAAATTGTTAAATATAAAAAATTAATAGCACTTATAAAAAAACTACGTGCTCACAAGGTATGAAGAATCCTAATAAATTATTTGATGTAGCTTTTACGTAAAGCGTGTTGCCTCCAATGACCTGCCAATGTTGAAATCACATGACCATGTAAAAACTATTAACTTTATCCTGGTAAAAGTTTTAATTAGTCCAACATGGCTGTCATATCGGCCAGCACAACATGAACAAAAAAAAATGCACTGAGTGCCCCTTTAAAATATCCACTATTAGTACTGATAAAATAAAGGACTGCAGAAGCCAGTCTCGTGTTGAATCAGTCTTTTACCAATCAGCATCTCCAAACAAAGTCCCTCCAGGATGCCTCATTTTGATGCTATTATAAATCCAGAGTTCATCCACCCACTGACTCACACTGTACTTACAAGCTTCTCATCTCCCTGTCTTCCCAACCTTTCTATTCTTTTAATGCAGATACCATCTCTCTCATTTTTCACTCTCACCCCGACTTGAGGCTGTGGAGGGCCTCGTTTACGTTCTTCTGGTGGAAGCTGGTCATATAGGCGTGCATCTCTTTGTAGTTGTTCCTTATGTTCCTCTCTGTGCTGCCATTGGGCACAGTACCGAAGCGGAATGGAGGAGAGAAGTCATTCGGATTTTGAAACTGGATAAGATAGAGAAAGCGAGAGAGAAATATATATATATAACTCAGCAGTGTCCACAATTGTCAATGAACACTCAAGGGACAAAGTGTAAGGAGAGGTGTCATTTAAAAAAAACCTTTAAAGATACAACAGATTTATTTCTATATTCATAATAGACCTATTTCCAGTGTAAACACACAGACTCTGTTCTCTAGACACTCAAAGCTTCACTAGACATAACAAGTAAAGTATGACTTATAGAGTAAAAAACGAAATCTCACTACATCAATTATTAAAGAAGCTACAGCATCCTCTCAAATCTTGTTTTCCGTTTCATAACGGTTGGCTAATTCACATTAGCCCAATTTTTTTACACGCAAAGATGACATGAAAAAAAAAAAATGACCACAAAACCAGTCAGCATGTGGTTGCCCAAATATGTCATCAGTCGTTTGTGGATAATAAACAGTAGTATTAGTATATCACATGCAACACTGTGCCATGTAAGCATGCATGAATTCGCTTTTGAAGAAAAATGATTCACTGTTAAGACCATGAAGTGGGTTCCTTTTAAAATGATAATTTCCACACCGTTTCATTAACAAATCCCACCCCAAACTCATGTAATTGGCTAAACAAGAAGCTGCAGTCCGAAACTTATTTTTAGTTAAAATGATCTGAAATCAATATTTGAGCAAGTACATAACGAGCCAGTGTTCAAAATTATCGCCTTACTTTAGCCCGATTCACAACGGTTAGCTTATGATGTTTTCTAATTTGAGAGGTACGGGTAGGTTTTCGCGGGAGATTCGAGCATGGCACTGCGTCATTACGTCACGTCTGTAAACATAAAGAAGTTTTCCCGGCTAGTAGGCTATCGCGTGTGAGGATCCTTCAGGTGACTGATCGTTTATAGCATTTTCTCACAGTAGCTAGAATAATAAAATGTATTATTTTGATGGCGGATTGTGATCCAGAAAGGATTTTGTGTTAATGAAACACATGTGAATTGAATTAAATTGTATTTCAGTTTTAAATATGCTTCTGATTACAGATAGCCTGGAATTGCAGAAGATTTGTATTTTAAAGAGACCAGTTTGGAGGGAGCATCGTTTGCTTTTTGGGTAAAAATAATTTCTTAATATGAAATTCGAATGGCATAGCAATTAAATTAAACTTACGGACTGCAGCTTTAAACAAACAAAGAAACATTTTTAAAGCCCCAGAAACCCACAAACGGCTTACTTATAGCTGTCTTTGCACATTAAACTGAGAAACTTTGCAAATTAACCTTAGCTGTTTAACACCAAGGATAAAGCAGAGTGTGGTGTATCAAGTCAAGCCACGTTCAGTTCAAGGCAGTCTTTGAGGGAAAAAACTGCTTATTATGTCCTAGAGGTGGAATATATTTAACTTTTTGACAGTAGGATAAATGAGATCAATGAGAACTATAATTTTAATAACAGCTTTCAGATGCCCGTGCTTCCCTTTTTCACATTCTACTGAATTTGACAAATAAAACCTTTTACCTTTTTATCACTCAGGCCCGTCACCTGGTCCACATATTCCTCTTGAATCATAAATGCAGCCAGGTTGGCAGTGTAGCTGGCCAGGAAAATCACAGCGAAGAAGGCCCAGACTGAGACCATGATCTTGCTAGTAGTGCCTTTGGGGTTCTGCACGGGCACAGAGTTATTGAAGACCAAACCCCAAAGTAGCCAAATAGCTTTTCCGATGGTGAAGGAAGGACCCCCAGGCTCTGATGGTGTGTAAAGAGGTAGAGAAATTGAAATAGAGAGTTATTACATTATAATTTAATAGGAATTAGATAGGAGTAAAAGGGCAGAGGAAGAAAACCCATAATAAATAGTCAAGAATTAACTATTCAGTTTTGATTTTGATCAAAAGAATCAATAATATCCAGAGAGCAGTACATTGCTAAGCATGATATCAGCCAATACAACATGGAGAGATGAAACTAAACAAGGATATTTTACATTTTTATATACATTGCATACATATAAAATATATTCTCTCTCTCTGTATATATATATATATATATATAAATAGAAAAACATAAAACACCATTATTTAAGTTAAAGCATAATTATGAACAAAATTATAAAATATTAAATACAAATATTAAATTGTAATGAAATGTAGTGAATGTAATTATATACATTTTTAAATGGTTAAAAGTGAAGACATTATATATACCAAATGTATATTGGTGTTATCTATAAAGGCTGGCTATATAAATATATATATGTGTGTGTGTGTGTGTGTTTATAAAAGCGTGTGTGCACACCTCGTCCATCTGCCAAGCAGCGATTATAGCCAACAGGACTGAGGTACTCAAAAATGAACACAGCCATGGCTGAAACCAACAACAGCATAACGAACATCATTACCCAGACATCAGCGCTGAAGGGCTCTGAGAGCAAAAAGACAGAAAAAGAAATTACTAATGAAGAGTGCACTTGAATTTGGAATTATATCTTGAATGCCATTACAGTGTGTGTATATATAGCACTTACCTAAAAAGGCAGAAGGTGACACTGTGCCATTGCTACGAGAGACCATGACACTAATCCCAGTCTCTATGAAGGGCACAGAGAAGTCAATGACCTCTGACCTCTCTTCATTAATGGTCAGGGACCCCACTGCCATGTGGGCATTCTTCAACACCACCTAGACATGAGGAAAAGGGACGGTTATACCAAACCTGGACTAGTCTAGGCCTGCCGCAACAGAAGTGGAAAAAAGCAACAGTGTGAAAAGCAAAAGGTGAAAGACAGATACAACGGGAACTACTGAATGAGGAAACAATCACGAAAAAAACAAGACTGTGAGACCAAGGCAGGCAGAAATCAGGTTACTTACACCTCACCTACAGTGAGCTTTTAATAGCCATTTCTGTCCTTTTTCAACCTTTCCCTAATCACTACTTGCCCAAACCCATCCCTTGTCCAGGTATATTTAATTCAATTCAAGTTTATTTGTATAGCGTTTTACGATACAATCGTTGCAAAGCCGCTTTACAGGAAATCAAGTCTCTACAATAGATTTATATATTGTAGAAACTTAATATATTTAACTTATGGCATAATTTGGTAAATTCTGTATACTGTCTGAGGATTGGCTTCCTCTGAGGGGTTGGCATCATCTCTTTCAGGTGTTTGGTTTGGTATCTTTAATTTAGAGTTACATATAAGGGGTCTCCGGACATGTCTACATCAGGGCTACTCAAGGGGCCACAAAACCAGATTTCTTTTAGCCTCAATGGCCACACTTTCTAATTTGTTTTATAGTGCCTATGTTATATTAATAAGGCTACTGAGTGTTATACACTTACACAACTACATATCAAACTAAATTGCTCCCATTATAATCAATGAAGCTGTACTGTAAGCGCTCATCTGTGGCACAGTTTGCAGAGTGGACTATAGATTTCTGCTTGGTGTTGGATTTTATAAAAATGCACTGTGCATTTACTATGGTATATTATACAGCAGAATCTAAAAAAAACATGCAGGCCATGGCAATGCCCTTTGGGCTGCATGTTGAGTAGTGCTATGCTATATCGTATTTTATTTCTCCATCTTTTCAAAATATGATAGTATATTTTGCATATTTGCTTGAGTGTGTGTTGCCTTATAGCATCTATCAATGAACATGAGCATGTCTTGGAGCATCAGATCTCGTAAAGACATTAAGTAAACATAAAGCAAGCTACGAAGAGTCTGCGGCTCCAAATGTGGTGCATTTCTCAGAGTATTCCTAAGACTAGGACTAAAAGGGAACTGCATAACATCCATTCCAACTGTGGATTTACATATGATCCGGTAACTCATATTATTTCTCATCTGAATTAATGCACCAGCTGTATTTTCCCTTGGGCTTGTACAAACTCACTTGCTCACATTTTCCTCTCTTTCATCTGTTCTTGTCAGAGATACTTTTCAGATTTTTGGGAAATAATATATAACCAGAAACCCACAGACACTCCAGAACTTTGTCCTAGTGGATATTATGGTTACTAAAACCATAATAACCATACCCAGTTTTTTATGGTATAACTAAAACCATAAAAAAATGTCCTTTAAATAAAATAAACATTAACTGAAATAAAAGAGAGCCTAAAATTATTTAAAAAATAATTAAATGAAATAAAAACAATAGTAAAAAAATCTATACAGATATAAAAAAAGCAAAATGATAAAAAGACAACTAAAATTTATAAAATGAAAATATAAAACATAAAAATAAAATGTTATTCAAATTATTGATCAAAATACATTGGTATATTAGTGACACTAAAATAACACTGGAACTAATGCCATTCATGCAATGTGAGTTTGAGTCTGGGTCGCAAACATTCACTGATCCAATTTCCCCCTTTTAATCACAACATTTATGAAAGTAAGAAAGTGAAAGTGACTTATTAGTCATTGCTATATATATATATATATATATATACAGAGCCCTCCATTACACACATGTTTTACCTAATAAAAAGAACAGCACTTTTAGAGTCAATTCCACTCATTGATGTGAGCATAATAATTGGGACAGTTGAACATAAGGCAGATATAAAAGATTAAAAGCTATTATTTAGTTGCAGATCCCTTGCGCACAATCACAGCAGTGAGTCTGTGACACATAGACATCGCCAGACTCTTGGTCTCATCCTTTGAAATACTTTCCCCAGCCTTTAATGCAACCAATTCCAATTGTTGCTTGTTTTGGGGAGTTTCTGCCTTTACTCTCCTCTTCAGCTGGTGAAATTCATGTTCAATCGGATTTAAATCTGGAGATTGACTTGAGCAATCTAAGACTTTCCATTTCTTTGCCCTTATATATTCCTTGACTGAACTGGCAGGGTGTTTTGGGTCATTGTCCTGATGCAATATGAAGCACTTCCCAAAGAATCTGGTGTCATTTTCTTGAATATTGTTAGGCAAGATGGTTTTGTACCCTTCCGAATTCATTGCTTCTGTCATCATACATTAAGTCATCAGTAAAGTTGAAAGGGCGTGTTCCAGAGACAGCCATACATGTTTACATGAACTTAAAACAAAACTGACAGTGCTTACGAGGATACTCGCCAGGACGACCATTTTGACGTCATTTTGTGTGTATTTGGCTACTTAAGCACAACAAGCTTTGCTTGTTTGATTTGGTACTTGCAGAGCGTGCCTTGGATGTGACTGTGAGCGCACAGAAAAGGAGAGCACGAGTACCGAATGGCTTAAAAAGACATGAAAATAATACATTTGTGTGACGATGCAACAATGACCGATTAGGAAATTGACAATTCTATCAACTGCACCGAAACGTGAGCTAAAGTCTTGTATCGCAGCGTTCAGCTCTAGATGCGCCGATGTGAAGAGACGGTCAAAGAGGGAGGACTCGGTGCTGAATCACTCGCGCTGTTTTAGCTCATCCGCACATCACTACACCACCTCCACCATGCTTTACAGACGAGGCTGTATGCTTGGAATTATTTGCAGTTCCCTTTTGTTCTCCACATTTTTGCTTTCCCATCACTTAGACAAATGTTCATCTTTGGCTCATCAGTCCATAAACAGTTCCAACACTCTTCTGGCTCACCATTGTGCTCTTTTACAAACTCTAATCTTGCCTTTCTCCTTGCAAGTCTCCTGAGGACAGTAGATTGTCAGAGCATCACCCCAGCTTTCTGGAAGTTGTTGGTGATTTTACAGACACGTCTTTTAGGGTTCATTTTCATTGTCATCAACTACTGTTGTTTTCTCAGCCGATCAGGTTGTTGGTTGCTGGTGTCGCTGGTGGTTTCCAAACTCTTGATTTCTCCATGCCTTTGTTTTTGCTATATCTCTAATTGACTTCCTCTTTTCTTTTAGCATCTAAATTGCTTACTTTTCTCTCAAAGTCAGCTCCCTCATCTTCATCCTGGTTTGTGTGTCATCATCGAATGCAGAAGTAATGGATATAACTGATACGACACATTCCCTGCTTTTAATACCTGCAGAATGAATGCAACAGGACACAGCTGATCACTTAGAAAGACCCGTGAGGCAACTGGTCCAATACTTATGTTCACATCAGATAGGGAGATGAAACTCTAAAAGTGCTGAACTTCTTAGCTGATAAAACATCTATGTGTTGAATCACCCAATAATAAAATGTGACATTCTGTAGTTTTGGCTCATGTTCATATTTTAATAATATTTGTAAATGTCTTGACTCCACAGCCAACAGAGAATTTTGACTTTACTGTTCCAATACTTTTGGAGGGCACTGTATATGTATTATACAGTACAAGTATACCAACAGTGTGAAAAAAACAAGTATAGTGTACAACGGAGCTAAAGGCCCACCTTAAGAACAAAATGTGCTATTCACTGCGCCTAAAATGTATAATTGCAGAAAAATATATTCATTGTATTAAACATTAATGGAGCAACAGATTTTGTGTGAAAATAAATCATTCAAGTAGTTTATTTTGTTTAAAAATCTTATAAATGTATGAGGTGGCAAGAGGGGCTCACAAGCATGGAGTAAAGGGCACACGGTATTGATACAAATACTTCAGCTAAAATATTATTTTTTTTAAATAATGTATAAGTTAATACTTGTTCAAAACAATCCCTTTAGCAAAGTGTGTACTATTTTCTGCTTATTTTGAAAAATATGTTAATATAACAAATATATTTTTAAATACAGAAACAAAATCATTTTAATAAGTAAAGATTCTAAAAGTATTGATCCAATAATAATTGTTTATATGTTTACAGTAGTAACAACAAATTATATTATATGACATGATTAATATCATGTTTTTAAATATGATGGTTTCATTCTAAACATAATTATCTCTAATATGGACACCCAACATAACATATGATATTTACCATCTGAATCTAATCATGTCATGTCAACAGATGGAAAAGTCAGCCATCTATTAATTATCATGTTAATAATTATAATGTTAATTACTGTGCGCCTTTAGCCCCAACATTGGGGGCTCTTTTTACCCCAAATACCATACTTTTACATATTCTTTCATTATTTAAAAACTGTTGCTTTAATTATCTTTAACAAAACTGAAAATCATAAAGAAGACCTTTGTCTCAAAATATTTGCATTAATTTTAGCGATTATCATTTGCAACTTAAATCTACAACATATAAAATATTAGATCAAGTAAGCACAGAATCAACTTTGTGCTGCTGCGCACGATCGCGTCAAGGATCAGACAAATATACACGTGCATCTTGAAAAGCAAATGTTTTGGAAAGTGCTACGCCAAGTTTTTGTGCCATCTAGTGGTTTAGACGGAAATAATATCAAAAGAAACTAACATCTCCAACCATGCCATTCCATGTGCCGTTGATCTTTTTGCCATGCTTCCCATTGGTCACCAGGTAGAGATCATAGGTGAATTTTACAGACTTGGCGATCTTTTTGAGGATGTCTATACAGAAGCCCTTGCAACAGCGTTTAATGTAGATCCCTGAATCTTTTGTCTGATTTCTAGAGGTAGGAAAAACAGGGAGAAAAAGTAGAGAAGATTAATGTTAGCGCAGGAAGTTATTTTTCTAAATAGTGAAGATGGCATTTAACTAATTTCTCCTAAGCCGTTCATCAATCCTTAATCAAAATACCATTTCATAATAAATCTGCGTCTGAAGAAATCAATCAGTGAGTCAACATAACATCAAAATGACTAATAACCACTGCACTGGCTACTGCATTGACTACATTGGAACAAGGAGACTTAAATTAGTCAAAATTCACATTCATTTTGGATCATTTCTCATAATAAATTAGTGTTTTAGCAATCATTTATTACAAGAATCCTAAATTAATTTAACACTAATTTAATCAATATAAAAAAGAGACATGAGATACCAGTTTAATCCATAAATAAATCAGTCCTTTTTACATTAGCAGTACAATACTGTATACACCACACTTTCTCACTATATGATATAATCTAGTCCTGACAATGACAGAGCACCTTGAATTTGAAAACTGAATGGAGGATCTGTACTTAGTGCTCTACTTAGACAAGTCTGCACTTTGGCAGTCAAGATTAACGACGGATCTAATACTGATCTCATACAATGACTGATTTTAGATAGCGGATTTAAGATATGTTACCTATACTATGTAGTTTATCCATCTTGGATATGGATAAGCAAATCTTCACAGACATACAATGTGGTAGGGTACGCCTGAGACCATTGAAAAAAACTTTATTTTTCACTTTTCTAATTCATTAGACATTAATCAGATATATTAGCAGGATAATAATTCAAGTGAAATTCGTTCTTTAATCTCTAAAGGTCTCAGTATTTCAAATGTATTTATTTTTAAATCCTACAACTTTCTGTTTATTTCCAGGTTTAAATATTTTCATTGTCCAGTTTTCTAGACATGACTGTATTCATCTGTGATTTAGACAAGTTTTATAACATTTTTCAGTCTACCACAATATCTGCTGTGAAATCTGAATTTTGAACCAAACTGCTGCACATTTTCCTGAATATCTGGACTGTTCCTTTGGATTCTCACAGGATCTTGAGCTGTTTTCTGCACGGCACCGTATTCCTCATGCAGGTGCCACTGAGGGGGTCAACATCCTCCACAATAACAAATGGAGCCTCCTCCAGCGTAACAATGGACAGGTGGTCGTCCTCCCGCTCCTCAGCATCCGAGTAGATCTCAAACCGAGGCCAAACATGGTACTTCATTGCCAGAGACCCGTTCTCCCATTTACCGACCTGTGAAAGTGCAAAGACGGCAAGATGAGAGAAGGATAACGAATGAGATAATGAGAGGGTGTTGAGGTTGAAGTGGCTGCGACTGGATTAGTGCGGGCTACATTTGAGGATGGCTGAAATCTTGAATTAATATAAAGAGATATAAAGAGTAAATGAAGGTCGATAATTACATCAGGGAACAGCACAGTCATGAATTAAGAGAAATCAAGAGGAAAAAGAGAGAAATGAGTAGAGATACCAACCCTTTCATACCGACTCTCCTTATTTAACAGTATAATGACCAACTTTGGGTGCATCTGAAAACCGTCCTCACTGAAGGAGAGGTTGCGCCCTTCAAATGTTACATTCATGAGGTACCTGAAGAGAAAACAGAGTGAATATATCAGACAAACACATTTGGTGGTTATTAACACAAAGGCACCTTCCTCGCTTAGACCTGCGTATATATATATATATATATATATATATATATATATATATATATATAGCACAAATATTTCAGAACAAGTCGAAGCAATTTACAGGATCCCTCAATGTCAGCAGTTTACATGACTTTCCAGTGTACCTAGTGTATGGGCTTCTGCACACTATCCGCATGTGTCCACACACATTTATAATGCAGGAAAGCAGGTTTTATATTCACAGTGGCAAATGTGAATCTGGCAGCCTCCTGGTCACAAAACCACTATTATGACTTTTCAATCCACTCAGTTGAAGAGTTTTGAGGCGCTGGTATGAATTTTACCTTAACACAATACAATAATCATAATCCGAATACATTATAATAGTCCAGGGAAAAATATTTATTACAGAGGTGAGTGATTTTACATATCAGATCTAACAACCGATATCTTAGCCTTTAGTTAGTCATCCAAGACAAAAAATTACAGCAACTTTTTTATTTGTAAAGTAGCAAAAAAATATTATAATTATAAAGCAGTTTGACGTGTCTCGAAACAATTTGGCTTTGTATTTGCTTGTAATGGATGCAGTGGATGAGACAGCAAACACTGCATGATGAATAGTTTCATCCAAATGTCAAGTTTTTTCCAAAAACAGCATGCTTGACCTCCATCCCTTAGAAATGAATCCTTGTCACGCAACCCAGAGCATCTTGACTACACTGCCTCAGATAGCTTTTGACAAGGTCAGCCACAAACTGTTAATTTCAGTGCGGACAACGTTAACTAATTTACTGGTTTATTTCCTACTTGAACAGATCATATAAAGTTAGCAAAAAAGCCTAATTTACTGGCTCTCAATCCAGGAGTCCCTCATGGCTCAGCATTTGGTCCTTTAATTTTTTCTATCTACATCATATCACCCTACATTACATCTAATCAAAATGTAAATTTGATTCCTCCTCACTGGCCCACCAGATTTAGTAAAATAACCCCTTCATGTTCATACAAAATGCTTTCGGTCGAGTTGTAATTAACCTCTTTCATGTCACTAACCTGCTCCGCAGACAAATTTGTGCAGTACTTAATGGACTGTCTGAGTCTAGTGACTTGTCTTTACTGACCTCATCTAGCACTTAGACATCTGAAGTGCATCAACAATGTTTTAGCATTCTTATATTGTGTAGTTCTTGATGCCCTTGAGATCTAACTTACAACTTAGCACTTGACTTCTTAGTATTCTTGGTCACAGTTCCAGCATTTGGCACTTACGTGATATGTATATATGAGTTCATAATAAGAAGAAAACAAATGAACCCAAATGAACATTATACAATACATGTTATGGGAGACCATGGCATCATAGTAAGATCAATATATTACACCAGGGCTGTCCAAACTCGGTCCCGGAGGGCAGGTGTCCTGCAGAGTTTAGCTCCTCCAACCCTAATTAAACACCTGAAGCAGCTAATCAAGCTCTTACTAGATATACTAGAAACTTCCATGCAGGTGTGTTGAGGCAAGTTGGAGCTAAACTCTGCTGGACAGGATGTATTACACACAAGTATATTCTAGACATTTTTTTTTTCCTCCAGTGCTTTTTGTGTGTTTCTTCCAGTGTTCCTCAAACTAAAATTTAAATAGCATATTTTGGTTTAGGGATCAATTCTCACCGGTATCAAGTTTTTTATTAGCATGCAAATTACTAGCATACTGTTTATAAGTACTTAGAAAGCACATATTAATGCCTTATTCTGCATGACCAGAATCTAGATCACTTAATCATACACATCACCTAAATTTAATAACTACCGTATTAACTATTGATAAGCAGCAAATTAGGAGTTTATTGAGAAAATAGTAATAGTTAACAGTGAGAATTGGTCCTCAAACTAAAGTGTGACCAAAATATGATACAGAAATTTAGAGTCAAATATATTTAGATTTTTAAATAAATGTATACTTATTAATATTGTATAGTGAATTGTATAGTTTCATTGATTAACTATAAACCAAATGTAAACAAAGATGTTTTCAGGAAAACTATTGTTTTCTTATTATGTACATGTTGCATGTTAATACATTTTATTGTTTTTGCCAAAATAATATGTTTGTACATTACCTTTTACACTTTTTCAATTTCATGAATTGTTATTTTATAATACATCTGTGTTTAATTGTATCTGGTTTGAGTTGTATCTGGCAATGACAGTGGAAATGTTCAAAAGTGTTTCCAAGATGTTCAGAAATTGATTTTCATAAAAATAAACGTGTCCTGACCAACCAGCCCCAGTGTTCCCTATAGATAAATAAGGAAAGGTGCTTAGATGGATACACTTTTCCTTTAATTCACCCTACTGTGTCAAACACAGAACATACATTTCCCCATAGTAATAAAATATATCAGCAGTAAAACATCATGAAACATAATCACATAGACGAGTCGTTTTCCTTTTCTTCCATCTGGGTGTGAAATTTATGACGTAGAAGAACTGACCCAATTAAGGCAGTGACTGTAAATCAGTCTGTAGTCAGGTGTGTGTGTGTGTTTGTGCTCTTGAGTGCTGATACACGCACAGATTTTCATCATAGCGTGAGTATCATGTGTGTGTGTCAACAAGTTTTGTGTCAGAGCCAGTGAAAACTCTCTGCTGCACTCCTCGTTCTCTTGCCTCCATCTGTGGGCAGTTGTCGCCATGACAACAATCGGCCTCATGAAAACTCACCACACAAGAAATAAATATCTGCTCTAAACAAGAGAGAATTAAAGTTAAATATGCAAACAGAGAGAAAGCTAGAGAGCAGAATGACCAAACAAATAGTGAGTATGTCTTGTGCATGTACAATACAATGAAATAAGACTGTGAAACAATGTTTTACATCTATACATACAGAAGCTAACATCAAAAATTTATTTCTGGGAAGAGGTCTATAACATCTGGAGAAAGCGAACTGTTTGTATATCAATGGCAGTCGCTCGTCTGGCACAGGAGCTTCCAAATGTATAGTATGTGATTTTAAATCTCATGTCTTGATCATGGGTGCTTGGGAGGTGCATACAAATGGCACAACTAAGCCCTTCAGTTGAAATACTTGCAATTTAGACTATATTTGTTAGCAAAAATAGACAACGGAAAACATAGCTACTTTTGAATAGCTTATAAATGTACTGGTTTATTTGCTACTTGAACAGATAGAACATATTTTTTTTTCTGCCCCTCAATTCTGCAGTCCCTCATGGCTCATTATTTGGTCCTTTATTTTTTGCCTTAGATCAGATCACCCTGCAATGGCATGTAATCACAGCTAATTTTGAATAGGTGTAAATAGAAAAAAATACATTGTATGCATACTGAATGGTGTAGCTAAAGCACCAACAGGGGCTAACTGAATCGTGCTAACCCATCAAATATGCACCATGATTTTTTAAAACAGCACTTACAGCAGATTTCGGACATGTACACTGACCAAAATTATAAACGCAACACTTTTGTTTTTGCCCCCATTTTTCATGAGCTGAACTCAAACATCTAAGACTTTTTCTATGTACACAAAAGGCCTATTTCTCTCAAATATTGTTCACAAATCTGTCTAAATCGGTGTTAGTGAGCACTTCTCCTTTGCCGAGATAATCCATCCATCTCACAGGTGTGGCATATCAAGATGCTGATTAGACAGCATGATTATTGCACAGGTGTGCTTTAGGCTGGCCACAATAAAAGGCCACTCTAAAATGTGCAGTTTTATCACACAGCACAATGCCACAGATGTCGCCAGTTTTGAGGGAGTGTGCAATCGGCATGCTGACTGGAGGAATGTCCACCAGAGCTGTTGCCCGTGAATTGAATGTTAATTTCTCTACCATAAGCCGTCTCCAAAGGCGTTTCAGAGAAATTGGCAGTACATCCAACCGGCCTCACAACCGCCGACCACATGTAACCACACCAGCCCAGTACCTCCACATCCAGCATCTTCACCTCCAAGATCGTCTGAGACCAGCCACCCGGACAGCTGCCGCAACAATCGGCTTGCATAACCAAAGAATTTCTGCACAAACCGTCTCAGGGAAGCTCATCTGCAAGCTCGTCGATTTTCGTTACCGCCTCCCCATCCCCCACCCCCCCAATACAGTTAAACTGCACATTTTAGAGTGGCCTTTTATTGTGGCCAGCCTAAAGCACACCTGTGCAATAATCATGCTGTCTAATCAGCATCTTGATATGCCACACCTGTGAGATGGATGGATTATCTCGGCAAAGGAGAAGTGCTCACTAACACCGATTTAGACAGATTTGTGAACAATATTTGAGAGAAATAGGCCTTTTGTACATAGAAAAAGTCTTAGATGTTTGAGTTCAGCTCATGAAAAATAGGGACAAAAACAAAAGTGTTGCGTTTATAATTTTGGTCAGTATATTTAAATATCACAATATATTTGGTAGCATGGTAAATATAAAAAAGTATCATGGGACTGCAATAGTACTTTGTTGTTACATTAACACTACTAGAGAATGACATATACAAAGTGCAGTAGTCACTGCAATAGCTACATGCACATCTGATCCGTTTAACCTACAGTCTCATACAGACTCGCACACCATCAATTCCCAAATCGGTGTGTTAGGACATTCTATGCTGATTCCTGACACACGAAGGTACGTACAACCCCAAACTGCCAACAGATAGAATGAAAGTGAGAGGGTGTGTGTGAAAGAGAGCGGGAGAGAGAGTCCCACCAGCATATAAAATGCGTTACCATGGTGCCCACAACCATAGCAATCTCCAAGCAATCTCCTGTGTTGCCATGGGAACAGTAATTTCACTCGAGAGAGTGAGGGAGAAAGAGAGGAAGAGACATGGAGAGAGAGGTAGCATCTTTTGTACTTACAACGAGACGCATGATGCAGCAGAGACCCATTTATCTGTCGCTATAAATACAAACAGATCGATATTGGACATGACAGCCAACCAGATTTATCGTATCCAACATTTTTCAGTTCTAGAATTGATCTGACATTAGAAAACTCATCTTCAGATTTACCGTACACCCATTTAAAAGCACAAGCATTCAAGGAGCTATGAATTACTTGATCATACATTCAAGGGTTTCCTCTCATGTTTAATTTTGGACCTGACATAACATCTCCTGGCTTGACAACATGAAGTTTCATGATACTTGTCACGGCT
This sequence comes from Gymnocypris eckloni scoliostomus, assembly GCA_027564155.1. NCBI lineage: Eukaryota > Metazoa > Chordata > Actinopteri > Cypriniformes > Cyprinidae > Gymnocypris > Gymnocypris eckloni. The sequence goes on from CM050416.1 coordinate 29,118,699, forward strand.
GTGAAATAGCCTCTCAGGTCAACAGGGAACAGCTTTAACAACCATCGAAAACTTGAGGGAGAGTGAGGACTGTATATGATTATTTCATTAATGTCTAGAGCAGGGGCATTTTCTCAGAGGAACAATGTTGTTACTGTTTACTAAAACTATTACAAATTATTTTCTCTCACTGAAATTAAGTTGAAATAAAATTTTAAATATACAAAAATTAATTGTAAAAATTAATTGAAATTACAAATATATATATATATAAAACTATTTCCAACAGTGAGACCATTGAATAAAGTTTCAGAAGGAGGCAATGTGTCTTTTGTCTCCCCTGAGCACATGGGTGTCTTACATATATTGTTTTTGATGGGATCACTTGGTGCCCTGGGCGAGATAAGGCATGACCAAAGAAAAACTATTTTTAAAATTTGGTAGTTCTTTACATAAGTATAAGAAGGCCATGGCTAGTGGTACAGTTTCTCTGTAATGTAGGTGGACCCAGGTTCAAACATGATTTTGAATTCAACAGCAAAACTGCATCTGAATTTGACAGCTGGATTTTTTTATGAAAAAGGTCATGCAAGTTACATAAGGGTGAGTATATGATATTCAGTTTAAAGTAAATGATATATAGAAGGTGCAATGTGATTGGACAAAATAAATTTGAATGTGTGATATGATTGACCAAATGCTCTGTCAATGGGATAACGCCTGCTCATCATGTTCGCAAACAGTCCACAAATTGGCCTGTCAGGGTCAAACCATTGGAATTGGACGGACTAATTATGAGGAAAACAATTCACCCACTCCGACATCACGACTTATGGTCACATCCGAACTCGAAATTACTTTAAATGATCTGTGACTGAAGCTGGGTTTTTTGGCGAGCACTCAGCGCAGTTAATTTAATACTGCGCCTTAGTGTCGGCAACCTTCATGACACCAACTGTGTTCACAGAGGATTAGCTGACTAATGGTCTGAAAATAATGTGACGATAAATAATAACAAATAAATTACACATAAAATATGATTTTTCTTTATAATTCTAAAATAGCTTTTGAAGTGATACTAAAAGCATCAACACATTTTAATGAGACTTGATATGACTTGGTTTTAATAAATAGTTTATTAAGAACAGTTCACTCAGAAATGAAAATTATGTGACCATTTACTGAAACACAAATGAATGCATATGGAGAGTGTTTGAAAAAGTAAACGGAAAAGAGTAAGTTATAACAGTGTTCATTTTTGGGTAAACTGTCCAACTAAACCTGTTTTCTTCTGTCGAACACACAAAAAAGATATTCTGAAGAATGTGTGTAACCAAACAGTTGACGGTAGCCATTGACGTCCATAGTATTTTTTTCAGAGCCAAGTCAATGGCTACTGTCAACTGTTTGGTTACACACATTCTTCAGAATATCTTCTTTTGTGTTCACCATCTGAAATAAATTAATATAGGTTTGAATCAACTTCAGTGTGAGTAAATCATGACAGAAGTTTCATTTTTGCATGGACTATGCCTTTAATATAAAAAACATACACAAATATTATGGTACTAGTTTGTTGATAATGTCATGGAAAAGGTGTTTCATTTGCCTTCAACTTCGTAAACATCAAATGTAGCATGAATATACAGTACATTCAATAAAGTGCAGTCAAGAGGGGGCTTTGTCTTCTCATTTCAGAAGACCACCAAACGTCACTGGTCTAGAGGGAGGCAGGCATGACTGTTATGAGTCTAGAAGTAATTACAGTGTTTGCCCACCAGCACTGGATTATTTTAATGCATCATCAACACAGGGGCGACAATAATCTGCAGAGGATTTATAACGCATGAGGTGTTATGACATCATGTTATTAGTTAACCTAAACAGGATTTCAGATTAACAGAACACAGATCGAATCACACTTTGGTCTCGTATCTTGTATTCAGAGCCACCAACAGTGCGATCTATATACATGAAAGTGGATGTGGGCTGGGGAAGTGTGTATAGGTTTTTCTAAAAGTTTGTGTGTGTTTATGTATGCATTTTTAATTAAAGCAAGTTAGAGGCTCCTGGGTGAATCAAAGATTAATTACCGTTACTTACACAGGACACCATGTAATGATCAAACCCCTTCCCCAGGGAAGCCTGTGGGCCTTGTAACACAGCGATACACCACCAACACTCACACACTCTAATTGATAGACCTAAAACACACACTGATACATACACACACACACACTTCCTCTCTTTGTAAAGGCACACAAACACACCTTTGGGAATTGAGCTGCATTAAAGCTTTAAAGCCAAATATTTTAAGGCATACTTTTCATTTTGTATTTTGTATGAGAAAGCAAACAATAAATGGAGACAGAAAGGAAGTGTGTGACAGTGAGCAGAGAATGGAGAGATAGACAGAGAAAGAAGACAGAGAGAGAAAGACAGATTGCAAGACCGAAGGGGTTCACCAGTGTACAACTGATATCTTGACCTACTTCTGAAGAGTTATTGTCAGCGTCTTTCAGCAATGCCCAAAAGCATAATACAAACATCCACAACCACCTTATTAAACTTTCTGGGCATCAGGTCTACTAGCCACCCAGTGAACCTGAGAGCGGCAGCCTGAGGGCCTACAATTAACTGAAGAGGAGAATAAAAGCCTGGCATCTTCAAAAGCCTTAAGCACCTCAGATGAGTCAAAGCATCAGAGAGACAAGACACACAGTCACACATGCGAGGGAAAACACAACGTAATACACACACACACACACACACACACACACACACACACACACACACACACACACACACACACACACACATATACCAACAGACAAGCAAGAATGTAATATCTTCAAGATTGGGGAGACTATATACTGTCTTTAACTCAATACAAAAAGAATCAAAATAAATACATACACATTTTAGACAGTAGACATTTATAATATATCAATTCTAAATAAAAATATTTTATATATGAAATTAATGTATGTGTACACGTCAAATTTATGCATGTATGGCTGTAAAAATGCTACTGTAAAAACCTGTTGGATAACGCTCAGACAGTGAAAAACTGTAATAGAGCTAATGGGAGATCTAATGTGCAATACACTTACATTTACAGCTTTTGTAAGTAAAAAGAACAACCTTATAATTTACAGTGAAAAGCGTAAATTAACGCTCCCTGAATTCTCTGTGGCACTTCACTTGACCACTTAGTTTTTTCATTGAAATAACTGTTTTTTTGTTAATTATTTCTGGTATGTATGACCCTGTGAAACTTCTATTATGATGACATTAGTATTTATTTAAAAGTTACTTGTGATGAACTTTGATTCATAATGTGGCTTTCTCACTAGTGTTTTTAAGGCGTTTGTCAGTACATTATAAAGATTTTTTTTTATATGTTGTAATTTTCTATATTAACATTATTTTATTTTATGACGTTTTTTACTGTACATTTTATTTTAATCTGTAAAACCACAGTTGCTGTTTTTTTACTGTAAATTTAACAGAAGTGTAATGTATTAATTATAAATATAAAAATTCAGTAACTTTCAACCTCATTATCTTTTTTTAAATGCAATACATTTGACAATAATAAAAGGCCGCATCTATTTCAAAAACATGTTAAAAACAAAATAAGAACTTGGAAATCAGTATGATAAAAAAATGCTAAAAAAGCTGTCACAATCTAATATCCAAATATCTATAAAATTGTACCTTAACAACAATAAAATCTAATAATCAAATATTTGAACCTAATACAAAAGTGTTCATTAAATCAATTAAATTAATCATCAAAATTCTAGCCCAATTCGAATAAAATCAAGTTTCTTCGCAAGAATAACCCACACATGTCCTTGCAATCAATGTATCCGAGATACGTACATTTAATCTCGCTCTCAACCTTTATAGGGTACATGCATCTCATCTAACCTTCCACAATCATGCCAAAACCTTCAGCTGACCTTCAGAGGAAGCCCTTGAGGCTGTCTCAGGCCCTTAACCATCACAGATCATGACCCATCCAGCTGAAAAGCCCTCCATCATCGCTGACAGATCCACCGCAGAGCATGGTGGGTGTTCCAGAATGATAATATAGAATCTTGGAATGCCATTTATATCGTCTCCATTATGGTGGAAAGCGGATCATTAGAGTCCTCGAGGGGTTACAGGGTCCGGTGCTTCTCATTCAGCCCACCTCATAACGCTGTCATTCAAAATCTTTAAGCGTGTGCGTGTGCATGCATAAGTGAAGTCCCAGGTGTGCACTGCAGGTGAACCTGCACTCCCAGAAGACTCTAAACAATACAGTTTTCTCCGTTTTGTATTTACGGCTACTTTTTCTCCATCTTTTTGTATTCTCCTGGGTTCATAAGATATTAGTGTCCTTATCTTCTCATCATCCAATTCAAAAATCCACTTCAGCGACTCTAAAAGCTAGTCTAACACATCCGCCTAATTACACAAATACAACCATCTTGTTCTACCAGATACTATACCCGCTGGGTAATTGTTGTAAATCCACCATTCACAAATAACATAAAAGTGTTTTTTTCCCCCACATAATTACTTGTTTCCTTCATATAAACAAACAAAGCTTTTTGCAACAACACAACTATATGTCTTCATAACATGCTCTCCTGGCTACATGCAGTTCCAGAAACATTATAAATGTTTAATTTAATGTTTGAGTCAAACCGTAACAATTGTGTTTCATTAATGATTGATGGTGCATTTGTATGCAGTGTATTATTGACTGGTTCAAGTCCAAGCTAAGCGCTGGAATTAAGTGCTCTTTTACATACATGCCTTAGAAAACAGCTTCCAAATTTAGCACTGAATATTTTAAAGGGTGTTTTCAGAGAAGGCAAAATTAAGCGATTGGAGGAATGTGCAATGTTTCCTGCTAACCACCCCTCAAACACTTCACACAGACAGCTGTATATAATAAGGGTTCGAAAAGAAGAGAAGAAAGAGTCAGTAACACTTTAGATTAGGGACCGATTCTGCAGTTAATGGTGTGTTAATATCGAGAATTGGACCTTAAATTAAAGCATGAATCGTTGGCCTAAAACTAATCAAATGGAAGTAAACAGAAGGAAGCCATAGAAGAAAAGAGATGAATGAAGAAAGTGTAGGTAGAGCAGGAATAACTGTAAATATTTATTTTAAATACTGTAAAAAATAACACACTACACTTTGGGGTCATTAAGATTTTTGATGTTTTTGAAAGAAGTCTTTAATGCCCAACAAGGCTACATTTATTTGATCAAAACCAGTAATTTTGTGAAATATTATTACCATATGTTTTCTAATTTATATATTTTACAACATAATTTACTTCTGTGATGCAAAGCTGAATTTTCAGCATCATACAATCTTCAGTGTCACATGATCCTTCAGAAATTATTATAATTTGCTGCTCAAGTAGCTGTTATTATGTTGAAAACAGTTGTGCTGCTTAATATTTGGTAAAAATATAAATTATGGCAAAGATCTATATGCAGGTTTTGTCTTACAGTTTTGGAACAATATGATCAAATGGTGAGTAAATTATGACAAAAAATTAATTACGACATCTATTAGTTAAAATTCTAGTGCCGTTTTCATTTTACTGTCGTGATTGTGTTTAAATTAAATTATGTATAATTTTAAATGATTTTTTTCATTATTCTGATTTTTGGACCTGAGATCATATTATAACATACCTGCAATGATCTTTACTGTACAGTATACAGTACACAACTATTACTGCCTCTAAACAAGAGGAAAGGTGAGTCCAGCGTCTGTTCTGCTGAAATTGGCATGTGATGAATACACAGAGGAACCCAGCATACGTGTGCCACAACTGTTCATATTAAAGTCTGGATGAGAGGTAGATTTAAATGTTACTGTTGCAATTCAAGATTGTCTCTGGGGTTTAACGTTTATTACATTAAAAGACGTATTAGAGAGCATGCAATTACTGAGTCTAGGTGAGTGAATGTATCAACACTAGTGTGCAATGCTATCCAGTTTGATTAGGTAATAGATTTAATTGACGCAGGTAATAATTGCTGATAGGTCAACAATGTTTCTGTCAAAATTGTAAGCTTTAGTCTAAAAGCTCCCTAGATCAATGAGCAAAAACCCAAAAGTGTTACAATTATCCTCCTTTGGCATGTTTGCATATGCCTAGAGTTAATCAAGGGAGGGGACAAGCAGACAGAACGAAAGAGGGAAAACTAGATGCAGAAAAGAGAGAGAAAGAAAGAGAGAGAGAGACTGTTGTTCCATTCGGCTTCCTAATCCTGCTCTGCCTCGAGCATTCAATTAACTCCTCACCAGCAGATCAAATGACTGGCTAAAAGAGAGTGTGACCGAGCCTAAACGCTAATTAATACTTAGGAATCAATGCCCTTCAATACTAAATGTCAAATAACAGTACAAGAGAGAACAGAGCAGTTCAGATGAAAAGCTCACTTTTGTATTACAAAAGGATATTTATGTTTCTATGATGAAAATAACAGCCGGGCCGGTACAGACACGTGGGCGCGGGCTGAATGTCAGAGGAGACATAATGGGGAAAGAAAAGTGAAAGGTGCTCTGTGCCAGACGCTTCAGCAGACCCACACTACCAATAATGTACTCTCTTTTTCTCTTTTGTTATCCATTGTCACTCTCGCTCGTTCTTTCTCCGGGAGGTGTTACAGGTCCAGTATGGCTATAATAGAATGCTGCTCAATCTAGGACTCGTTTTACACCTGGTATTCGGTCCAAATCGGCTGATCCAATCACAAATGGTCAGGTGAGCTAGATCATGAGATGCCCCTTGGTAGTAACACACCTTTAGTATAGGGATACATTGTATCTATTTACATGCTGCTTATTAGCATGCCTATTATTAACATACTGGCTATTTATTAGTAATTCTAAAGCACATATTCTGCATGAAAATATTCTACATCCCTAATTTTACCCATTATCTAAACTTAACAAAAACCTTACTAACTTTTAATAAGCAGCAAATTAGGAGTTTATAGAGGCAAATTCATAGTTAACAGTTTGTTAATAGAGAGAATTGGACCTTCAAGAAACCTCCCTGCAAAGCTACAGTACTGTGAAAAGTTTTGTGTAAAAATTCTGTAAAATTAGGATGCTGCCAAAAATGATGTCATAAATAGATTTCTTTATCAATTAACTTCTATTAACTAAATTAACTCAACATTTGATGTGACCTTCCTTTGCGTTTAAAGCAGCTTTTGTCCACAGTGCTCTTGTGTATAGTTTTCAGGGAGGTTTGCAGGGAGGTTTCTTGAAGCGTCTTGGAGACGTTGTCTCAGTTTGTTGTGTTTCTTCATCTCATTCAGACAGACTGGATGATGATCAGATCAGATCTCTGTGTGGAGCACTGGCTGTTTTCAGGCAAAAATCTCACTGGATTATTACAATTAATGACAAAATGATTGTTTGGAAATGTAAACTGATATTTCCTACTGACACACTACAGCAAAAAATATTAATTAATTGATCAAAATGAATTTGACAGTGACACTTTTCATTGTGTTCCTATCATTTACTGTCTTCTGCTTCTCAAATCTTGCTGAATTTAAAATACCCAGAAGTACCCACGTTCATTTGGACCACCTTGTGCCTCTGGATCACAATCTGATGAATTATTTATGCATAAGTGTTCAAAATGCATAGTTTTGTGCTGTATATGGTGTACACCCAGTGCACCTCCAAAGCAAAATTAGAACCTTTAAAACAGCATAATAAGGGATTTTGATTTTTTACCAATAATGGCCAGTATCATCAATACTAATAACATGATTCTGATCATTTTATTACATTTATTTTTTAACTAACACATTTTTACTAACAAAACTACATTTAGTTTTTCACTAACACAAGCATGATGTATTAGCATAATAGTTCACTGAAAGCGGACTAAACCAAAACTTAAGGGGGTAAAAACAGAAATATCAGTAAATATACACCACCATTCAAAACTTTGGGGATGGTACGATTTTTTTTTATGTTTATGAAAGAAGTCTCTTATGCTCACCAAAGCTGCACTTATTTGAAAAATGCTGTCAAAACAATAATATTGTGAAAAATTACAATAAATTATTATGAATGTTTTCTATTTAAATATACTTTAAAATGTAATTTGTTCCTGTGGTGGTAAAGCTGAATTTTCTGCATCTTCGATGTCACATGATCCTTCAGAAATCAATCTGATATGCTGATTTGCTGCTCAAAAAACTTTTCTTATTATTAATAATGAAAATGCTTGGAAACCATGATGTTCTTTTTCAGAATGGTTTGATGAATAGAGACTGCAAAAATAGCATTTGTTTAGTAATTAAGTATTTTTTTTTAGCACATTTAATTTCAGCTTACACAATGAATTTAAAACAGAGATCTTTTGTAACATTAATAATGTCTATACTGATACTTTACTGAATAAAAATCAATAAAACGTACTGACCCCAAACTTAACAGTACTGTGTGTCAAATCACCAATAAAATTAGGGATAAACATGTTATCATGACAATAAACCCATTATCCCAAAGTACTGTATAGATGCTTTTTCCATTGATGTAAGTGGGAATGTAAAGCTCTGTCTCCAACAGTACCTTCAGCATCTAAAAGCAACCATGGTGTGTATGTATGTATGAGTGTACGGTATGTTTGTGCACCTGTCTAGGGCTCTTTACCCTTTTCAAAACACTCCATTAGTTTGGAAACCCTCCTGAGCAGGTGTTGCAAGTGTGTGTATGCCGGCAAGACTGCCTGTGTGTGTATGATTTGTGTGTGTATGATTGCAGACCCCAGATGTCAGTGTTTGAACCCGGGCACCCCGCTAAGCCTGACTCACCTCAGCACCTCGTTGGAGATTCCTGACTTGCTGCCTTTCTTGTCAGGTGTGCCGTGGCATCCAGACTTAAGCAGCGTGTGAGGACCCCGATCCAGCATCATTGTGGAGGTTGCCATGGCGATTATGGCTACAGCATCACGCACTCGAGCCTCCAGTCCATAATCCCACTCATCGTAGGAAACAGAGATCAAACCTGAGATACAGCAAATGTAAATTCAGTAAATTCAATCATCTGAAATATACAGTATGTAATAATTCTAGAGGTTTACTTATTTTGATTGATTTATTCATTTTAGTCCTTAAATGTAAACCTGTTTATTTCAGTTAGTTGACAAAGCAATATTTCTCATTTCAATTGACCTTTCTTAGGTTTAAGTTTTCATCTTTTTATTTTATTTCAGACTTTTATATACCGAAAACCATTTTTAATAGTAACAGTTGTGGTTTTAGCTAATAATAACAACACTTCTTCATATAATAATAATAATAATAAAACATTATAATATAAATTTCATTTTTATAAAATTTTATGTAATTTAAAATTATGGCCAAAGAAAAGCTGGTAAATATTGATGGCCAATGGATGGATAATGGAAAATCAAAAATGCAAATTCTATACAATTTAGTCACAATTTAATCAACTAGGCTAAAACTTCACTACAATCAATCGTTTGAAATGCTAAAGTGAATAAAGCATCACAGCATAATATTGAACAGTATGAAAAATGTATATTATTTTGAGATTTTACACAGATTTGCAAGTGTTAGATCATCTGAAATATTTCGATACACTGACAAAAATGTTGTAGAATCCATTTTAAGTCAGAAATTGCAAGTCAATTTCACAAACAATAGCAAAGAAATAGCATGAAACACTGAATTAAGCAAGAGTTTTTTGTTTTTTTAAGAAAATTGTATTATAAATATATATGTGTGTGTGTGGTGTGTGCGTGCGTGTACATGTGTGTGTGTGTGTGTGTGTGTGTGTGTGTGTATGTGTGTGTGTGTGTATATAATTGTATATTTCTTCTTACCTGTTGGAAAGACGCTGGGTACATTTTCTGCATCCCCTGTCACCAGAGATGGTACGATCCAGGTGTAACCATAACCAGTGAGGCCGACAGAATGTGCCACCTCGAAAATTGTCATGGCTTCTTCTTTAGTGCAGTACAGTAGTATAACAGGACTTTGGAGCTTCTTCATCTGGTTCTGGATCTTTGAGTCGCCATCATCTACTGACATGTCCAACAGCAGCACCTCTTCCAGCTCCCAGCCAACAAAGCTGTTATCGACGGTACTCCGGATCTGGATGAAGGCAAAACAGACAAAGGAAGATTAAAAAATGGCATGTCCAGTAACACCCTCCTGCTGCCTCCAGCTCTTGTTGCTTTTGTTCTTTATATATAAAGAGAAGAGAGAATTTAAAAAGAAAACTGGCAGAAAGACCATGAGAGAGAGAAAGAGAAAGCTAAATTTGAATTAAAACACTAATAATAAAAAGCAAGATTCCCATCATGCACTTCATCCAGATACCAACATTTTGGATCTCTATGATTTGTAAAGAAGCAGACCTAACACACGTTTCAAAATGCACAGAACTGCTCTGCTCTGCTCTGTCTGAGGAGACGGAGAGAAATTAAACTGCATTTCCTCATAATAAATTGTTCAAACACTAGTCCACAGAGATGCTTTCCATTATAATCTACTGCAGTCAGAACTAGAGGAAGATGAAATTATCGTACCCACAATTCTGATGATGCATATTTCTGTCGCCCAATATTTCCAGCCAATTTGACAGACTTGAAAATTGCACTGACAGTATCATTACACACATGCAGTCAAGCGTAGTGTGAGCATCCTGTACCACAGGGCTAAAATACAAAAATGACTGTGATGGTCCCTGGTACACAGATACATTTCACTTCCACTGTACTGACAGATCACTATATTTACATCTGAGATATTTTAGTGTTATTTATATGCTATATAATAATATTATTAACCCAAAAGCTTGTGGCTTGAAAGGGGTTAAAGATCGAGATCTACTGTAAATTAGAAAACTTTTGGGCATGACCAAAAGTATATGTGTGGTGTAAATATACTCATCGAATTTGCATATTATGACGTCATCATGGGGGCGGCCCTCTTGAATTTCATAATATTCAGGAAATAGTAGATATTGAATTGATTTTTGAACTTATTACATGTTTGTTTGTTTTTTTGTCTTTTTATCCTCATTACAAATTATCAGAAAAGAGGAAACCAACAATAAAACAGGAGAAAGTACAAAATTATTACTATATTACTATACTATATAGTAGTAAAACGCATGTGACCAGTAGCCTACTTTTTGATTAGTTCATCAGTAATATTCAGGAAATAATAGATATTGAATGGTTGTTTGAACTTATTTGCATGCTCTTTTTTGTCTTTTTATCATCATTACATATTATCAGGAAAAGAGGAAATAACAGTAAAAGAGGAGACAGTAGTAAATTATTACTATATTACTGTGCCATAGTAAAATACATGTGCCTATTTATTGATCAGTTGACCAGCTATTTGCCCAATCAGGTATCTAGGGGACCGTTTATAGTTCTTGAGTATGGTACCTCTCATTGCATGGCGCAGCGCACAGACCTAACGTTACCCAACACTGGCCTGTACTGTCTGCCGGCGGCCCTTTGAGCGTGCGTGATCAGAAAGAAAGGCGCAATCTGGGGCGATCATCAGTAATGCAGAGCCTCTCCTATGGACACTAAGACCACGTCCACCCCTGCCACCCCCATCCCCGTTGGGCAAAGGGCTGAAATGATCACTTGTTTGTGCTTTGTGAACACTCGCCATGTCCGGCGGCACCATTGCGCAGCAGAGATTTACCGGGAGAAGCACGATCATTAGATGGCCGATCGTCATTTCCAAACTGCAAATATTCCCCTTCAGAGTCAGAATCGGCAAAAAACATTTGCAACACATGCTCACAGTACAACTTTTTATTAGTCATTTGGCGATTTTCTCTCACAAATCTCACAATTTACTCACACACTATGAACTGAACTGCTTCCGCATCAATTATACAATAGCTCACTTGCTCTGCTATTTCCTCGAACACTTTTGGTCTAGAATCGAAGTACTACATGTCTGCCATCTAGTGGTAGGGAATACAAATGCTATATTACATCTTATTAGGAACTACAGTCTATTTCATGAAGTCTGACGTCTTGTCGCAATTTTGTGACTTTGGCGCTAGAGGGTTAATAACAGTAAAGTGTACTTAAAATTCGATTTTATTTCTATATTATTAATTTTAATTATTTTTTTGTGATTTTATGTGATATGTAAATACAGGTTTTGGACAACTTGAGGGTGAGTAAATATAAATAATGTCATTTTTCAATTTTTCACCATATTAGTATTAATATTTTATTTCAGAATTATATCAGTAACTGAAAATGATTTTTAATAGTTACAGTTTTAGTATAATTTAACAACACTGATTCATACTATAGTTAATTTGGTCCAATATTGATAAGCTGCTAATTATTGACATGCTAATAACAAAAACATAGTTGATATAAAAATTCTACACAATTCAGTCTAAAAAAAATCAACTAAATCTACACTAAAATCAATCATTTTAAATGCTACAAATGAATTTAGCCATCATATTATAAATGCAGTGTAAAAAAATGGACATCATTTTAAAATAGTTTTAAAAAGATTAGTGAGTGTTTGAAGTAAGCATGCATATTCAATATCAACTGACAACAATTAATACAAAAATAAACACAAATCTAAATTTGGGTGATATTTGGCTGAAAACTGATATTTTCCTGACACATTGTGAATTCCTCTTTTAAATACCAAGGTATTTCTATGGCCATTTACAAAGCGCAAAGTAAGAGAAAAACTACTGCGGCAACCCAGGATATTACAGAGGATGAAGGGCCACAAATAGGAGGCACAAGAAAGCAGATGTCAGTGTGGCTGGAGAGGATAGACAGCACTGGACACAATTTGTTCAAGCTTTTGGAATTGCTTGAACCATTGTTCCTCCCCCAGCAGACAGCAACACAAAGCCTGGCACTGGTCTCACTGGTAGAGCATCAAACACCTGCCTGCCATACACCTGCAAGAACATCAAGAGCCTGCTGCATGAGCCTCCTCAATAAGCAGAGCATCCTGCGTCGCCCTGAGGCTGCTCCTGATTTGGAGAATTACTGAAAGTACAGTAGAAATCAAAGAACACAGTCCTGACCATTGCACTGTGTATTTAAGAACTTTATCCACAGCACTGTGGGCCAGACATAAATTTAGGAGGTCTGTGGCGACAGCAAGTTGCAGCCATTGCTTCCGAGTTGAGGCAAAATATAATACATATTTCTACACTGACTCGACGCATTTCTAAAGCAGTGATATTTTAGTATTATTTACATACTATTACACTTTTTATTAACAATTGTTAATTTTTATATTTTCAGTTTATTTTAATTTTAGTTTAAATGGTTGATACTTTATTACATGCCTTTGTCGTTTTTATTAGTTTTTAAATTAATTAAACTCTTTTGAGTTTTTTTATCAATTTAAGTTTTAATTTAGTTCGATTTTCTTTCCATTTATTTTATATTTTATTTCAGCTCTATTTCAAAATGTTTTAAATAGTTCTAGTTTGTTAACAATAATAACCTTGTTCTAAAAAGGCTGTTTTACATGAATTAAAAGAGTCGACACTACTATTATAGGGCTTGTATACAATGCTAAAGGTGCATACTGTGAGAGGCATGTGATGAATGAACAGAAAGGAACAATTCCACTAGTCATCATTTACTCACGCTCATGTCATTCCAAAACAGTTTGACCGTCAATCTTGCATGCAGACTCGTTTCTGTTTCCATATGGGTTGAGAATGACATAAGGTCAGTAAATGATGACACAATTTCATTTTTGAGTGAACTATGTCTTGAAATCAAAAACAATAAGACATAAAACTGGAGAGGAAAGCAGCATTAGTTCCTATAGGAGCGATATAGTGAAAGTAGGGGAGAGGACAGGTGTATTACTTTTGACAGGAGCCCTAGCATACAGAAGAGAGGAAGAGAGCATTAGTTGAGACAGGAGCATTGGCAAACTACTGATGATGAAAGAGACTCGAACCGCAGAGGCTGGCGCCCCAGCGGGAGTTAGAACCTCGGTATTAGGGTGTGAATCGAACCAGTTAGAGTTTCCAGAATTAGGGGCAGTCTGGTGTTTCTCAAGATCCCCATCTCAATTTGGCCAAATTGGTGTAGCTCTGAATAGGAGAGTGTTTATTCACCCTGATGATTCATTTCAGTGATTTGATAAACAAGAGCAGGTTCTGAATGGTTTGTTTGGGGGGATTATGAACATGAGCCATTTAAACTGAGATGTGTTTCTTTTGACCACTCAAAATCACCTTGCAAGCCCTGGTATCCACCCTAGCAAGCACATAGCAACATGCCAAAAACATGCAGAACATCTTAGAAAGCACATTGCAATGCTTTTCTGCACCACTCCAACTTCCTTCAGAAATAAAATCCAGGGGAGAATTGTTAAACTCTCGGTGTTAAAATAATAATAAAGAAATGTAACAACAACAACAATACACATGTATACCGTACTGTTCAAAAGTCGGTCTGTAAGATTTTAAGGAATTCATATTTTTATGCTGCAAGGATCACATTAAATTGATCAAAAGTGACAGCAAAGACTTTTACAGACACTGTTACAAAATATTTCCATTGTTTCAAATAAATGCTGTTCTTTTTATTCAAGAATCATGAAAAAAATGTATCACGTTTCCAACAAAAATAGTAAGCAACTGTTTTCAGTAATATTATTGTTATTAATAATAATACAGACATATTTTATTATTATCAGTATTTATTAAATCTTAAAATAATAATATTATTTATTAAAAAATTGTTTAATAATAATTATTATATAATTATTTATATAAAACATTTACATTTTAAATAATGTTTAATATTTCCCAATATCACTGTTTTTACTGTATGTTTTAACAAATGAACGCAACCTTGATGAGCATAAGAGATGTTTACAAAATAAATGTTTAAAAAATAATAACCTTACCAACTTCAAACTTTTAAACATATGTATGAATATTTATAAAACTGTATATGTAAATATAATTAGCTAACATATAAACTATGTTTGATGAGTTCCTACAGTCTTCTAAACTTAATATAAAATAAAACCTGAACCGAACTGACATCAAAACTCCTGTGTTTTTTTTTCAAGATTACTTGAATCATAAACATAGATTGTGGCTCGGATGAAAACTTGACCTACTATAGTTTATTATTACAGTGTATTATAGTGTTTTACTATTAGAACTGCTTAAATTAACAGTTAAACTGAAATTTAAATGGAATTGAATTGCAAATAAAAATGAATAGCGACAACTCACCCGATTGACAAAGTCCTGGTATCCAGGGTAGTATGTGGTGACGATGGAGAATATGTACCAGTCATATTCCTCCATTATGTTAAGCATGACAGAGGCCTGCTGCTCTATAGAGGGACCAAACTGGAAGAACATGGAATGATCATCCTGCAAGAAACAGAGATACATGCATGCATGAGCACAGAAGAATCACATTAAAATAGGATATCAGTCAGATATAGTTCATACTGGTTTTCAACAGTACATACAGTATGTCAAAGAGAGAGATGAGGATTTGCTTGCTCAATCATTTTTTTAAACCAAGCTCAATTTGTCTTGTATTCTTTAAGCCTCAAGCCCATTACAAAGACAAAGTGACAAATCCAAAGTTAAGTATCTTTTTCCCCACCTCAGTAACCTGTTAAAGTGTGGATAAAGATCAGGAGTATGAGGAGAAAGAGCATAGAGAAATATGAACCGCAGTTCGCCAGATCTAACATCTGCTGCATAAAAGCCTGTGAATGAGACACATTTTGCTCCCTTAACATCTAAATGACCACTTCACTCCTGAAACCAATCCCAGGCAGTTCAAATGTCAAAACGAAAAAGTCTATGGTACATTTGTGATGAATGAATTCAAATGTTTCTAATAAGCACGTTAATGAACTCTTCACATAATATGCTTAGATTGATGCGAGTGTGTGTTTGTGTAAGCCAAAGTGTTTTAAAGCTATGCACACATGTATGACAGTGCACATGAATGCATGCACACTGATGTATAAGTCTGTACATGGCTGTCAATGATTGTTTCGTGTGTGCACTCATGTGTGAAGTCGTTCGTGGGCGTGTGCCATGTTAGTCATGCTGCATGGTGAAATCTCACAGTCACTCTGTCTCTCTTTCTTTCAGGTCTCCACGCTCTACTCAACATCAAAGCCACTCCCCTGGGGTCCGAGATGGACTGATCCGTTACCTTGATTCGGCTTTAATGAGGTAACAACACTGATGGGGCTGCGGGGAGGGGGGCTTAGCTTGTTAATCTAACGGCTGTAGTATAATGTTTTACATATGTTTATATATTCTTGTTTTGTGGATTTTCACAATGTTTCATGTGTGTCTGATTTGCCAGTGTGTATGTGTGTGCCTCTGCCTCTTTCATTTTATGGCTTCTATTAATTTACGTGCCCCCAATATTAATTTCCTGTCTTAATTCCTCCTCTTCCCTTTTGGAGTTGATCCCATCAGGAAAGGTGGGACTCCAGTCATAAGGACAGTAAGATTTATTTTTCGTAAAGAAATTAGCTCTTTTACTCAGCAAGCAAGAATTAAAGTGATACAAAATTACAGTTAAGACATTCGTAATTTAATTTCAAATTAATTTTGTTTTATTTAATTTTCTATTCATCAAAGAAACCTCTATACATGTGTATTATGGTTTCCATAAACATTCTTCTTTTTTACACTGGGAAGAAGAAATGTTTCTTGTGAGCACTAAAATTCAGTTTTACCATCACAGGAATAAATTACATTTAATATCTAAATAAAATCTAATAGAGGTTCTAAATTTAGCATGATAATTAATTAGTTATGGAAAAGGGCAGTATTGGTTTGTTATTTAGAGTATCATTTCATTAATAAATATTTATTTCCATATTAATAAAAAAAGCTTTAATACCCATTTAAAACTAATTTATCTTGTGCTATTATTTATACAAATGCAATTTTAGTGTAAATGCATTCAGATGCAGCTTCTGAAACAAAATCATGGCCTAAACGTTTATGTAATACATTTTATGTTGAATCAAATAAAACATTTCTTTCTAAAGCTACTTTCTGATGCTTTTCTCATTTAACACAATAATGAATTTCAGTTTTTGTGGCAATTTCTCAGCCAGATAAGATGTGCAATTAATTTGCAATTAATTTGACTAATCAGTCGTGTCATTAATTATATGTGTGTGTGTGTGTACACACACACACACACACACACACACAAACATTACCATTATTTTCCTTTAAAAATGAAAAATTAAAATTAAAACCTTTGCAACAATATGCCAGCCTTATATGAGCGTTACATTTATACATTTTCTGAGAAGCACCTTGTAGTTTCATGACATTGAGCAACACTTGTAATGTCAAAATAGACTGTACAAATACAATATAATAAAATAATACCGTTTATAATTCTACTTCATCCCAAACAGGAGAGGAATCTATCAATGCTGACCACACATGCTTATTTTACTGACATTTTCTTTTCAGAATAAATGTTGATTCGACCCATTACAGATTCCAGGTTGATATTCTCCCTACAACACCAACAACAGCAGTTTACACTTCAGATACACCACTGAGATGAACATGTGAAATGACACGCATGGCTTCCCATTTCAACTTAACACACACACACACACACACACACACACACATAATATCTGGGATACCATGATTTGTTTTCCGGATCATTCCTCTCTAATCCGTCGTTCTGCACTTCTGCTCCTTACCCCCTCCCTGTCATCAATCTCCCTCGCTCCGCTCCTCCTCTTCACCCATTCTGAGTCTATTCATCTCCAAATGAGCGATCACAGACACATGCAAGACTCCCATTCCTCTATCGCCTGTTTAGCACAATGGAGAGGCCAACCTAGTCGTCCACTACCCAATACAGCCCCGCACGAGCAGCAGGGAGCTAATCCAGACCCTACATCACTATCCTCTCACTACTTTTCTCCCTTACTCTTCCATAATAGAGACTAGTGTCCTGCAGAGGCAGTTTATAAGCAATGTATCTTTAATATTCGAATGAGAGGCAGAGGCATAAAATAAGTTTCCCACTAACTCTTGACTGCTGGGAGGGGATAACAGCTGAGCTCCTGCCATCGACGATACCGTGCCAGAACAGCATGGCATTAAGAGAGGAAGGGGAGAGAATGAGATCCGTTGAGGAGACAATGCATCTAAATTCAAGTGATTCATCAGCTGATCTAGCACGATGGATCAAGCATCAGATTGATTGGAATTAAGAGGCACTTAGCAGCCAGAAAGATGTCTCTGTGTTGCTTCAAGAGAGCAACCATATTTATGTTGTGTTTTATTTTCTTTCTTTTACATTCAGTTATTTTTAATAATTAGCATTTAAACATTTTATTATTCCATTTAATCATTTATAATAATTATATAACACTTGTATTGATTCATGCATTGATCAGTCATTTTATATTATAATATACTATTATATTTGTTTTCAAACTGTTCATTTCATGTTAATTTCATTTCATGAATATATAACACCAGGGGATGATGTTCTGAAGCAGTCATTTTCCATTGCTATAGTTATGGTATTTGTTGGATTTGTGCTAGTCAGATGAAGTTTGACTGAGCATTAAAACAGTCTCAAGTAAGATTATTTAATAAGCTAGTTTTTTTATCATCATTACTCATCTCATCTCATACTGATAAAATTTATAGCCTGAATACACTGTAAGTCGCTTTGGATAAAAGCGTCTGCTAAATGCATAAATGTAAATATAATCTCCTGCTTTCTCTTCCCTGCTTTACTTTGACCGCTTCTTTGGCTGATAGAAGACTATTAATACTGTTTCTGGTACTAGATAATGCAGTGAAACACTGATTTTGGGTACCAGACAATACTTGTTTTTAACAGGTTATGGGTACCAGGCAAAACATATTTTTTTCTGATGGGATCTGGCGCTGGGGGCTGGATCCAATATTCCTGACATGGAGACTCAACCTTAGATTATTCGGCAGGATGTCAGCATAAATTAATATCTTGTTGTAGTCAGCAAACGTTGGCACGATCTAACATGCCCTAAGAAAAAGCAGTTCTTAAAGCGATGGTTCACGCTAAAATTTTAATTCTGTCATAAATTACTTACCCTAATGTTGGTCCAAACCGTAACACCTTCGTTCATTTTTGGAACACAAATGAAGAGATTTTTGATGAAATGCCAACAGTTTGTCTGATACCCAAAACCTGTAAAAAACAAGTATTGTCTTGCGCACAAAAAGTATTCTCATGGCTTCATAAAATTACGGTTGAACCACTGATGTCACATGGACTGTTTTAATGATTCCTACCTTTCTGGGCCTTGAACATGTCTCATTGCTTCATTGCTGTCTATGAGAGGGTCAGAAAGCTCTCAGATTTCATCATATAAATATCTTAATTTGTGTTCCGAAGATGAACGAAGGTCTTACGGGTTTGGAACGACACGAGGGTGAGAATTATCCCTTTGAAAATCCCTTATTTTAATTTCTGTTTCAGATTACTCAATGACACAAATACCTTAATAGTTTAACTAATAATACTAAGGAATACATATTTGGACAAAAAAATGCAATTCCATTGCCAAATGAGGAGATAAACTCAAAACCTTTCAAAAAGATTATATACACAGACTGGTCTAATTGGCCTTAAACTATATATTAATCACTGATACTTAAAGAAACAAAACATGTGGTAACATTTGTTTTCATAAAATATCACTTACAAACTGCAGAGCATGTTGTCACAAGAACAACCAGTCAGCAACCTCACAGTTAGTTTTAAGCTGTGTGTTTGACTCACCAAAGTAAATCTCATTAGAATAATTTGTTTGGGAATCAGACTACGCTGGCTGCACAGTATGTTTTTGATTTACTAAACAGAACTAGCTCATAAAGGCCATAATTTGTTTTGTAACGAATGTCAACATTCATAATTTTCACTTTACAACTGATAAATACGATTATTCTGACATGGCTCGCTGTTAGGATACACCTGTTCATAGCCTGACACATTCCAATCAATGTTCTTTTCCAGAAAGGCATTCAATTAAAATAAAGGCTTTTTAAGGTTTGCATCAGATCTCGGACAATATTTTTCTATATTGAAACTCAACCAGAGAGCACCATCTGTGATTTTCCACAACAATAGAAAGAGGCCCTTCCAGCAAATAGTGCTCTAAAATCTATTTCTTAACACGGACTCAGAGATAGGTTTGAATAATACAAATTAGATGAGAAAAAGAACAGACACAGTGAGAGAAAGTAGAAAGAGAGAAATGAAAAGGAGGAGAGAAAGAGAGAAATGAAAAGGAGGAGAGAAAGAGAGAGCGAGATAAAATGAGAATCAAGAGTCCAGAAATCTTAATTTGACTTCACTGCATCTTCTGGGTAAAGTTGATGTACCATTACCTCCGTCGCTAAAGACAGCTTCTCTCCTCTACAACTGTGTTGACAAGATAGTTTAGATTCAACTCTTCAGAACACCAGTGGCATTAGCTCAACCAAACGCAGCTCGTGCTGAGCCGCAGAGAGGGAGACAGGGACTCGATCTCCAGAAGGTCACTCGCAGCATTAACAGCCTCTAATGCTGCTGGCTTGTTGATCCTGCCAGCTATCATGGAGCTGTCCGACTTATAAACTACAGAGAAAAAGAGCACAACCTTGATCGCAGAAGATAAAACATGTGTTGAAATTAAAGCGTACAGATACACTTAAGATCAAAGAGAAAAAGACTATGTGGAAGAAGAAAAACAATTGCACAGAATAATTGAAAAAAGACACCTGAATTATGTACAAATACCCTCGACAAAATAAAATGACTGTACATTGGATGGATGGATGGATGGATGGACGGACGGACGGACAGACAGACAGGTAGATAGATAGATAGATAGACAGATAGATAGATGGAAGCACTGTAATACAGTAATGTAGAGTTTGGGTTGTACTGTAGAAAGGGATGTGATGACTCATGAGTCACGCAAGGGGTTTTAGAGAAAGAACAGCAAGAGGAGAAAGAAGGAATTACAATCACAAAGAGTCTTGTTCATAACAGTCTTGTTCCTGAGCCCAGTATCAAAGGATTAGTGCATCACCAATTCACCCGCTCTATCTTCTGCTTTTGTTGTGAGTGTTTCACATAATGAGACTGATGTTTTAATAGACTTTGTGAATTACGGTGGATCTGTAAAATCAACTGAGCATCTTACTTTAATGTCGGTCTGATAAGCAACGGAGCGGCTCTAGAAGTGGCTGTTTTTTATTTGAATGAGTGTTAGAAAAGCTCTCTGAACATTGTGTCAGGAGAACACATATCTTTATCTACAGAGTATTTGCTCAAAAGCACAAATCACTGAAATACACACATTGTCCATTCTGTTGCAGAGGTAAGAGCATTCTTACACTTTCTGTATCTTATTTCTTATTTAAATACAGTCTATATGCACTATATACAATCAATAGGCTCCACTGCATGTCCAGCTGTTCATTTAGCACACGAGTTCCATGCTGCTATACTTACAAAACAAATACACATCATACACTGCGTTATATTCTTTGAGCTGTGCTGGGTTTATTTTCTGTTCTGTGCAACTCACTACTTGTGTTTTTCTGCTTTTACTCTTCCATGGGCACAGTGTTTATGTTTTATGGTCCTGTATCCCATTATCTCACCCAGAGCCTGTGGCATCTCTCTGACTGGGTCTTTCTACAGGACAGGTGCCATCTGTGTCCCGCATGTACAGTTGTGTGGGAAAAACAAAGTAAACCTTTACTCTTTCCTTAACTTTGCTCTCTTTCCCTTAAACCTCTCCCTGTCTGGCTAGTATTTGCTCTGAACAATGCCTAGATTTTGTGTTAAAAGCACTTCCTGTGTCCGTTTGCCTCTTTATAATGTATCTCTTATTGTATTCCTCAATTGTAAGTCGCTTTGGATAAAAGCATCTGCTAAATGAATAAATGTATATAAATGTAAATGTAAACAATGAATAGTGGATCCTGGTGTTTAGTATGTGCTAATAATACATCATTGACACTGACATATAAATCAAGTCTAAATACAAAACACACACACATATAGTTTAGAAAATTATTTTGAAATGAATATAATAATTTTGTTAAATATTTTTTTAATATATATAAACATATTTTTTAAGAAAGATCAATGTGATTCTTTTTTTAAAGGATCGCTGTCTCACTGTTACTTGTTTCTATGTAACTGTTTAGGAAGTTTTCTAACAATTTCTGAGTGAAAACGTTCTACATAATTCACTTATAGCATTTAATACAAATTATTTTAGTATTTTATTTAGAATTTAATTATAAAAATATTTACAAAAATGTAATATTACATTAATATTATTATATATTTTATTATCCATAAATATAATTTCAATATAAATACATACAAACATGTAACTATACATCCATGTGTATACATTTATGTTTGTGAGTATATGAAGACTTCAGATACAAAAACCTCTGTCCGTCTGAGATTTGTTCTTTTAAATGAGAATTTCTAGAACTTTATATATATACACTCACCGGCCACTGTATTAGGTACCCCTGTTCAATTGCTTCGTAACACAAATTGCTAATCAGCCAATCACATGGCAGCAACTCAATGCTTTTTAGGCATCTAGATGTGGTGAAGACGACTTGCTGCAGTTCAAACTGAGCATCAGAATGGGGAAGAAAGGGGATTTAAGTGACTTGGTGCCAGACGGGCTGGTCGGAGTATTTCAAAAACTGATGATCTACTGGGATTTTCATGGATCATCCAAGTGGATGCTGCACACTGGTGGTGGTTGAGGAGACACCCCGACATTATTGTAAAGCGCTTTGGTGTACAACAATACACAATAAAGGGCTATATAAATGCATCATTCATTCATCCAATACCATCTCTGAATGCACAACATGTTGAACCCTGAAGCAGATGGGCTACAGCAGCAGAAGACCACACCGGGTGCCGCTCCTGTCAGCTAAGAACAGGAAACGGAGGCTACAATTCGCACAGGCTTGTCAAAATTGGACAAGAGTAGTTTGGGAAAACGTTGTCTGGTCTGATGAGTCTCAATTTCTGCTGTGACAATCAGATGGTAGGGTCAGAATTTGGCGTAAAGAACATGAAATCCTGCCTTCTCTCAACGGTTCATGTGGTGGTTTCATGGTGTGGGGGATATTTTCTTGGCACACTTAGTACCAGTTGAGCATTGTTTAAACACCACAGCCTACCTGAGTATTGTTGCTGACCATGTCCATCCCTTTATGACTACAGTGTATCTTCTGATAGCTACTTCAAGCAGGATAATGCACCAAGTCTAGAGCTCAAATAATCTCAGACTGGTTTCTTGAACATGACAATTAGTTCACTTTACTCAAATGGCCTCCACAGTCACCAAATCTCAATCCAATAGAGCACCTTTGGGATGTCGTGGAACGGGAGATTCGCATGGATGTGCAGCCAACAAATCTGCCATAACTGCGTGATGTTATCATGTCTAGGGTTGGGCCGATATACGATGCCATCGTACATTGCCTATGGCTGACAGACATCACGATGTTGAGCCGGCACCCCCCCTCCATTTTTAACCTAAACATTTTTTTTTATACTTTCTCTTGCAAGTGTATCTCTGGGTAATTATACTGTATATAAATCAAGCAAGCAGCACATGTCCCATTAGTGCAGCGGTTCTCAATTCCAGTCCTTGCGTACCCCCGCTCTGCACATTTTGTACGTTTCACTTATCGCTTTAAACATTTGTACTATTTGACTGTAAGTGCCCCCCGAAGGGGACATCACATCACAGGATATTCCGCCATGATTCCAGTTTGAAGCGAACGTATATGTTCCATTCAAAGGGCATTGAAGTGTGCGAGACGTGAAATTAAATTGTATTTATTTACAGAGGTATATTATGTCACACTTCACGCTTTTCTAGTAAGTTTCGTCTGTGTGAAGACACTGCAGGCAGCAGCGCAGTGCAAATCCATGAATGAATGTTTCGAAGTGAAGTAAACTTCAGCGGATTTCCCCTGCTAAGGGAGTAGGGAGCAATGGACACTCTGTAGGGACCATGTATTGACTTGAGGAGGCATGAGATCTGTTCAAGATTGCATTTGTCTACAACAGACCATGTCAATCAGAACACAGTTCATGCACGGAGCTCACTTCTAACGAGCTGGTGTGTTAACAATGAGATACATGCAAAATATGCAGAGAGGGGGTATGCAAAGACTGGGATTGAGAACCGCTGATTTGGTGGCTCTGTAGAGCACGTTATTTGTTTTCCGTCCCTTTCTGCATACAGATTGACGCTTCAGGCAAACCCCTAACCCGCCCCCCGATGTCATCGTCCATCACGATGTTTCACTGTAGACATCGTCCGATGCCAATTTGGTAGACTTCGCCCAACCCTAATCATGTCTATATGAAACAAAATCTCTGAGGAATGTTTCCAACAGCTTGTTGAATCTGCCACAAAGAATTAAGGCAGTTCTGAAGGCAAAAGGGTGTCCAACCCGGTAATAGCCAGGTGTACCTAACAAAGTGGCCAGTCAGTGAATATATATATATTAGTGGTGGGCATAGATTAATTTTTTTAATCTAGATTAATCTCACTGTAATCTTGGAATTAATCTAGATTAATCTAGATTAAAATGGCTCATTTGAATTCTGCGAAGGCATTCAGAATATGTGCTACCCAAATAATGACTAAAGTAAGTCTTTGAGAACGGGTTTCTCAAGCCAGGTGGCGAGACCAGGGGCTCATCTCCTGTTTCCAAAATGCATCACAAACTGCTTGAGAAAGCTGTTCTACAATGATAATTGGTGATGAAAATAAATTATGTTCAATAAGATGTACTTGTGTTTACTAACTGTTTATTCAGTTAAACATGAATTTTGAACTGTAGGCCTACATAAGAGGTCGTGATGAACTGTTTACAGTTTCCATTGGGAAGCTTCTTAAAATTTATTTTCCTGAAGCAAACCCGGCGGCTTCATAGCTGCATCCATGTTGCGTCACGTCTGATGTGGTAATTTCACAGTAACGTTAGGCATACACACAGGTTGAAGCAGAGGTGACACGAGTGAATTCTCAAACCTCTCCGTCTCACTCCCACAAAAATGTATCTCTTCCCGTCCCAATCCCACAAAAACTGGGGGAAAATCCCGTCCCGTTCCACTCCCGGAAGAATGACTCCCATTCCCTCCCACTCCCGTGTTGTTGTTTTTTTTATTTTTTTTATTTTTTGCCGATAACTGTCAATTACAGTAAAAATATAGTACAGATCACAGCGTGCCCACCTTATTAGTTGAATAAAAACCCCAAATTTAGTTTTTTGTTATTATATTGAACTGAAAGCCATCTTATGCACAGTGTTGCACAGATTCAATTTCATGTAAATCATCCATGCTAACACACACGTCTTCTATTTTTATTTTTTAGACATTTCACTCTCTATAGATATATTTTTCAAATTCACATGAGACCTAAAGCGCATGTGAAAAGACCTGTTTGCTTAAAAGCGCAACGTTTCGTTGTTATTCTGAGTGCACACAAATAAATGTAGAGTCTTTACAGATTCGAAAGATGTATTAGGCTACTTTTATCTGTATGACCAAAATGACGGAGATTTTAAGAGCAAGTGAGCACCGGAGCCTGTCCTGCAGCAAGCGCTTCCAGTCTCCACACAAACACTTCAATAGCGCATTTCTCTAGGTTAACATCATATTGAGGCCATGTAAAGTTGTTACTACATACATCTTTCAGATGAAAAGCCATATTTGAGGTTGATGAATGATAGGTGAGCGTTTGGATGTCCTGCCCGATTGTATTACCACATAGACCAGCCGTTAACAATCTGTCCATCACGGACTGCGAGCCTCTAGTTCAAGACTCGTTCTCGCCCCCTACAGTGCAATTCGGCTAGGTATACATCCGCTAAAATATCAGGGTGAAAGTCATCATAGCTCTGCGTAATGTATAGACCCAGCTCCCAACCCAACTTTGAGAATAGATTAACGGCGATATTTTTTATCGCCCGATAAAGGGGGTCTCACGTTAACGCAGCACGTTAACGCCGATAACGGCCCACCACTAATATATATATATATATATATATATATGTGTGTGTGTGTGTGTGTGTGTGTGTGACCCTGGACCACAAAACCAGTCATAAATGTCAATTATTCGAAATTGAGATTTATACATCGTCTTATTTATTCAGCTGTCCATTGCTGATGTGTGGTTTGTTAGGATAGGACATTTGGCCGAGATACAACTATTTGAAAATCTGGAATCTGAGGGTGCAAAAAAACATTGAGAAAATCTCCTTTAAAGTTGTCCTAATGAAGTTCGTAGCAATGAATATTACTCATCAAAAACTAAGTTTGAATATATTTATGGTAGGAAATTTACTAAATATCTTAATGGAACATGATCTTTACTTAATATCCTAATGATTTTTTGGCATAAAATAAAAATGTATAATTTTAACCCATTCAATGTATTTTTGGCTATAGCTACAAATATACCCCAGCGACTTAAGACTGGTTTTGTGGTCCAGGGTCACAAATTATATTTGAAGATACAGCTGATAGAAATTTTGTACACCAACTTTTTCCAGTGTATTATCTTTTCTAAGTCTATAATTGTCTGCCAACATTAACCAAATTTATATTTATTTAGTTTGAGATCACAGATACATTTATTAAGACTTAAAACACAGTACTTGTCAGTTGTCATTAATGTATAAAATCTTTAAAAAAAAAAAGTAAAGTTCACCTTAAAATCTTATTTTTGAAAGCAAAAAAAGGCACTGGTTTCACAGAATTACCCAATCTTTCTTGCCTAATTAAGTCACTCTGTTTCTCCTCTATTCTTCACAGAAATAATTATTTTCATGTTATTCTGGACCATCAACACATTGTGCTTGATCATCATATCTTATTTAATGGTCTCCCTCAATCTCAAATCAAACGCACACTGAATTAATTACATGTCACATATGACGCATAATTAACGTGAAACAACCTTAATTCCCATTATACGGCCCCCTCCCATTGGCGCTCTTAAATCAATTTTTTTTTAAAGCTTGTCTTTGATTGAAACACCAGGCTATTTCAGTCCAGCAGAGATAATTCCTATTGTTCTCCCTGTGCATCTCCTCTTCCCTTTTCTTTCACTCAGTTCTCTCTTCCTGGGGCCCTGAATTTCGAGCAGAAAGCGAGAACGAATTCAGCCATAGGTGTGAGTGACGTCTAGACACCTTGTCTCAATAGTGCCTTGAGCAGGAGGTGCATCTGCGTTAATCAACATCATGGAGGTAAACAGTGCCGTAAAAGCACTAAAACTCCCCTCACATTCATTTCTATTACAGCCAGAGTGGATATTGATAATGCACTAATGCGTGAGGCACGACACCGCTACTTCTCTCTCCTGAGCGGAGTTCTGTAGCCTGCATACAAGATGAATCATTGCGTAAGCTGTTGAATGTAAAGCCTTTTGATGGAGATTACACTCAGTCAAACTGACACAGTAAATAGTGGTTTAAAAAGCTGGTCACGTACCTACTGATATGTAAGGAACTAGGGCTGAAACAACTTATTGGTAAAATCAATATTTCCAGAGAATCCACAGAAAATCTTGTTCAGTGACGTCACTTTCCAGAAATAAAAAAGCAACTATGAAATAGTGGAAAAATAGTAGATGATGCATGATATATTAATTCCAAATTGGTTATTATAGAGCTGGGTTATGACAGTTAACTAAACCAAAAGAAAAACAAATTGCTAGTTTATTTTAGTTAGAAAGTTGTCATTTCCATTTAGCATGAAGTCCTAAAATAACGAAAACTTATATTATAAAATTATAAAACTACATTTGAAAAAAAAGCCCCAAAACAACAGCAAATAAAAAAGACAAAACACAACAAAATGAATAAAAAAAATCAAATTTAATTCAATCAAGCAACCTCATTTAAAATATTAAACGATAACAATAATATCGAAATGATATACTAAAATTACAATCGAGAATTAGAAATTTTGCTATGCATGATTTTATGGCTGACTTGCATTGTTTTTCTATTCATCGGTATTAGTCAGCACTGGATATATGCACGCTGTTTTTACATTTACATTACCTTTGCCTTCATCAAACTTGCACTTAAAGTTCATCTTTAAAATGACTAATAATTTAATAATCCTCTTAAATATAACCTTTAGCAAATCAAGATGAATATAAATGTTTCATACTGCACAGTATTCATACGGTCATAATGTTGTGTTTCCTGCATTCATTTGGAGCATTTAAAACATTTTGAGATTTTAATTTTATTGAGAGAAAATGTATTTCAAGAAATGTATTTAGAGAAAATCTTATTAAAATGTAATACTATATACATTAGTCAACATTTGAAGTAGATCAAAAAAGTTAGTCAAAGTTGTCCTAAGACAAGAACACATTTTGGTTTTAGATTTTGTTCCCCTTCAAATGTTGACTACTGTATTTGAAAAAGAATCGAAATATAATACCTATATTTAAAAATAGATTTATATGTATACATTTATGTTCAACTGAAAAAAAGACACAATTTAAGAATTGTAAGAAATGAACTGAATTGTTGCATACCTACAGTATATACACTTTATCCGTTAGCGCACAGGTCTCTGTTTCAGAAAAATAACATAAACGACACTCAGGGATGCAAACTGTTGTCTAGTTAATAACTTGGTAAGATAACGCCCATGTATTAGCCATAGGCAATGGCCCAAGTTTCTATGTCAGAAACAATGACCTCATTTCCTTTCCCTTTTTGCTCTTTTTCAAGTTTTTCCTGCCTCAAGGCCCCTCTAAGGGAGATGAGAGAAAAGACTTTCACCCCTCCTCACTTCTCTGATCCCTCATTCTTACTGTTTTTCTTCCAGAGAAAATGAGATGTGCTACCAGGCTCATTAATTGTTGAAACTTTCTCTTCCATTATCAGTCTTGACTGCAACATGTCTTGTCACCAGTGCTGTCAGCCCGTCTCTCTGTTGTCAACCTGGACTTTATCTTCTATTTTCTCTCTTTTGCTTCCCTCCTTTTTGTCTCTTTCTTCAGGAAAGTCAATAACACGCGTTCCTCCCTCACATCTCTGCCTTCTTCTAAACCCCTCATCATTCTATTCTATCTCTCCCCGAGCAAAATTAACTGTTCAGAAGGGACAACTAAGCCCTTTCCCTGCTCTCCGTGTCTGAGAGGAAGGGAGGAACATTTGAAGTCGGTTGTATGAGTGAAGAAAACGCCGGTCACTTCATGTACTGCAATTCCAGCGCCCACATACAGTATACATATGCAATTATTATCATGCCATGTATTTTTGGGTAAGACTCCGACATATAATGAGTGAAACACAACTATATCAGTCATACATTAAGACTGGGATTAAAAAAATGGATGCTATTTTTAAGTTATTGTGTATCAGAGTTTGTGACGTCAGTTGATGCTGATTTTTGTGCAGGTAGCTATGATGAAGATAAATATCAGGATGTGGCTAATTAAATTAATGATGATAATGATGATGGTGTTAATTATCACAGTGCAAATTATGAAACATTGGATATGTCGCATTGAGATTGTCAAACATATTTATTAGCAAGTAAAACTCGCAAATTGTCATGTTCATTCAATATCTCAAGGAGCAGAACAAATAATGCCTATATTAACAATTAGTAAAAGTCACCTGTAACCATAGTGACAGTCAGAAATCGTGACACCAGAAATGGTGCTTTTCATAACTCTGTAAGTTTTTTCCACGGATGACAAAACATTGTTTAAGATGTAGCTAAAAGTCACCATATTTCATATTTACTTTAGAGGTGTGAGTTGATACATTTCCTTCATTTTCCTTAATTTTATCATTTTATGTACACTTTTTAAGCAATATTTAAAATAAATTAATACTTTAATTCTGCAAGGACGCATTGAATTGATCAAAAGTGAGAGCAAAATCATTAATAATAGTGCAAAAGATTATTTTTCAAATAAATGCTGTTCTTTTGAACTTTCTATTTAAAGGATCCTGAAGGAAAAAGGATCACCGCTTTCATTTTTTTCAACATTCATAATAATAATTCATGTTCCTTGAGCAGTAAATCAGCATATTACAATGATTTCTGAAGGATCATGTGACACTGAAGACTGGAGGAATGATGCTGAAAATACAGCTTTGACATCACAATCCTAAATTACATTTTAAAATATATTTAAATAGATAGCAGTTGTTTGTACTGTATTTTTATTAAAGAAAGAAATGCAGCCTTGGTGAGTATAAGAGACTATTTTCATTAACTTTAAAAAAATATTTCCCATCCAAAACTTGTAAAAGTACTTTATATGTAAACTAGGCCTTTGGTAAAAAAAAAAAAAAACACTTTTTAATTTTGTTGATCCTTAATTAGCTCCAAAAGAACATGAACCAGTCCGAAGACAAAACTAGTATGCTACAAACAAACTTAGTAGAAAGACAAGACATAAGAGGAAACTCTCTTGAGATTTAGCTGCACGTTCTGTCCCCCTTCACTTTAATTGTACCTCCCAAAATAACACAGTGATGTAGTTTAACATCTATAGTTTTAAAAGCCGGTTGCCCTCCGTGTCTAAATGAAGTGTAAGGTCTCAGCCCCGTTTGCTGAGAGCATCTGCAGCGGACCAAGAGGAGTCACTCCTGCTGAATCTAATGAGACTTCCTGCATCTCATAAAGAAGCAGCAGTTATGCTTCTCTTGGCTCACTAAGTAGGCTTGGCATGGTGCAAAAAGAGAATACGTCGCCTTTCCTTCATTAAAAAAACCCTATCTCTCTAATTCCCTCTCCCCATGGCCAATTTTCAACTATTTAATCTTTTACTCTAAATTCATGTGTAATATTCCTAAATTACCAGCCATTTATTTCTGTATTAAAAACCTAAGACTTTGTTGTCCGTAATAATTATCAGTCGCGCTAATAACTCAAGCGCGATAATGAACTCCCAATATTTGCGCAACTAACAATTCAAATATGCCAAGGCCTTTTCAAGCCCCGAGTTTCACTATTAATGTGGGCAGCAGGAAATGAAGTATGAATAATTGAAACCCAAATCCTTCATTCATGTCGGTAACACTAATATACGAATAAATCCCACACTGCCCGGCTCAAATAAGGACGCTATTACAGATCTGTGTGTGGTTTTGCTGAGACTTTGTATAAAGTGATAATACTCTTGAATTCCCATTGCAGTTTTCTCCTCAGGTGGTGACTGATTTAATCAAAGCATTGTAGTTCTTTGCATTTCATCAGTGGAAACAGAACAAAACACGCTCAGCAGCCATGAGGATCTGTTATCACCAGCTTACACAGAATCTAAGCGCACATTCCCAGCGGTACCGCTAGCCACGCTAAAGCAACCCTTAGGCTAGTGTTCCTGACCTCTGCCTTTGAACACATGCAAGCATGGTTATGCAAATCGCTACGGTTATTCAAGCTCCTCCACAAGCAAAGCGTGTCTCGGCAACGTTCGGTGCCATGTCCTCACGCAAGATGCATGACACATTTGCATAAAGCAGCCAAACACTAGAAAAACATTACGGACGTGCACATAAACACATTTAAGAAGCGCATTTGTACTTCTATTCTACAAAGCACTGCTTCCTAGACGTAAATAAATGCAGGGTGTCATTTCAGATACACTATCAGCACAGAAACCTACATTCACTCCTAGACACACTAACACAAAGACATTTGTAACCGGAAGGAACAAACTCACACACAATAAAAATGAAAACAGACATGACTCACCTCATCAGAAAAACACTCACCCCATACACATGCACACACACACACACACACACACACACACACACAGTTGTGCTCCCTTACTGTGACATAGATGTATGAGGCTCAGTCAGACTGAAATAGACTGTAATAACAGGGGGGACTAAAAACACTTCATCTTCCAAAGACACACGCAAACTCACACTTCGACTCTAAACACTTCATCATCCTAAGACACACACCACATGCTCTAAGCACTTCATATTAAAAAGACCCGCGGAAAAATGCAAACTCACACAACAGCGCAAAAAAACACTTTATCTTCCGAAGCAACGGCCGCCATCGCTCGGATAATGAATGTCACAAACACGCGTGTGCGGTCTGAGCTTTAAACACCATTATCACGTATGATACCAGCAGTTATTAACAATGATAAGAAGGAAAAAAGCACAATTTCACATTCCTTTTTTTTATTTCTTCGATTCACTACTGTTTCTTTTATGTTCTCTCTTTTTATCTTTTATCCTTTTTTTCATCCAATGAATTTGTAATCAAAACAGATCAATCCTCGCTCTTTAAAATTAGGCTTAACCCGTATTCTAATCACAAAGAGCTCTTTACACATCTCCAGCATACTCGAGCTGCTCAAATCAATGTTCTCACTTGGATTTTTTTCAAGCCAGCATGAATTGCCATTCACAGCTGGTTTTATTTCTGTATCTGATGTATGAATGAGTAAAACTCACTGAACTTGATTGGATCTTAAAAAAGTGGGCATACCAAAAGTGCTGAACCAAATGTAAGTACAGTACTGTAAGTACAGCATTTTATATGCTACAAATGTGTTATTTGTTAACATTAACCAATAGTCATTGTGACATAAGTGATTAAAGACTACACTCTAAAAAATATATTTTCTTATATTAACACAACAACAGTTTGCATCAATTATTTTGACAGCTTCTAATGAAATTGTGTTCAACCAACAAACTACATTGAGTTAGTAGAACTTAATCATTTGTAAATACTCAAA
The DNA here is from genome assembly GCA_027564155.1 of Gymnocypris eckloni scoliostomus. Taxonomy (NCBI): domain Eukaryota; kingdom Metazoa; phylum Chordata; class Actinopteri; order Cypriniformes; family Cyprinidae; genus Gymnocypris; species Gymnocypris eckloni. The sequence goes on from CM050416.1 coordinate 29,151,590, forward strand.
ATGAAGTTGCTCAAACTAATGGATTTGTGGGCTTGGAACCAATTTATCTTTTTTCAGTTCAAATCCACAGCTTGAAAATGTAACTTATTTATCATGTATATTTAATGAACAAGTAAGATGTTACTTGTCACTAGCATTAGGGCTGTCGTTGCTAATAGAGTCAATGCACGTGGTCTAAAACTTTAATATAACAGAAACTCTTTTAAATGTCAAACATAGCAGCATTAAACACTAACAGGTCTTTCCCTTCACTACGAAACACATAAAATAACACGTCATTTCTACATTTACTCTACTTATCCAGTCCTGCAAAGCATGCTGAGAACTAGAATCCACTACCCAATTTCTAAAGTTAACAATACAACTTTACTAAGTTACTACAGCTACATTTGTAAAGAAATTATATTAACACAGAAATGAGGATAAATTACTCACAATATTACGTTAATGTCATGATCAGCATTATTATGTCAACTGATCTTAATTTAAATGTTTAATTCAATTATAAAATTAGAATTATTAACTTGCAACTTGTGGTAACAGGTCCCCAGAATCAATTTTTAAAGTGAACAAAAAGCCTTTTTAATGACATAACATTGAAGCATGCATTGAAAGAATATTTTAGGTTCAATATAAGTTACTCAACACAGCATTTGAGAAATAATGTGGATATCAACTAAATTAGCTTCCATTTGTCCCTCGCTACTTTCTTTAAATAAAAACTAAAATCTGGGTTACAGTAGTGTGAATGGGGCCAATCTTTGAATGTTCAAATACTCACAGTTTAAAATGTTAACATGCATTTATACGATTTTAGAGCAAAACAAAATGCATCCGCACCTTTTCAGCATTCAATTATATTTCGTTTGTTGCCTTGACAACATAATGCCTAAACCCCTGACTGCAAGTGCTTTTTTAATTTAAAAATGAAACTACTTACTTTCCTTTTAGTCCTACACACTTTTTTTTTTAAAGAAAGCAAGCCTAACACATTTTTGGAGAATCAACATTATGCCACAAATACGGTCAAAATTCAGCTTGATTTATTAAAGCCAGTATATTGCTTTTAAGAATGTAAATAGGGTAATTTTAGATTTTTTGAATTGACTTTAAATATTTGTAGTGAAAGGTAAAGGAAAAGGAGGCAGGGCAATGATAGCTGATCGTCTCATTAAAACGCATGCTTTATGTCAATATGTTGAGTTTGTCAAATGTGGCTCACAGTGCAGCTGAACACATAGACCGCAAATGGTGGAGAAAGTAGGAAAAGGATGGATCGAATGAGTGAAAGAGAACACGTACAATAAAAGCAAGTGAAAGTGGAGAGGAAAGGGGGACAGTATGGAGGCAGAGTTGATATTTTTCATACCCTTCAACCCTGTATGGTAATTAAATTCTCAGCTCTTTTCAGTTAATAGAGCTCATTAGTAACACAGAGGATAAAGGCAATTAGTTATGTGAAAAAACACACACACACACACACACACACACACACACACACACACGTCACACACACGTCACACACACACACACACACACACACATATACATAAATAAATAATCTCAAGGTAGAGAGAAGAGATAAAGAGGAGAGAAAATTGGAAATGCTGTAAAAGCAAAATGGAAGACAAATACAGAAACCGTTGAGAAGATGCATGTAACTGGTAAAGTAAAAAGAAAATCCAGTATGTGCCAATTATCAACAACCATATTGTGCTCAATAAAACAATGCATTTAAATTAGGATGACCACTTCACAAAAACAGTAATGAATTGCTCAAAAGTTGGGAAATTACCATTTATTTATATGCCTGAAGGAGGTCGCACACCAAACACATCACGTTCAGTTCAAGACAGAAATCCAAAACATTTCATCTAATCAACGAACAGGCAAAGCTTCACCTCAAGAATGAACAAAGTGGCATCACTGAGTTTGAAGTTTGGTGTTTGAAAAAAAGAGCAAACTGGAAAAGGAAAAAAGCGATCTATTTACCTCTCTCTAAATGAAGCATATACTCTAAAAATGTGACATTTATGGTAAAAAATATATATATATATATGGCAGCAACATTTTAGGTTTTGCAGATTTAACTTAAATTTACAGTAAAATGAATGAACAGATATACTGTAATGTTAATACACAACCCTATTGAAGTACTAATAATATCTGTTTTATACCTTTATAATACACTGACAACCACCAAAAATGCAATAAACATTAATTAAACAACATTAACTTTAACTTATGCTACTCACAACAGTGTTTGGGAACCTAGGCTTGTGGGCCATACAGTATATACTGTAGCTCTTTCAGTAATTACCTATGAAAAACACTGAATAAACTAAAAGCCTTACTGGGCTCAAACCTTTGAATGGCAGTGTACGTCACTTTTGTAAAGACAAAAACAGCATGCATTAATATTCTTTTATTGTAAGTGAATAGCCGAACATATTTGTATTATGAAGTCAATGCATTTAATATGACTGAATCAACCTTACTACATTTGATTACAGTCAGTTTTTAAGAATACATCAAATACTTTCTTCAGGATTGTTTACATCATGAGCTTTTTAATACACTTTCATGAATGCTGTTTCTACGAAGACATCCACATGAAACCAAATGATTATATTTACTGAGGTGTTGTTACGTGCACACGTACATGAACGGCAGCTCCAGAGAACAGGTTGTTCTGTTGTGATCTTTGGTGTTTGCTAGTGAAAGCGATGCATTCATTAAGCTTCATTAGAGTAATGAATACAAGCTTTATAGAGCGTTGTGCCTAAATATGGAAAAATACCTCCAATTTATGAGAAGAGTGTGTGAGACAGAATGTTTCTTTCAATAATGAGTGTGTTACATGAGGGAGTTCGTGTACGTGCGTGTGTGTGTGTGTGTGTGTGTGTGTGTGTGTGTCCAGTCAGAGTCAAGTACCAGGTAAAATGAACGTCATTCAGTTCATAACCCTGCCACAGTATTGTGGACTGTTCTACATTCGCCCTCTCTCCTATTGTTTTCTTTCATCTTAAGTATCCTCATCTCTTCTTCCTCTTCCAATTAATTCATCAGCCAGCCCATGCCTCCTCTTTCACCATATACTTTCTCTTCCACTCCCTCCTTCATGACAACTCGCTTTCTCTGTCTGCCATTCTCCGTCTCTCTATCTCTGGCAGCCCTGTGCTTAGTATTTCACACAAATTTTCCTCCACCTCCCAAGTTCTCCTCTTCGATTCATCTCGCTTCCGTCATTCCCTTCCTTGTCACTTACTCGTTATTCCTCCCCCTCATTCTCCACCTTTCTCACTCCACCCTCTTACATGCTAGTTTCCTCTCTCTCTCTCTCGATGTATTACACATGTTTTAGCTCATTTATACTGGCTATCCAGTAAGTACACAATTACAGACTGATTTCAAAGATCTTCTATTGGTTTAAAATAATGTAATTATTTGGCGCCCTCATTCAAATCAGACTGTCAGTCAAAATATCCTCCAAATCATTGTTGATTTTTCAGGAATACTGTTATGCAAACCAGAGATAACTGGAAGAATGTGTTCATTTTTGGTAGATCACAGATCTGGAAATAAGACTTAGAGCATTTAATTTGTTAATATTAAAAATAAAAATACAATAAAAAATATTTTCATTATTTATTCTTCCTGATTTTCACTACGTTTTTCATTAAAGTAACACCTTTATAGTTCTCTTATTTATTTGTTTCATAGATTAATAGAACAAAAAGAACTGGTGTAGAATTTGCTTGATAAAAGCTTTGAAAAACTCAGAAATTGCTAGTATAGTTCACAAATAATTACAAAGAAACAGTAACACATTGAATTAAATGTGAAATTAAAAGCAGAAAATATTATAAAATACCAAACAAAATACTAAAACAGTATTTTATGGTAAAACATACCAATAATCTTTGTTTTATTTACATTTCTTAATTTTAAGAATAAATAAAAAATAAAATAAAAATTGAAAGAGTAAAATTGTACTAAAAATGAGGGGGAAATGATCATACAAACGTAGCAGTATTGGTGATGCAGGTTGGTAACACTTATGTATAATGAATTATAAAGGGTTATTAAAGGGTATAATGCATTACAATTATTCTCTGTATTATTTATTATAGTTATCTATATATTATTTATTATATGTAATACACTATATATTGTCGTAAGTAATTATAACTGAATTTAAAATGCATATTGTAACAGAAATGCATTATAAGGTGCAATTCAAGGCATAGTTAATGCATTACATTATTTTGTATAATTTAGTCTCACTAATTTTGAAGTTATAAATGTAATACATTTATTGTTTCTTTTACTACAATTACTTTCTTGCGGTTTTAATTTTGATAAAATATATCCTGTATCAATTGATCAAAGTATTTATTATTATTATAGTCGTATATTATTAATGTTATAGCAGTAATATGGTGTTAATTCAGATCGAAGCGAAACTGTCTGAGCTGTACAGTGTTACTTAAAGCCTGCAGCATTTAGCACAGCATAACCAATCTATCCTTCCTCTCTCGCTAACACTCTTCTTACAGCTGTTATCCTCTGCTACTCTCCATATCTCGCCACTTCACTTTCTTTCTTTGCTTTTTTTGGGGTAGATAATTATTTCTTTAACTCTCCTTCAAGGAAGTCCGTCTCACTTCCTCCCTCTCCCTCTCAGTTTATCTCTCTATATATTTTATTTGAATATCTTTCTGCTCTGACACTTCCTGACTAAGGACAGCTGCACTGCCAGTAACAGTAGCAGGAGAGAGAGAGAGAGCGAGGGAGGGAAGGGTGTGTATATGGAGAGATTTCTAATTCAAAGAGACATGCAGTGTTTCCGTGGCAACGTGGTTTCCATCGTTACGGTCTAGCTAAAGATGCCATTAGTGTGAAAAAATACTCCCCACACTCACAGACACAAACACAATCTGAAACACATTTATGCACATTCAAATGCTAACAGACAAATATACATAAAATCCCCTAAACAAAAACAAAGAGATATAAACATGAAGCAATTCAAAACTGCACATTTCTGAAGAAAATTATGTTTGGCAATGAAAATCTGACTGACTTGATGCCAGGCTGTTGTGGGTGGTTGCCAGGGCATTGCTATGTGATTAGTGTTCACGGAGGCTGCTTACTGGCCCAAGTCAAACAAGCCCTGTGATATTCTGGATGATCTTTCTGTTGGGCACTGTGAAATCTGTTTGAATTTGAACAAATTCAGTTTTTTTTCCATTTACATTTTTCTAGACTCTTTTTTAATGGTCAAATAAAAATTGTATTCATCAAAAAGCATGTTCATTTAATAAAAATAATGAAACTTACAATATTAAACAGCAATTTATTCAAAGGTTAACACAATTTTTATTTGTAATGCACTGTAAATTATATATTTTTTCAATTCAGTAATATTTTTTTTACCAAATTCTGTTTTCTAAAAAAAATTCTGGATTAAATATTAATAATCAAAAGCATATCTAATTAATAGATTTTTATATATTTATTTCTTTTTTTCAGAAATTGTGTATTTATGTGTTGTGTATTTAAAATGTTCTCCAAAATAAACACCGGTAAATATCCCTTTAAAATAATGTTTAAATAATTGTATTAGTATTAGCACATTACAATAAGTAATAGTTCTGTCACGGTTTCTTCAAGTTAAACTGAACTTTTATTTTGACTGGTTGCTGTGAAGAAATTTTAGAAACGCACATCTATTTTTGTAGCGTAATATTCAAAGACACTAGTCCATATCGCGTTTCAATTTAAGTGGACTTTTGATGCATCTTTCCAAAATTTCGTGACATTCCATGGTATACAGTAAATTCAGTTTTTATGACTGGATTCCGTAAACCAATGCGTTTTCTGTGTTGCGGAGATCATAGGACCCTATCAATGTAAGATTGCTTTTAAAAGTAACATAAATTAAAATTATAATTCACCCAAAATGAAAATTGTGTCACGTCTGTCTAAACCTGTATCCATTTCTTTCTTCTGTTGAACACAAAAAAAAAGATGAGATTGAAGAATATCTATTTTATTTGGGTTTGATGTTGTTTTGGATCTTTCATTATATGGACAAAAACAGTGGGAACATTCTTCAAAATATCTTATTTTGTGTTCCACAGAAGAGAGAAGTGCACACACATTAGGACAGACATAAAGAGGAGTAAATGATTAAAATTCAGCCTGCCAATAGATTACCATAATGCATGTTGCTGACAGCAGTATAGATATTCCATATTTATAGGGTTTGTTCTTTAATGCTGCGCTGGCATGTATGACCTCAGCATTAGGTTGACCACAGCGATGCCTCTGTATGCATTCATATCGTGCTTTTATTCATATATGAATATCATTCGGAAGGAACAGAGCTCATATGAAAACAACAGCTGAGATACGGTTATGTAATTTATCACGCCACTGTCCCTCAGCCAACACAACGACAAGTTCCCACGCCTAACATCCTTATCCAGGCGAGCCTGTGTGGTGGGTCTTTACAACTGTTCAGTCAATCACAGTTCGACAACGCTGTGTGCTTACAGTGCATTTTGTAGATTAATAAACAAAATGGCGGAATATTACTGCAGTTCCTGGCAGGAATATATAGATCTGATTTTAAACTTTTGGAAGGTAGTGCATATAAATAACTATGTATTCACTGTAATGTATAACAACCTGAATTAGGACTGAAATTAACAGTTTTTTTGTTATACTCCTGATTCCATTTTATAAAAGTAACCTGCTTCATGCTGTGCCTAATAACATCCATTAACTGTGGTATAAAACACTGTAATGCACAGAATCTCATGGATTTTTGCTTTATTATATACCTGCACTTTTGTATTTGTGTGTGCAATGAACAAGAGTGTGTTTTGGGGCTTAGTTTATTGCTATTAAGTGTGTTGTTTTGTCCGATCTGATTGCATGTTCTCTGTGGTCAGTGTGTGTGTGTGTGTGTATGTGTATGTGTATGTGTTAGTCTCTGGTGGTGAAAGTGAAGTGTTATTCTGTCAGTGCTAGACTGTGTGACTGTGTGTGTGTCCGTGTGTGAGATGAGAGAACTGTCTGTCCAATTAAGCAGCTGCCTCTCTCTCACCCTGAACAAAAGAGCACGGAGCTAAATGGTGACACACACAAACACACACTTTGATCTTACAGTGCCCTAACACACACAAACAAACAAGAGTCAGAAACTGACAGGACCTTTCAAAACATAAGTCACGCAATGCCACATTTGTGCATTTAGATTTGTGTAAAGTATCTGGTGTGATCACACATACAACCTGATGTGATCTTTATATCGCAGAAAGGTAGAACACACACACACACGTGCACACAGACCTTGTGATCTTTGGCATGCCTGGTGTCTTCATATTTCCCCCTTTGATCTCTCAGACACTCTCACACTTGGACTCCTGTGATCTCTGAGGAGAGCCTCACACACACACACACACACACACACACACAAAGGACGGCACTGTAGCACTTCCAAGTGACATCAAGAAGCACCAAATGATAAAAAAAGAGAAAGACTTAGACACCAAGAAAGAGAGAGGTTCTGCATTATCTATGCATCAATGGTGGGTGAATAAAAAGGGTGACTACAGAATTCCACAAGCCTGTCAACTACAAAGGACCAGAGGAGAGAAGATGAGAGAAAAATAGCAGAAGAGAAGAGACATTAATTATATATAGAAATTATATGATATGTTAAATGATAAAATATGATACAATATGATGCAAGAAGAGAAGGAAAGAAAAAAGTCAAGATGACAAGAAAAGTGGAGAAACACGAGTTGAGAAGAGACAAACGAGACGAGAAGAGAGAAGGTGAGACAATACAAAAAAAAACTGGACAAGAGAGAAGGCAAGCTGAAAGAAGAAACAATAAGAGCAAAGAAGAGACATGAGACTAGACAAAATGAAAGAAGACACAAACAGAAGAGTCAAGACAAGACAATACCTAGAAAATGGAGAAGAGACACAGTAAGAGACAAACAGAAATACAGTATATCAAAAAGAAGCAAGACAAGACAATAATAGACTAGTGGAGAAAGCAAAAGATGAGACAAGTACAGAAAAGAAGAGGGGAAAAGAGAAAAGACTAAATAAATAAAAAATAAGCAAATAGAGGATTCGAAACAAGAAGACAAATGGAAAAGACACCAGGAGAATGGAGAGGTTAAAGAGGAGAAGAAAAACAATCAAATATAAGTAGCAAAGAGTCAAGATGAGATAATACAAGAAAAGTGGAGAAGAGACAAGGTGAGACAAGGCTAGATGAGAAAAAAAGAGAAAAGAAGCAAAGCCAAGATGTATTGAAATAAGACAAGAGGAGAAAAGACGAGGTGAGACAAGAAGAGAAGACACAAGGAAAGGCAGGACAAAGAGAGAAAAGTCAAGACAAAGCTAGACTCAAAAGCGGACAAGACCAAAAGATAGAAGAGACAATGTGAGACAAGAAGAGAAAAGAAGAGCAGAGTCAAGATCCAGAAGAGAGACAGAGAAGAAACAAGAAGAGTTTAGACAAGCAAAGATGAGAATAGTAGAGACAAGGTGAGTCAAAGAGAGAGGAGACGCAAACCATATAGATGAGACAAAGATGAGGAGGACGAGAAAAGAGCAGAAAAGACCAGCGTAAATGAAATTAGAAGCGAAGACACAATTCAAAGAACAGTTTAATGTGAATATGGCTGAACAGTTTTGTTAGATCCATTTTTGTTCAAGTCATGGGACTAAACATTTATAAACGCTGTGATAAGAGCCAACAGAAAAAGGGAAAAAGCTAAATTAAGAAAATCATTCAGGAGACAGAGAGACTGGATGAGCTCTGTTGAGGCGCTGCTCAGCACCTGAGTGCAGCACAGGGTTTTCATGAGACTCCCAGGCAGAACACTATAGCCTAGCAAAACCCCAGTGTGTGTGCTTGTTTGTCTGTGTATCTGTGCGCTCTCGCTTACAGCACGCACAAGTCTAACACCACCAGCCTGTCTGAGGATTAGACTCAAGCTCACTAGCAACGGTCCATCGTGCACATCCACACTCGCCTCCAATCAGTGGCGGCTGCTGGTCTTTCAAAGAGGGGAAGCTCATTTTCGGCCAACATCATAAAGATTGTCCATTTATTTATAAGTAAATTCTGCCCTACATTCCTTTTCAAGAAAATGATCTAGCCTACTGTATGTGTGAATGAATAAATGAATGAATAAAAAAAAAGGATATCTAAAATCTTAATATCTAAAAAAAGATATTACATTTGACGGAGGAAATGTGGGAATTAGGTTAAACTGAAACAAGGAATGTGGTGTATAATTGTGTGAAATTGGCCAGCAATTTCGCCAAGCAAATACCAAGAAATACGTTGCAGCAGTTTGTCTTTTGACTACACTTGCAAAATCCGTGATGGGACTGAGCTCGAATAGCTTCAGCATCGGCAACTTTTTATAGTACAAAATAACTGTCAATCAAAAGGAGATGCAGTCTTTCGACAGACCCTGCCCAGGCCAGCCCACTCCTCCATTTACCCCCAGAGACGCTGAGCGTCCGTAGGCGGGACATAATCGCAGCATTTATCCAATGATCGTCTAGTTTCGAAGCACTGAAAAAAACTGTTCAAATCAGCCCCATTGAAGTCAATAGACGCAAGGCTTCAACAGGGAAATGCACTGTGACGCTACGAGAATTTTTGAGAAGGAAATCGAGTCAGCCGACTTCGAGAGGAACGTGTTCTAACGCATTTTTTGTCAATAAAATGTTAACACAATAGTACGTATTTGACCATTAATTTTTTGACATTATAGGGGAAGCCGAGCGTCCCTTGCAGTCTTAAAGCAATCCCCACTGCCTCCAATACAGCCGAGCTGACTCCATGGGATGAATAAATAACTCTTGTCCATTTTGGCCTTCGTCTCTCAGCGCCTTATTGCTTCCCACCGCAACAGCTGGGAAACAATGATGACGGTTTAATACCAGGGGCTTATGGACAGGATCTAATCAACAGCCTAATCACAGAGAACAATAGCGCCGTCTCTATCTCCCCAATGCAGAATATGTATTCGGGCCGAAAGACAATGCATTTCACTGGCTACACAGCACAGAAAACTGACTTTATTAGGATATGTTGGAGACACAATAAAGGTTAAATTGTCGCTATGAAGAAGCACAGGAGCGGAACAATTCCAACTTATGAATACCAATATTTTGGGTTCAAATTAAGCTGTAATCAGACATTTGTGGCATATTTAGATGACAACAGAAATTCACCATTTGGCCTCGCACGTCAAAACAAGAAACCAATTAAGTTACAGTAAGGTAGTTACAATGGAGATAAAGTGGCAAACTTTGTTAACTAAAAAAAAAAAAAAAAAGTCACATTTACAAAACGCTGAGTGTCTGTGAGCTCAGTTTTAGCTGTGTGTTTTGCTCCGTTGACATTATTCAGAGCCCTTCGGCTGCTTTTTGGTCGATTGAGCATGTTGAATGCTCTGATTGTCTGTTCAGTTTAGTGAACCCGCGCACAAGAAAAAGGTGCAAGTGATGAAAGCGAGCGAATGATGAAGTCAAGGGAGTACACACTGTTTGACTCTTACAGCATCATTAACTTTAGTATACCAATACGCAAATATAAAAAAAAAAAAACATGGCCATTTGGAATTAAGAAAGTCAAGACTAAATGATCAACATGATTAATCAAAATTGTAGGCAAGGGCTGCTTTGTTTTCAGTTTGTAAATCCAGTCTTGGTTTCGCCCTGCATCCCAATACGCATACTATCCACCATACCTGCCCTAAATATTATTGAAAATTACTACAATTATATAGAATTTAGGATGGGCAGTATGCATATTGGGACATAGGCATGGTTTTTCTTTTATAATGACAAATATAGACTACTGCCACCTACTGCTACAGACTCTGATGCAAGCTTAAAAACGTACGTGCTAGCTGGCCATTGTCTATATTTAAGTGCAACGGTTTTGGCCTAGATGTACTATATGCAAGGTGACAGTGTCGGCTTTTGTTTCTAGTTTTTTGATGTGCATTTGCTGTGTCACTGTTTAACACTAATTGAGGTAATACTTTTGAAACGGTGAGTATTTTATTTTAGTCTGTATTCAATCTTTTGTATTCAAATATTCAATAGTATAATTTTGTTGTTATGATGTTACCACAGAATCATGACAATCTGTAAAACACTGGAGCGAAGTGTTCAACTCACAGCAATTTAAATCCATTATGCATAACCATAGTTTCAAGCCCTGGAAATATATTTTTCTAAATAATGATCATATATATTTATATATATATATATATATATATATATGTATGTATATGTGCGTGCATGTGTGTGTGTGAGTGTGAATACATGCATATACAATGGGGCAAATAAGTATTTGATACACTGCCGATTTTTCAAGGTTTCCCACTTATAAAGAATGAGGGATCTGTAATTTTCATCGTAGGTACACCTCAACTGTAAGAGACAGAATATAAATAGAAAATAGAATATAAATAGATAGAAAATAAAATCCAGAAAATCACATTGTATGATTTTTAAATAATTAATTTCCATTTTATTGCATGAAATAAGTATTTGATACAATAGAAAAAAGAACTTAATATTTGGTACAGAAACATTTGTTTACAATTACAGAGGTCAGACGTTTCCTGTAGTTCTTGACCAGGTTTACACACACTGCAGCAGGGATTTTGTCCCACTCCTCCACACAGGTCTTCTCCAGATCTTTCAGGTTTTGGGGAACACAGAGTTTCAGCTCCCTCCATAGATTTTATATTGGGTTCAGGTCTGGAGACTGGCTAGGCCACTCCAGGACCTTGGAGCCAAGTTGCCCTTGCTGTGTGTTTGGGGTCATTGTCATGCTGGAAGACCCAGCCACGACCCATCTTCAATGCTCTTACTGAGGGAAGGAGGTTGTTGGCCAAAATGTTGCTATACATGGTCCCATCCATCCTCCCCATTTCTTCCATTTTCTAATAATTGTGCCAACAGTTGTTGCCTTCTCACCAAGCTGTTTGCCTATTGTCCTGTAGCCCATCCCAGCATTGTGCAGGTCTGAAATTTTGTCCCTAGTGTCCTTAGACAGCTCTTTGGTCTTGTCCATGGAGCGGTTGGAGTCTGATTGATTGCGTGTGTGAACAGGTGTCTTTTATACAGGTGCCGAGTTCAAACAGGTGCAATTAATACAGGTAATGAGTGGAGGATAGGAGGGCTTCTTAAAGACAAACTAACAGCTCTGTGAGAGCCAGAATTCTTCATTGAGTTGTACCTATGATGAGAATTACAGATCTCTCCATTCTTTGTTATTTTTTTGTGTGAAATCAACATTTACAAGTTATTGTAGTTCTTATATTCAATCATGAACACTCCTTTAAGTGTGGCTGTGGCCAAACTGAGGCTTAAAAATAATGTTTAACTTTGATTCTGCACCATACTGTACAATTCCCTCCACTTCACCCATGTACAGCCTCCCATCTGAGCTGAGATCTTTGAAGAGTGTGTGTTTAATGTGCTCTTAGCCTGACCTTTGATACTTGCTTTGCCCTTTCAATAACTCACAACCGGTGTTCCAATTCACAGGGTCCCTATGCAGTGCTTACTGCTCCCTATACTGACCAGTTCACTTCACCCACAAGCAATGAGATGCACAAATTAGAGATCTTAAATATAAATGGCCACACTTTAAAATGATCCTACATGCATGTAATGCCTTTATGTACATGAAATATATGTTAAATATTTAAATACATATATACATGTTTATATATATATATATATATGTAACTCCCCCGGGTCCACACTGCCACAACTCGTCGGAGCGGGTCTCGAACCCGGGATTCCGGTGCGGGAGGCGGGCGCTCTAACAAGTAACGCCAAAGGCTACAGCCTCTAGCGTCAGTCGCTAGAGCGCCTCTTTTTGAGGTCAGGAGAGTGAGGTTTTACACACAGCCCTTACTGGCATAGCTACATCCGTTACACTCACCCCCCTAAACCTCACTCCCGTCCGGGTCACGGCACCAATGTAACTCCCCCGGGTCCACACTGCCACAACTCGTCGGAGCAGGTCTCGAACCCGGGATTCCGGTGCGGGAGGCGGGCGCTCTAACAAGTAACGCCAAAGGCTACAGCCTCTAGCGTCAGTCGCTAGAGCGCCTCTTTTTGAGGTCAGGAGAGTGAGGTTTTACACACAGCCCTTACTGGCATAGCTACATCCATTACATATATATATATATATATATAGACACACACTATATTGCCAAAAGTATTGGGTCACCCCCTTTTAATGAAAGGTTTAACTACTTTAGTGATTTGATTTCCATGAGTAAAAATCGTAATGTTTAAGCATATAATGATATTCCAGGGAATTGTGTGCTTCTAATTTTATAGCAACAGTTTGGACAGAACCCTTTTCTAATCTAACATGACAGTGCCTCTGTGTATAAGGCAAGGATGTGGAAGAACTTGACTGGTCTGCAGAAAGCCAAGTCCTAATCCCAGCAGAACACCTCTGATTTGACTTTAAATGCAGACCTTGAGCCAAAAATTCATCACCAAACACCAATGACCATTGTCGCGGTGCGTGTCACACCTTTGATAGTGACTGACACCTGCCGCTGGGTGCCGCTGCATAATGTAGATTGTATGACACACGCACTTAACGGCAGAACAATATTGATTTAATTAACAGTATGTTGCGGTCAAGTATACAAGTTATTGAGGAAAAGAGGAAATCAATACATTTTATAGTTTTAAGGGGTTCATCTATATTTAATTTAGAATTTAGTGGTTGGTTACTTTTCATTTTCTGTATATTTCTGCTGAAGGGCACAAGTAGCTAAATATGTAATTTATTATGGGCTCATGTGAAGATTGTTTTAAGTTCACTTAAATTCGAAGTTAAGTCTAATAAATATTAAAATTGATAGCTCTCAACAGGGGCGGACTGGGACAAAATTTCAGGCCGGGAAATCTCACAGTCATCCCATACACCCACAACAAATTCTGAAACATGGACAACCCTATTAACCTATTTGTATGACCATCACATAAAAAGGTCTAAGTCTTTAGTCGGGGCCGTGGAAAATAATTAAAGGTTCTCTTTTGAACTGCACCTTCACTTCCCTTTTCCTTTTCTTAATTTTCTCCAATTTCTCGGTCACTGCCTTTTTTCTTGTACCTGTCACTTCTTCACAAGCAGGTCTACTGTTATTAACATAACTGTGTTCACCTTGTTGCAAAACAACCACCTCATTGCAATTTGTTTGCACATAATGTTGTTATTTCTCTTAAAATTACTTAAATACCCAATATTTAACAAACCTATAATTCATACAAATATATTAATTCTAAAGTGCCTAAATGCCAAAATTAGTACATTGAAAATCCTAATACTGAACACACTATTGTATTTTTGGGCTGACTGATATTTTTGTGTTTTTGTTTGCTTTAGCTCCCTCCCTTTCTATACAATAAATCCATGTGAATATCTGCCTGCTAAATGTATTAATGTAACTTTCCAATCGATAAGGATGTCCTTAAGCACAGCATTCTGACTGATGATAATAATGGGGTGCTACTGACAGCCTAACAGGTGCAAGCAGTTTAATACTCAACTAGGTTAATAAAGACAAAACTACAGTAGCGTATTACAGATGAAACTGACCTGCACTTCAAGCCCTGAACAGGTTATTAATTTTGCTACATTTAACGGTTTCTTCTTGCCATTTCATCTACTTCCTCGAGTCCTGCGCGCATCGACTCTGTTCAAAACCGTTCAACGGAGGCAAGGAACAGATGTGAAACACGGCGCTGCCAGTCAAGACTAACCGATTTATGATCGATTTATTAGGGAATGCCACAATCGGAAATGATCACTTTGACACATTGGGAAAGCAAAAAAAAAAAACGGAGCAGTGGACCAAATCAGCTGCCAGCCCACCGGGATCTATCCCGGTGCTCCCAATGGCCAGTCCGTGCCTGGCCTCAATTATACTATAATGCTGAATGGCTACAGTCAATGGTTAAATATTAAGGGGAAAAAACTTTTATAGAGACATTATTAGTATTGATATCAGTGACACTGGCCTTCAATCATAAAAAGCATGCCATTAAAGAAATATAAAAAATATACTGTCTTTATGTTGTTTGTATATTGTACATTTGAAGATTGAATGTGAAATTATTGCAATATAAAAGTATATTTAAAAACTTGAAATGTTATGTGGGATTAATCGCGAAAATGAACATTGAAAAATGTACACAAAAATTTATTTTTAACTGATTGACAGCAATATATATATATATATATATTAGGGCTGTCAATCGATTAAAATATTGAATCACAATTAGTCGCATGATTGTCATGAGTTAACACGTGATTAATCAAAAAAAATTGTTCTAAATGTACCTTAAATTAAGTTTTTAATACTCTAATTAACATGGGCATGGACAAATATGGATGCTTTATGCAAATGTAGTTTATCGTTATTGAAATCATAGTCAACATAGAGCATGAAGACTTGACATGTTTCAAAGGTCATAGGTGTTTTTCAAAGAACTTGTTCATGTCTATTAGACTCATGAAAAAAGTAATACAAGGTTCCCATCACTTCTCTTGCACTGAGCAATTTACCTACACAAACCTGTTTACATTTTCACAGTCCAGGCCAGCTCTTCTTCTGAACATGCAAAATGTACATTTATTATTTATTTTTACATTTGTTTGCCTCTCTGTGCCACATACTGTATTTTAATGCAGCTAAATTCTTAATAAAACTGTTTTCATTGATATATTTTACTGTTTCTGTTGTCAGACAACGGCATGAATATGAAATAGAGACTGAAACGCGACCCATTAAGACTACAAACTCTCACTTCCAAGAAGTTAATCTGCAGAAAAATTTGATAATCGAGCCATCGTCTGATGAAATCAAATACAAATAAAGGCTGGAATACTCTACACAACTTTTCAGATTGGAACAGATTTTAAAACACTTGGCATCATACACTTACCGACTTTATAAATGGTGACAAAGGAAAACTGGGCATCATACACTACGTGTCTGAAGATCATACACTTTAAAGTTTATAATACAGACTTTAAAGTTGTTCCGATCACAATGAACTCACGCAGAAACGTGTGCCTTGTTGCTAGGAGACGCATGACAAACATATGTGTTCTAAAATCAGCTGAAAATATCAAACATGTTTGATGTCCTCCGACTGGATAGAATCAAAGTCTGAAGCTAAAAAATAGGAGTCTGTGACCATAATACACTACAAGATTTTCTGTGGAATCTGTCAGCTGTAATCTGCAGACTGGCTCTGACTTTCCTCAACTAGCGTCAATTTGTTCAGACTGTAAAATCAGGGGGAAATGAGGGCAAAAATCGCATAGTGTATTCCAGGCTTAAGATAAAGACAATAGCTGTGCTGTGATTTCGGCTATACGTGCATGTAAAATTAGTGAAGCAACATAATATCTGTGTTTAACTGAAAGCGCTGCTCCTCTTCGTCGCCCGCTGAACAGAGCAGATGCACAGAGAGACAGAGAGGTGTGTGTGCGGCTGGGACAGCAAGACCTCATGCTCGCGCAACAGTGCCGCCGATACTCAGAAGCTAAATAAGGTTTAAGTGCTTTTTGAAGGGGAAAAGGGTACAAAAGGGGTCTGCAATGTTGCTAAGTTGGCAACAGTGTGCATCTCCATTTCTCCAACTATGGGCTAGGCCACGCGCGTTAATAAAATTAGTGCCGTTAAAATGAATTTGCTATTGTTTGTTATTGTTATTAACACGTTAACCTTGACGGCCCTAATATATATATATATATATATATCAAATAAATGAATTATCTATTAATACACACATTTTTTTAAAACAATGAACAGCATAGAAACCAACTGAATAAAAACACCAGACCCTCAACTCGTTTTCACTGAGTGTCACTGAACAAAGTTCACATAGTACCATGGTGGCACACAATGAATGGTGGCTGAATTTAATGTAAAGCTATATATTGACGTACACCTGTTCCCTATACCGACTAAATTTATAGTCGCAATTGAGCATAGATTATTGAGCATTTATAGTCGCAGAGCAATTGAAACGTTCCTATTCTGAATCTCCTCTTCTGTCTTTTCCCAACTCCCTCGTTGTCGTTCTCTCCCGCGTTTCTTCCACATATATATAGAAATGTATGTAGCAGCGGTTGCCATGGCAACCAATGCAGCCCACAGCATGTGTTTGGGGTTGGGGTGGGGTAGAGAAAGACAGAAAGAGAGAGATAGAGCGTGTACAAGTAATTATTAAGAAAAAGACAGGGTTGAAAACACTCCTCAATCCCCTCTATTTAACCACCACCTACTGTGGCATGTCACACATTTCTCTCGTTCATTCACATGCATGCTTTCCCTCCCCCATCTGTGCATGGGCTCTTTTATATTCTCTCTTTCTCCGTTGAATTGTCCTAGAACACTTGTTTTTCACCCTCTTCATCTTTCTGTGATCATCCCCTAATGCTACATCTCTCCAAAAGTCACGTTTCTTCTGTTTCAATCTGTTCTTTGTCTTTTTGAATGCCTCCATTTAGATGTAAGCGTGTTGTAACTGCATGTTGAGTGCCTTCCTCTTCCTCTGTTTCACACCCACGTGTTTCATTTTAAAACAGTCCCCTCTTCCTTTCCTCTCTCTCTATCTCCCACTTTAGTCTTTTCTACCTCCCTCTCCAGCTGTCATATTCATCCTTCCGTCTCTCCATCCATTCTTGCTTTTTTCCAGTAGCATTCACTCGTTCAGCAGCCGTTTGATCAGTTTTTTCTTGCATTCAGACTTAGAGATGATCTAAAGAACAGCTTTGAATGCTGCATTTGAAGGTTCTGGAAATTTGTTGGTTTGAGAACACACTGAAAATCTGGGATTCAAATACTGTTTTAAACCTAGAAATAACCTGAAATGAACGAGCCCATGTCTTTGGATTGCTCTAAAATCATTCTGGACATGTTTACACGTTTATCAGATTTTGCTCAGAATTATAGCGTAAATGCAGCTCAAGTGCTGCTGTCATTTATAGCAAAAAGGAGACAAATACTAGCATTCACAAATTACTCAAATTGCCTTGAAAATTATATAATTTCTGACAAAAGTTTTTTATTTTAGTCCGCTAGGACGCATTACATTTATCAAAAGTGACAGTAAAGACTCACATAAAAATAAAAAAGCTATTTCAAATAAAGGCTGTTCTTTTTAAACATTCTATTCATCAAATAATCCTAATATATATATATATATATATATATATTGTATATATATCACAGTTTCTATGTAAAAATAAGAAGAAAATATTTCTTGAGCATAGAATGATTTCTGAAGGATCATGTGACACTGGAGACTGGAGTGATGATGCTAAAAATTTCACTTTAGAATACAAAAGTATAAATTTCACTTTAGAATATATTAAAATAGAACATTCTATATTGTAACAACATTTTACAATATGACTGTTTTATTGTATTTTTAATCAAATAAATGTAGTCTTATTGAAAGACTTAACCAATCTTACCAACCCCAAATATTTGAAAGGTAAATTTGAAAAAAATTGAGTTCATTTGTAAGTATTTATAATATTAAAGAGGAAAGCCGTTAATTTTGATGTTTGTTTTTTACTATTTTCTTCTAGGTTTAAACGATGAGTCAAAGTCACTGGATGTGATATAGACGTGCACTGTAGAGCTTTTGTACATTAGCGATGTGTCATAACTACTGTATTCATGACACTGTGTGACACCGCATCTTTTCAAACAGTGAGAAAACAGCACACTGAAACATGGGTCACAAGTGTTCGCTTGCAAGGTGCAAATGTGAAAGTGTTGCACGGCTTCCCCTGCGATGCTGACAGAGCAACAGGCTTTCAATCAATAACCGACACTTCTGAAGTGTTTGTGTGTAGCAAGGGTTTTTACGACAGAGCATCTAGATTTATGAACAGGGGGACTGGGGGATCATTTGAAACAAGACACTGATCGTATTAGTCTGACACTGATAATTTAGGCTTTAAAACACTATCTATTACTGAGTCCACCACTGAAAATACTTCTTTTTTTTGCATTTATATAATTCAATTCAGGGTTTTCTTTTTTTTTAAATAAGCATAAGTAAAAGGTTAAAATTAAAAATGAATATTAAAGGGGTCATATGATGCAATTTCATGTTTTCCTTTGTCTTTGGAGTGTTACAAGCTGTTTGTGCATATAAGATCTGTAATGTTGCAAAGATTAAAGTCTCAAAACCAAAGAGATATTCTTTATAAAAGTTAAGACTCTGCCACGCCTCCTAAAACGGCTCATTCACGCAAAGAAAGAAGGAGGAACTATTATTCTCGCTGTAGTATTGTTGTTGCTGCTGGCGCCATGTCCTGGAGACGCTGTGTTTCATTGTGAAAGCAAAACTACTACTGTTTTCTGATCCTGGGAGAGAGTAGCCTACAATGTGAACACTTTGAATGGCTGTGAACACTATAAAGTGAGGCAATTCCAACGTTGCAAGGATAGTCTGGTGCTTCTGACTCACTACCTCCAAGTATGTTTGATATTTAAAGAATTTGCTAATGACTATTCAAACGCGAGTTTTGAATAGTGTAGAGTAGTGCTTGTTGTTTGTCATTTCTACAATCACAAATGCAGACGTGGTGTTATGTTTACGCAACGCAATGCATAAAAAGAGTTATTATAATCAGTAATTATGTCCCTCACTGAATGCAACAAATTCCTAATTTATAATGAGTTTTTATTGTTTTTGTGTTGTCGCCCTGGGACATGGCATCACAATACGGTAAGGTGTGTAACATTTCCACTTGAGGTATTCGACCAATCACAACGCACAGAATAGCTGGCCAATCAGAGCACACCTCGCTTCTCAGAACGATGAGCTTTATAAAAATCGACAAGTTTAAGAAAGGCGGAGCACAGAGGAGCAACAATAACGTACAGTATGTGGAAAATAATGTGTTTTTTGAACATTGAACCGCGTAAACACATTACACTTTTACACATTACACAATTGTTATTTTTAGCAGCATCATATGACCCCTTTAATTTTCTGACCCTCCAAAATGTAGAGATTTTTTTTATCACAACAGATTTGGAGAAATGTTGGATTACATAATTTCCTCACCATTGGATCCTCTGCAGTGAATGGTTACCATCAGAATGAGAGTCCAAAAAGCTTATTAAAAACATCACAATAATTAACAAGTAATCCACACGTCTCCAGTCTATCAATGAAGGTCTTGTGAAGTGAAAAGCGGTGTGTTTATAAGAAACAAATCCATCATAAAGATAGTTTTAACTTCAAACTAAGATATGAGTCCTCTGTACATAACATTGTTTTCTCCAGTGAAAATGTCATCTCGTCTGAATCAGGAGAGAAATATGCAGAGATTAAGCACAATTTACAAGTGCAAACAGTCCAAATAAATATGTTGGAGGATTTTGATGCAAGAGAAAAATAGGAAATAGATTTTTTTCACTGGAGGTGTTATTATGGATTACAAATTTTGTGAAAATTTTGAGGTTTTTATCAGCTGTTTGGACTCTCATTCTGATGGCACCCATTCACTGCAGAGGATCCATTAGTGAGCAAATGATGTAATGCTATCTTGTATGGCCTGAGGGTGAATACATTTACATTTTTGAGTGAACTATTCCTTTAATGACAGCAGCACTCAGGATAAGTTCACATAGTTAATGTCATAAATTTGCTTATATTAGTGGCAGAGAAATATTATACAATCTGAAATACTATATTTATGATTCACTGACTTTCTTTTAAAATGAAATGTTTAATAATCTTTTTTAAATTACTGAATACCTTTTTTATCATATACATGTTCCGTTAATTTCCAAGTTTAAATATATGTATCCCATATTTTCTGAATGACTCAAAATGCAAATCCAGAAGAGAAAGCACTATGCTATACTATGCTATCTCTCTCTCTCTCTCTCTCTCTCTCAATGTGTGTGTGAATCCCAAAGTACACGTGAGCAAATGTGTTGCATGAACCGGTCAGGCAGGTGCATCTGATGAGCGATTTGGCAACACAGTCTCTGTCTAAACTGTCCCAGCTAAATACGACATGCACATCTAATGCTTCCGTGTGCCAGTGAGAGAGGCGTGTGTTCCCATTAAGCATGAAATTAGCAGTGCGGCTGCGCTCGTTAAGTATCCCAGCACTCCTATGACTCTCCATTAACACTGGGTAAAGCACACAGAACGGATAAGCCAGCGCATCGCTCGCAAAGTGTTAGTAGGGTGGATGGACTCCAACTGATTATGGTGTCAAGGGGTAAAGTCACAGAATTAGAAACGAGTCCTAATATTCCTCATAATGGCTTATGTACCTACACAAGATGATTTATCTTTTGTCATTTCTGCGTGCATATAATGTAAATCTAAAGATCTCCATCCACTCCACTGCTCTTGGGAAGGGAAAAAAAAGAGTCATAAAACGAAGATAACAGTGCGTTTACGTATGTGTGGTTGGATGGAAAGGCATCGAGCATGGAAAAATGTTTCCGCTAATTCAATTAGCCCCTTATCAAGCTCCTCAGTGGCTTACGAGAGGTTTTAACAACCCTACACCAACACTAAAAAGAGCGCCTCTCCTTGTAAGAGCCTGCAGATATGGCAAAAAATAGATCTAGAACAAAGAGATTGCTGACAGACGAGTTGTACATTCCCAATGCGTTTAAACAGGATCTATGTACATCTAAAATTAATGAGATACGTAAAAAAAACACACAATTAAAAAGTTAGTAATTGTATTTTCCAAGCTGAAGTCAACTCAAGTCCACTTTAGCACTCATGGCCTGCATCAGGTCACACTACGGCATCATGGGAAAAAGCATGGGTCATTTGGAAATTAATTCTGGTTGATTTATTATGTTGCCTATCTAAACTAACAATTAAATAATACAAATCTTAAACATAATACAAGAACACGGCCCTTAAGTCTAGCTTGGTTGTGACTATAGAAGTGTTATTTTAGAATTATTTATATATATATATAAATTACAACAATAAATGATTTATACTTTTTAAATTTCTGTTTTAATTTAATTTTACATTTTTGTAATTTAGTTGTGCATTTGTTTTTAGATTTTTATAATTAGCATTCACTTTTATTGCAATTATATTTTTTATTTATTCTTATTTCAATTTTAATAATTTTAGTATTTCTCAAATAGCTTATTTAATTTGGTTGCCAAGGCAATATTTTGCATTTTTGCTCAAGTGTTTTAAACTTCAACTTTTTCATCTCATCTATTTTTTTCAGCTTTATTTAATAAAACATTGTTTAATAGTTTTCATTTTAGTTTTAGTTTTAGTTAATAACACTGGACTACAGACTTGTGATAAGCTTATGTTCAATAATATGAAAGCCTCTTTTGTCTTTTCAGTGATTTCATCCTCCAAAATAATGTATATCATTTTTAGGAATTTCTGCATTTTGATATAAATACAGTACATGATAAATTGTGAATATTCTGAACAATTAATATCATTTTTTATGATTGGCAGTCCTCGTCTCAAACATTCCGATATCTCATATTATGAGGTGTTGACTCAAGAGCCCTGAATTAGTCCAAATCCCTGGTGACAAAGTATCACTTCCTCTGTTCGCTTTTCAATTTTCAGTTAATATCAAGCACAAAAACCCTGTAACAAGATCTTGACACATCTGTAGCCATAAACATCAAAGAAGCACCAATCAGGAAAACTGATCTGAGCTGCATGTTCTTGGAAATATACTGCAATGTGATTTGGATGAATAGTGTCCTCTTGGTAAATATAATGGAACCTGTTCCATTAAAACAAAGGCTGTTCAGGACAGGGGTCATTGATTTACCACCAGCTTTCAGCAGTAATGGCAGCCCCTTTAAATACCCTGAGCACATCGGGTGTACCGAGTTCCCAAAAAGTGCTAAATAGGTCTCCTTGGGACAGTCGTAATTATACATGCAGCTGCAAAAAGCTTGAGAATGTTGTGTTAAAGTTTAGGTAATATTTGTTTGCACAGTGTTTTAAACACTGCAAGAGTCTGCAGTTATTGTCCTCTTCTGTTTTTCCTTTTCTCCAAGATGACAAAATAAATGTACTTGACTCTCTGTTTATCACTGTGTGGCATTTTCAAAAAGTCCCTCTGACATTTCCTTCTCTTTCTGCACTTTTCTCCCTCTGTCTCATCTTTTTATTACCTTCTTTCTTATTGGCCAGGAAAAAACAGTGTCTATTGAAAAACAGATCTGCATAGCCATTATTTTCCCACTCATTTTCTCTCCTTTTCTTCCGCCTCTTTCAAACACAGTCATCTTAATGAAGCACATTGCAGGTAGTTAACAACAGCACGGACAGTACTCAGCACTATGCTTTCCATCACATCTGTTTCCAGCAGTTCAGACCTCTACTGACTTAACAGCAGGCACAAGTCTGTTACACCTGCTACACAACTCTGACCTTGGAAGAAAATAAAGAGAAGGAGAAGAGCATGTGGATGTACGTGTATGAATATTCATGTGAGAATGGAAGACATTGAGAGGAAAAAGAGTAGACAGTGTGGCTAGAATAAACGAAACAGAACTCAATTCGTTACTTGCATGCTGTACTCGTACACACCCGAAGCACACACAAGCATAGAGACGTGTTTTAGACAGCGCGGCATACCGATTTTATTCCTCTTTCATGTATCCCTGCGTTTAAGATACATATGCATGGGGGTTTGCGGTTACAATGCTGGAAATATTTCTGTTTTAAATCATAAAGGCGAGCCAATGGATATCACACAAGCAATGTGCAAACTTTGCGCAATAGTCATGCCGGTGAACGTCTTAACTTCAGTCATACAGGAAGTGAAAGTAAAAAAAGTGACGGATTTATCTAAAGCTGCATTAACAGTGCATATATTCTCAGAGACAACAAGAGACAAATCTACTTCAACATGTGCTGTTAACAGTATAAATGAATAGACGGCGGTTTCAAAAGTTTGGGGTCTGTAAGATTTTTTGATGTTTTTGAAAGGTCTCTTATGCTCACCAAGGCTACAGTTATTTGATCAAAAATACAATGAAACGAGTAATAATGTGATAACAAAATAAATTATTGTTTTATATTTATTAATATTTAAAAAAAACTGCTTTATGTTGTAATATATATAAAAAATGAATTTATCTCCAGTTCATCTAACAAATTAAGATATGTTTTATTAAATCAGAGAGCTTTCTGACTTTGCATAGACAGCAAGGCAACTGACACAATCAAGGCCCAGAAAGGTAGTAAGGAATCATTAAAATAGTCCATGTGGCATCAGTGGTTCAACCTTAATGTTATGGAGCTACAAAAACACTTTTTGTACATTAAGTAAACCAAAATGACTTTATTCAACTATTTCTTCTCTTCTGTGTCAATCTTCAATGCGCGTTCATGAAAGAAAACTCTCGGATTTCATCAAAAATATCTTTATTTGTGTTCCGAAGATGAACGAAGGTCTTACAGGATTGGAACAACATGAGGGTGAGTAATTAATGACAGAAATTTCATTTTTGGGGCATTTTTTCTATCCCTTCAACTCACTAGCTAACAAGGAGCAATATATATTAATTTACTAAGGACATGATATAATGGTAATGATAATGGTAGTTGCGCCATTATTTAACGGCCAACAAAAACATGTCTTAACCCACTTTGTGCCTGTACTGTTACTAGATTACCCACACCTGATTATTATCAACCCTTTGCTAATTTGCACTGCTCTTGATAGATTTCATTAGTCATTATGTTAATGCCCTGGCTGCATCTGTGTTCTTGTCAGTAGATCACTTGCAGAACTTTCCACTCCTATCTGCGCTTTTATGGAATACCGGTCTAACGCTAAATTGCCCTGTTCAGTAAATCTGTCAGAAAACTCTCAGATTTCATTAAAGGTGACAGATTATAAAAATCTGACTTTTCCAGGTTTTAAGTGCTATAATCAGGTCCCCAGTGCATCTACCAACCAAGGAAACGTGAAAAAGATTTACTCAGTAACTTTGTTTTGAGAAGTCTTTTTCTGCAAGCATCTGAAAAAAATGAGTGTCGCTCCCCTAGTGACGTTACAAAGGGATCTCATTATAATATTACCCCTGAAGATGAACGAAGTCTTACAGGTTTAGAACGACACGAGGGTGAGCAATTGATCAGAATTTTTTTTGGGGGGGCGAACTATCCTTTTAACAAACAGTTGATTTTAGTGAAAGTTGAAATTTACATTTACAATAAAAACTATAGAGCTATTGTTCATAAATAATGTTAAATAGCTAACTAATGTAGTTTTATTGTAAAGTGTAAAGTAAATTTACAAGCAATTACGCTCTCCTATAAGAAACGTTGGGCAGGTGTAGAATCTCTTAACCTCATCTTAACCTTTGAACCTCAAATGCCTTAAAATGTCTATGTAGCAATTGCATTTGTCATACCTTGGCTGCCATGATCATGGAAGAGCCTCCACGGATGCCCAGGATGGGGATGTGTGTCTGAGCCGAGATGAAGTCCAATATCTGGGCGATGGCCTCCTGATCGGTATCGTCCCCAAACACCACGCCCTGGAGCCAGTTCCGCGACATCAGAGCACAGATGCGGTTTATGATACTCTTGGGGTCAGTTTCGTTCATCGTGACCAGTTCAACTTTCGGAGGGAGAGGTACGTGGTACGAGAGGTACTCTTTCTCCAGACCTTCAGAGAGGGACACCTCGCTGGAGTTTCCCACAAGGATCACTGCAATGCTAAGGCCTTGAGCAAACTTTGGTGGCAATGGAGGACCCACTGGACTGACTCCTGGTAGCGGATAATGAGGAGGGCTGATTATTGATTGGCCGCGCTGGCTGCTGCTCATGCCCCCAATGGGCGTCCCGATCCCGCCTCCACGGCGAGACTCGCAGGTGGGGAAGAAGAAGAGAGAGAGGAGAAGGAGCGAGAGGGTGAGGGGCGGTTTGGAGGAAGAAGCCAGGGAGATGAAAGACAGGACGCGACTGTCGGAAAAAGGGGAGGAGAGGTGGAGGCTGACAAGCATGGCGGAAGAGTGAAGATACAGTCCCTGCAGACAGAGAAAGAGAGGAGAGAGAGGGAGAGAACTTCAGTTTGGGAGCTGAATTCACAAAATTTGAACTTGACTGGTGAAAGTTGAGTTGCATTTCGTAAGTAAAACCGACGAGAGACCTGTGGTTTTAAAAGAGCAAGTGTCCTAATTTCAAGGGTTTGTCCTCTTCATTATTGACATATGTTGGAAAGAAATCACAGAAACATAGGCAGTCTTGGGAAATGAGGTCGTTTGCAGCAGTCACACAAACAAACACACACACACACACACACACACAGAGATTTATCTAACTAAGGACATATAAATCACTTCTAATATTTATATATAAAGCTAATTAAAATTAGTAGGACAAACCCCAAATAACATTTTTGATAAATTTTGTTGAATTATTTGTACCCTTAAAGCAGTCATGAACTGTTAAACCAAAAATCCCTTAATCTTTTGACATATAAGAGGTCACTGTAATATAAAAACATCCTTTAAGCTTCAGAACTCAAAACTTTGTAGTTAGTCTAAAAACAGCTTCTATTGAAGCCAGTCTGACAAAATGACAGCTTGTGGAATGTGCCACTCTGTGATGGTGTGTATAAGATGGTGTGTAATAATGGTGTGGATAAGCACCGCCTCCACAGCAAAAGATCAATGCCTGCTTCTACAGCGCTGCCTGTTTAGCCCCGCCCACCCATTTGCTCATGTAGTGTGAATAACAAGAGGGGCGAATGCAGGTCTAAGCAGAAACCAAACAATAAAGATGGCTCCGAAGACAACAAGATGCTGTGCAGTGCCAAATTTAGGAAAATGCATTGCATTGCCTTCTTTCTGATTCCAACGCTAGAAAAGAGTGGATGAACTTGTTACATTTTTTATTAAAGTTCCAGACATCATCAGTAAGAACTTGGCTCTTTGTTCATGTCATTTCACAGCGGATTTGTTTACATACAAGGCACAATTCGCGCAGGATTTTTAATTAATTGAAATAAAATTTGAACTAAAAGACGATGCTGTGCCGGCTATATTGGATCCAACAGGAATGTCACACCACACAAGTTTGAGTAAACTGTTTTTATTACTTGGTCACTATTGCTTTGTCTGATATTACAAATCATTTGACATGAGTATTTAAATGTTTTAACCTAAATCACTATGTCAAACATACACAACTATAAGCCAGTCACAGCAGTGGGTGTTTACTTCTGAGTCTACAAACAGAGCGTTCTGATGAAGGGGGGAAAACAGGACAGAAAATCACCTATTACTTTTAAATAGTGCATCTTCATGTAAAAATCTTGAAAACATAAGTGGACCTCAGAGAACAGTAGAAAATAAAAAACAAAAGGCAGTTCATGACCCCTTTAATGCTTTTATAATAATTTTTTATTCTTAACTGTTTAAAATGTTTATATAATTTTGTTTTTTATTGTTGTGACTATATGTTTTTTAATTCCTTGTTTTAATTATTATTATTAATATCTATTTCACTTCCTTTTATGTAAAGCACTTTGAATTACCACTGTGTATGAAATGTGCTATATAAATAAACTTGCCTTGCCTTTAAATATCATCCCTAGAGATCCCAAAAGGATGTTTTGTCTGATAACAATTTGGTTCTCAAGCTATTGCACACTTTTGAATGCAGGAGACTGTATTCTGTTTTTTTTATCCTCTAAAAATTAATGTGTTGTGTTTTAGAATCTGGGCAATATTTCTCATAGTAAAGTAGAATTCATCCTCAACTTAACAATCTTTGTACCTAAAATGTCTGTCATACCTTGGCGGCCATAATCAAGGATGCCAATGAAGGTTTTGTCGGATTTAGATAAATTCTGCTAACATTTGGTTCTCAAAGTGTTGCACACTTTTTTCAATGCTGGGGAATGCACGAGAATGCATTCTGGGTTTTCTTTCTCCTGGGGACTTGTCATTGACATCCGTTGTTTATACTGAGCTAATGCTCTTTTCTGACCCTTATGGGGGCATTTGGTTCCTACGCCTATGGTGTAGACAAAGTCTGGCCCACAAATACATGCACTTTAAAAATGAGCTCAAAGAGTTCAAAAGACTTTGATTGTGAAGCACAATGAGAGAGAGAATAACTATATATACATACAGAGAAAGAGTGAGAGGAGTAGTGTGCGTACATTGAATACCAAATGCAATTAGACGAGTAGATGCAAGTTGATTTATCAGCAAACAGCATATTCACTCACACACACAACACACACAGTGACTGACATTTGCCAATTATCTTTCTGTGAAGACTGAGAAACACTTGTTATTTAGAGCCATTTTCATTAGCAGAGGTGTGGAACAAGTTAGTCATTAGCTAATATGTTTGTATCTGTTTGTGAATGATGGCATTTCTGAAACATTAAAACACAAAACTGCTTGATCGTTGTCGTTTCATTTCATGTAAACATATATACCATTAGAACCAGGAAGTTCCCATGGACATATACAGGTACATCTCAAAAAATTTCAATATCATGAAAAAGGTCTATATTTTTGGTCAATCATTTCAGAAGGTGAAACCCATATATTATATAGATTCATTACACATAGAGTGAAATATTTCAAGCCTTTATTTCTTGAAATCTTTTGATAATTATGGCTTACAGATAATACAAACCCGAAATTCAGTGTCTCAGAAGATTAGAATATTACATAAGATCAATAAAAAAGGATACTTTAAACAGAAATGTCAGGCTTCTGACAAGTTTGTTCATTTCTATTCACTCAATACTTGGTTGGGCCTCCTTTTGCATGAACTACTGCATCAATGTGGCGTGGCATGGAGGCAATGAGTCTGTGGCACTGCTCAGGTGTAATGGAAGCCCAGGTTGCTTTGAAAGCGGCCTTCAGGTCATCTGCATCATTGGGTCTGGTGTATCTCATCTTCCTCTTGACAATACCCCATAGAGAGGTCAGGTGAGTTTGCTGGCCAATCAAGCACAGTAACACCATGGTCATTGAACCAGCTTTTGTTTTTTTGGCAGTGTGGGCAGGTGCCAAGTCCTGCTGGAAAATGAAATCAGCATCTCCATAAAGCTTGTCAGCAGAAGGAAGCATAAAGTGCTCTAAAATTAGTAAATGGCTGCGTTGACTGTGGACTTCAGAAAACACAGTGGACTAACACCAGCAGATGACATGGCAGCCCAAATCATCACTGACTGTGGAAACTTCACACTGGACTTCAAGCAACATGGATTCTGTGCCTCTCCACTCTTCCTCCAGACTCTGGGACCTTGATTTACAAATTAAATGCTAAATTTACTTTCATCTGAAAAGAGGACTTTGGACCACTGAGCAACAGTCCAGTTCTTTTTCTCCTTAGCCCAGGTAAGATGCTTCTGACGACGTTTCTCTTTCAGAAGTGGTTTGGTAGCCCTTTTCCTGAAGACATGTCTGAGCATGGGGACTCTTGATGCACTGACTCCAGCTTCAGTTCACTCCTTGTGAAGCTCTCCCAAGTGTTTGAATCGGCTTTGCTTGACAGTATTCTCAAGCTTGCGGTCATCCCTGTTGCTTGTGCACATTTTTCTAAACAATTTCTTCCTTCCAGTCAACTTTGCATTTAATATGCTTTGATACAGCACTCCTTGAACAGCCACCCCTATCAGTAATGACTCTCTTTGTGGAGGGTGTCAATGATCGCATTCTGGACCATTGCCAGGTCAGCAATCTTCCCCATTATTGCGGTTTCAAAGAATAAGAGATACCCACAATTTATACTGTATGGATGGTCATTTAATGAAACTCAAATGTAAATATTCTAATATTTTGAGATACTGATTTTTAACTTTCAAGCTCAAATCATCAAAATGAAAACAAAAAAACTGTTGAAATGTTTTACTTTACATGTAATGACTCTAAAATAAATGAAAGTTTCACTTTTTGAAATAAGTTACAAGAAAAAAATGAACTTTTTCACCATATTCAAATTTTTGGATTTGTACCTGTATAGTACACTACCATTCACAAGTTTGGGGTCAGTAAATAGAATACTTTCATACAGCAACAATGCATTAAATTGATTAATAGTGACAGACATTTATAATGCTACAAAAGATTTTCATTTCAAATAAATGATGTCCTTTCTAACTTTTTAACAAAAATTTTGAAAAATGTATCATTTTCACAAAAATGTTCACCTGTTTTCAACATGGATAAAATAAGAAACATTTCTCAAGCATCAATCAGCATATTAGAATGATTTCTGAAGGACCAGTGGAGTAATGATGCTGAAAATCCAGCTTTGCATTACAGCAATATAAAAATAAACTGTAATATTAATTTAAATATTTTTTTCTAAGTTAAGTGACTTTTTCCATTCTGTGAGGAAAAGCTTATTATACCAATAGCAGACTAAAAGACTGAATGACATGCCAGCTAACAGCCACAAAACACATTTCAAGGGGTCTTTAAAGAACTGGCACAAACATAGGGAAAGAAAAACATGGTGGGTGAAGAGGAGGACAAAAAGATGAAAGGACAACATAAGTGAGGCATTGCACAGAAAGAAAGCAAACACGCTTGAATAAGGAAGACTGCTTTTACAAGGCTAATTATTGGAGGTTTGTCAGTGCTAATTGCAGGTACACATGCTAATTGTGAATTAGCTCTCTTCTGCTGCAGACGAGAGAAGAGACGGAGGAGGACAAAGTGTGGGAGGAAGAAAGAGAGAGAAATCTGTTGAGAGGGAATGGAAAAGTATAGAGATGGAACTGCAAAACGGAATTGAAAAACGAAAAGAAGAAAATTAGGAGACTAAATAAATGAAGCAGAGACAGAAGGAGAGCAGTGACGAAAAAGAGAAAGCGTTCTAATCATCAGCTCATTAAAATTAGGTAAGCAAAGAGAAGCACACAGATCGGAAGGATAAGCACTAGATAGGGAGATAGAAGACTATGAGGACAGCAGCTGGGTGAACAAGAGAGGGAGGAGAGACTAAGATGCTCTATTTGGCTCTGCCTCTCATTTTAACAGCACTTGGTTTCCATAGCAACTATTCAAATGAACCTTCCTCCACACACACAAAAACAGAGACTGCTATATACAAACACAGTTATATAGATTTTATAGTTTTAAAGTCCATAGTAACACCTATTCACAGTCAACTGAAAAGGGCTTTTTAAACTAATTATGAACATACATGATACCACCATTTCTTGCTATAAATAAATAAATACATAAAACGAAACACATACACACCTCCCACACATCTTCTCCTAAGAAGCTAAAGGCTCAATGTCAGCTCCACAAATGTTTTTTCAAACTGTATGTTAGAGAATCATCTGATATTCTTGAACTGAATTACAGCTGATCCACATGTAAAACACACAACTATATGTAGCAGATTTATGAAATTATACTGCTAAGTTTCCTCTTTGTTTTTCAGTGGTTTTAGTTGACGGTAAATTCGTGTTCAGATTCTTTTAATGTTTATTCAGTTATAGTTTGCCTTACAGTACTAAGACAAATCCAAAACTGCAATGTTTTTTACATGCTTATACTACCATACTATTTTTAAAACCATGGCACAACAATGTAAAAAATATTTGTAAATGTAATTTGAAAAACTACAAAATCAGAGTTTGTACATAGTATACAATTTATTATAGGTTTTATCTGTTACTACTGTTGTTTCACTTATTAACATACTTTTATATGAATATTAATAATAAAACAATATAATATTATATAACATAATCTTTCAGATGAACCAAGTAATCCCTCAGCTCACTTGTAAATCATTTTGCGTTTCGTGTCATTGTCATTTCCTTACAACTCTTTGCAATTAAAAAAAAGTGCAAATATCGTTAATAAAAGTGCAAATATCCAAGTGAGTGGGTTATTTGCTCTGCAGTTCATTAGTCTGTCCATTTTCACTAATTTGACCCATTCAGTCCGAAATGCAGACTGGTGAGATCATGATGGATGAGCTTTATTGCATGATCAGCCAATCTCAGTGACATGGAGGCACTGACTTTCACTGGTATTTTGTGGTTTGCTTGTATTTTGTCTTAAATGTCAACCCAAAGTGCTTAAGGAAGATACCAGTAACCATCCCCTTCTGAACCATTGTCAACTGGTGTAGCTGTGGATGGTAATCTACACTTTAGTCATTTACACTTTATTTCAGTTCTTATATATTGGGTCAAAGACAAGACGTCCCATTTTGGTGTCTGCATCAAATAAAATATACAAAAGTGATACATAGATATTGCATACACAGAAATCATATTAAATGCAATTAAAGTGTCTACTTTAATCTTTCAAATTCTTTTGTGAAAATATAATATTAACATATGGGTTGAATAATATTCCATAGTTCATTGTTCTAACAAAAAAACAAATGTTTATCTAGCATATTGATTATTTTGACAGCTATTGGATATCTTCCTTTTTCTCTTGTGTTTGTTTTACAGTAAGTAACTGTATTGCACATCTGTTTTATATTTGATTTTTTATATGTTTTAAATAGAAACATCTCAACCAAGCTTTGTCTCTTTTATCTTTATATAGGGGGGAATATAAGAATGTCTACATAATTTATTATTAGAGTTAAAAAAACAAAGTTTTTTAAATAAAATAATTTGATCCTGGAGGGCGGGGGGCTTTCTAATCTATCTGTCTATCTGTGTAGTGGAAAAGATTAGTACTGGTTTAAAATTGCAATTGATTCGTTTTTGGGTCAGTACCCTGATCCTTAAACTGAGACTTTTAATGTCATCCAATGATGTACAAAAAAGAGAAAGCAGTAATAAACTATTGTTTTGATGCTTGAAAACCCTTTTCGTTTTTAACTCTATAAGATAAATTACGTCACATATCTACTGTAACAAAGTCAACGACTTGCTTCTTCAGTACAATTGCTCCCAGACAAACATATATACAGTGCTCAGCGTAAATGAGTACTTTTAAAAAGTAAAATTTTAAACAATATCTCAATGAAGACAAAAACATTTTCCAAAATGTTGACAAGACTAAGTTTTATATAACATCTGTTTAACTTATAACATGAAAGTAAGGTTAATTATATAACTTAGAGAACAACATTTTCAGTTTTACTCAAATTAGGGTGATGCAAAAATGAGTACACCCCACTGGAAATCTCTGGAGCAAAGCAACATTTTAGACTACAAATGTCTAATTTAACAAGAATTCAACCACAGGTGAGTCTAATTATTCATTACACAGGTGACAGTTGACTATAAAATGGTGTTACTTAAAGAAAACCCCTTCCCATTTCATGCTGTCAGCAATGGCACCACATGGAAGAGAAATGTCACAAGACCTGAGAAAGAAAATAATTTCTTTACACAAGAAAGGTGAAGGCTACAAGAAGATCAGCAAAGCTTTACTTATCAGTCAGAATACTGTAGCAAAAGTGGTACAAACATTTAAAAAGATGGAACTGCAACCATCTCACAGAGACGTCCCAGGTCGTCACGGAAGTTAACACCTCGTCAGAAGCATCTTCTGATGAGAAGGGTTGAAGAAAATCGACATGCAAGTTCACTGCAGTTATCTAAAGAAGTAGAAAGCCAAACTGGGGTGACTATTTCCCGTGACACAATCACGGCGTACACTGCAGAGGAATGGCATGCATGGGTGCCGCCACGAAAGAAGCCTCTCCTAAAGCCCAGGCACAAAAAGCCTGCCTAGAGTTTGCCAGGGCCCATGCTGACAAAGATGAAGACTACTGGGACTCTATACTCTGGAGAGATGAGACCAAGATAAATGTTTTTGAACTGATGGCTTCAAAACTGTATGGCATCGCAAAGCTGAGGAATACAAAGAAAATGCATGGTGCCTACAGTGAAACATGGTGGTGGCAGTGTCCTTATGTGGGGCTGCATGAGTGCTGCTGGTGTCGGGAGCTGCATTTCATTGATGGCATCATGAATTCATAAATGTACTGCTTTATACTGAAAAGATTAGATGCTACCATCACTCCGTGCCCTTGGTCGTTGTGCACTTTTCCAACATGACAATGATCCTAAATACACATCTAAGGCCACTGTTGGATTTCTGAAGAAGAACAGGGTGAAAGTGATTCAGTGGCCAAGTATGGCTCCTGATCTGAACCCAATCGAACAACTATGGGGAATTCTGAAGAGACAAGTTGAGCATCACTCTCCATCCAGCATCCAATCTCTAAAAGAGGTCATTCTTGAAGAATGGAAAAAGATAGATCTGGCAAAATGTTGCCAACTTGATCATTCCATGCCTAGAAGACTTGGTGCTGTCATTAAAAATCATGGAGGCCATACAAAGTACTAGATTTAGTAGTTTTTGTTGTGGGGTGTACTCATTTTTGCATCACCCTAATTTGAGTAAAACTGAAAAATGTGTAACCTAAGTTATATTATTAACCTTACTTTCATGTTATAAGTTAAACAGATGTTATATTAAACTTAGTCTTGTCAACATTTTGGAAATGGTTTTTGTGTTCATTGAGATATTGTTTAAAATTGTACTTTTCAAAGGGGGGTGTACTCATTTACGCTGAGCACTGTACATGTTTGCATACCCAAGCTGCATTGTCACTGTACACTGCTGTTTGTTCAGAAGAATTCCAGAGATGCTCAACATTTGCTGGATGGCTACTAAAGCTTAAGTTTAACTGACACAGATGACAAAAAATGTTACATATGCACACACATTCCCCGTGGTGCTGTATAATATCCATGCATCTGCCTTCTCCGATAGATCGCTCTCTCTTGATTTTCTGTGAGACAGTTGTGCTCGGCCTCAGGCCTGATTGGCAATTGGCTTAAGATGAGAGAATGGTCCCCAAGGGTCCCATATTGGCTACAAAGGTCAGAAAGCTTCCAATAGGCATGGGCTGGTCTATTGGTGTCAGCTAAGATGCCATTTAGAAAGACTTATTGATCTCAAAACAGTCGCTGATCAAAACTCAACCCAAACTAACATGATTACTCCAAACCAAACAAGACTTACTAGTGAAACTGACACCATTAAACTAACACAAGGAAGGGTATAGACTACACAACATGTGTGACACCCAGGTGATTCAAAGGTATCCTGACATGTTGCATGTTTTAGAGGGCGAGGGAGAATGTGAAGGGAATAAAAACAAGTGTGTACATTTGTGCACTGTAATACATATCTGTTTCTTTCACTGCTTCGGGAAACACAGATAAGGCGTTTTTCTACGCCGTCCTCCATCTCAGTTCTTCCTGGCGAAGTAATAAATTATGTATTCAACAAAATGTTTGTACAAAAGCCCATCACAGACTCCCTCCCATCTCAAACGAGCTCTGTTACAGAGCGGGAGGGAAAGCTTTGATAACAACCAGAAACTGAATTAACATTCATTGATGCAGTTATACAGAATGAATTCCGATAAACCCGAGAGTTGATTCAATTCCGAAACGCATAAAAAACATTATTTAATTCAGCATATAGAGATGACAGAGGTTTGTAACAGTAAAACCATACACACACATGCACATGTGCACTCACACGCAGACCATCCTTAAAGTAAGAGATTAGGCTTGTCTAATAATCCAGTGCAATACTATGGAGGTATGCAGCCTGCCTTTTCACGTCAAATAATCTCTGGGGTACATGTAACACACACGCACACCAACCTACATGCAAATAACTCTATCACAGGGAAACGACTTGGTATTTACTGCTAACTAAGCTCATTTTCATACTTAGACATTTAGCCAGCACTTCTGTCTTGGCTTCCTTGCAAGTATACGTGGTGCTCACACACCTCGCACACACTCCGGTCTCTAAGGTAAATCTGTCATCATAGCAGTGTGAGCGCGGTTCCATTAAGCAGTGTTTATGAACTACTGCCTCTGAGCTGTAACCTTTACTGAAGTCCTCTCTCCTCATAATGATGCTTAAACAACAGCCAGCAGCGGTTTGCTCTGATTGCAACTGAGGCACAGATGTTAAATTCAAGATCCTTGGCATTAAAGCAGTTTTTTGGGGGCAATCATTTTGTTTACCGTGAATATCTTTGAATAGATTTGGGGTTAACGTTACAGGGGTAAAATCAGGATAGTCAGACATGATTGTCTTAGGTGACAGGCGAAAATCTCTATGTACAAACAGGTTTTTCAAGAAGCAAATTTATTTTGAAGTAGAAAATAATCAACTTGATTTTCGATCAGGTTAATGAA
The DNA here is from genome assembly GCA_027564155.1 of Gymnocypris eckloni scoliostomus. Taxonomy (NCBI): domain Eukaryota; kingdom Metazoa; phylum Chordata; class Actinopteri; order Cypriniformes; family Cyprinidae; genus Gymnocypris; species Gymnocypris eckloni. The sequence continues at coordinate 29,187,915 of CM050416.1, forward strand.
TATAATATGAAAGAACTGGTGTATCTAAATCAGAAGACTTCGCTGTTTATTTGATGTCGACCACCACCAATAAAATGTTTCAGTTCATGATTTAAAAGTTAAATAAATATATAAATAAATAATAATGCTTTTATTCAGCAAGGATGTAATACATTGATCAAAACTGATAGTAAAACAATACATTTAAAAGCAAATAAATGTTGAAAAAAGGCCCCAAATAAATAAATTAATTAATACAAAAAAATATCTGCATAATTTTTTACAACATTTATAATAATAATAAATCATGAGCACCAAATCAGCATATTAGAATAACATCTGAAATAAATGATCAAAGTCCTTACTGTATTTTTGAGCAAATAATTCAGCTTTGATGAGCATAAGAGACTTCTGTCAAAACATTTTTTAAATCTATACGTTAAAAAGTCATTTTTTCAGTGTCACCTTTTTTAATTGAAGCACTCAAAATAAATAAAATTGAAACAAGTAAATCTGATTAACAAAAAAAATGACTGAACAAAAACTAAACATGTTTTGAAATTGTTAAAACCCACCCGCCCAATGTACTTCACATGCATTTACACAGCTTTACATTATAACACACAGTAAATGCATGTAAATATCAAAGTTTGAGATACGTTTAGATCAGGAAATCATGCATTACATAAAAAACACACTGCCCCTAGCATATGTACTCAGAGACACATTACACAAAAACAACCAAAGGAACAAGTATATGTTTATACAAGCATATGACACACACATACATGCACAAACACAACACACACAGCCCTAAACATATGCAAATCCATATGGGCCCACAAACCATACTTACATCCCCACAACTTCACACACCTATACAAACACACAGAATGTGTGAGATTCTACATGAAAAGTTTTTTTGGCTCGCAGATGCAGAGTAAAAGCAGCGCTACCTACTGTATATATGCCAAATACTGTAGATGTTATGAATGGCTGCAATCATAACATCTGTATCAGAGCGTACACACTCTGACAGACACGAACACACTGCTGAGCAGGTTTTCGGGTGAGAGATCACTTCCTCCCCTGAGGGCTTGGTGATGGCCTGCTTCTGTTTTGACCAATCCCACGCGAGCATTGGCTCACCCCCCCTGCCCATTGGTCATGGGTAATTAATTACCAAGCTGTTCCTTGTTTAGGCCAAATGAATATCAGCACATGGTTACCATGAAACAATGAGCCCCATCCCAAATCACTCAATCGTCCAATCCTTTGCGCGTTTATATACACCGTGTAGCATTCGCTAATGGACATCCAAGCGAGGTGGAAGTAGACTGAGATACGAACATGACCTGTGATGTGATAGATATCCTTTACTAGGGCACAGAACGCGTTTTAAATACTCATAAAGTCTCACATAGACTCCCATTACTGGTATTTCACAACTACGAGCAGGTCACTTCAAAAGATCAAAAATACTCTACAGATGATCATTCATTTTCCGTTGTCAGTAATAGTTTGGTCTGCCTGTTGAGCCAAAAACGATTCCAATAGATGATTTTAATTCCTACAATTAACTACCATCCTACAAAATCACAATAGCTTTGTTATTATTTCATTCAAGTCTTTATAAGAGACATTACACATTTTTGTCATAAGAGATCATTCGGCAATACAAATATTTCACTTTTTCTTTTTATTGTTGACATTGCCGATAATGTTGACTCATAAAGAGACTTCAATGGCCATTTTTTTATCACCTTATTAAGTACAGGTGCATCTCAATAAATTAGAATGTCGTGGAAAAGTTCATGTATTTCAGTAATTCAACTCAAATTGTGAAACTCGTGTATTAAATAAATTCAATGCACACAGACTGAAGTAGTTTAATCTTTGGTTCTTTTAATTGTAATGATTTTGGCTCACATTTAACAAAAAGCCACCAATTCAACAAATCTCAACAAATTAGAATATGGTGACATGCCAATCAAATAAAAACACTTGCAAAGGTTTCCTGAGCCGTCTCTCAGTTTGGTTCAATATGCTACTGCTGATCTGACAGGTGTCCAGGAGACAATCATTGACACCCTTCACAAGGAGGGTAAGCCACAAACATTCATTGCCAAAGAAGCTGGCTGTTCACAGAGTGCTGTATCCAAGCATGTTAACAGAAAGTTGAGCGGAAGGAAAAAGTGTGGAAGAAAAAGATGCACAACCAACCGAGAGAACCGCAGCCTTATGAGGATTGTCAAGCAAAATGGATTCAAGAATTTGGGTGAACTTCACAAGGAATGGACTGAGGCTGGGGTCAAGGCATCAAGAGCACCACACACAGACGTGTCGAGGAATTTAGCTACAGTTGTCATATCCCTCTTGTTAAGCCACTCCTGAACCACAGACAACGTCAGAGGTGTCTTACCTGGGCTAAGGAGAAGAAGAACTGGACTGTTGCTCAGTGGTCCAAAGTCCTCTTTTCAGATGAGAGCAAGTTTTGTATTTTATTTGGAAACCAAGGTCCTAGAGTCTGGAGGAAGGGTGGAGAAGCTCATAGCCCAAGTTGCTTGAAGTCCAGTGTTAAGTTTCCACAGTCTGTGATGATTTGGGGTGCATTGTCATCTGCTGGTGTTGGTCCATTGTGTTTATTGAAAACCAAAGTCACTGCCCCCGTTTACCAATAAATTTTGGAGCACTTCATGCTTCCTTCTGCTGACCAGCTTTTTAAATGTAATGTCAGTCCTGTCTCCCTGTGTCCTGTGATTTCCCTCCCTCTTATCTCCATATTAGTTTTTTTCCTGTTCATTATGAGTTCATGTAGTCCCAACCGTATGTTAATTTTGATTCCAGGTGATTTACAGGATTCATCCTGTGTTTAAAAGCCCCAGTCCTTTTAGTGTTTGTCGGGTCTCTATCTATGGTGTGCTTCATCTCCGTTCCTGTCTGCCCTGTGATACCCCTGTTCAGATCAATAAAAGATTTGAGAGTATTCCTACGTCTCATTGTTCCTCGCATAAGCAACTGTGACAACTATAGACTGTTACAAATAAATTCTCAACATCAACAAAAACAATCTTTACACTGCAATATATATATATATATATATATATATAATATCCCTGACAAAGGAAAAAAATGCCCCTGGAAATGAATTTCAGGGGGCTAATATTGCCTCTTAATGGGCTACGTGAATTTCAGACCCTGATATGAAATTTTATAATAAAGATAATTATAATAAAGATGTATTATAAATATTTTGAGGGGAGACAGCATGTCATATTCTGGCTCTACAAATGACAAGCTAAGAACCGCCATAATTTGTTTACTGCTTTTTAAGGATTAGAAAATCATGACTTCACATTGGTTATTTCAGGAGCATGGAAAACAAAACGGTTATTCAGTCTGGGAATAAATTATATATTATATAAAGAGAGCGAGTAAAGAACACTGAAGCGGTCCATGACCTCAGTATAATGTAAGTTAGCTTTAACTTTCGCAAAAACTACCGTTATAGTCACAGACGTTGCTACACTGCAAAATCAATCTCTTACTTACATCTTTTCTACTCTTTGTTGTTTATGATGAGAGAATCTGCGGAAGCAGATTGGGAAATCAGTCAGTGAGCGTGCACACTGAACAACTCGGCTTTCTCCGCTGTGACGAATCAAAACGTTTCTGATTGGATGTTTCATTCATAAGCTCAACAGAAATGTGTGTGATTGGTTATATTGCTCAATGCTGCAAACCTCGCACAAAAAGAAATCTGAGGCAAAATCCTGTAAATGTGATGCTGCACTTTTCATTCACTTCGTATTTGACATTGTTTTAAGCATAATTCATCTTAATTGTGCAGGGTCATTTTGTGCCCACTTTTCTTGATTTGGGGGGAGCATTTTTGTTCAATTTAGTGGCATTTTTACCCCAAGCCCCCATTAATTTCAGACCCTAATATATACAGTATATACAAAAACTATATGAAATCACTTTTATTACACTTATATAACATGAATCATTACTCAATCTGTCAAGATCTTTCCTCTTTCCCGAGTGACTATTCTGAGATGTGACATCAACGGCAGAAGACAGGGAAAACAAAAGTACTGTACATTTAAAACTTTTAAGAGTTCTCCTCAGGCAAAAACATTTACTAATATATTACAATTAAATTTGTATGAGTCTTGCAAAAATATTGTCACTTTTGAATGGCCCAACCGAGGCCATACTTACCAGTCATGTCTTGATCTTTTGGCATAAAGATCATTACTATTACCATGTGTTTGATTAGAGTTTTATTTGAAACTCTAGAGGATGGTGAATCTCCAGAAATAGGATTGAGCACCCCTGCAGTAAAGGCAGACAGCTAGAAAATGCAGACCAAAGTGTTTTTAGGTGACAGCTAATCCGATATAGCCAGTATTTCAAACATCACAAAAATAATAGCAAAGCGAAATATGGTATTGAACTGCAGTGTTTGGTATGATGATATTTTGACTGTTGTCTGCAATACTGATCTGCTTACTGGCAACTTTCTCATCCATATCCTCCATTCCGAAGAAGCAGAATGTCATTAAGAGACATAATGAAAGACATAATGAAATTACACCATTAAATATGCACATCACTCATCTCAGAGACATATGACACTGTGCATGACTGGACAAGAGCTCATTAAGTCACTGTAACTCTATCTGTAATGAAGTCATGTGCTGTGATTAAGGCTAAGCTTCAACCATCTTAGCGAACGAGGAACGAGAGCCAATATCACTCCTATTGTGATGGAGGTGTAAATTACAACAGGTGCACGTTAATAAACTGGTAAATCATCGCCGGGGAGGTCAAAACACACACATGCACACACAGCCGCAACAGTTTGCAAACTGACCTGTGCCATTAGATACTGCTTTCGACCCGTTTATGAGAAAACTGTTAAATTCGCCCCTTACACTTATGCACAAATACACACACTGGAAGCAGATCCCCTTAATTTGTTAGTCAATAGTGTTAAAGCCGATGAGAAAAGACCAGTGCAGGATAATGACCTCCATGTCATGTCAATCCATCTCTCCTGCTGCCACAAACACTTTCACACAAAAGTGTTGCATTTTAGCAGACAACAGTTTGAACTCTGTAACCTGCTTTCATTTTTCAGTTTTATCTGACAATATACTGCTGTACCCAAGTGAACAAAATATATACACTTTACTATTCATTCAGTTTAGCTTAGTTAAGAGCTTGTTTTCTTTATAAGTCAGTCGTTTCTCCATTTTATCAGTTGTATTCTATTACATATGTTATCTTTCTATTATCTATTGTTGATGTTTAATAATTAATGTTAATTTGAAACCAAACAAAAATCTAATTTGAAACGAAAGCAAATAAAATCAAGGTCAAGGTTTCTTTATTTGTCACATAATAAATTATACAGGGTATAATCAGAAGTGAAATGTAAGTGAAATCAGGTCCGCTCAGTGGACAGTGCAAAATAATAAAAATAAAAATAATATAAAAGTAACACAACACAAGAGCATATATATGGTAAAAAAAGAGAAATAAGAGTAAAATGTGCAATGGTATAAAAAGTGCAAAACAATAAGATGTGCAAAAAACAGTATACTGGGACTTAATAAATAATAATATGAACAAGAGGGATGTGCAAACGGGTTGTACAGGGTATGTACACAAAGCAGCAATACGGGTGATGAGAATATGAGTGTTTTACAGTTAACAATCTTGTAAGTTTATGAGACTGGGTTTGTGTTCCTAAATCCTACTGAATAAAGTGAAATTAGATTGTGACAACAAGTATTGTTGGAATCATATTGGAAATTATTGCATTAGGATCCTTCCAAATTATTTTAACAAAATTCCTATATTGGATTAATTATTTGTTTTACTACGATAATGCTTCTATGAAAAATACATAATACAATTTAATAATTAATAAAATAAATAATCTATTTTATCTTTTTTGTACATACACTTCTACATATCTACCATCTGTCTATTTTCTATTCATATTAAAATAATAATTTATGAATTTGAAGCAAAACAATCAAATATGAATTTTGTTTAAATAAATACATATTTTTTTGTTGGAATCACATTGGCAATTATCGCATTAGGATCTTTCCTAATTGTAGTAGAAATGTAGTATTTCTATTTCCTTGTATATATTGGATTTCAGAAATTGTATTGTGCATTTTTCATGAAGTATTATAACTATTTGTATTAATAATAATACAAATCTTCTTATTTACATTTTATTGCATTATTAATACATTTTATTTTTACTAACGATAATAATTGTTATATTATTATTACATTATTTCTTTCCTTTTTTAATGCCATGCTAGCTTCTATGGCTATGTTCATGGCAAGAGCCAGGTTTGGTTATATAATATTATTACATTTTATTATTAATAATAATAATAATAAATTAACAGACCTTTACTGGAAAGTACACAACATTCTAGTCCTCCAGATTCACTTTTACTGTCTTCACTGCAAAACTACAAACAAATAAGGACCAAAAACAACACTACACATCTAACATGTTTCATCATCCATCCCTGCATCCCTAAGAGGATTGTATTGACTATTATACTTGTTGTTTGAAAACTAACATTTATACAAGTCAAATTTCCCCAGTTTTCAGGATGATAGATTAAGGCTCGTTGTTTGCTCATTCGGTACACAAATACACCAGTCCAATGTCAAGCAGTACATCGTCAGCCAATTTGTATACACAAGCAAGGTGTCAACAGCGTAGGTATCATTATTTATGAAACAACGGCTGACACGAAACCAGATTTGCACCATCTCTGTGTAGCAGTTATATCATTGAAAGTCCAGAATGCCCTCGTGTCCCTATGTACTGTTGCCATGCCAACAGAGGCTCTGTCACCACACCAACAGAATCTCTGAGTGATGCTTCACGCTGAAAGACATTCCACACTGTCCTCATCCCTCTGGTCCCCGTCAATCAACGTCAAGCTTGATTGACAGCTGCTTCGACCCCACTCACGTGGGTAAAATCGCTGTCACCTCACGTTAATCAGAAGCGGCGCATCTTAAGAGGGCGATACAGGAGAAGCGTCATCAAACGTTTTCGGATCCGTTAACTACTTACGTGTTTTCCCAAGAAGGAGCCTAACGGCGATCAGGAGCAGCTTGAGAAAAGAGTGCAGGAGAGTGAAAGGCAGCTCGACCTCTCCGTCTGTTTCTCACCCTGTTTTCTTACCCCCTCTCTCTTTCTCAGTATTTATCGCTCCTGCTCTTGCTTTCATTAACCCACTTAGCTACAATGTCAGACCCAGACCACAGGCACATTACTCAAACTAGATCGAAGGCAGCACGACCAAGAGTAATTTGCAATCGAAAATAAGACAATGGCACACTGAGGATCACAAACACACACATTCGTTGAGACAACAGAAAATTACAGCTCTGGAAGGAAAAACAGACATGTCGTTAAGGCCTTCGAGTAAGTGACAGAAGATAAAATGGCGATGAGAGAGAGTGAACGTGCGTGCTTAAAAGTGCACATCAAAGATCGAGAATGGTTGGCAATGTTCAGAATATGTTTCTACCATTACTAGGTTTAAAATGTTACAGTATGTATTCCATGCTAATTTCCTGTACATGTTGTCAAAATGGGCACCATACAATTGTACATCATTTCCACTGTGATAAATTAACATAACATGACTCATTTGATTGAACTGCCAATTTGTGTAACACTTTTGCACCAAATGGATGTTTTTTAAAAGCAGTTAACCAAGATGTTAACTGTATGCCAGTTGATAAGTTAAACTAAGTGATCTGACCAGGTCCGTTCAGGACCATTAGCACCATACTGTGGGCAAAAAGCATTTTCTCTTTTGATGGTCATTCAATGGCAGTAAAAGCTGCGGTTTATTATAAGAAATACTGTAAAAACACACTGTTTAAAAACAGAAAAAAGGAAATTGTACTGGTAATCTTCTGCCAGGACATTATCTATTAATTTTACAGACACTTCCAATTACCCTAAAACACAATGCAATGAAGCGCAAAATATGAAATACAGGTACAATGCCTGTAAAAATCAATATGGAAAATGTCTTAATATTAATTAATACAGTACATTGAGCCATATTTTTACTCTGAAGTAATATTTTGAAATATTATTAAAATAAAATAATTATATTTAGCCATTTTAATATATTTAAAAGTGTAATTTATGGCTAAGCTGAATTGTCACATGATCCTTCAGAACTCTAATATGCTGATTTGCTGCTCAAGAAACATTTCTTATTATTAACTATGTAGAAAACAATTGTGCTGCTTAATATTTTTGTGGAAACCATGAACCTTCTTTTTCCCCAAAAAAATACAAAAAAATCTTACAGATCCCAAACTTTTGAATGGTAGTGTACATTATTCATTATGTAGTACAAAACATAAGAGAGGAGAAGAAAACGGTTATTCCCTTACCTTGAACATTGCCAGCCCAACTCCCATTCTCTCTCCTCAACTCTTGCATGTTGATGTGAGCTGGGTCTTGTCTCTTCCTCTCATAGCCCTGGATGGAGGAGTGACTGACCGTTGAAGTAGTTTGAGAGATTGGCAAGAAAAAGTAGGACTGGTGTAGAGACCGTGGATGAAAGTGTTGGCCCCTACTGTAAATCCAGGCTGGATGACTGAGCACGGCTATTGTCCATTGAATCAAAACTATTAAGAAAAGTCACTCAAGAAAAGTAAAAAAGATGCCTGGCTCACAAATGAAGACAAAATAAAAGAGAAGTAAGACTTTGAATGGATGAGCTATGAACACTGTGTCCAATCACTGAAGAAAAGTTAAAAGTCTTATATCAAATCTAAGAAATGTACTTACAATTGAAAATGAACCAGGACAAAGCCTACATTGGCTACAAAATGTGAAAGAAATCGAAAAAAGGTGAAAAGAAGATTTTTCTTGTTGAGTCTAAAAGACAAATTTCATCTGTGAGCAAGTCCACAAACTCTGGAGCCGCTTGGTGCCTGGTAGTGAAAGAGCTGAAGCAGCGACGTCTGGTCTTAAATCTTCATTGGTTCAGGTATCCATGTACGTCCTTTGCGGAGTCCTTTTCAAGACACTATTGGAAAAGAAGAGAACAGTATCTTGAGCACGTTTTCTGGCAGATGATGTTGAAAAAATGTCAAATTTTGATGATGGCTTTGGAAAACTGATTGAGATTTGTCTTTTTCCACCCCCTTTTTTTCAGTTGATCTAATATAGTGCTCAACACTAATTGATTAATTGATATGTAATAGATTAAGTTTAGTCTATTTAGAGCCATAGAAGGGACAGGCATGTTTCAAAAACACACAGTAACACACTTACAAATGCATACAAATACATTTATGTGTGATATTTGTATCGTGTTACTTACCAGTCTAACTGTCCTGTGGCATTTCATCATTAATATTTGGATAATGTTTACAAAGATGTGACATAAGACAGAGGGCGAGTGCAAGCATTCAAAAACATAAGACAAGATGGTCGCCTTCCTTTGATATGTCCATTTCGCCCAATAAAAGGCAAGTGAGATGCTTCTTAGTTTTTGTTTTCATACAGTCCATATATAAGAAAAAATTGTGATGAAGATGATGAATTCGGGATGTCTACAAAAAATCAACTAAAGCTAAATGTTAATTAATTGACATTTCAAACCAGTCACCAAGAAGAGAGCACAAGCATATAAATGAAATACGATGCATAGAAAATAAAATATCAGTATGAATGGATAAAGGAGATGTTCAGATTTCCTTTAATCTTAAGTTGCATCACAACGGCACTTCTTGGATCACCGTCCCTTTCTTAGATTCATTTGAAATGAACTGAAACCAAGGAAAAATAAAACTCTTGACTTTTTTTAGATTCAAAGGTAAACATACACTACATTCTATCAAATGGAAATACTAATAGAGAATCTCAAATCAAAGAAGGCAGTTCTGAATTAAAATGATGTACAAAATGATGTGCAAAAGGTTCATTAGGGGATAAATTAGGGGATATAAATAACTTGCAGTGGGGTGTGAAAAGTTTTCATTCTCTAATGAGCTAACGGTCATACAGTGGTCATGCACGACAGCTAAAAACAGGGGCCCTCAAAGAGTTAAAAGAAAATCAAGAGGTTGTGATAAGAAGAGGAGGTGACGGCCTGTCCGAAAGGTGTTAGATGGATGGATAAAATGAGAGAAAAAGCTGGTGAGCGGCAGCAGAAAATTAAACACTCAATAAAATGAAGGATTGAACATAACAGCTCAAATGGACTCGAGCTCGCAAGCAGGTGAGACAAGAAAAAAAAACGAATCAATATTTGGAGCATTGGCAAATGCCAATCTATTATTCACAATTCAGATTTCATGTTTCACCAGCTCAGAGGAAGCTGACAACAACACAAATCACAAGTTCAAAACGTGTCCAAGAACCGCAAATTAAGCAGTCACGCCAACCTCACCCATCTCAGTCAAAGCAGAAGCTCATCTAAAATATGTCTGCAATGATTTCTCAACCAAAATAAAGGACACTGATGCTTGCACTTGACACTGGAGATGAATGGAGGATATTTCCACCGGGCAGCCCAAGGCCAGATGTGTGTAAGTGTGTTTTAAGTCTGTGTTACAAAAGAAAGAATGGCAGGATACAAATGTCTTGCTGTTCATAAGTAAAATGGACAGGGTTGGAGAATGGTAAAAATGGGCATGGAGAAATGATATGTAATTCATGTCACCTGGCTGTCCATCAGTGTAATGCGTGCGTGTGTGTGTGTCAATGTGTGTTTTCTGTGCGTGTAAAAAAGGAACACACGTACACACACAGACAAACAGAACGGACAGACACTAAACGAGCCGTTAAACCTACCTAGAAGAATATTAAAGCATCCAGGGAAAAAAAAGAGTGATACGTGAGGGTAGATGGTGGAGGACTAAAGAACTGTTTAAAAAAAAGAGAGAAAGAAAAATATTTTTAAAACTGATCAGGAGATGGTTTTTGAGTCTCTTTCACAATTCTAACCAACTTTCATTCAGGGAGCATCACACTTTTGGGGTGGAGGGAGGAATGGAGGGAAGAGGGGATGATCAGAGGAGAGAGATGGCAAGGAGGGACAGGTGATGGAATGAAAGGGGTCATAAATAGTAAAAAATTAGTGGTAGAGTAAAAAACAAAAACAAACACACTTGCCCCTTCTTTCTCTTCTCTCCTGTCTCGTCATAAATAGACAAAATTATACACCATATAGATGGAGAAGTAGATCAGGAGGCAAATGATGGAGAGAGCGAATAAATGAAAAGATGATGTGCCTCCCAGCACCACGATGAGAAAGAAGAAGAAAACAAAACGAAAGAAAAAAACAAATACTCCAGTGCCTTCCGTTTTTCTTCTTTTCTTTTATACAGGGAAATGCAGTCAGTTTGTTCCTGTCATCCAGTTGTTGCTTTAGTTCTTGTCTTTCTTTCTCTCTCACTCTTTTTTCCTCATTCTTTCTTTCTCTTGGCTTCTGTAGAAGGAGTCCTCCGTTTGCAGTAAGTAATAGCCCTTTTCCACAGACAGTGACTGAGGCAGAACAGTAGGAAGAGGTGTAATGGTTGCAATGTCTGCCCAAGAATTCCACACATCGAGACTGAGCTCTCTCTCTCTCTCTCTCTCTCTCTCCCTCCTTTATGGACGGAGCGCTGTGGAGTAGGAGTGAGGCAGAGAAAGGAGAATGAGAGGGAGCCCTCTACAGGATAACTGCACAACTGAGAGAACGAGAGCAATTCCAGTTCAGTCACACTAAATAGGAACAAGGCAGCAAACATGATGCAAAGTTGTAATTTGAATTTGAGAATGTATAGCTGTACCTATACATAAATATATGTGCAGTTTAATATGTAGTTATGTAGTAATGCCACAAAGTAGCATTACTGCAGTAAAGTCAAATGTGTTATTACATACACAGCATGGGGGGTTTACCAAACACAAGATTAGATGATACAAATACTGAAAGTTTGAATGAATTTACTCAAAAATATATGCAGAATTGATATCATTTCTAAAAGATATTATAAAAAGACAAAAAAATAATAATTATACAGATAGATACTATTCTAGAAAGACAGATAGTATTCTAGACAGACAGACAGAAAGATAGATTATTTTTGTTTTGGTTGAAAGAAGTCTCTTATGCTTGACAAGGCTGTATTTATTTGATCAAAAATACGGTAAAAAGAGTAATATTGTCAAATATTATTACAATTTAAAATAACAGTTTTTTATTTTTAAATGTTAATTATTCCTGCAACTGCAAAGATGAATTTTAAGCAGTCATTACTTCAGTCTTCAGTGTCACGTGATTAGAAATCTTTATACACTGAACAAAATTATAAACGCAACACTTTTGTTTTTGGATTAGCACATTTTAGAGTGGCCATTTATTGTGGTCAGCCTAAGGCACACCTGTGCAATAATCATGCTGTCTATTCAGCCTCTTGATACGCCACACCTGTGAGGTGGATGGATTATCTCAGCAAAGGAGAAGTGCTCTCTAACACAGATTTAGACAGATTTGTGAACAATATTTGAGCTACATTATAGTCTGTTTATATATAGTCTGTTGAGCTAGTTTATAGTCTGGTGACTTATCGTTAGGTCTGCGCACGTTTCTCAATACAGAGTACGCAAATTTCGGACTTGCAACCTCGGTAGTTCTCTCGATAGACTCGGGAGTGTATGTTCCCGCGGTCGGGACAACACAAGTCCGTACCAAAGCAAATTATATCTCATGTTTAACCACTACAGAGTAGGGGTTGCACAGACTAATCAACTAGTCGACTTCAGTGCTCTGTCATGACGCTTTAAGCTTGACTAGTCGCTGGTCCTATAGAGGGCGCAATAGGATAAGAACTCCACATTTACGCTCCGTTTCCAAAGTTAAAATTACAAATTAATTCATACTCTGAAACTGTTCCACAAGACATGGGTGATTATATTACTGGATGCTTGAAATTGAATCGGAGAATGTACGTTTTAAACAGCTTATTGTACAGATAAGATAATCGCCGTTCTAATGTAATGCGCTGCTACACTGTAAACACACACATAGGCTACAGACAGTAGCGCGTACATCACGCGCACATAATCAATCAGTGCGGAAATGTATAGTCAACACAATTCTGTGATTTCTCAGTAAAATAGCAAAGAAAAACAGAAAAGTTCAAGCATATATTTCTTAATAACTAAATCTAACAGCTTCACTACTAGTAGAGAGATGCTGCTATATGTAGAGTTAATTCACACACGCAATCGCTCTCACTAATGCATTCATTCGTATGAATGTATTCTTTACTGTGCTATTTTATCTGTATCTGATTTAGAATGTGCAGAAATCTGTGAGAAATATAACGACCCAAAGACAAAATAACTGATAAAAATAAGCTATTATAGGAGCAATAGGGGTGGGGGGTGTTTACAGCTCCAGACTTATTTGGTCATTAATGATGTCATCAGCGACTAGTCGATTAGTCATCACATAAAATTTGACTTAAAAAAATCAGAAGTTGTTCAACCCCTACTACAGAGACATCGGAGTCGGTGGCAAAAGTCATAAGAACTAGCTGAGTGCTAAGCACTGAGCGCCCGGTGATCGCGTGGAGCTCACGTCTCCGAAATCACAGAAGCACATTTTCAAATAGGCGCGGTCTTTATAAATAAACTGCAGATTTGAGTTTTAAACAACTACATTATCGCCTGAAATACTTTTAAAACTACATTCCATGGCACAATAACAGTAATATTTAAAAAGGATGCGAATATGATGGTTGAAATACAGTGTCGCATGAACTCAACCAATCAGCATGCTCAGCAACCAAGTCCCGCCCCCGACAGTTCTAGACCTTTGAAAAAGTACTAAAGCCCAGTTTCCACCGCTGAAACTTTTCCCAGGAACTAGGGACTTTGGGCCGGTACTCGGTGCGTTTCCACCGCAGGAACCAGGATCTAAATAAAGTTCCAAGTACAAATTTGCCACTCAGTCCCTGCTCGCGAAGTAGTACTTTTTCAAAGGTTTGGAACTTTCGGGGGCGGGACTTGGGCACTGAGCATGCTTATTGGTTTGGTTCACACAGCACTGTATTTAAATTTTTAATTCCTGAGGAAAGTTCCTGCAGTTGAAACGGGTTTATGTTGAATTTCCGTAAACTGCTAATTCCTCTATCATCCTGTATGCGGGTAATTCAATTAAAATTCAAGCTCATTAATTGAAATGCAGCCAATTCTTAATTCTGAATATTGCCCAGTCCTGCTCAGATACTGATTCTAGCACTCCATCTGTCATGAGTCTGAGTTTTCTGTGTGGATGTGAATATCTGGTTCTCAGATGTCTGCTCTCTCAAGGGCTCACTCTCTCTTTCTCTGGATTCTTGGCTTGAGCTACTGATCAGTTAGGATGTGCTTTTGATCCTCTGTTTTTTGGCACCTGTCTTCCACTCCTTTTTTTAAACTCACAAAGTCTGTCTGCCTGTTGCTGTCTGTTGATCATTTGGAAATAGACAAAAATAAAAGGAGAGTTATAGAAGGACCATGAAAATGGTGCAATTTGTGCATAAAGATTTTAGGATTGTTTATCATTTCAACTGAAAAGGCTAAGAAACACAAGTTACCATCTCAGGCCTAAAGCGCCACTGTCATAACTGAGATAAACAGATACTGAAGGACTATCTTAGAGGGTTGCACATCAATGACAGATTCCTATATTATCCTAAATACAAACCACCAGTCCTAAATACTAAACCTAAAGCACAATAAAAGCTACATTAACATTTGGAATTAATGTAAACTACGTACAATTTGAATATAACTGAATCAATACTGGCAGCATTATTAGCGTCATTTACATTGGGGATGGCAAGGACGTGTCCCCACCATTTTTGTCATGGGTAATTTCATCCACACTGTTTGCAGCAGCAATAACAGTGATAAATTAAGTCAAACCAGTTTCACTATTTATCCTTATATTTCAACAGAAACACACAGACTTACTGTATGAACCAAATTAATTCACTGCATCTTCTGAACTAATGAAAATTGTAAATGACATTGCAAATTAACAAAGATGAATAAATATGTATTATATTCTAAATTATATCAAAATACATTCCTCTATATAGGAATTAGTTCCTTCTCCCATACAGAGAATACATTTATGCTCTAGGACTGTCTACAAAACAAAAGCAGAAGTAATATTTTTGACCCTCTACCACTGCACTGTTTTGATTAGGGAGACTTTGTTAGATCAGCTAAGTTAGCAGCTGTATTCTGTATGAGTTTGACAGCAATTTTGGCTCATATAGTCGTCATGTTGCCAAACAGATGGAGAAGAGAGACATATGAGCATTAATTGAATGTGTTATTTGACAGTGAGTGATGGGAAATAGATGGTTGTTGCTTACCAATGGGACTTGTGCAATTCCCATGAGAAGAAGGGTAATGTGAGAGAACAAGATCACCAGCCATATAGCAGATTGTGAATAATACGCTGTTAGTCATTTTCATAACTCCTCTGCCATGACCAGTTTGAATGTTAGATGCACAACACAAGATGGTGAGATTTGCTATAGACAATATCAGAGAAATCAGCTTTAACATTAACTATTCTGTTAAAGCTATTTTGAC
Organism: Gymnocypris eckloni scoliostomus; assembly: GCA_027564155.1. Lineage (NCBI taxonomy): Eukaryota > Metazoa > Chordata > Actinopteri > Cypriniformes > Cyprinidae > Gymnocypris > Gymnocypris eckloni. Next base: position 29,203,567 of record CM050416.1, read on the forward strand.
ATTAACTTTTATGGTGATTAATCATTTATATAATATTTTTTTTCTGTACATAAAATGATCTGATAACAAAATCCAGTCATTTCAATAGGGATCTGCTTGATATGGAGTTTCATGGGAGGGTGTAAGGGTTCATCATGCAGATTTCAATTATGTTCAAATTGATCATGCAAATTGCAGCGCTAACTAACAAAAATGTGACTTCTGCACATAGCTACATATATCTTTATGCTATTTCACAATAGATAATTTACTTTTTTGCATGTAAAATGCCATTTTAATTGATTTGCACAGCGCAATTGTTTGACAGCTCAAGTGTTCAAATTCACTTTTGACTTGTTTATTATATGATATCTTTATCATTCCACTGTTGTTGTCGTCCGGATATTTTGAGTGGATAGAAATTCATGAATAATGAGACAAATATCTGCTGGTCGTCTAGGCAATGCAGTTAGAGGTAAAATGTAGTTTTGGTGTAACTTTACTTTAGAACATCCACTTAGTGAGCAAATTCCATAGGCTTCTGAATATGTTGTCTTACTTGTGTCTTTGTTATAATCTTTTTGTCTGTGAGACTAAACAGATTTCATGATAATATAGATTTAAACGTGCAGTAGGTTGCAAACGTCTGAGACCACAAATGCAAATGTTTGATCTCATTTAATGCGATATTTTTCTTTTATAATTATATAAACAAACTATATTTTGAGTAAAAGATTGATCTGATAAATATTTGAGAATTTCTAAATATTTGTTAGAGAACATCTGCGGTTTTTTTTCTTGCTTTAATAACACCAGCTCGCAAGTATAACGTTTAATTTCCAGTGTTTAAGAAACAATAGTCTCAGACTTTTATACTCCGCTGAATATCTGTTGGTTGAAATTATTGAATAATTTCACATCAAGGCTATCACAGAAACTACTGTCGAAGTGACTAAATGCTTGCAATTACAGGATTAATGTGCATAAACAGGCCTAATTTGAAGAAGCTGTTATCGAAAATGTTCAGTTAAACGATAACTCTTGCTTGAGGTAGCTGGTAGGTGAGATATGTCCAGAAAAAAAACTAATAAACATTATAAACTTACTCGGTCCGTGTATGATAGTGGTCCAAACATAATTTTCAACTTACCGCCAAAACGCTCTCGACGTCAATTCCGTCGTCACACCTGTTGAACGCTGTGGCAGCGATTGGATGAAATCATTTGGAGGGCGTTCCGTCTCATGAATAGTGCTCTCAAAATCTAATATTTCTGTTCTTCGCGGTTCTTCCTGGAATCTAACGTCAATACGTCATATTCTCTGACGCTGCTTCAACTTGAATTTAGAACGAAAATAAAATGTGTAGAACGTTGTTAAAGTTACTGATTCAATTTGTAGAAGTAATTAATTATATACTTTGAAATATACACTTTCCACTTAACATTCGAATACTACTACTACAACTACTATCATTACATAAAATGATATCATTGTTTCAAGAATGAGCCACGCTTATTCGTTAACATTGCTAAATGTATTTTCATCACTGATCTTGAATACATTATATCTATTATAAAGCAGTGGTTTTCATGTTTCTTAGTCTTTCTTGTGAAAATTTTCTTGTATTATTGAACTTAAAACACAAACATAAACACTTTTAAAACTGATTAGGCTCTTAGTTAAATTTAAACTCCTCCTTACATGGTATCTAAAACGTATTAAATGAAGAATGTAATTTTTACTGAGATATATCAGATATAGAGACCTACTACAGTTTTGTTATGAGTATGAGACTGAATGAATCTGAATGAAATTGCTCGTCTTTGACTGCAGACTTGTGGCTAGTCTAGGAATAACATGTCGGTAAAATCTGCACAGTGCAAACTTCACTAGTGCTGTTCTGCTTATTCTCGTTGTCTAGAGATCACAGTTTTGTTTAATTTAATTTTCATTCAGTTTAATTCTATTGTGCAGCACTTTTCAGAATACATTCCTGCAGATAGAAACAATAGAACCCTGCCCAAAACACAATAGAAAATGTAATGGATTTAATGGTTATATTGGGAATTGTATTGGTTTTAATGGAAACTATAATGGTGTCTACTGGTATTCTATTGGTGGGATGTTAAATCCTATTGGAAAAATGCCCAAAACACACTACAAAATGGTTTTACTGGAAAAAGCTAATGGTTTATAATGGTACATCAAGGCAATAGCACATTACAATAAGCAAGTTGTAAAGATATGAAGGCGTGAAAAAACATTCCGGCAACATGCATAGAGAATATTATGCAACCTTTTTAATATTTCTGAGGTGGATATTAAATGTAGTCTTGAATATCCAGACCTTTGACTAATGGCACAAAGTCTGGTCCACACAGAATCCTTGAACCACTCAAAGACCATCAAACATCCATGTAAAAGGTTTAAAGCTGCGATGTGTCTTGTGAATTCCACCCTGTAAATGATCTGAAGCTTCTCCTGGATGCTGTCCAAGAAGCTGTGGCAGCTGACAGCGCATTTCCAAGTTTCTTTCTCACGTTCTGTAGTTCTTTTTTTGTCTGAGGGGAAATTCCATAGCTACTACACTATAACAATATATAGCTAGCTACAAGGTTTGATCAGATTTTTTTCTTGTTAATCTAGTCACTGTATGCGCCAAACAAATACCTCTGATAAATCTGGTCTTTTTCTGGGTTTTCTAACATATACATAACCTTGCAACCTTCAAGGGCTCAACAGTAAGTGGAAACAATGCAATTAAATTGTCTCCAACAAACTGTGCATTAGTGTGTTCTAAGTTAACTAATAAAGTGTGGTTTTATTCCTCCAGCGATGCTCCTTCAAAATTTGTGTAAAATAATATATATATATCCTATATTGAAGCAACATATCACTAACATTTCTTTCTTTTATAATATATGTCTTACCAGTGCCTGTTTGTTTTGAAGGATGAAATAAGACTATATTTTTTCCAGTATGTTGCCTTCCACATCACATCTTTGGACAGTCTCTAATAAAGACCTTGGGACTGTGGCATTGTTGTGGTGCCAACAGCATTCTCAATTCTCCTGGAACTCAGGGATTCATCAGTCATGTAGCAAATAGCCATGTGGTAGAAGCACTGATAGATCAGTGGGTAGAACTCATATCCAATACTTCCAGAGAACCGAGGAACTGCCATTAAGATGAACGGGAACATTAGCGTTCTTGTGACTTACCCTTCCATTCTGAAATTGTAAAACAACAGATCATTCAAAAGGTAAGGAAACAAGCGCATTAGATCCATGCATGAACAGTTTGAAATATTTCTAACAGGGTCTTGTACATGTCATTTAATAATTCACACTGTAGTTTCAACAAACGAAAAGAAACCTTTTTAAATATATCAATACTTTTATTGAGTGTCATTTTGCAGTGTCTGGGTACCAGACAAAAAACATTACAAAACCTTTAACACCCCAGCTTTCCTGTCCTTTAGCTAATGACCGGGACCTATAATGGAACATCTGTGCAATGTACTGAAGATAATTTTATTAAAAAAATAATAATAAAAAAAGAGAGAAGGAAATTGGAAAAACAATACTTAACTCTTAACATTCTGCACAAGGAAAATACAATTTCAAGCACAATTTAAGTCTGATAGTTCCCTCCTTATTGTAAAATAAAGTTGAAACGAATAGTGTATGTGTCTCTGTATGCACTGATGATTATTTGTATTTCCATTTGCATTAGACAACCTATTTGAATTCCCTACAATTCCTAAAACAAGGGCAAGACTAAACCAGTGGTCTGCACATAGTTAACAATTTTGTAACAATTACAAATTTCCCGCCATACTTCCATTGGCCACATCGTTTTGTACCACCCCACCCTCATCTGGAATTATCTTAGGATGATGGAGAGGATGCTGGGTTAATGACGTCAGTGCACTGCGGTTCACAGAAAGGACCGAAGCGGCCGTACACATCTTTGGCCCTGACGGCAAAATAATATGTCGAACCGGACACAAACTGGGTCAAGGTGCATGCCATGGGCAGCGGCAGCGCCTTCACCTCCCCGATCTTCTTCCACAGTGACAGAGCCGAAGCACCCGATGCTGCCCCCTGGTGGTCCTGGTGATAGGCGTACAGGTGATAGGTATCTACAGCGGCGCAGTTGCGGTCAGTTTCTGCAACACACCAGGACAGGACGATCCCGTTTTGGCTCTGGACACGGGCCAGTTTGAGCTGGGGCTGCTGCGGAGGGGACGTCTGGGCAGCCTCGGGGGGGAGACGTGCCGGTGGTGATGGAGCCAGTGGTAATGGAGGAAGAATGGTGGAGGAAGATGAGCTTGGACGGGATAGAGATGGAGAATCCTGAGAGAACAATGAGTGAAAGTAAGGAAGATTATAGGAGGCACAATGTGTTAAAAATATTAATTAAATGTTAATTGTATCTTTTTTATTATATTTGTATTGCAGCACACTCACCACAGAGGAACGTTGTGCTGATCGAGCTCCTGAACCAGGGAAAATATAAAACATGTCAGCATACAGCTCTGAATTTTATAACTACAAGCAAAAAGTAGAATAAAAGGAGAGTGGGGGGAAAAAACATCTACTTTTCACTCACCAGTATTAGTGGTCGAGCTGACTAAAGGAGGTGGCCCAGATGCACGCTGGGTAGTGATGGAGGAAACAGTGGCCTTCTGGACTCCTGTCACTGGATAACACAGTAAAAAGTATTAGGAAATATAACTAACTGGTAGCTTACAAAGGAGGAGGAATAACTAATTATGAGAACATTTGCAGAGACTTAATTCAAATACCGCATTGAACTCAATGCTAAAGTTGTTATTTAGCTCAATGTTTGTAAAAATCTGGTAATTTCAATAGGAATCCACTATGGGTGCTCTGATTAATCAGATACTGATCATTAGCGGCCGATAATCGCGTTGGGATGTTTGATCATCAGTCTCTAAAAAAGGCCGATCTCAAAAAAATGATCTCAAGCTGATGACGCGCCTGCCGTGAGAGGACTGACGGGACACGCAGCAGCACTGTCTCTGTCCGGTGCGGATTAAATAATTATAATCTTGTACAATTTATATTTCTTCATTAAATAAAGTATTTAGAAAAGTTTCTGAGAGACAATGACGAAAACAGCATGAGTGAATCATATACAATCATGCACATATACAGTACCTCAGCACACGATTCTCAAACATGGTGAGGATCATCACATTTTAAAATCAGTGAAAATATCATCCACATGACAGCTAACAGAGTGAAAACAGCAGCAGCAGCATAAATTAAACCAGTAAAATTTAAAACAATTATAACATTTTAAAAATAAATAACATAAAATGTTTTCAAGCTGCAATGCATGCTGGGAACTTATGCAATATTGTTCAATGTCAAATTGTTTGTTCAGACAAATTAATTTGAAAAGTTGGGAGAACATTTGGATATGTTGTGAACAAATACTTGAGTATCTAATATTTGAAGAATGCTTAAGGAAGGTGAACAAAACTTTTGCTAGCGACATGTTTAGAGTATTTCTATTCAGTTCACACAAAATTAAACTGACTTGTACATAAAAATCTTTGTTCAGGCGACTTTTTTTTTTTTACATTGGTTAGTAGAACCTTTCGAACGTTGGATTTTTTACAGTGCAGTCAGTGCTGATTCTGCCCCGCTTCTGTACCGCACATGGACTGCATACACACTGCAGACGGAGTATGTGTGTGAACCTGGTGTAAAAGGCCCATCTCACATACAGCTCATGATATCAGGCTTGTGCCGTGTGTAAGATATTGTGCAACAATTGAACGATTGTCAAAACAAAAATGCAGGGCATGATTAAACATTTAGCTGAGATAAATATATATTTTTGAAAAATGTAAAAAAAAATGCCCTCCTCCACACTTCAAATTAAAAATCCTCTCTCACAAGAGTCAGCTAAGAGGGGAATACATTTTCAAAAAATGAAATTTTGGGCCCGGTGGCATAAAGCACCTTAAGTTTTCCCCTTAAGTATGAGACTTAGGCGTAATTTCCCCTTACCTGAGGGAATGATTTAAGAGTGTTGCATACAATCCCTTAAACCATTCCCTTGGTTAAAGGAAACCGTTAAGTTTTTCATGACAACTACCAGGTTTTGCCGTTAAAAGAAAAATCTACTGTTGCCATGGACACGTCATTTGTTAATGCAGATAACGGTGTAAGTTTTCACAGAAACATAACATTTCAGGGACTAATGTGATTAAATCTATATTTAAATGCAAAGAGACAAGATTTTAATTGTATTCGAATCTAAAACGAGTTGATGAGAACATTATGAAGCGCTAAACACTATGCAGTGTATGTTTCATTCATATTCGCAGCCGGAGGGCGCTATTGAGCTGAAAGTCCAATCCCGACTCATAGAAGCATCTTATGATGAATACAGCAACGATCGCTGCAGCTAAGCTGAATAAAAAGCAAATATATTTTGTATGCGTGTTTTTCCAAGTCATCTCCAGGTAATATGTAGGAAAATACAGGAATTAAATATTATAGAATATAAATGTGTTCTCGCATGATGCACTAACGTTTGAGCTATTAGCTGTATGTAATTTGATTAATGTGAATAAATGCCTAAATTTAAATCTGTTATAAAGCGGCCGATTGTGTTTTGTAGAAGACTTTAGGATTGAATCTGCTCGCTGTGTAACACTAAAGGTGACATTTTCCATACCTTATGTCATACTTAGGAAAATGACAGTTAAGGGCTTTATGCAACACTTAATGGGCTTTAAGGGATACTTAAGAGAAATTCTAAGGGTTTATGACGTTTCACCTAAAGAAACCCTTAAATCTCATTTAAGGTATATTTTATGCAACGCCCTTAATTGTAAGGGAAAATTAAGAGAAAATTACTCTTAAGGTGCTTTATGCAACCGGCCCAGGGCCCTGAATAAATGTCTACAAATCTTGATTGGATCATCACTATAAATAATTCTACATAAAAAAAAGGCTTTAAAAAGATCGGCATCGGTGATCGGACTGACAGATACAGCTTTCAGTGATCGGACTCAAAAGTCCTGATCGAAGTACCCCTAGAATCCACACAATCTTTCCGGGTCAAGGTGAAAATATTCCCTTCTAAAGTTCAAAAATGACTTTTTGCTACAGTATTGACAAACATTGGACCCTTTTTTACTCGGGAATTTCCGTTACTGTGAATGGCACCTTAAGACAGCAATAAAGAGCAGCTGTGTTTTACCTTGAACATCATCATCCTCTTCAGTCAGATCTATCACAGAGCCTTTGGGTCGCCCGGTCTGTAGAAAAAGTCAAATTTAGGACACAAAAAAAGTGACAAAGTGCAATTTGCAAGTACATTTTAAACATTACATTATTTACAATGAGACATTGCTTACCTGAGAAGGTGTTTTCGGTGTTGAGGCCTGATTTTCTGTTTAAAATGAGAGATTAATGAAATTACATTATGAAACAGCCCAAACTATTGTTACATAATATTATATAATAAATAAAGCAATGTGAGAATCATCATGAAAATAAAAACATTTTTAATAAATAATTTATTTATAAATAATTGAGTGGGACAGCAAAATTCTTATGGTCACAATAATAATCAAGATGCTCCGTATTCTCTAACACTAAAATAAATGAAAACATACTGCTACGTTTAAACAGTCCAAGTGACATCAGTGGTTCGACCATAATGTTATGAAGCTACAAGAATACCTTTCATGTGTAAATAAAAAATAAGTTGCACCACTGTTGTCACATGAGCTATTTTATTGATCTCCTTACTATCTTTCTGGGGCATAACAATTGCGTTGCTGTCTATGAATAGTCACAAAGCTCTCAGATTTCATCAAAAGTTTTTTTTGTGTTGTGAAGATGAACGAAGGTCTTACGGGTTTGGAATGACATGAGGGTAAGTAATTAATGACAGAATTTTAAATTTTTGGGTGAACTATCCTTTTAAATTTCATCTCAATATTTTTTATGAATAAATACGGTCTTATTCTATGCTTTAAATATTCATTCATTTTGTGTTATATCCCTCATTAGAAAAAATAAATAAATAAAAATTACAAAACAAAAATCCCTTTCCATTTAGCAGATATTATAAAAAAGTAGCCGCATGATAGACATTCTCTTATACCTGTCTTTGAGGCCAGCGCGGAAGCCGATGGTGGACCAGCTGCAGCTGCCGCTGATCCTGTCGCTGCAGGTCCCGTGGTTCCTGGAGAAGAGGCTGCTGTAGACACTCCCACAACAGCAGCACACTGCGTAGGTGTGCGGGCTGTAGTCACAGATATCCCTGTGCTGGGTGAACTAACAATCCCTGTGCCACCCGGATACACGGCTCTCGCTAACGACACCGCCGGAGCTGACGAGGTGGAGGAAGATGAAACAACACTGCCTGCTGCCTTTTGAAGGATGAAGGTAGTAGCAGGTGTAGTCGTCTTTGCCTTATTGATGCTACTAACCGTAGATAATGACGACACCGGTATTAAACCGACACCATTGGCAGTATTAACCAATGCCCCGCTTTGCCCATTCGCCATCGATAAAGGCAGCTGAATCAAAAGAGGCTGAATAGACACTGACTGACCCCCTGAAGTTGCTGGGGTGTTAGTCATGACTCCTGTACTGGGTACAGTCTTTAGTAGAAGGGTGCCTGTCTGAGACTGGCCAGGCAAAGAGGTGGATGAGGGAGTGGAGCTTGTTGTTGTGGTAATGATCTGTAGAATGGGTGCAGGAGAAGCTAGCGCGGAGGAGGTTGGCGTAGTCTGTGTGGACAGATGTTTGGGCAGAGCTGGGCTTGCTGAGGGGCGAAGAAAGAAAAAGAGTTTGAGTTAAAATGAGAACTATAATTCATATAAATGAGAATTAAATTCATAAAAAGCTCACCAGTTGAATTGGAACCAGTGGCTGGACTGGACAGTTTCGGATCCATTGTGGTTTTAACAGTACTGTAAAAGAACAGAAATGGAAGGGACACATTAAAATTATGGCAATAGCACAGGCATTTCAAATATTATTTACTAAAGATTTTTGAATTACAAACTGCAGCACTAATATGTGCAGTTTTAACAAATTAGTCTGTGACCAAGAGTGTGTCTAGAAGGCTTTTGTGGCTAGCTAGCTCTTTGTTCAACCAATGTTGGTGGTAAACTGTATAGATAGATGTTGGCAAGTTTTAAGGGCCGTTCAAAGAAAACGCATACTTGCATTCAATTGTGCTTTTCTATTGTTTTTCCTTTTAAACCTACACTAGAGGTACATCTTTGACAACTGAATGTGCGTCTTTTTATTCATTTAATGATTTTGAAAAAAAAAAGCTTGTAATTTCTTGCAATAGAGGAGGAGCAAGATCTTGTGAGGATGGAGGTTGATATGTCAGATATGTTTACCGTTGCGGTGTAGTCATGTTGGTTGCATTGCTGGCCTGAGCAGCAGCAGCGGCAGCATAAGCCTGATTAACAGGAAACGAAGTGCATTTTAATGAAACATTCAAAAGCACATTTTGCTTGCAATCAATCAATCAATCACTAAAACGGGTATTCCATTTATGGATAAAGATCATTAATGGCTTGTATCTTTATTCCATAAACCACTTTGACCAAATCACACAATAACTGAATAGTTTTTCCAGTGATTCATAGTCTTACCTCTTGAGATCTCTTTGAGTTCTCCGAGGCCTGATTAGCAGCACCAAACTTTTTGGCCAGTCGGGAAATCTTAGCCTAAATTGAAAACACAGATTATCAAGTTTCACAGTCCCATTCTATTAACTAATTAAGATGTATAATAGTAATAACTATTTCATTTGAAACTTCAAAACTCACCTGTAGTGTGTTAATTTGCTGCATTGTATTCTGTTGTTTGGTTGCGTTGTCAATTTTCTCCACTCGCTCTTTCAGCTCTTTTATGCTTTGGTCAAATACAGTCAACTGCAGCACCTGTAACCGTTCCTCGACTAACTGCTGAACCATCTAATAAGAAGAAAGAAAAATAATAAATAACATCTTATGTCTGATAGCCTTGACAATCCCAACAAGTGAGAACCAATGTGTTTTGTTCTTATGTGAAACAAGTACAGTTGAGCTTCTGTTTACCATATTTCATGGGCTCTATGTATGTCTTCATTAATGTTTGTGTGACTATAAAAGCCTAAATTAAAACAACCTTGTCTCTTTAGAACACTCTCTTCATTTGGGTTTCAAAAAGGAACAAATGTCTTATTATAACAAAATATATTATTTTATGTTCCACAGAAGAAAGCCAAAGGTTTTGGAATGACATGAGGATGAGTAAGTGACACAATGCTCATGTTTTTTGTGAACTTAAGATTAATTTACTGTAATACTGTATCCCATTCAGTTATATGAAAATGTGTCGGTAAGCGACTAAATGCTGTATATAGGCAAGAGGATTTAGAAATAAACAAGATATATAACAAACCTTCTCCAGTTTATCCCGGCTCCCAGCATTGGCTGTGATTTTCAGCTCTATCTGAGCCTCCAGCTCTTCGCCGTCCAGCCTTGCTCGTTTTCCTTCTCTCTTATCCTTGATTTCTAGGTCATCTTCATCTTTCGCCTCAGACAACGATCTCTTTGTACCAGCAGAGGCAATGTTGTCTGCTGTTGAGTAGAAGCAGAGGACAGGTTTAGACTTTAAGGCAGAGCTACAAGCGTAAGTGATGTTAGCTCAAAGACAAAACTTCATGTCAATATTACTGAGCTATAACAAATATCTCAAAGCAACAACAGTTGTAGATTTTGGGTCTCAAAATGGATCAAACTATTTTGAGTCTATAGAGTAAGTTTAAAGGCATAGTTCAAACTTCAACAAAAATATATTTCATTTTGTCATCGACATTGTTCCAAAACAGTTTGAATTTTCTTCGGCAAAACACAAAAGATTTTGAAAAATGTTGCAGCTTTCAAGTCAAACTTTTTTGAACCACTCTGACTGTCATTGCGCAAAATGAAAAGATGGAACGTTCCACTTATGAAAGCAAGTCATACAGATTTGGAAAAACATTGTGATAGTTTTAATTGAGTTATAAACAATTTAAAGTTTTAAAAATATCCCTCTAGTTAATGACTGCAGACAGGTTGAGTTTCTAGACATTCTCACCTCCTACATTCTCAGAAGTGCCTTTTTCATCTTTTGGTCCTCTTTCTCATCATCTAAATTCATCTTCTCCCCACTGTCTTTCTTTTCATCTTTGTCTGCTTGGATTTCATCCTCTTCGCTCAAGCACAGAAATCCTTCTTTCACCTCTGGATCGCAGTGCAACCCAGAAGGGGAAGCAGAAAGAGAAGAGGAGGAACTTTTATTGCTTGTCTCCTTTTTCTCTTCTGCGGCCACAAGGGGGTCGTCAATATCCATAGTAGGTGAGGTAGTTTGTTTGTTGGGTGGAGAGGGCGATCGAGAGAGGGTGAAAGAAGCAGAAGGGGAACAGTGAGCTGAATCAGGGGCAGGTGGCATCAAGTCGGCCTCTTTATGATTCAAGTCTTTCTCCTTGACTTTCTCTTTCTCCTTTTCGGTGTGGGTACCATTGACCAGTGGTGTCTGAGGTGGTGAGGAGGAAGATGGGTAAGAGGCGGAGCTGGATGTGGCGGCTGCCAAGGTGTTGTGCAGAGTTTCCAGTTGCTGCCGATCGCTCATCTTCATCGTTTTCCGTGCACGAAAGATTTTCTTCTGAGGTTCCTCTGGTACAGCTACTTCCATTTTCACCTGCGGGAAAACAGTGGGAAGATCTGATCAGACAAATGTTTTATATCCTAAACAGGCTAGTCAGCTAAACTCCATCTCGTACTCAACACATCTGATTAATCGGACCAAGTACAAGTGCCTTAACTGCAGTATGACCACAAGGTGTCACTGTCAGTCATCTAAATGACACTTCCTGCTGTTCTAGAATTTTCTCTTGGCCTCGATCACTGTACCTTTTTTTAACTGGAACAAAACCGTAACCAAAACCCTGGACTAAGGCCTTGGCTTAACTGCCATCTAAAAAAAAATTGCCAAAGTAAAAGTACTAAACTGATCTGTTTAGATACCCACTCTAGTAGTCTGAGCTGAAGCACCTTCTCGGATTACCAAGTCCACAAACCACCTGGCATCGGTTGAGAAAGTAGTTGAACCTAACGAAAACCAATAACCTTCCCTAGTTCAATTGACATAACTAGTGAGTTGGTAGGTCTGTAACAGTCAGCAGTGCATGTGATTTCAGAAAACAGAGGGAGAGCAGACTTTGTGTCCTCCCCCTCAAACTGATTGGTTTAACTCTTAGCCAATAAGAGCAGCACTCTACAGAATCTGCTAGTGACAAGGAGTTCATTATATAATGCAGATTTGCAAAGCTACTATCGTACTTAAACTAGACTAGTGTTAACTCAGTGTTAATCACAATAAGACTTTAGTTTGTCTTACCAGGCTTCTGTGAGGTCTCGTATATTCCTGTTCATGTATTTGGCAGCCAGTCGCTTGAGGATCCTAAAAAAAAAATAGAAATATTAGGTTTGAAATGTAGTCACAAATTAATTTGCAAATTCATTTCTGCTACATGACTTAGATGTATTTAACTATAAGTTCTTCAACTCAAAATCTGATCCAAACATCCTTCAGTTCCTTTTTAGTACAGCTCCCTCATGTTTTAATTACTAAGTTGTTTAATCATAGCCCAGTAGTTTTATCATAACACGTGCGAGCACTGGCATATTCTAGTAATGCAGTTGACCTTAGTTCTATGTGTATGGCTTACAATCCATGCTGAATCTGCAGCGAGATGTTATGATAAAGATCACATATAAACTCATTGTAAGCTGTGTAAAAATAATATTTCATATCGTCTATAGAGAAACAAAAGAATCTGAGCAAACAGCTAAAGAAACCTTAAAGCTGATGTCATCCTGTAAATACAAGTAGATAATATTACTTATTTCAGAAACTAATCGGTACAATATGTGCTACAGAAGTAGATTACGTTTTGTGATTTTGTTAGGTCAATGGAATAATAAAACCTATTTGCGATCTAAAAATACCTTTTTTACAGAAGGAAAGGTATTTAAAATCAATTACGGTATGGAGGTGTTCTCTTTCAGTGCTCATTAAGAGACTCTCAAAGCTAAAACTGTACGCAAAGGATAGCCACCTGGCATAGTTCTTAATTATAAACTCATTATCTGTAACACAAAAAATATATAATCAAGTCTGAAACTAGTGGTACTTTAGCATCAAATGCTAAAACAGTTCTGAAAAATTACACCTCTCAGCCAAAACCACACAGATATAAATAAAAGTACAGTAAAGCTAAACTAAATATTTACAATAAGCAGTGTCCTATACTTCTCGGCACTCCCATGAATAAGAGTTGCTAGTATTGAATTTAACTTGCTATTAGCAAAGCACCTTCCTGGATCCAAACAATTCATCTGTCTTGATTTCATTCTAATGCTGCACATCAAATTTACTTTAGTTATTCTCATCCTATCTTCTTAGTTTTACTACACATCCAATAAAAATATAGAGCTGCAAGCATAAATCCACAGGACGCCGCATTGCTGCTGCACTAATACATTAACAATCATCCTGCCAGGTGTGAATGACGTGGCTTCTATATATACCTAAATCTCGTCCTCCTGGACCATTTGCAACACCTTTCATTTCCTGTTAACAGCCATTCCTTTGATGTCTGGTATCAATGACAACCCCTAAAAAAACTTCAGCTGAAGATTTTATAGCTTTTCCCTAATTTGCCAATCTAAACACCACAAAATGCTCAGTAAGGAGCAAGACAGGTGACTCGATTGTACAAGATACAAGTTTTCATATTCCAACAGGTCATCGACACGAAAAGAGACAAATGTGTGACAAAAACTAAACAGCAATAAAATGCATCTTCTGTATTCCGCCATCTCATTTTTATATCCATGAAAAGGACATTCATTTCATAAAAATGGCTGCTAGATTCTGGAAAGCTTGTCCTTCTAATGTTGATCACCGCGCACAGGCTCACTGTGGCCCTCCCCCACCCAGTCTGTAAGCATAGACGCTGAGGTTGCCGCTCATTCCAAAACGGTCGCCAGAGCTGCGGTGGAAAGCCAGGCTCAGGTCTACAATACTCCTCCTGAAGCTCAGACCTCAATCCATAGAATCTGTACTCACTTCCAACAAAAACTAGTTTCAGAAACATAACCTCTTGCAGATTTCTAATAAAGAAATGTTCGCAAAATAACAGAACACGGTATTACGTCTTGACAGTGTACAAGGTCGATACCTGCCAGACATCCGAAATAATTTTGATAAGCGAACAAAAGTGATTAAAATAAGCAAGCTTTAAATCTAAAATAAGTCAATCATAAAAAGTTCCTAACTAGTAAAAAGCATTCAATATGAAAAGATCGCAAAGAATCACGCTCTTTTACGGATTACACGCAATCAGCACTTCCTAATGCAAAAAAACCCAGTGTTAATCAAATTTCTTAGTCGAATGTAAAACAGACGATCCCAATTATGTCAGGACTGCAAAAATTCTGACTAACAACCAAAACAAACTAAAAAAAAACTAAAAATGTCAACGTCCACAAAAACATGAAAAATTGGCAAGAATTAGCGTTAAAAAATAACCACCAAAAGTCCATTAATCTTGAGTAAACACTACTAAGTATGAAGGCGAATTAAAAAAGATTTGTCTTCAAGAACCAAAACAGCTTGAAAACAACCTTGAGGTGTAGTCTTCAGGAGTAGGCCTTGATTAGTAGGGAGCACAAGAACAGGAGCATGCCTAGTTCCCAACTAGCTCAAAGCGCACACAACACAGAAAAGAGGAACAGAGAGAGAGACAGAGAGAACGGGAGGGGGAAGGGATATTGTGTGGAGAGGCGGAGCACATTCTTTGTAAGGTGTTGGCAGTTACCAGAATATAAAAAACTGTGTAACTACACACAATTGTAGCGTTACAACCAGCAGAACAGCGTCATATGAAACAAAAGGTCATTTTTGGACTCATAATGAGACTGTGAGATGATTCATCACCTCTTATAAACTCAATGATCCTCCAGCGGTATTCTAAAACCTGCGATTGAAGAAAGTCTGCCAAAATATGACATTCAACCAAAAAAACTTTAGAAATCAGAGGAAAATAAAGAATAAAAGAACAAAAACCTCAGCAGCAAGAAAGAAAAACTGCCATGTGCTGAAAAGCAAAAACGGCCCCTCCCCCACTGCTGCAGGCACAGAGAAAACAGGGTGGAAAATTACTGCGATGTGGATCATACCATTATATCAGAAGAGGGGTGTAACGTGCACCGCTACATGTCAACACAAGAGGGCGCAGAGCAAAATTGAATCTGCTCTGCATTTTAAAAATACACCAAGTGGCAATTTGCCTATATGCAGTCCATATTTTTTAATGAAAATGAATCTCTATACAGCACAAACATCTTTTGGCAGTAGCTTTGATACTGCACAGAACAAGAATATGAGGTGAAAGGTCAAAATGCTGTCACATGCTATTATAAATAACTTTTGACAACAAAATGAGCTATGATCGTCATTTCAATGTACAATGACAGACACTAAAGCATGATGAGCATATCTGATCACTTCTGACTATTCCTTTTCAAAAAGAGGCAAGTCGCATTGAATCAGTCTCAGCTCATGACCATTTCACACCATTGTGCAGAAATGTAAACAATGTAAAATCAAATCTAATAAATCACATTTGTTGACAATAAAAGTGATTTGATTTGAAAGCGCACCATTTATTCTGCTTAAATATTCCCAAAGTTGATTAAATGGGAACAAATCCCTAATGTTCTATTCATTGTTTTCCTAATAAAGGGTCATTTGTAAAACTATCCTGAAAACCAGACTAAATGTCCCCCAACTACATTTTATTAGACGTAGCTGTATGTGCCCCCAAAACATTTAACTCTAGCGTTCATGCGGGCGATGCACATTATAATCCAGCTCATGACATTTTTCGATCTCCTGTTTTCCCAATCCTTTCCTGTCATCTCTCTACTGTGCCTATAAACAAAAGTGACAAGGGCATCAAAAAAGCCTACATTCAGTCCATGAGAACAAAGCAGAGGACCTTCCTTTTCTAAACAAATTAATTCTAGTTCAAATTACTGTCAATTTTCAGACAAGTCCTAAATTAAAAAAACTACATTAGCACAACAGATTTTACAGATCTCGTAAAACCCAAATGACATTTATGTTGCAACTGACTGAGTTCCTAACATACAGTAAATATTGACGAGTTTCCACATACTCAGAGGTCTGACACAGTTTCCCATCCAGACGCGACACGACCAAAGCACTCTTCCACATTAATCTGCCTCTTCTGTCCTAGCCATGACAAGTGACACTGCATTTCGCCTGTCTCTTGGTTTCCATTTATGTGAGTATTATAGTAGCTACACCCATTTTCAGAAACATCTGATATGACAAATCCCTCAAGATCCACAAGGATATTAAGAAAAATGATGCTGTCTGGAAAAGCAGCTTGGAAGTCTTGAAAACACAAGGTTTCTGTTCTTAGCGTCACAACATTCAGCAGTATTGTGCAAATATGTCCCAAGGTTGCAAATGCATCTCAATGGAATTAGATGTGATTTTGTTGCATCGCAACATTTTTTATTTTCAAAGTGGACAGAAAGATCATTTGGCGCTGAAATCTAGTTGTGCACACCAGATGTGTCTCCTGCCCAGAGCTTGTCAATGTCCCTTTTGTGCCAACATACTTGGCCCCATCAGCAATCAATAAAAGTGAATAGATACACAATGAACCTAATACTTCTCAGGTTCATCCTATGATTGAGAGAGAATGCAAGCATGTCTAGTCGTCTCACCTCAAGGAACACCCCAAGTGTGAATGGAAGGAAAAGAGTTGCTCTACAGCAGAAAACAGTGTCCTTCTGTTTTTCAACTTTGGAAGACCACTACAAACACATTCCATGAAACTACTGAGAGAAATCAAACACACGCTCAAAGTGTGTAATGGGAAAGGGAAAGAAGTTCTTAAATTTTACTGGGGATAAAGCTCATGCAGTGAGAACACTCACTCTCCCCCACTGCTGAAGAATGTGCAGGGGATAACGGTAAAAGACAACATGGATCGTACGATAACTAAAAGGGGATTGAAGATGCAGAACTTTGAATACAAGGAAGTCTGAAGTAACTGCTTAAAATAATTCAAATCAACTCAGAAATCCATGTAATATTATACTGATGTTCCTAACGTCTGATAAAGGCCTTGAACGCCAAGATTTTAATCTGAAAATTTGAAGCATTTTATACAGAGGAAGTGTGGTGCCTTTTTATGAAGAATTGTCACATGGGAATAAAAAATGCTATCAGGGTGTAAAAGGAGATTTATTCTCTCTACTCTTTTCATTGCCCTCTATGGTTTTGCACAAGCTTTAGCTACTTCAATACCACATGTTTTAAACTGATGTAACCTCTGGTATTTTGAATTTCTTGTAACAGCACTGCTAATATTGTTGGGTACATATGACATATATTAGCTTGTGTCTGATTAAATGTATTAGCATAAGCTATTTTAATAACTATATTTTTTATTCCAGTTAAAAATATTTTGTTCACAAGACCCTAACGTCTGTCGTTAAAAATTCATTCATACAGCTTTATGAAACCTCTGTTTTAATGAGGATACCTAACTACATTTCATAAAGAATTAGCTACACACCTAAAGTTCATCCTTTGCTCTTTATTATGCTATATTAGCACCAAATAAACTCCCTTCACAAGTGAAAAACAGGAATTTATTCTGAACATAATCACTTAAAACCCCTTCATGCCTTAGTAGCGAATTCCTAATTAGGTTCGCCAGTTCCTATGAGAATGTAGTGCAGTACAAGTGCAGACGACCCGCAATGGAATATCTAATATTTACAGTGCCACTGGTGAAATAATAACACCTGAATCCATCTTAAAACCCTCAGTCACAACAAGTGTTTGTATAAAACAGCTTCCTAGCAACTACTTTAATGCACAGCCAGCTAATAACAGACACGACCGGCAGCAACAGGCTGAAACCAGTTGAGACGAGTTTACACCTCATAGATCTCTCTCTCATGTGTCTAAACACTTGGAGGATTCTGGTAAAGCAATTAAATTAATCAACAGATTAAGCGGTCATTTTACTTTTATAAATTAACTGGTTTCTCTGTTTCCTATTTAAACTTATCTCAACACTTTGAAAACCCTACAAAAATTGTCGTTCATGTGCGTGAAATAGAAAATAGTTCAGGCAATGGAGCTTTAACTCCTCTAGAATGAGAGGAACCAACCGCGGCACGACAGCAGGACAGCGTGCACACTCTGCAGCTAGACTTACAGCGAGATTGCTTTAAGAGCCCCTCCTCCACACTGCCATTTTACACTCGTAGCTCTGCACTGCAATAACACAAAATGGCCACCAGCCCGGCTGCTGGCCAGCTAAAAAACTGAAGCTGCACTATCCATGAAACCAGAATAGGCAATACAATTTAAATTAAGTGGCTTAATTTTACAAGTGATCTCATTTAGCCAGCTTGCACAAAACATGCATTTGACTCTCTCTGGTTCCAAACATAGAAGTTGCTTCCTGCAGCTGATTTTTTTTTCTCCCTAGAAAAGCCGGCTTTCAATTCTTCCTCCTAAAGGTTGTGAAATTTCATCAGGGTGTCTTCTATCAACCAAGGCTTTGGATCCCACAAAATAGCCTGATGTGATAACACAGAGATGGCCTTGACTTCTGTCTTCTGGGAAGTGTAAAGTATACTTGGTTATTGTATGCGTTCGCAGGTGTGTGCGTACAGTCGAACGCATAGCCTTTCAAAGTATAGTCCATTTGTAGCTGTGCGCTAACGCGGGTGGTTGACACAGGTGCTCTAGAAAGCTTCATCCATGTTCAGTGTCTGCTCTATTTTTCCCCGTTAAGTCATGACTGATAACAAATACATTTAAACTCTTTTAAACCAAAGCTGAGTGGTCTCATACCCTCTCGCTCACAAGCGCTTGTCAATGTGATTGTCTGTTGTTGCGTTCTTCGCTATTTTTTTGTCATTGTCTGTCTCTTTACTTTCGTTATCTACTGTGAAACATTGGCCTGGGACAGTATTGCCACCATGTGGAAAAACGTATTACTGCAAAATAAAGTGCGCATGTGCGACCTGAGTGTACAAAGTACGCGCATTTACAAAAATCGGGTGGTGTGCGTACAGTATGTGCATACTGTTCTGATGACGCAATTCACGTCACGCGCACTGTACGCTGTCCCTCACGTACGCATAAAAAATGAAGTATACTTTGGGCTTAAGGCCCCGATCGACAGAACGTTTTTTTTTTGCAGTGAAGCTCCTTTTTCTAAAATAGTTTTCTGTTGGCTGTGAGCATTCGGCACACTGTTTATGGAGGAGTTTTTTGAGGAACGCACTGAGCGCCTGAAGTTGAAAAAAACTCTGAGCGGAAAAGCGTCCAATATCATTCAAGTTTTTTTCCAATGTCCAATCGAATGAATGAAGAGGCGGACCTTCCGTTGTGGTGACGAAAGTTTACCGTTGCTTAGAAAGGAGAAACTTTTGGTGTCTGTCGCGGGTTACCCAGAGCTTTTTTTGCCAAAGATTAGCTCGCGCTATAATCCTTTGATTAGACTGACAAGACAGCTGATTTGGTGGTTGCCTTGCAACAAAAAAACCGCAGCACACTGCTCTTTTAAAAAAGTCACAAAAAAAGCAGTGTGGTGCGCCTTGCGTTTTCAGACCTAAAAAAACGCGTTTAGTGTGATCAGAGCCAAAAGATGCCTTAATTTGCTTCATTCTGGTGCACCGGAGCTTTTCACTTTTATAGGTAATCTTCAATCCATGCGGTTCAGGTGTTCTTCGTCTTTAAAACCTTGTGCTTGACGAGTCAGTTACAGGACAGCAGCAACATCTCTAGACATTAATTATGCATGGGTAGGCTAATCTATTATATCTAGAAAGTTATATTTCAGAAGTGTTAGATTATAAAAACGTTGACAGAAACAGAAAAGAAAGACCCCGAAGGGGCCTAACTATGTTAGTTCTACCACAAGGGTGCTCAGTCCTACTGAAGATTTACTTTTGTTTCAGTTTTGAAGATTCTGATTGGTTCCAAAAAAGGACCTGAACCAGCTAATCATGCTCCTCAGGGTCACCTGTAAATTACCACAGGTGTTAAAAGAGACCTAATGGAAAATCTCAGGACTGAGTACCCCTGAACCACATTATATCTTCCTAATTAAACTTGTTAACAACCAACATACACTTAAGAAATAATGTGAAGACACTCAGCCACATCATGTTACAAGCCTAATATGCATTCTCTTAAAAAAAACAAAAAACAATGCAAGCTCTTTTCCGCTAACGAAAACCAAAATCGCAAACACGCATCTCACTGCAGTAAATCATACATTTAGAGCAATATAGTAAAACAATCCACACATTCAAACAAAGATTCTAATAAAAAGAAACAAAGGGACAGGAAGACAGAGAGCTGGTAGCTTACACTGCTTTCCTCAAATGCAGGCCACCTTCTGCTTGGAGGAGAAATCTGCAAGCGTGACTAGCCTCCGTGCTATCAAAAGCCTAGCAGTAAAACCGAGCAGATGTGGGGGAGGGGCAGGGCTAGGGCTGTACCATGGATTTTACAGGGGTACTATTTTTTGTGAATAAATATTAAAAACACTACTATATATATATGCTTGACACTGACAAATGAGCTGTACTATGTACATACACTAAGGACTGAATCATAGAGTTCTATTAGCAACTCTTTTTTTAATTCAGGGTTTGTTTTAGATTTTTCTTTCTAAATTAGCTTGGACAAATGTTTTGACTTTTTTTTGAAAGAGCTGAAACGGAAAACTGTTTAAATATACATTAGCTGAAACATCAAAACTAGCTGAAATTAGTTTTAGAGCACAGTCACACAGCAGAAAAGCTCCACCCTCTTTGTGTAAAGTAACACGGCAGAGCAGACAATGAAAAAATACTGGAGAGTACGGACCATACCATTGTAAGGACTGAGAGGGGGAAATATTGCTAACTTGGACGTTACAACTGTCCGAGTTCCAAACAAACACTAACTACAGGTAATTTCCACCTGAGGTTTAACTAATCAGAGGGTTTTTATGTCTGCCAAACAGCAGTGTCAGGTGTTCCAATCAGGGCCAACTCAGAGCGAAAATATTTCTACTTTACCTTTTTTAAATACAAATAATTTGGGAAATTAACCTGTAATGCAGCAGTTCTCAACCATAGCCCATGATTAGTTGTGACTTAAGCAGTCTAGACACCTTACCTCAAGGAGCACACAAAGAGTACATGGAGGGGGAGGGGAGCATTAGTTGGACTCTGCCATGTTTGTGTTTGTCTAATTTTATAAAATACTTTATCATCTATACTAGAAAAACAACATTATTGCATTTACTAAACCCTAGCCATTATATCTTTGAGAAACAACATGAAACAAAACTGTCCTCAGTGACCAGAACAGTCTGCAAGTCCTTGACATGATGGAACAAGCCAAGACACACTAGACAAAACAACTGCAGGCTTTCTAAAAAATTACACATTGTCAAAAAAAAGAGCGCAAAAATAATGATGTATAGAACCAAAAAAAAAAGCTGTCAATTGTGAGTGGGGATAAAAATCATGGAAGAGAGAGAACACTACCCTCCCCCACTGCAGCATAACATGCAGTCAGGATTGTAGAACGTAATAGGCAAGGAATGTACTATTTCTAAACCAAGGGGTGTGAAAATTCATGATCCGTACAAGGAAGAACGTTAAAACTGCCTAAATTTACATAAAAATCGCAATTAAATTATAGTGTGTCACTGCATTCACAGATTGTATCTGCTTGAATATCTGAGTGGAGGCAAATGCCAACCTTCATCTCAACTTGGTATTTGGCAATTTCTGCGTAGCTCTAGCGGTCAGAACTGCTATTCGGATTGGTCACCACATTGGTTTTCTAAAATCAGAATCCAGCTTTAGGAACGTGTTCTGAGCCTTTATAGCCATTTCAGGAGTAAGAATTTACAAAAGGCAAAAGGCATTCATTTAAAATCTCAGTAAATTTATGCCTAAATGCCTATTCCTTTCTGCATTTTGTTCTTCAAGTTTAGGACACAGTGTAAACAAAGTCTTGGTGGGTTTTTTTCTCTGGATGAAGCCCCACATGCTTATTTTACCCTGCATAAGTAGCCACAGATTTTTGTGCACTGCTAATCAGACGCAGCGACACGTTGCTGCTGCTGCTGAATCTACAGCACTACGGCAGGAAAAAATATAGCTGAGCTGAGTGAGTTTTGAGCTCACAATCTGAACCGAATGTGATGAGAAAGACCAAGAACTGCCAAACACAAATAAACATCTTTCAATAAACAATAACTTACATGTTACCGCTGACTGCACGGGAAACATTGCAGTGTCATTTGTGAACAAATGACTATATGCTGATGCTTTGTAGTGAATCAAACCTTATTGTTTCAAACTTGAATTACCGGGTTGAATCAGTCTAATGACTCACTCGATGAATTAACATCTGACTTTATGACTCGCTGTCATTTTAGTCACATGACATACAATAATAAGGCATCTCATTAGTAAAGGTTAATGAAGCAGACGCCAGCTCATTCACTCACTCACTAGACTTGTACATTGGCCAGGTGATTACGCTTTACAATTTTAAACCTCAAAAGATAACTATAAAAAATGTTGCCTTTGTAAAGTGGCCAGTGGAATTAGATTTTTAAAGGATATTCATCATTATTGCTGTTGGTATTATTTGTCCTAAGAAAACACATGTATGTGCTCATTGAGCTTTTGACATAGTAACCATTAATAATCTGAACACTGCTGATCTAGCTACACAAAAACATTACTGATAAAAAAAGTAAAAAGCAACTACAATGCACAATCTATTCTCTCTATTTTAACTAAAAGCAGCTATTCAGGTCAGTTATATTATTAGCAATCCAAATTATTAGCATTTTTTTTTTCTTATTTGTCACTTGGGCATAAGATCAAATTTGGGCATAAAATTTGGTATTGAGGAACTGCTAATATTTTTGGGGGTTCCTTAAGCATTTGCATAGTAAAAACAGATTACAAATTCTTAAATGCATTTTAAAACAGATTCCTAAAACTGTATAAACAATGACAGCGGAGACACCGCTGCAAAATTATTTGCTGTCAACATAAAAACAAGTATGCTAAGATCCTCCCCCAATCCTGACTGAGAAAGAAGACACCCAAGCAAAATACAATAACTTTCTTTAGGGAAAAAACAGCTTTCCTCTTGTAATGCTACTGTAAGCACAGCCAGCTAATCACAAACGCGACCTGCAGAAACTAGCTGAAACCGGTTCAGACTGGCTTAGCTGTGGGTTGTATGTCATAGCTCTCTCTCGTGTGTCGGTCTAAACTGGGTTTCTGGTAACATACGCAAACTAACTACAGGATCAAGCTACTGGATTTAATTTTATACTTAACTAATATAGAATCTCCTTGTTGTGAAATGTATTACTACTTTTAAAAACAAAAGATATAATTCAAGTGCATGAAATCCATGAAAATATTTAATGGATTAAAGCTTAAAATCCTTGACTGGAACCAAACACGGCACAACAACAGTAAACCGTGCACACTGCAGCTAGCACTCAGAGCCAGACTACAGCGAGGCATCTTTGAGAGCCCTTCCCCCACTCTGCCATTTTACACTCGCAGCTCTGCACTGCAATAACACAACATGGCCACCAGCTCAGCTGCTGTAAAGCTAAACAACTGAAGCTGCACAAGTCACAGGAAGAAATTTCTAAATTAAAAATGCGGCTCAGGTTCAGGGCGGCTTGATGTAGGGTATAGCTTGTTTCTTCACATCTGACTGTCCTGGTCCCCCGCATCAAGATATGTCCAGCAGTTTATCCACACAGGAGCTGAATTTCTTGCTTTTAAAACTGAATAGAAATTTTCAGTCGCACTGGATTATTCAGGTTCTATAGAGAGAACACAGCATGTTCAGTCATTCAAGCCTTGCCATCCCACCAAATGATGTGACATGATAGAGGTGGTCTCTTGTCTTCTGGATAACAAAGATGGTTTCCATTGACGCGTCAGGTGTGGGCTGCTCTTGGGATTCTTCAGAACATATTTAAGTCGTCTGGCTTTGCTTCTTCCTTCTGCATTGGAGCCCTTTAAAAGGGTTGTCTCTTCAATCCAACACATTGTGCTCAGCGAGTGACAGTTATGGAGTAGCAGAAATGTCTCTGGACATTAACTGCTCTGTTGGTCACGCAGCATGAATTAATTAATTAATGAGTGATAAATGTATATAGTGCTTATATAGTGCTTTATTGTGTATTGCTGTACACCCAAAGCGCTTTACAATCATGTGGGGGGGTCTCTCCTCAACCACCACCAGTGTGCAGCATCCACTTGGATGATGCGACGGCAGCTACAGGCCAACAGGCTAATCACACACCAGCTACAGCTGGAGAGGCGAGAGAGTCATAGAGCCAATCAAGTGGATGGAGATTATTAAGAGGCCATGATGGTCAGAGACCAGTGGAGGGAATTTAGCCAGGACACCAGGGTGACCACAGAGATTCAGGACCTCAACGTCTCATTCAAAGCATCAAACAATACTGTTATTATTATGTCCGAAAAAGCCATGTCCTAACACATTGACTACGCCACTTACAAGCGATATGTCGCATCAAAACTTAATCACTCTCATTATAATTAACAAAGCAGTCTACAGTGGAAGCACATGATGCCTTCAATTATAGAAAACACCACATTTTTTATGTATGCTGCGCTACACAGCTACTCCAGCCACTTGTTCTTCCTAAATAAAATTATTTTATTCATTAATATGAATTGTATTTTAATATTTAAATATTGTCTGAACCTTGCTGGGTTCAATGTTTTAGTCTGTTCTCTAAGAATTAAACTTCCTTTGTTTCTTATTAAAGCTACAAAAGTCCTTCAGTCAAGAGCAGGGAGTAATTTTGAATTTGTCTTTTATTGTTTGATTATTAATATAAAGCACAGAGTCGCAGCAGGAATATAGAGCGCTGTCACATTAAGAGCCGCACGGATCCAATTTACTGTTACACAAGTATTTTCATCTTCAACTCTTTACGTTAATTTATTACATAACCGACGAGGGGTTTTCATGAATAATCATAAAGCGCCGCATTTTGACACATTTTTTGCATGTATTTGACCGTTAAGCGCTAAAAGATGACTTTACATGTCCGTACTGTGTTCTGTTCCCGACTGCATATGCAGTAATCTTCCTGAGGTAGCGCATGTTCCCTGTCATGCTTTTAAAAACAAAAATACATCTAATCAACTTAAATAAATCAAGCACGTCCTGTTTCACTAAAGTCTCGTTACATGATTTGCACATGAAATTGGCCTTTTATGGCGGAACAAAAGAGCATCGCTGGAAAGGGGGCGGAATGGGGCGCAATAATCGTTTTATCTCGATTACTGTATTTTCATAATCGTTGGAGACCGAAATCGAAACTGAATTTCGATTAATTATTATTGTTACTTTACTAAAAACTAGTTCCGAATTTAAAGCTAATTGATCCATAATATAATAATTAATAGAATTTTAAAGTGATGTGCACCTTTACCGCATTCAGTACAGAAAGACGGTAAAACAAGGGTGCTCAATTTCACTCAATCCTTTGTGTAAACTAGTTTATTTCAGCCTCTAAACAAGCACACAAGGCAGCTAATCAAGGTCCTCAGGATCTTGTAAATTACCATCAGGTGTGCTAACCTGCTGAAATGAAACTCTCCGGAAGTAAGATTCACACCTGAAACACATCTTCCAAAATCAATTGATTAAAAACCAATCCACTGCTTTCAGTACATGCTAGCAAAGTCATAACATAGCTAAACATGGCTAACACTTTCACGCTAATGCAAAGTAAATCGCAAGCACCCCACTCACTGCGTTAATACTACATTTAGTCCATTTAATTTATTTTGTATTGTTATATAAATAATTTCAAAGAAAGAAACTAATAAGAAGACAAACATGGACAGGAAGACAGAGAGCTGGGAGCTTACACTGCTATTCTCAAATGCAGGCCACCTTCTGCTCGGAGGAGAAATCTGCAAGCATGACTAGCCTCCGTGCAATCAAGAGTCTAGCAGTAAAACTGAGCAGATGTGGGGGAGGGGCAGGGCTAGGGCCGTACCAAGGATTTTTCAGGGGTGCTACTTTTTAATTCTACTAGTTTCTATCAATAAATACACTAGCATACTTTGTACAGAAAAACGATTAGTACTATGTGTACATAAACCTAACAGCAACAGATAAAAAAGTGTTACAAAGAAAATAAACACTTTAATTCATTAATTTATTCAGGTTCTACTTTTTTCCTTATTAAATTCACTTTACAGGTGACCTGCTGCGAAACAGAATTGAAACTGAGAACTGTTCCAATATAAATCAGGTCTCAAAATATCAAACCAGCTGAAATTAGTTCTAGACAGTCACATTGCAGTGTAACTCCACCCTCTTGCTACTAAGCAGAGCAGACAACGGAAAATTACTGGGAGAGTTTGGATCATACCATTATAAGGACTGAGAGGGGGAGGCACTGCTAACTTGGATGTTGCAACTGCCTGAATTTCAAACAGGTGTCAAGTACTTGTCATTTCCATCTGGCGTCCACTTACTCAGAGGTCCGGCATATCCGCCAATTAACACTGATCAGCATCTTTTCTAATTAGTGCCCCCCACCTTTAACGAATATGCACACATATATACACACAAAAATTTGTTGACCTAAAAATACAATTAATTGTGGAAATGAGTCAGTAAAGCAGTGGTTCTCAAGAGTAGCTCATGATTAGTCGTGAGAGAACTCAAGCATGTCTACCTTAAGGAGAACACAAAGAGTACATGGAAGGGGGAGGGGAGCATAGCTTGGACCCTACCATGTTTGCAGAGGCATCTTTAAAAATGTGCTGCCTTCTACACCAATAAACAATATTCTCGGGACCCCTACTGTATCCTGCAAAACCAGACTGACACAATAAACTGTCCTCAGTGAGCAGAATAGCCTGCATGACTTCTACATGCTTAAACAAACTGTTGTGTTTCCGAGTACGGAAATACAAATTAAGTATAAGATGAGAAACAGAAATAAGTACTTAAATATTAGTGAGTAAAATTTGTGGAAATGAGAACACTCACTCCTCCCCCACTGCTGCAGAATGAGCACAGTCAAAATGGTAGAAAGGACAGGCACGGATTGTACTATTATATAAAAAGGGGTGTGGTGACACAAACCTTCCTTTAAATGGAAGAAAGAACATGACAGATATTTAAAATCTCCGCCATAAGCATCCAGGCCATTGGAACGATACAAAATCATACTGTGAATATAAAAACATTCTCTTAACTCAGACTATTAACTCAGACAGACTATGCAAATATGCTAAAGGAGTCAAAAATCAAGCCCTTCCCAGATGCTAATACATTAGCAAAGCAATTGTCCATGCAACATGAAATGCATCCAGCAGTTGGATATTTTTGGCTACCTTTCTGGATGAATGCTCACATGCATGTTTTACCAGGCACAGGTAGCCACAGTGTTTTCTACACTGCTAATTAGAAACAAAAATGCACCGCTGCTGAATCCACAGCACTACAAATTAACTTATGTTTTACCTAGCTATGAGCTTGCTGTCTAAACTGAATGATGACAGAGGGAAGAAATATGCATAGGCACTCCTCATTTTACATAGAACTGCATGACCAAACATTGCTGATTAAATAAACATTTAAAAAGGTGTTATTTTATCATTTCTATATTGATGAGCAACAATTAATAAAATGTTATATATCATCAGGGTGTAAAATGAAATTGCATACACTTACAAGATCAAAGCTGCTGCTAAATTAGGAAACCAATATGTCGGTGCCAGAATTATCATGTTTTTTAGGTTATGGAGAATATTAATATCTACTGCTCTCTATTCCCCATGCACTAGCTTTAGCTTCATACGTTTAATATTGTCGTATTTGTATACTATTCTTTAAATATAGATTAAGATTATAGATTAAGTCTATTTTTTTATTTAGTTATTAATATAAGCTGCTCTCACTAAACGTATGTGCTAAATGCATAAATATACATGCAATGTAAGAGCTTTGATATTTCCTAGTGCTTTACAAAAAACTAATAATAATTTAGTTTGAGTCTTAAAAGCACAGATTTCTATACAGATTTCAAAAACTGCATATAATAAAAATTGCCTAGAGACATAGCTGCAAATAAATCTGCTGCTAACAACCAAACCCCCACCCCAGTCCTGACGGAGACCGAAGACGACTAAGAAGAAACATACATGTCTGGAAGTGGAATATGCCATTTTCTAAATTTCAGGGGAGCAGAAGCATCTAGAGCTAATCCACAACAAAAATAAAATATAATATATTAAAACAGAGAATTTTTGGTTAAATACTTTACAATAAAATACAAAAATAAACAATGTGCAAGAAAACAGCTATAATTTTTCAACGCTACTGTATGCTCAGCCAGCTACTCACAGATATGACAAGCAGAAACTGGCTGAAACCAGTTTAGACTAGTTCAGTTACTGGCTATCACTGAGCCCTCGTGTATCGGCCAGAGTTTGAAGGTTTCCGGTAAAATATATGAAAATAACTAACTATCTGATCTACCAAATTTAAATGTAATTATAAAATGTGACAAATTTTACGATTATCAATTCTTTTCATTTTCTGAGCAATAACATGCTACTTTTCATCTTACTGTGAAAACCCACAAAATTTTTAAACCGGTGCATGAATTGGAACATTTCATTTAGAGCTTAAAATTCCTATAGAATGACTAGAACCAAACACGGCACATGGCAGTGAAGCATGCACAGCACACTGCACCACTGAGAGCCAGACTATAGCAAAGTCTCTTTAAGAGCCACTCCCCCATTCTGCCATTTCAGACTTTGCACAGCAATAACACAAAATGGCCACCAGTTCGGCTTCTAGCAAGGCCAACAGTAGCAACTGCAGTATTTCTGTGAATTAAGTGTAGAAACAAACCATAAAGAGTGTGTAGATCTCAAAGATTGTCTAATTTAGTCCACAGACTGAACTAATCTAGCACATTTCTTTATCCTCAGGTGAAGGTCATCTGTGGGCTCTGTTTCTTTAAAAAAAAAAATATTAATACTGTTCCACCATCATGGTTACACCACTTCAAGACAAGGCATAGTGCTTTTCAAACACTGAAGTTGGTTCATCTCACAACCTAATCTGATGTTTTTTCTGCTTCTTCATTCTCTAAAGGTCTACTGACTGTTGTTGCTGAAAGCTTGCTCACTAATTAAGAATGAAAACAGCTTGACAGATTCAGCTGCCTCTTCTTTTCCGTCTTGTATTCCAAAGCCTCATTCTGACAGCAGTTTAAAGACAGCAAATATAATCATAAAAGACTGAATTAAGATGCAACTGCATTTTGTAATTTGTTGCGGAGTAAGGAATGCTGTTGCGCAAATACGCATTCCATTTACAGTGTTGTCACAAGGGGTGTTAAGCAGACATTAGTGTAAATTAGGGCAGCAACAAACAATTATTTTGGTAATCGATTAATCTAACGATTATTAGACCGATTAATCGGTTAATCATTAAAGGTCCGATATGGGTTTTTCTTTGGCCCATGCCGATATTTAGAAGTCAGGGCAGCTGATGGCTGATATATGATGCCGATTTTTGTGGCCAATTTTTTTTGCACTGGTATCGTTAGCTGAAGCCACGTGTGAACGCGTGGATAAAAGCGTCTGCTAAATGACTAAATGTAAATGAACGAGGCACTGCTGCAGAGTTGCTCCGTCTCACGCAGCCTCAGAGGGAGAGAGTTTCTCCGGTACGGCGTTCCGTAACAACGCTTAGCTGCCCGCAGATGCGCCTGCCTATAAATCGGCCTAATTGCTCTTCCACAAGTATGCAAACTTCTCAAAACCTGATTTGGAACTAAACTGGCATAGCCTACAAAAGATATTATGCATAATTTGTTGAAAACCAAATTTAATATACCATCTAAAAAGTCACAAACAGTGAAAAATACAGACTAAAGCTGGGTGCACAATGATCAGTTTATAGTAGTCCTTTACAAATAGACTGTATGAACATGATCCCAGCTACAAGCCATGTCACACTGTGGGATCTTAGCAGTCATTAATCTCTTATCGTTAATTTTTATCATGGCTTGTCGAGAAAATAAAAACGGGGGGAAATGACAATGTGTGTGGAGCAAGAGGATCTTTGTTGTTGTGGCACAAATTGGGTCATAAGGTTTTAGCTCCAAATATGTTTTTTGATTTGACAGTCATTGTAGGAGAATCCTCACTGCAGGACTATGCCTAAAAAACCTTGGACACTGGCATAATTTCATCAGAGATCAAATCTGATCGCAATGGTCATTAATCAGCTGTTGGCGAACATGTCGAACTAGCGATCAAAGACTGCTGATTTTGGTGTAGGATGAGATTAATCTTTTTAGGATTCATAAAATTCTAAGATAGCCAAAGTTGTACAGTTTGTACCTGGCTTAGCATTACTTACAAACAAGAAGAGTTCATAAATCTGTCTCCAGATTTCAGTTTATCAATTTATATGATAAACACATGAGTATTACAAATATCGCATACTTATGGTTACTGTCACACTTCTGAAGCACAGGGAGCGAGATTAGGTGAACATGGAATACACTCAGAACAGTCTTTAATAATCAAAACAAAAGTGTACACGGGGCAAGCAGGAACTCAAACAATACCGAACATAGGACACTGTAAACATTGGGTTCAAGTAACAAGGAATGTAATCAGGAAGAACAGAAACAGATGAGGAGTAATTAATGAAAATCCATGGAAACAAATGAGGAACTGAAACAGGAAAACCAAATATGGACATAGAAGGCACAATAGGGAGAAAAACAAAGGACACATGTCATTTACTCCCCCTTCCCAGAAGGCATGTCCTTCACACTTCCAATGGGGAGGGGGGGTACTCTAAAGGCCTCAAGGAGCAGGGATCCTGGATGGAAGGCCTCCAGGGCGGAAGGCGGAGGAGGGAGCTCGGACGGCCATGGCGGAGCAGGAGACTCGGGAGACCATGGTGGATCAGGAGATTCGGGAGGCCATGGCAGATCTGCCTCTGAGGCCGCGGCCCCCGCACCAGCCTCTACAACCGGAGCATTACTCAAAGTGGGCCTGAGAGAGCCGTGCCCCTATTTCTTCGACTTCAAAGTCAGAACAATTTAAATAGAGAATGAGATTAATCCTCTCAATCAGGGGGAAATCAATCACGGGAAGATCGTAGCAGATAGTCTCGTCGTTGAGCCCCAGCTGAAAACACACACCTAGAGTGGCGTCGTGCCAGCTCACCCAGTTGGCAAACTGAAATTCTACCACATATCGCTCCAACCTCCGACCATCCTGCTGCAAATGCCACAGCCTGCCCTCAGCAGCAATCATCTTTCTGGTTCAGTGTTCTGTTACACTTCTGAGGCACGGGGAGCAAGAGATGAGGAGAACATGGAATAAACTCAGAACAGTCTTTAATAATCAAAACAAAAGTGTACAGAGGGCAGGCAGGAACTCAAATAAGAAGACATACAATGCTGAACACAGGACACTGGAAACATTGGGTTTAAATAACAAGGAATGTAATCAGGGAGAACAGAAACAGGTGAGGATTAATTTATTCAAAATACATGGAAACAAATGAGGAACTGAAACAAGAAAACCAAATATGGACATAGGAGGCACAATGGGGAGAAAAACACAGGACACGGGGACACAAATCTGACATTTACGTTGCACTTTGCTGATCAAACAAACACTAACAAACTAAAACATTAGAATTCAATTGTTTACTTACCTGCATCACAGCTGAACCCGTGAATCAACGGTAAAATGTGCCAAACAAACAAATGATCCCACATTCACACAACCAGGCACAATGTTACCAACAAAATTTCAGCCACCTACTTGGAACCTTTGGAAGGGCATGTAAAGATGATGTTTTTCTACAACCATGAACAAATTGTTTGGGGACCTTACCCGACACCTTAATTTGTCACTTTTTTAAACATAGTAACAATAGTAACCTTTCCAGTGATGGATTACTACAGCCGGTCTCTCTTTATCAATTCACCAAGACAATTATGCATGTTGCAGGGGTGGGGACATTCAAATGAATCCAGCATCCTGACATAACATTGTGGCCTTTTTCAAAATGAGTCATTACTGCAGTGTGAAATACCTAAATGCAATTTGGATGGCAAAGAAATTTTCAAGTTCTGTAATTTCACTTTTTATAGTAAAATTACCACTTACAAGAATATGATTCCTCAAGAGAGGACATAAATTACCTAAATGATTCTTGAAGCAAATTATCCATGATCAGGTCTAAGCACACTTTAACCACAATATATCTGTCAAAATAAACTGGTTAAAAAACCAACCAACCTTACACCTAGATGAATACATATTCTTTTCCAAATGCTAGCACTTTCCCGCTATTGCAAACAAATCGCAAACAAGCCACACACAAAACTAGGGCTGCAGCGATTCGTCAAAAGGTAAAGAGAGCGTTCATAGAGCATTTTATTATTATACGACCGTAAGAACCGCATATATATAGCCTAACTGATGCCATTACATCGTCAGGATTAACAACCGCAATCAAAGCTGCGCTGAATGAACGGAACAGCAAGGGACATAGAGTTGCCTATATAATCATGATGGGTTTAATTCACCCACAGGGATGGAGAAGGAGACATGATTCGCATTCATCTTAAGATTCACCGGAGCTGCTGTCAGTGCCGTGGGCGCGATTGCACAAGCTCTCAGACGCGCGCACCAAACAGGCTCTCTGCACTCGCTAACAAAGCTTTTAAAGTCATTGTTGGTTATTTAACTGTGTGATGGATAGGACAATCCTCAATTGGGTTCATTTATTTAAAAACTGGCTGTCAGCTGTGATAAAACTTCCCGGTGTTATGACGCTATTTTTGATTCTGTCGCTCTAGTGTCCTGAATGCCGTTGTACAGATTTGTATTCAAGCAGATGTTTTAATCTGCTGAATAAATAAACCCATTCAAGTCTCTCACCTGTAAGCAACTGCTGTCAGTCCCAAACAGGAACTGTGAATTAGGGGTCGACCGATATGTGTTTTTCAGGGCCGATGCCGATACCGATTATTACATTAATTTAATTTATCTTTTAATCAAATGAGAGTTAGACTTTATTTTTGGCAAACAAATGAGTTTACTATTAAAATTAAAACATGGAAGAAATCGCTTCAGTATGTATGTGTGCAGTAAATGAAACCGCACGTCTGTTTCATTCATTAACAGAGATGCAGAACATGCAGGATTCATATTTAAATAGTGTTTTTGCTGCTTAATATTTATAGATACTAGTCCATAGCGTGAGTCGATTTAAGTGTACTGACCTACTTTTGATTAATTCATCCAAACTTCGACACATTCCGCGACATTCCAGCGTTATACGGTAAATTCCATTATATGACTGCATTCCGCGATTCCGCCCGCATTTTCCGCGCCAGCGACATCATAGTGGATTGTGATTTATTGCAACTTCAGCAACGCCTGCTGCTGCCTTACCTTTGAGAGACAACTGATGCGTGATCACTGAGGCAGCTCCAGTTAGCAAGTGCTTTCGGTGAGACTGCCTTCAGTTTTCCGCGTTGATTGGTCGGACTCGTGACTCTCTACATATCAGATGAGCGTTGGTGAGATTGCTCTCAGAGATTGAGATCGCCTCACTCTCACAGAGTGTTGAGCTCAGACAGGCTGCATCGAGCCAAATAGTGCATTTAAAAATTAAATAATTTCACCTGTATTATTTATTCACCAATAAATAATGTCACCTGTAAATAGTATGTTTGTTTGCATTATAAAAAAAATATATATATATATATAAAACATTATCGCCAAATCTGTTTTGAAAATGGCCGATATCGATAATCGGTAAAATGCTTAATATCGGCGCCGATAATCGGCCAGGCCGATAATCGGTCGACCCCTACTGTGAATGCAGCCATAATGTGCATTTCCATTTATTATTGTAAATCACTGATTATTGTATCACTGCCCTGTAATTATCTTTCTTTCTTTCGTTGTTATTATTATTTCTTTCTTGCTTTATTTTTAATTTTTTATTACGAATTTTTTTCTTGCTTTTCTTTGTTATTATTTTTCTTAATTGTTATTTTTTTATTTCTCTTTTTTTATTGTTATACATTTTTTTTTGTAAAGTACTAATTATGAGAAAACGTTTGAATAAAATATTAAAAGGTTAATATCAGACGTCAACGTTATTATTAGTTTATAGATTAACTAAAGAATTCATCAACTGATAAGAAAATAACAAATAGATTAAGCGAAAAAAATTATCTATAGATTAGTCGACTAATCGGAAAAATTATTGATAGATTAGTCGACTATAAAATAATCGTTAGCTGCAGCCCTACACAGAACATTACGATTAGTACTAAAGAAACGAACCATAAATTAACTCAAAAGATTCTAATCATAACACAGACACACATTTTTACAAAAGGACAGAAAAACTGAACTGGGAGCTTACACTGCTATCATCAAATTCAAGCCCCCTTCTGCTTGTAGGCAAAACCTGCAAGCCTTCTCTAGACTTAAATCAACGGCTGGTCGCACAGGTGCGACCTCAGATTTTTTTTGTCGCACCATTGAAAAATTAGGTCGCACGTGCGACCAAATTGTTTGCACTCTAGAGCCCTGCTTTTTGTCAAGGGAACCAGTTTCATGCTAACATCTGATCCGCCTAAAGAGTGACGTCATTGTTCCCCCACTCTATATAGAACTAAATTGAGCAGGCTGGGGGACGGGTGGGGAGAGGCTTGGGCAGGATTGTACCATTCATTTTGAAGGGATATTACAAATAATAGTTAAATCGAAAAAGACACTAACATACTTCAAAATGAAAAAGCAGTACTGTGTTTATAATTACACATAACAATATTGTTTATTTTCTTCTTTGATTTAGCCTAACTGAAAAAGTTTTTTCTTCCTCATAGCATAAATTTTAATCTGGACATGCATTGAAAAATGGTTAAAAATAGAAAACTGCGAAAACATTGTAGTTGGACTACTCTACTATTTCTAGAGCAGTCACACTGCAGTGTAGCTCCACCCTCTTGCTACCAAGTAATTGAGCAGAGCAGACAATGGAAAATTACTGGTAGAGTTTGGTTCATACCATTATATAAGGAGTGAGAGGGGGGGACAATCTTGTATCGGCAGAGGAAGCCAGGCACATTAAACAGCATTGAATGGCAGTCTGCAGTTTTCATTGATTGGGAAGGGTAATAACAGTATCTAATCCCTTACCTTCTCCTGTAGTTCCAGCATAACGGATAACTAATAGCAAAGCAGCGCTACGACGAATAAAGAGATTTTCTATGAAATATCTCTGTCTGTTAAGTAATGCGTAATGTTGTTTGATAAAGTGAAGTGAAAAGCGTTAGTTGAGGAAAGTGTTCCTGTTCTTATAATTTACAGTTCTGAGTTTGAAGAGTGAATGAAGAAATGGGAATAAGAAATGAAGAGCTGACAATTTAGCCCAATTTCTTAGTAGATTAGTTGTTCATTTTTAAGCTAGGATGTAGCATGAAGACAGAAGGTAGTCAAAGAAACAGAAATCTGATATCTTTGCTCTCAGAGGACATAATGCGAGAGGAAAAGAAGCCTCGCTATTCAAGTATGTTAGTTATTAAAACAAATCCACAAACAATAATTGAGGTAAAAAACTTATACTACCTGTTTTCACAAACGATGGCAGGAAGTAGGGCAGAAAGGGTGGTAAAAGTATTTGGCAAAGCTGTTTAGTCATTATTTTGGCTATTCCATTTGGTGCCACTGTTTGCACAAAAAGGCCAAATTGCGCAGTTGACCAATTTGTCACTTACACCATGGGTGCGTCTCAATCAGCTCCCTAGCTCCCGAGCTTGTGAATCAGTAGATCATGTACACGAATTCGGTCACTGGTAAGTTCCCTGACTCACTGCACGTTGGGACAGTGAGCACTCGAATTCCAGTGACATGATTACGTACAACGTCAACGGATAACATAGTAGACTGTCACCACTTGAATTAATAAACAACAGAGAGGACCGATCTCTATTTGATATTATATTTTATTCTCTTTAAACACATCGTTTGGTTACATGTTCTTACATCATTTCAGCCGAATTTTAAATGTTAAATAAATGTGTTCATTACCTGTCTAGCGATCTGTGTTTATGCTGAAATATACAAATTATGTTGAAAAAAAAAGTTTGTCTTTTCAAATTTTCTATCGCGTGTCATTATATTTATCGAGTTGGCTCGTGTGGTTTATGTTTCACGCTTCAGAAATGTGACGTTATTTCCGGTAAGGGAGCACGGTGAGCACCGATGCTCCCTAGTGTTTGCGGTGCATTGTGGGACTTTTCAGGGAGCGAACGTTCCAGTGCACTGGAAGGATTTCGCGATTGAGACAGCCCTTAAAATGGCTGACCCCCTGATCAGTGCCCTGACTACTGAACAAGGGAGCTGATTGAGACGCACCCTATGAGACCAGAATTGGATTCATGCTATCAGTTAAAGGCCACAATTTGTGTGTGTGTGTGTGTGTGTGTGTGTGTGTGTGTGTGTGTGTGTGTGTGTGTGTGCATCAAATGCACACAGACTTACAGATATGCAAGCAGAGGCACGGATGAACAAGCATAATTCCTTCACACCATTCCAAGTGTCTTGAAAGTCTCCATTTGAATACGTTGAAAACTTATGAAATCAGTAACATTATTATTGTACAGTACTGGTTTCCAGAAAAAGCTAAGTCTGTAGGTACCATTGAACATTAGAAATTGGATCTTAAATTATTTGTTAGCACATAGCCCGGTTAAATAAACAGATGGCAAGAACATAAAACAAATAGTCAGAACAAAATACGCACAGATAAGATCGGACACATATTAAACCCCATAGTAAATAGAGAATGTAAAAGCTTTCCAACCTAAAACCTTTAGGTACTATTAATTAGCAAAAAGCTAATTAGTTGTTAAATAGATTAATAGTAAACAGCACTCCTCATAAGGAAAGAGATAAAATGGAAAGGAAGGACTATACCATTATGCAGTTGTGCATAGGGGAGTGTCACACCACATGTTAATGAGAACAAAAAACTCCAACATTTTGAACCAATTTCTGTGCTGTTGATCATTTTAAATCCTAATGATTTTTACGCAATACTACCAAACTTGTAACATGTTTACATATATGCCATTTTGATTAAAGAAGCCAGGACAAGTCAATCATGAGGCACCACATGATATATAAGCACGGGGGAGGGGTGACAGGAACGGGGCTGTACCATGTGCTTTGCAGGAGATTTTAGGTATTGTCTAACCACTGGTAATGTTGTCAGTAATCAATGCAGTTTCATCATGCCATTTGTTAGCGCGATACTTTCTCACTTTAAATTTTCTCTTAAATTATGCATCGATTACAGATTTTTGTAAACACAATAATGGACAAAATGTTACAAAGGCCATATCAGATCACGTGCACATTCTTGCAACAGGTGTTAAGCATGCAAGACTGAGGAAAAGGGGTACACTTTAAATATGAATGTTACACTTTTGTCCCATTATTCATATTTTGTCTATCCATATGAGCAAAGTAAATTAATTATTGTTTTCCTGCTAAATTATGATGTATTAAATGTATTTAGAAACACAACTGATCATCATTTTCTCATACATTTGATCTGGCCTTCGTGAAATCTTCCTTTAAATGATCGATACAATGTGTAATTAAATTACTAGTTTGGCTAACGTTCCTGTTACATGACACGCAAATCTATCATGCATATTCCACGGCCTGCCTACTGTTTGTTTGTATCGATTAATATGGAGATACCAGTGGCTGGTTGTCATACTGAAGCCAATATTTGGTGTTGAGCCAACTACTATGAGCAGTACTTTTCTGTGAGCAGTGATGCTTGTATTTTTCTTATCATGTGAAATTAAAGATAACAGTCCACCGAAAATACATTTTTGTCATCATTTACTCACACTCTTGTGTCTACAATGTAGAAATTTAGGAAAGTTTTATTTAAATTCTTAATTGTGACACTAATGTGTGGCCACTTTAAATTCACCATGATCTACATGCTAGGGATGGGTCACGATTTTCGAATATTCAAATATTCTATTTAATTATAGAATATCGATTAGGTTGTGCGATTATTTTCCAAAGGTTTACCAGGGCTTGACAATAAAGACTGTCCGATGGCGTGAAGGGCTCGGATTTGTCACTTGCCAGACTGCAGGTGGTCACTAAATTGTATCATTTGCATGCGTTTTTAAGCCTTGTTTGTTTAAAATGTAGCGATTAAAAGCATTTGCGCGAAGACAACTCCTTTCAGTACATGCTGTGTTCTGTTCTGTGTGAACAGCGGGACCGACAGCGTCACTGTGCGCGAGAGCTTTGGCACAAATACATGAAGCATGTCAAACTACCTCTTGGCAAGTAACCTTAGCAATTAATCTATATTGAATTGATATACTGGAGTACAGATGCAGATCAACAGGATATTTGTTTGTTTTATTTTAGAGCATCTTCTGTTCCGTGAACACACAAACTAGGGATGCAGTTGGCCAAAGATCGAACCGGCGGTTTTGCTTATAATGCGATCGGCAACCGGCGGTTTTTGTCTTTTCGGCCGATTTTTCGAAATTGTCATTTGTGTGGAAGACATTCAGAAGCACAACACACAGAAAAACAGATACAATGAAGCGAACTGCCGTTGGTGTAACATTACTGGCACACAAATAAGAGCGCTTTCTGTGCTGCTCTAGCTGAAGTTGCTAGTGATGGGTCGGTCTTGAGCGATTCATTTATTTTGAGCGAATGTTTAATGAGACTCGAGAATAAACCAAAGCTAACAAACGATGCACTCCACAGAGTGCTTCTCTGCCCTTCTTCACGTCCTGTTTCATTAATGAAGATTTAGCTCCCTACATTCAAATTATTAGTTTTTGAAATAATAGAAATATTCCACTGGTTTTCGTGTTAAATTTGAAGAATGACAGGTTGGATGCCACACTTATTATTATAATTTTTTGAGTATTTCACTTTAACTTCAGGCAATGTAACATGATTTTATGATCGTAATTTTGACTTTATTCTTAAAATAATATAATTATTTAGTTATTTTTGAGAAAGATAAACTGATCAAACTTGCTGGCGCTTGGTATTTAAAAACAAAACTTGAATTTAACAAAATAAGATGTTCAATCATATTTCTAAATTAAATTAATAAAGAAAGGAAACAAAATAATGACCAATTTGCTATTAAAACCAAGACTGGACTATTTAAATGGCTCAGCTAGAGAGAGAGAGAGAGAGAGAGAGAGAGAGAGAGAGAGAGAGAGAGAGAGAGAGAGAGAGAGAGAGAGAGACATGGCTCCACTCCGTGAATTCGAGTTCAAATTCAAAGTTCACCGAACTAATTGTGAACAACACTCCGTCTTCTTCGAGCATGTGAACATGTTCATTTAATATATTTTATATATGAAATAGGTTATTGTTATGAAGACAGATTTAAAATTAATGTTCACATAATAAGTGCTATCATTCAGGCGGTTCACAACATGTTTTTTCACGGTCCTGCTGGTGTGCCCAGGCTGGCCACCAGATGTCTCTGTGTTGGAACATGGCTTGTTGTTTGTTTGGTGCCATGTGCTCCCATGTCGATTATCTGTCCCTCCCATCTTGTTACTTAATCATTGTTTCAGTGGCTCAGCTGTGTCTCCTCGTTATCGTTTGTCTCCTATATAGTCTCCTTGTGTCTGCAGTCCTGTGCTGATCCGTTGTCTTTCATGTCGTCGTGTGAGTGTTTCATGTTTGACTGTGCTCCAGTCTTCTGCCTGCCTGTTTGCTTGTTTTTCCCCATCGAGTTTTGTTCATTTGTTTCATTTATTATTAAACACCCTGATTTCCTCTGCATTTGAGTCCTCAAGGCTGCAGCTCCTCCAGTGGCGGCAGATGGAGCTGCAGTGCCCCTAATGGCGGCCGTCAAAGCTGCAGCGCAGGGATGCCGAGGCTGGTGCGTAAGTTGGAGGATTCACCCATGAGGTCGGTGCGGGCAGCCGACTTTTCTCCGAAACCCAGCCCGGTGGTCCTGGAGGCCATGGTGGAGCCCGCTCGCTCCAGAGCCCGCGATCCGGGAGCCAGTCCGCTCCGCATTTGAGTCCTCGCATTTCTCCTGAAACGGATCAGCCAAGATGAGGACTCAGCTGGTGGAGGATGAGTGGGCTGGACCATCATTTAAGGCTTTGGCGTTTGCTAAGGTGGCTGGTGTGCCTCAGGTGGTGGGCGACAAGGCTGCAGCTCCTCCAGTGGCAGATGGAGCTGCAGTGCCACCTATCTCAGCGGGATGCGGCTGGTGGAGGATTCACCCATGAGGTCGGTACGGGCAGCCGACTTTCTCCAACGAACCCAGCCCGGTGGTCCTGGAGGCCATGGTGGAAAGCCGCTCGCTCAGAGCCCGCTGATCCGGGAGCCCCGAGATCCGGGAGCCGCATTCGCTCGATCCGGGCCGCATTCGCCTCGGTCCGGCAGCCCAAGGAGTCGCCCAGAGCCCGCTGTTGAGCCGACAGAGTGCTCAGTCCGCACCTCCGTTCCGGGGTGAGTCCGCTCGATCCGAGCCCACGGAGTCGCTCGATCCGGGACGGAGTCGCTCGATCCGGGAGCCACGCATTCCGCTCCGATCCGGGAGCCCGCGCGGTCGCTCAGAGCCTGCTCTATGAGCACAGACTCGCTCCAGAGCCCGCTCGTCTGGGAGCCCAGCAGTCCACTCGGTCCTGACCCGGTCTGAAACCCACAGAGCCGCTCCAGGGCCAGCCCACCCTGGCACCCCTGTGTGCCCATTGCTCCAGGCCCTCTTCCTCACGGGCCTGGCCCACCTTCCTAGACATTTTTCTGTTTAGTGTGTGTGGGCGTCTGGGATCCGCTCCTTAAAGGGGGTTATGTCACGGTCCTGCTGGTGTAGGCTGGCCACCAGATGTCTCTGTGTGTTGAGCACATGGCTTGTTGTTTGTTTGGTGCCATGTGCTCCCATGTCGATGTCTGTCCCTCCCATCTTGTTACTTAATCATTGTTTCAGTGGCTCCAGCTGTGTCTCCTCTTACCTCGTTTGTCTCCCTATAGTCTCCTTGTGTCTGCAGTCCTGTGCTGATCCGTTGTCTTTCATGTGTCGCAGTGAGTGTTTCATGTTTGACTGTGCTCCAGTCTTCTGCCTGCCTGCTTGTTTTTTTAGTTTTTGTTGTTCATTTGTTTCATTTATTATTAAACACCCTGATTTCTCTGCATTTGAGTCCTCGAATTCATTTCTCCTGACAGTTTTAGCACGTAATATGTTTTAAGAATGATATTCTGTTTAGCAATATGTTTACGCCTAATATTCATTGATGCATTAATCAGATTTAAGATTTTTTAATAATATGAATGTTCATGCTCATTTTAAAATAGAAATGTCCTAACCTTATGAGCAGTTGATAATCAAGGACTGTTCTGTTAATAAATGCTCCTTGTTATGTTATATTAAGTTTCAGCACTCATACTTTTACAACCATTAATTTACTTGGTTAAGATAGACTATTCTCTAATTAATTAAACAGTTTTTATCATACAGATTGAAAGCCTGGATGGTCTCTCTCTTCTCTCTGTGTTTGTTGTGTGTGTGTGTGGCGTGTGTGTGTGCGTAGGTGCATGCGGGATGCGATTTTGAATAGTAATAATAATACCCAGTGATTATCGAATATTACTTTTTGCAA
This sequence comes from Gymnocypris eckloni scoliostomus, assembly GCA_027564155.1. Taxonomy (NCBI): domain Eukaryota; kingdom Metazoa; phylum Chordata; class Actinopteri; order Cypriniformes; family Cyprinidae; genus Gymnocypris; species Gymnocypris eckloni. The sequence goes on from CM050416.1 coordinate 29,245,540, forward strand.
ATGCCCATCCCTACCACATGCATATACAAATATGATAACATACCACAATCATTATACCATTAAGATAAAAAAGTATTCAATCACGCAGAACACAGATTGCTATTTGGTTTACAGCGATGTAATATTCATCTTCTTCAGCTAACCTGAGGTCTTTTGGAAGGTAGACTTTCTGAAGAAATTACATTTTACTCATTCTTAATGTATATATTTTCTTTGTTGGGATATTGTTGTTAACTATAACCTTTAAAACCTAAAACATTGCTTACATTTCCCTGTCATTAAGCAACACAGCATTAAGAATCGTGAAATCACCTAAAATTTGTAAAATTAATTATAACACATTATCCATAAGGCACAAATAGCTAGTGACCTGAAATTTGAATTGTTCATAGTGCTGCTGTGCATTCAGGAAGTAAAGCTGTGCTACCACAGCCGGTTTCAGCCAGTTCTGTCCTATTGTCTACACTCAGAATATGAGAAGCTCTCCTTCCACCCCCTTTCCCTATTGTTTTATTGCGATGCTAAAATTGAGATATCTTAAAAGATTCACATTTTGTGGAAAGTGAACATCGATCTTTAAACTAAAACGTTTTTAAACTATTAATAGTCAACAACAGTATCGTGAAACATACTAAATTTATGTTATCGCTTAACGAGTTCGGCTCTTATAAAAACAGTAACATACGATTTATATGGCACTAATAGCTAGCGACACAGCTGTTGTTCACAGTGCCACTGTGTAATCAGGAAGTAAACCGGTTTCAGCCAGTTCTGTACTGGTCTCTCTTCACTCGGGATATAATAAGCTCTCTTACTCCTTCCTTTCATTTTTCCATTTTTGAGTTTGTTTTGATAATACATGTTATAAGAGGCACATTTTACTTTAAGATTACAGTTTGTGATTTCAGGTCATTACATTATTTATGACAAAATATTATGGACGAAAACTAATAAATAACATATTTATAACATATAAAAAAAGAATTTGGTGGATGAATTATAGCGAAACCTGGACATGTGATCCAACACTACACATTAACAGTGCTTAAAAGGGAAGGGAGGACTCTTGGAACCACAAACACCTTTAACTTGCACTGCACACTGCTTGCATCTTTAATTGCATTTTACACTCAGTACACTCAGACCTGGCGTTTGTGAACAAATGTGTACGACTGTCACAACGCAACATAGAAGTAAAAACATACCAGGAAATAGATCGCACAACAGCACGCTACCCTGTGACTCGTGACTAGCACAATCATTCCCCTCCCCCACAGTGAATGTCAAAGGGTGAGTGGAAAATTACTGGCAGAAAGGGCCGTACCATTTAAGAGAACTTTAGGGGTGGAACTAAAAATAACTTACATAGTTTAATAATGTACTATAAGAACAGACTTTCTCCCCATTCAAAGGAAAAAGAATATATTGCTATATCATTAATAAAAGCAACTATTAAAGCTGTGGAATAAGTAGACAGGCAAAAGAAGTAGGACAATTCACCTTGGTGACACATGATGTCCACATGATGCGCAAAACATATTATAGTTATTGAAGATTATGCATTTTCAATAGCGGTCCATAACTCAGTCTTATTCTCTGGTGGTGAATCACCAGCTCAACTTGACTGCTCATCTATATCTTGATGTTGCTCCGCAGGGTTCTGAACTGTGAAGTGAATTTACCTTCAGCTAGGCCTGGGCTATCTGAAGATAGTTATAAATGTTTGTTGATGGTTAGCAAAGATTTTTCTACAATCTCTTAGAATGGATCTATTCCAGTCTAACAAGATGAATTTACTGCTGTCTACTCTAGTCCCTGGTAACATGATTAAGCAAAGACCTTTCTACCCATCTTCAAATGTCTTACTTACATTTCACTGCTGATTATATTCTGTTTAATTGTGTATGTGACGGACACAAATCTTGAATGTCGATGTTCACGAGTCCACAGAATGTTTCCAGCCAAGTGATGAAGTATTAATAATGGGATAATTTCTGTCACCGGCTTCCAAATCCCACACTCTACTACTTAGATGATCGACATCAAGGAAATTTAAGACAAAGGTGCACCATTTTCTTGAGCTATGCACAAGCCAAAGCCAGCCACAGCATATCAGTTTTCTTTAGTGGAGTCACATCTTCAAATAAATATTTTTATGAAGCAGTACAAATGCATAGCCTTTTAAGGTACACTCCATCTGATAGCATGTGAGAACATAGGCAGCCAACACATGCATTAGAAATTTTCATCCCTGTCCAATGTCTGCGCAACTTCTTTCCAAAAGTTAAAAGCGGCTCCCTCATAAAATCGTGTGAAGCAACGGCTTGGGGCAGTGTTTCCACCTTGTGGACAGACTATTAGCGAACAAAACAAATCAAAGTGCATGTAAGAGCTGTGCGTAAAATTAAGGTGGGACAATAAATCGATATGGCAATATATCGCGATTCTTCTCCATACGATACGAAAATCGATATCTATTGCCAAATATCGATATTTTAATTAATACAATAAGGTGCTCTAAATAGATTTCCCTGCACACAGCATCTAAAAATGCATGGAAATCGCAGTCGCGCTATTTCTGACTCTGAGCAAGTTCCATGAACCGCGCTGCGCGTTCTCTATGAAGATGGGGAAACACAAGGAACCAAAGGATAAACAGATTTCCAGCCACTGCATTAGCTTTAATGCTACATGTTTTTGGAGATGAAAACTAAAAAGCTGCGCCAGAACAGCTATCAGTGTTGACCATAGGCACCGATCACATCATTATTGCAGAGCGCATATTCAGTCATGAGTAGCCTCTCGGCTCGGATCGCAGGTGGATTTCCCTCACTATATGACTGAGAGAGAGCGCCGCTGGTGCGTCCAGTTTTATGTGAACAACACTGGATGCTCTCCCTCTCTCTCAGGTAGGCTATTACAAGTGCACGTTATACAGTGGGCACCGATTGTCAGAAACATAAATCTGCACCGATGGCATGGAGGATGAAACAAAACCTTGTCAGAGCCACAATGCGAACCTGAGCGCGCAAAACACGAAATGTGATTGTGAACGGCTATTTCTTCATCTGGGGTTCTGTTTTTATGATGAGAGAAATAGAAAGGTTGAGAAAGAACTTAAGGTAAATTATTTAATGTACCGGGTTTATATTCTATCTATCTGTCTGTCTGTCTGTCTATCTATCTAGTTTTTTTTGTTTGATAAGCAGTTAAATGTGTTTGTTTACACACAGAAAAAAATAGAAATGTAAGATTTTAATAAGTCCAAGAATAAAAGGATTAATTTAGCCTACTCAACATGTTAAAATTGATTTACGTAATTTTTTTTGCTGTTTTCTAACGGTTTGGACATAAATAAAAAAGAAAACTTGCACTTAACCTTTTCACAGGCATTCTGTTTAGACAGATATCGTGATGTATCATTATAGGATTTTCTAGAAATATATCAATTATCGCAGAATCGCTGTATCGTGATTATATCGTATTGTGAAGTACCCTGCGATTCCCACCCCTAGCGTACAGTAGGCAAAAATTGTCTGTGCAAGTACAGTATGCGCATTTGGTAAATCAAATATACTATTCATATACGTTTCAAAAGAAGCCAAGGTCATATTCATAGTGCAATTTGGGGTGTTTAAAATAAAGAAGGGACACCATTTGTTTTTCATATTTAATAAGTTTGCTTTGTACAGAATGGGTCATTTGTGTGATGTGATTTTTTGTCAATGTTGTTGTTTGATTAACATAATTCCCTAATTACCATTTAAAGACCCCTGGCCTAATTTACCCAATCTAATGGCCTATAATCTAATTTGGTAAACACTTTAACTCAAAGTGACCTGCATCCAGGTTATCAATTTTTTTATCAGTTCATGCATTCCCATCTGACAAATGATCTTGGCATTGCTACCATCATGCCATTGTGTTTTAGCAAGTGATATGAAACAAGCTATTTGCAATTAATATTGTATATAGGTAGGGATGGGTACCGAAACTCGGTATTTAATCGGTCTCGGGCTAAATTATAAAAGACCGAGTATCGATAAGCTCTGGCGTTAACGGTTCTGCTATCGGTACTGGAGAAATTAAGAAAACACACATACATTTATTATTGCTATATATATACACATTATCTTGCAAATTATATCCCGCCAGAGTCAACAGCTGTTTTTATATGCAATAATATTCAAACTCTTGTCTATGATGCATTTTTGCTATTCCCAAATCAGAAGCGCGATCGCTCACGTGGATGAGTTCAACGCGCAACATAAGCCCTGTTTATGATAGAAGAGAACTAACCATTAAAACATGCTTACACTTTAGGCCTGTGGCTGTTATATTAAACTGAGTTTATTTAATGTTTTTTTTTAGCTTCTAAATATTATAGCCGTGTTTCTTCTAACACAACTTCCTTCTCTTCACAGCGGCGCGCATTCGTTCCTCCCTGACCAAACCTTAACGTCAGAATCAGATCAATCGTCTGTCGATTGTTGTAAAATGTCTTTACAGTTACTAAATTGCTGGACATGTTTGATAATGAAATGTTGGAAGTACAATCCACACGAGAGACGCTGTTCCTCAGGCTGAAGTGTGTGTGCGTGTGTGTGTGTGTGCAGGGGCGCGGGAAGGTGTTTTATGTAGGGGGTGCTGTGGGGTTGGGGTAGTCAATTTCTGCATATAAATATTACGCCAAATAGAAACAGAAAATCGTGCTATAGCCTCGCACTTTCATGAGATCGTGTTAGACAACAATTAGCTATTTTACAAATGGGAATAGGCTACAATGAATTCATAACAATGTTTTACATTCAAGTTACATTCAAGCTTAAAACCCTTAAAATGTATAGTGAAAAGTTTTTTAAAGCATCTGGAATGCAATAAAGTAATTTTAAAGCTGTTTTAAAGCATTTGCTGCATGGATTAAAACGATAGGCCAATAAATAATTCACATCAGTCAGACAAAATTGCATTGCAACAAATCCTTTAAATTTCAAGGACAAAGATTTACATACTTTTTTTATTGAATACAATTATAAAATAAAGCATAAATTATAATCGGGCCTGTTTTAGGCTTTCCTTATTTTTATATTTTAGATGGTGAGGTGACGGAAAAATGACTCGCCATTTCCTCATTGGAGAAATATATGCATCTTAACGGATTACATAGGCTAATGAAGAGTTTTTGCTTTGCTTTGAATTATTTCGTTTTAAAGTAGTATTTTAAAGCTTTCTATAGATATATTTATCATATCTCTGAGTCAGTTTCGAGTTGCCGAGTTTCGGTTCATCATTGAAGCCTCTTGTTCAAAACCGGAAGAAAGTGCATTCTCTGTTTTCCTATTTTATAAAAGCACAATGTTGATATTGTGAATGCACACAAATAAAAGTAGACCCTTTACAGTTCAAAATGATATATTACTCTTACCTTTATGAGGAAAAAAAAAATCACACGGCGTATTTTAAGTTGTTTTACTGTAAGAAAAAATCCTCCATGTCCTGTGTAAAGCTCGCTTCAGCTTCCACTCTCCACACAAACTGTTGGATATTGCACATTTTATAGAGGTTAAACATTTAAACTAACACTGTGATATGCTTGAACTGTTTATAGGCCTATCTATCGATTTTATTTTAGTCAAGTCTTGATGATTTGATAAGGCTAAATTAATCAAACATAGGCGATCAACTCTGATGCTGGCCGCTTGGTCGTTGCTTAAAAGAAAAAAAAACATTTAACGAACAAAAAATGCTCCCAAGGTTTTTCTAAATTAACTTTATGAAGAAAAAAAAAACGAAACATCGTCTAATCACTTTTCCATTACATACAAAACTGAACTATTTTAGCTATAAGCTGTTTTGGGAGAAGGGAAAGACTCATATCGCTGAGAACAAAAAAAAGTACATCCATGATATTTCCATGTTCCGCTTTTAAGCCACAACCTACAAATTCTTCAACACAATCATAGCATTCACAAACATAAAAGCAAGCATTGGCAGTGCTCGTGCGTGATTTGACAGGATGTGCAACGTGCGCATCAAATAGCCCTGCATCAGTTTAATAACTTTGATAACTTTAATTCTTACAACTGTTAAATTAATGGGCAAATGGTAAATATGTCGAAGATCACATAGAAATAGATAGCAAAATAGCCAATGTAAACTAAATGTTATAAACATCGGAGCAACCATATACATTTTAAATTAATCTTTATTATAACAAATTTAGCCTATATATTTTTTTATTCACAACAGTTTACAGTTGCCCACAGAAAAAACAGGGGTGCTGCAGCACCTCAGCACCCTGTTCCCCGCCCCTGTGTGTGTGTGTGTGTGTGTGTGTGTGTTTGCGTGCGTGTGTGTGTGTGTGTGTGTGCGCGTGCGGCGGCGCTCAAGTACACACAATAAATGGTATATTTGTCAGTTTGTTTAACTGTTTCTTTGTTCATGTTCTTACTCTATCTTATCTTATGTATATAAAACACAAAAAATGCCTGCACACTGCTGCATTTACAAATTGATGTTTTATATTTATTTAATGAAATATTTATTTAACATCTCAGAATATAAAGCCATGTTAATTAAGCTGCTAATCTATCATAGAAATATATATTTCATACATATATGTGCATGTATGTATGTATGTATATATGTATGTATATATATATATATATATATATATAAATAACAAAAAGTACCGATAAGAATACCGTTAAAGCACCGGATCGATAAGCAGTATCGATAAGAGTAGTAGTACCGTTAAAACCTTAACGATACCCATCCCTATATATAGGCTTAATGAATGCAAGCAAAATAAACTAATAGTGGACTGCAGTACTTGGGAGACTGCAACAGAGGCCTTGTTGCTGCATGATTGACTGAATCATTAAAGATGGTACCCATGGTACGGCAGCAAAGTTCCTTGATTAATACGCCAGAATGAGAGTATAGTTTCTAGCCATACCAGCCTAGAAAATCGCAACTTTTCATTTTCCGTCAGTCTTAGTTAGGGTTGCAAAGGGGTGGAACATTTCTGGAAAATTTCCATGAAGTTTCTGGAAAGTTTCAGAAATGTACTGGAAATGATCCAACTTTTTGTAACCCTAGTCTTAGTACACAATGTAACTAGGAAAAATATCGAAACTCTTTGGTAATTTTTCACCTAGATGCTAATGGTCTAATCCGATTCAATGATCTATGCTAAGCTAAAAGTGCTCCTGCCATATGCGGGTGAATGGATTCAAAAAAAGTACAACTCAACTGTTTAACTCTAGTGGAGTAGTAAAATGTGCCTATTTCTCAAATAAAAGAGTGTTCCTTTAAGTGGAATGGGTCCCTCAGTGGGCCATCATCTTGAGATCACAAGACCTCAGGTAAGTGTTATTGGACACCTCTGTTAATGGAATAAATGAATCATGATGACAAATTAGTAGATTTTCTCTTTTGCAAACAATGCTACATTCACATCAATATCAGCCAGCCAACATAAAAAATTGATATAGTACATAAATCTGCACATGCAGACTTTATTTTATTGTATTTGTAAATAGAAGTGTTTTTTTATTATAAGTACATTGTAGTTATCACTTTGGAAAACCAAACCCACAAATAATTATTCCCAAGTTAAATTTCACCTTAATTCAGCATAAGAGCATAGACAGTATACATAGAGATTTATTTCTACAGCCTATATAAAGATTAGAAATGAGTTTGCACCTGATGTGCAATTATGTGACAGGTAAATCACGTTACATTTTAAATAAAAACATAGCCCAAATTCAACATAACAACGGTTTTATAAACAACACATTAATTACAATACAATTTATATTAAAGTTAGAAATATTCTCAGACTAAAAAAGTAGACAACAACAGTTTTTTTTCTGAAGTGTGAAAACTCACCCAGTGTTTTGGTCAGTCGGAGCGCCTTACAACCGGTATGTCCAAAAAATCGTTACTATGACGGTCTCTGTTTCGTATTGTATAAATTTTAAAACGGCACATCAGCAAACGCGGATTCTGCTGGTAACGTCTTAATCGTCACGCGACGGAATCACATACAGTCATACAGACAGCTGCACAAGGTAACTGGCTGTAGGCTACAGTGAGAGCGACAGCAACTCTACCACAGACGGTGTAGTTGGCGGCTTGGTGATTCGCGCTCTCTTCTTCTCTCCAACGGTACAACAACAGGGGGCGGAGACACGCGTTTCGCGGGACAGCAGGAGAATCGAAAATTAAGCACCTCCTACCAGTAACGCGTGCTCAATCTTCACTCAAAATGTCCGTTAGTAAATTTGACTTCAGACCTATTTGCTTAGTTTCTAAAAATCCATCAGCAGTGATTACAGTCAGACTCAATTCCCCACTTGTTCGACCGTGTTCAGTTGAATATAATTTGGGTTTTATATAGTGTATCGATCAACAATATGTTTTTTAGTATGTGCCTATCGTTACAAAGCCTTAATAAACAAGTTCGAGTTTATGTTCCCATCGTTCACAAACCCTGGCATCCATGTCCTCAGTTTTAAATCCCCTCTGAACTGCAATAGCACCACCCTTCTAAATATAAATGAGTAGCCACGATACTCCAAAGCTTCATGTGAATAACACATATACTGATTTAGTCCTCCTGGGTGAGCTACACCTAGTTTTTGGTTCATTTGAATGGGCCATGAACACATTTGTGTGAGTTATTTCAATGAGTACTGCTCAATGCCTGTTTTTTATTCTGGATCGGCTCATTAGAGTCATTCGGTCGCCAATCGGAAAACCTTGTGCTATATATTTGGAATCGGTTCTAAAATAAGAACCGACTCAAAAGAATAATTCAATCGAAGGATTGATTTTACAGTGGTTGCACTGCTGGATAGTATACTAGTCCACGTTAGGGAACCGTTAAAGGAACAGAATATCATGAGAGTTTAAATTGCTCTAATGTTTTACTAATGCCCTTTATTTTGTGAACAGCTACTAAATATTAAATGAAAAGCATACAGTGGCGGAGGGGGAGGGAGACTTAATGTGAGGGGGATGGGAGCTTTGACCCCTACTGGAGGACTTTTAATGTGAGGGGGATGGGAGCTTTGACCCCTACTGGAGGACTTTTAGTCTGCTCCTATGCAGCAGTTGTTTTTCAAATCACTTTTTTTTTCATAACAAACATGATAAACAGAAGTAAGGTTGAAAAAATGAAGCTATGAATTTTAAATGCATTAAAAGTGCACATACATTACATATGTTGGCAAAAAAAATGTAGTTTAACTTGATTCACATGTAAACATGTTTTTCGTTTTTATAGCAAACAACTCAAGTGAAAATTGCGGTCATATGTGTAGAGAGTAGCTTTTGTTCTCGTGAAGGTCAGCCATTTTGTTGTCATGACTTGCAGCATGTGGATTTCTCTTTTTGAAATGTCTACTAACTGCAGTACCGCCTGCGAGCTGTTGGGGAGCTCACAAAGATGAAAGAAACGTTTATGTAGTAGCCAACATAAAACTTAACTGGATAAAGTCTATATTTGCGTAACTTACACAACTTTACCTTAATTAAACATTATTAAAGGAATATATTATCTAGACATAATTAATTAGTTTTCCACCTCCACCTAAAGCTCTAAACAGTTTCAGTGGATTCCACATGGTCCAATAACATAGTTTCATTCAAGTTCTTAAGAGTCAAATGTGGTCTGTAAGGACACTACATTAGTAGACTAGACTAACCTAACCAACACTCACTAAGTACTTCTCTCAGTTAACAGAGCAGGGGGAGAGCATTTGGCTCCGCCTCCTTTTCCAAGCAAGCCACAAATAACCCGAAACAACACGCGGAGTGACAAAGATGACGGTATTGCTGTATCGTCTATAAACGCCACGATAAATAACGTTGTCCAAATGAGAACCAATTTAAAATTAGTTACCTCACTGCCAGAGTGTGTTACATATGTCACCGCGCCAGGCGCGTTTTGCAAAGAACACACTCAAAGATAGATAGCTCTGGTACATGATACATGAGAGATTTGGGTAAAAGATTAAAGGATCTAAATAGACTGACTACACGTATAAAAGGGTTTTCATCAAGTCAAAGCCATGTTACAGCGTTTGAAATACGATGTCAGGCACAACACACATGACATGAGAGAATTCGGATGGATTAGTAATAAACGCGGTGTGAACGGAAACAGTGGAAGGTTGTGTTGCTGATTCAGAATCGCGCCATTCACTGGACTCTGACTGTAAAGACTGACTCAGTTCAGTCTTTAGTCGTACAGCTCTCTCTACAGGCAAAATGCAGGAAATGCAGAGACGACAGTCGCCGTTTCTGTTTATACAATACAACTGAAACTGAACTGTTAGAAAAGACATCTGCTAAACTGTGTTATGTTTGGACCCGAAGAAAAGTCAAGGCAATTATGGCAAACATGTTTATTAAATTAAAACACAAGCATCATAATAAATACAATATAAATAAGGTTTCATAATTATTGTTCAAAGGTATTATTCCACATCAGCATTAATTAAACATGATATGAAAAATATGAATGATTGGATAACTTATTTAGATGTACAGAATTCCTACATACATAATTATCAGTCTGTGAAGTGATATTGTGAGAATGTAGAATTACACATAAACACACATATGGAAATGTTGGCACATATGAGAAATGAAAAAAAAAATGGCATCACATAATAAGACAGACATCGCTGTTACCATATGCAAAATGTTGAGAAAGCTCTGTAATGTTTATGCTCATTCACACAAACATTGGGGTGTGTCAATACAAAATGTGCTGAAGAAAAACCTCAAAACTACAACTCTTGATTTGTTAAAGGCACTGATCATTTTTAATCAGTGTTATTTCGGTTTCCTCCTCAAGTTTAATTGGCTGCTGGGAAGCTATTTAAACACATTAGCCAAATCCTGGCATGTATTTAAACTGTTGTACCTGTCTGAAATGACCTGTGGGAATATACTTCAGTGGTCACTTCCGAGTCCTCTGAGACTTGCTTTGGCAGAGTTACACAGCAAAGGTAAAAAGATGTTAGTACTACAGAATCTAATGAACTTAGTGAAACACTGCTGTACCCTATAGGGCCAAAGAGATGAAATACTTATTAAAACACTTGCATGTTCAAATTTAGCAGGCTCACTCATAACTTGAGTATGTTTAATTGGCATAGGTACTAACAGTGTGCTAAATGTTTTAATAAATAAGGCCCATTGAGCTGCAGACTGCAGTGGCAGTGCAATCCTCCTTTGAAAGATATAAAACTACTCAAATCTGCCAGAGGTTCCAGTAGAGGACAGAGCTAGTGATATGCCAACACTGGGCAATTCCCAATTACAAATGCTTGTGCACAAGGCTATGTACCATCATATTAGACCTGAACAAGATTATCACGAGCAAACTCGCTCACTAAAGTCAGCAGAGTGAGCAACTGGGGAAGGCTTTTTCTAATTTCCAAAGGTTGTGCGACAAGAGATGATGACAAGTTCCACAAAGGGTTAAAAGGAGCATAAGGACAACACCTCCACAGCGATGAAATCATCTGAGCATGCACAGCTGAATTACTACAAGATGAATCCTAGTCTTCTCTCACATCCTTACTATGCCGCTCATTTGTTTCCTCACAGGTTGCTTTCTTGTGTGTCTTGGCAAGATGAGGAAATGGGATGCAGACCTCCGTTATCGTTGAGTCTCTTGGCACGGTACGTCTCATAGTGGATGTTATGAGTGACCTCCTTCAGGTCCTGGAGGTGAGACCTGAGTACATGATAACATTATTATTTGTGTTGAGTCACTGGTCATTTTTGGAACAAATCATAAACCCTGCAAATTCGATTATATAAAATACATTTTAATATTAAGAGAGCAATACATATTAACAAATGAGTGAATAATTACATTTATACAGACTACGGTTCAAACATTTGGGGACAGTAAGATTTATAAAAGTCTCTCATGCTTGTCAAATGTTAGACTGCTTAACATTGTTTGTTAAAAACATGTTTTCAGGATGAATAGAAAGAACAGTATTTATTTGAAAATGAAATCTTTTGTAACATTATAATGTGTTTACTGTCATTTTCCTTGCTGAGTACTCTTTTAAAAAATCTTTCTGACACCAAACAGTAGGGAATATATTAAAATTAAGATTAGTATATTAAATAAAGTATTATACATTACCTAATCATGAAATCACGAAGTAAGGAGAATTCGCAGTGATTTGGGTTTTCAACTAGAGGGATTTAAAAACATGTTTCGTCAGAAAATATGTATCAACACAATATACTGTACACAAATACATTCCTTATACTTAATGCTTCAAAAATTTACCCTGAAATGAGGTTGTTAGGAAATTGACATTGTTGGTTAAGTTAAATTGTTAAAGCTGCCCTAAGTATATACTAATACAGTGGAAAACATGCAGAAAACATGTTTGTTTTTGTAACACTTTGAGATTGTAAAATAAAATGTCAAATGGTGACTAATAGCTTCTGAGAAAACTGGAGAACGTCATTAGATTGAAAAAGTTGATTAAAATGCCTTATGTTCACATATGTGTATTACTTTGTGCAAACATGTATAACAGTGCCATGAAAAGGTTTTAGCCCCCTCCCTGTATTTATTTTTATTTTTGCATATTTGGCACACTTAAAAGATTCAGATCATCAAACAAATTGTAATATTACACAATGTAATTACACAATTACGCAAGTAAATACACTTTATTAAGGGGAAAATGCTGTCCAAACCTACATGGCCCTACGTGAAAAATTAACTGCCCCTCTTGGTAAATTATGAAAGATCTATGATTAACCACATTATTTTAGAAAGCGGAGTTAAATTTCACTAGCCAAACCCAGGCCTGATTACTGCCAGACCTGTTGAATCAAGAAATCACTTAAATAGAAGCCGTCTGACAAAGTGAAGCATGCTTAAAGAGCAACACATCATGCCACGATCTAAAGAAATCCAAGAACAGATGAGAAACAAAATAGTTGACATGTATCAGTCTGGAAAGGGTTATAAAGCCATTTCTAAGGTTTTGGGACTCCAGCGAACCACGGTCAGAGCCATTATCCACTAATGGAGAAATCTTGGAACTGTGGTGAACCTTCCCAGGAGTGGCTGGCCTACCAAAATTACTCCAAAAGCGCAATGAGGACTCATCCAGGAGGTCATAAAAGAACCCAGAACAACATCTAAAGAACTGCAGCCCTCACTTGCCTCAAATAAGGTCAGTGTTTATGACTCAACAATAAGAAAGAGAAGGGGCAAAAACCTCATCCATGGGAGAGTTCCAGGACAAAAGCCACTGCTTACCAAAAAGAACACAAAGGCTCGTATCATATTTACCAAATAATATCTTGATTATCCTCAAGACTTTTGGGCAAATATTCTGTGGACTGATGAGACAAAAGTTGAACTTTTTGGAAGGTGTGTGTCCCGTTACATCTGGCGTAAAACCAACACAGGATTTCATAAAAAGAACATCATACCAACAGTCAAACATGGAGGTGGTAGTGTGATGGTCTGGGGCTGCTTTGCAACTTCAGGACCTGGACGACTTGTCATAATTGATGGAACCATAAATTCTGCACTCTATCAGAAAATCCTTAAGGAGAATGTCTGGCCATCAGTTTGTGACCTCAAGCTCAAGTGCACTTGGGTTATGCAGCAGAACAATGATCCAAAACTCACTAACAACTCCATCTCTGAATGGCTCAAAAAACTAAATTAAGGTTTTGGAGTAGCCAAGTCAAAGTCCAGACTTAAATCCGATTGAGAAGCTGTGGCAGGACCTTAAACAGTCCATTCGTTCTCGAAAACCCTCCAATGTGGCTGAAAATTTTTTTTTTGCAAAGAATGGTGGGCCAAAATTCCTCCACAGCGATGTGAAAGACTCATTGCCAGTTATCGCAAATGCTTGATTGCAGTTGTTGCTGCCAAGGGTGGCACAACGAGTTATTCCCTTAATAAATAAAATCATCATTTCAAAACTGCATTTTGTATTTACTGGTTATTTTTGTGAAATATAAAAATTAGTTTGATGATCTAAATCTTTTAAGTGTGACAAATATCAACCCTCTACGGACACCTTGGCAATTGAATCGCCATTGGCTAGTACATTTTAGTACATTTTTTTGTTTACTCGCCAGATTGATAATACAAGGCATATACAGTGAGGCAAATAAGTATTTGATACACTGGCGATTTTTCAAGTTTTCCCACTTATAAAGAATGGAGCGATCTGTAATTTTCATCTTAGGTACACCTCAACTGTGAGAGACAGAATCTAAAAAAAACAAGATTTTGGCCAACAACCTCCTTCACTCAGTAAGAGCATTGAAGATGGGTCATGGCTGGGTCTTCCAGCATGACAATGACCCCAAACACACAGCAAGGGCAACTAAGGAGTGGCTCCGTAAGAAGCATTTCAAGGTCCTGGAGTGGCCTAGCCAGTCTCCAGACCTGAACCCAATAGAAAATCTATGAAGGGAGCTGAAACTCCGTGTTGCCCAGCGACAGCCCCAAAACCTGAAAGATCTGGAGAAGACTTTTTTCTTAAACTGAAAAAATCCAAAAGGAACTCCGTTATTTTGACAGGAAAGAACAACAAAGAAGATCACTTACACGTAGCGCGTAAATTCTGCATGTTATGTAAGACTCTCTCTTTTTCTCTCTGCTCTCACCAAAGTGACGGCGAGTCGTAAGCCTAGAGTTCATGGTACGTCAAACACAGGTGCGCATGTGCATCCATTGAGATGAACTGAAAAACAGCACTGATCGCTTGACAGAGTGTAAAACTCTAAAGTGCTCAATCAGTGTGTTAGGAGAGTGAAAATATATCTGTGCTAAACTAATACTTAGTCTCCAACTCACACACTGGCGAGTAAAATCTGAGAATTTATTAGCCATTGGCTAATATTAGACAAAAGTTTGTCGCCTAGAGTAAAGATTAGTCGCATATGCGAATAATTTACTCATGTTGTAGAGGGTCGAATATGCAAAACATTAATAAAAAAACAGGAAGGGCACAAAAACCTTTTCACTGCACTGTATAAACCACATAATCCTCTTGGATGCATTTTCAGTCCATGTTTTAAATTCAACATAAGATGATTTTCTGCAGGGACAGAAAATGCACCAAATATAGAAAATGACCCAAATATTACATGTTGGTTAGCCAGCTGTGGAAAAAATGTCATTAATTACTCCAGGATTTGACTTGTCCTACTTAAGCAATCACTACAGTATCTACTTTGTTATAATAACAGAACCACCTAAAAGAACATGAATATTTTAATCACAACTGGCACAGTGAAACAAATAGAATACCATTTTTTACTTCAGAAATCTGCATAAAAGATAGAAAATGACACAGCAAACACTTCTGCCCACTCACCCTCCACCACTCCCCAAGCTGTCTTCCTCCCCAAAACTCGTTTGCCATTGACCTGGTACTCTTTATCACTTCCTACCACTGCAAAGGGCATTGCCTCCTGTAATGCACAGATTTAATTGAACAAACATATTTTGAAAACACACAGACCAACAGACGAGGGATGAAAGATAAGAGGAAAAAAGAGCAGCATGCAAGATGTGCAAAGTTCCTCTTACCCTGATCTTATCATTATCACTCTTATCCTCCATGTCTTCATCAAACTCCTTCTGTGGATAACACTCAATCCCACACGCTTCCAGCTCCTTCCTCACCTGCAAGGGAATATGGTGAACTGTAGTTATTCAGTGCCAGAAATCTAACTTGATATTGAATCACCTTGTGAATCTGTCTTCATTAACACCTTCTGTTTAAATTCAGTTTTCTCATCAAGAGTGAGTGTGTCCGACTTGGCAATGACAGGAATGATGTTGACCACTCGACTCAGATGTTTCATGAACTCCATATCCAACTGGCGAAGCCTGAGAAAGGGGAAAGAGATATAATTAATGGACCGAGAGAAGCAGATTTGATTACAGGACCACTGGCCTTTCTGAGGTTCCCATTTTGCCAATGCAGCTCAGTCAAACATTGCTGGCTGAATGAACACGGTCTTAAATCAACACAGCCGCTTGAGTACACTACAAGACTTTTGCCCAGAAGTCAATGCTAGTTGTCAAAAGTCAAAGCCAGTCTGCAAATTTGAGAGATTCCACAGAAAATCGTGTAGCGTATTATGATCAAAGACTTACATTTTTAACTACAGACAATGATTCTGTGCAATCCAAAGATATCAAACTATATTTTGAGCCAATTTTTTTAACACATTTTATTTCCGTTTGTCTAGTGTCTGTGTGTTCGGAACGACATGAAAGTCTTGTAGTGCATGATCCTCAGATGCCCAGTTTTTTCTCAGTAACCATTTACAACATCGACAAGTTTTAAAAACGTAAAAGATGTGTAGTGTATTTTAGCTTTTAATTAACAAAGCTGCAACTATAAGCATTTTTCAACTGCTGACAAATAATACAAAGAAATCTCAAAGATGTGAATACTCTAGAGAAGCACACAGAAAGACATTATTTTATTGCTGTTCTCAACAGAGAACATGGTACATGAGTTAAAGCGGTCATCAGATGCCCATTTTCCACAAGTTGAAATTATTCTTTAGGGTCTTAATGAAAAGTCTATAACATACTTTGGTTAAAATTTCTCAATAGTGCTGAAAAACAACACCCTTTTTACCTTGTCAAAAACAGCTCTTTTCTCAGCAACCCATTTTATTGCATGTCCCTTTAAATGCTAATGAGCTCTGCTGACCCCGCCCCTCTCTTCTGTGGGGTGAGGAGCCGCACTGTTTACTTTAGCCGCAGAACTTGCTAACTAGCATGTTATTAAGAAATGTGATTTGCAAACATTCATAAAAAAACTCCTTATATTCACTTCTTCTGGAGGTGAGGCTGGATCACAAATGATTTGCACGAACATAAACACATTTAGGTAGATCAGGGGGCACATTCCCCTCAAAAACAAATGTAATCCACTGCGTCTTCAGCGGCTCAGATGTCGGGAGTAATCTGACAACTGCTATGTTCATTATTATATCCAACAACAAAACACCTCAATCACTTCGGAGACATTCTTGTCTACTCCTGCTCCGGCGTCAAAACAATACTGTTGACAGCTCACTCAGGGCGGGTCTAAGGTAAGACTCTAGTCCAGTCTGTGCTGAAACGCAACTGTCAATAAACAATCATGGGAGGGGCCTGGGTCGGTGTGACGACACACAGTTAAGCATCTGAGAATGGCTTGATTTAAGAAAGAGGTTATTATTTTGGGGCATATAAAAAACTCTGGGTGAATTTGATCATTAAAGGGTGGATGTGTACACACTGCCAACACACATTTATTTTCAAACAACATGTAAAAGGTAATTTAGCATCCGAAGACCCCTTTAAAGTAAAATATTACTATATAATTACTATATAATATAACTATATATTACTAAATAATTCAAACTCACGAGTGTCCAGTTGGAGATATGAAGTACAAGCAGCAGTGCACTCTGGTATCAGGGATGCGTTTCTTGCGAGCAATGTTGACTTCTTCCTTCAAAAATTTTTCATATTGTTCATTGATGTATTTGGATATGGGCTCCCAGCTAGGAACACAAAGGGGAAAAAATGTACAGTGTTGCATGTTGACAGCTATATTAGAGTACATGAAAATTTGAAACAGCAAATTAAAAACCACTGACGCTGTTTTTTTCCATGTTTAATACTGTAAAGCTGCTTGCTTTAAAGCAATCTACTGTATAAAGTTCTACATAAATAAACATGGCTTGAGCTTTTGCAAACATATCCACAACACTATGATCAGATCAACTTCTGTTTTCTCACTGTTATCATTTTTGCTGTGCATTTATTTTGTTATTGAGAGAAGAGAGCACAGAACATATTTACATATTCATCTAAATGCCTCGCTCAGCAGCATGGGTAGCATCGAGATATTTACAAACAGTATACCACTGCTCACGTATTTCAAACTTATTTTTACCACAAGCAACAAATTTAATAAAAGAAATGTAGGTTTTAAGATTTGGTTCTGTATAAATAAAAAGCTGCATAAAAGGCCGTTTTTATGTTGTCAGCATCAGCACCCAACAGCCAGTGCAGCACTATTTTGTCTGAGGCATTTGAATGATAAAGAAAAAACGTGTCCCTTTAACTGAGGTCCTTGGATGTGATCACTGAGGGCTGAGCTGCCAAACCACACTCACATTTGGCATCCCTACCAGCAATCTGATTCTTGTCTGTGCAAATTAAGTGCAAATCTGGAAGTCAAAACACTGCCCCTCACACTTGGAACACGTTTTAGATGCCAGTTAGTAGCAGCAGAAATAAACCAAACAGCTGACCCCATTTATTTCAGCTGACACAAATGCATGTCCTCAGTTTCCTAGATCCAGTGATGCAGGATGCAGTGGCATTTTGGATCATTTGCACAAACTAAATTGGTTAAAAACAGCCGCCAGTCCTTTGGTTTTAACAGAGAAATCACACAATACTCACCAATTGTCATTGTTGATTTGGTCCCCAAAGCCTGGTGTGTCAACGACTGTTAACTTCATCTTCACTCCTCCTTCCTCAATCACTGCAAAATCAACATTCATCACAGCTACAAATAAAGCATTTTAGATAACTGTGGTTGTTTTTGTGACTGAATACAGTGGTTCAGTCTCATAAGATTACACCATTTTTGTCCATATAATAAACAGGGTCCAGTGTTGTGTGGACTCCACTGACTTTCAATATATGGACACAAAATAGTAAAACATTCTTAAAGGGACAGTTCACTGAAAAAATGTAATTCTGTCATAATTTACATTCATGTGTATTTGATATTACACATTACACAATGATATTACACAGTGCCTGAAAGTAGTCCCCTGCTATATCATAACTAGTTTCCTAGCTGGGGACTACTTTCAGGCGCTGAGTAATATCATTGCGCCTGCTGCACTCATGGTACAGCAAGAAAATTCCCTTGATTCTAGGACCGGAATGAGAGTATACTTCCTAGCCAAATTGGCCTAGAAAATCGCTACTTTTCATTTTCTGTCAGTCTTAGTACACGATGTAACTACAGAAGAGTCAAGCTTTAAATAGGAACAATATTTAAGCTCTTTGGTCATTTTTGAGCGAGATGCTAACAATCTAATCTGATTCAATGATCTGTGCTAAGCTAAGCTAAAAGTGCTACCGCCAGACCCGGAGATCGGCTGAATGGATTCAAAAATGGTAAAACTCAACTGTTTAACTCTAGGGGAGTTGTAAATTGAGGCTATTTCCAAAAAAAGGGGAGTGTTCCTTTAAAATATTTTCCACCTGACACCTATTTCACACCTACATTTGCAACACCATCAGAACTATATCACACAAGGTCAACAATAAATAAATATACAGCCATTTCTGAACAGCATTTGGATATATATGATATCATTTAGTTTGCCAGCTGTTCACTTACCTAAAGGGGATTCACCAACAGCTGGCCTAACTTGCCCTGGGCACAACACATGCCAGTCTAGACACATCTTACTCACAAGCACATATGCTTTAGGTCACCACTGTGCTACAGGTCCTATTGATTACATCAGCCGACACTAAATGAGTCTTTCTTAATTAGCTCATGAGGTCTATTTCTGTCTAGTGAAGGTCTGTCCTTTAGCAACCAGTGTTTAAAAGCTTTCCTTGAACAAGCAATAGATGCAGTTGTGAATCCTTGACTAAATGAGACACATGATCAGTATGCTCTTACCATGGGATGCAGATTTAATCTCAACAGTCTTTGGGATCTTCTCATCACGACTCCAGCTTGTGCTCCTCCTGCTCACCTGTGACTTAAAGAGAGTATTCACTAAAGTAGACTTCCCAAGACCACTCTGACCTGGAGTTAGAGAGAGAGAAAAAGAGGGGAAATGGTAAGAAAGTGAAAGAAATTAAAAGTAAATGTGAACAAACTGCTCTTCCACCCACCAACCACCATGATGTTGAAGTCAAAGCCTGTCTTCATTGTCTTCTTCCGCATCTGCTCGATGATGGTGTCTATTCCGATATATCCAAGCAATACAGATCCTCGACCTTCGCCCCCGGTTCCTTGGGGTGAAGGCACAAAGGGACTACTAGAAGGCAGGGCCACATGAGAGGGCTTAGCTGGGACGGCAGGTTTAGGTCTCACTTCAGGGGGCACAATTTCTGACATGTCTGTGTGAAAGAGTAAATGATAAACAGTCAATATATTCAATCAGGCTAGATGTTATTTCACTATAAATGCCACCATTAAATATAGTAACCTAGATTTAAATCTAGCAAACAAGTTTTTGTCTTGTTATTATATATTTATACATGTCACAGTGCACACAACGGGGAGGAACAAGGAACACAGAGACGAGGAGAATACTCAAAATAACGTTTTTTAATATAAACAAGGCCGGGCAAGAAAAGGCAAGGCTGACACACAGAACACCGGGAGTAACGAGTAGACCAGACACCACTAACTAAACAGACAGGAACTTAAATACACAGGTAATCACGAACATAATCAAACACAGCAGGGACAAAATAAACTGATAATCTCAATATACAAGGACAGAAACAAACCAAATAAGGACACAAGAGGCGGGAACGCACGACAAAGGACTGACACTACAAGTGATAATAATTTGTATTATTTATTTATTTTACATCAGTATATAACTACATTCAAACATTCTGTATATTAAAATGCAAATAAACTTAATTTTCTTAATGCAAAATACAACATACAATAATTGTTTATATTTATATTAGTTATGATAATATAATTTTAATTAAGTTCTATACAACTACATATTATAAATATGAAGCTTCTGCAAATAATGTTTTATTTGCATTGATATTTATTATGATAATATTTTTATTTGAAATGTAATTTCCAATTTACTCGCTAACATGCCAACTAACCTAATGTAGGTCACATTTTATTTTGTGTTGTGGAGCATATCTATGACTCTGTGTTACATATTCTGTTATAAATATTCAAATCATATTTAAAAGGGATAGTTTACCCAATAATGAAAATTCTGTCATCGTTTACTCACCCTTAAGTAGTTCCAAATCTGTATTAATTTAATTCAGCTGTTGAACAAAAAACATATTCTTGCGAATGGGGGTATCCAAACAGCTGACAGTAACCACTGACTTCCATAGTACAGAAAAAAATACTATAGAAGTCAATGACTACCGTCAACTGTTAGTTTACCAACATTCTTCAGAAGATCTTGGTTTGTGTTCAGCACAAGAAAGAAACTCACACAGGTTTGAAGGAGATGGTGAGTACATGATAACAGAATTTTCATTTCACATTTCTTTTTTCCTAGAGGACAACATAAGTAAAAAGTGGCACAGTTTACCCTCTAACCTAAATAGTTTTTGCACGTTTAGAAACAACAAGATTAACTGAGGAAAACAATTCGTCTTATAAAATCTATGTATGCTATTGTGTCCCAGTGGTATATTTCCCAGCCTAGTCCACTTTAAATGCTCCACTGAGTTGTCGGCCTATATTAACACCATATGCCACCCAAAATATGCAACAAACAATAAATTACAGAAGCAACTCAACCAAGCTCTTTATCGGATTAATCACCCACAGCTGGACCTTTCCCACGCACCGAGACGCCTTTTAAACGCCATAACATGAGCTGTTCCTACACAAGCGACAATGATGCGCGTCTTTTATTTAGAGAATAATATTAGTATCATTGCCATTTTAAACGTTACTGTTTTAAACCAAACATAAACATACATGGATGAATGTACGCATCTACCACTACATTTGTTCCATTTATTGATTTTTTTACAACAAAAAGATTCGTATAATATCGAGTAATCAGAGGGAAACACTTCCCACTCACCGATCCGTGTTTTTGCAGCGGTCGCGCGATATGTTTTATTTTTCGTCCTTTTTCTGCCTCTCGCTGTTTTACAGTCTGTTGAAGTGTACGTCGGCTAAGGCAGCGGTTGAACAGCCGTTAGGGAGTGATCATGTGTTCAGGTGCCTCTTTCTCTCCCTCCGTCTCTCGCCTTTCTATTCGCAGCTCGATGCACATCATTCCCTCCTCCACCCTTTTCCGTTACCAAGGAAACTAACGGGAGACAGGGTGATGCAGCGCGCATGCGCAGTGCTGAAATTAGGGATTGGGGTCGCTAGGTGATTTTTGGCACTCTGCTAGGCTATTTAAAGAAAGTGACGTGACATACAGCCAAGTATGGTGACCCATACTCGGAATTCGTGTTCTGCATTTAACCCTGCAAAGTATGCACACACAGTAGTGAACACACACACCGTGAACACACACACGGAGCAGTGGGCAGCCAATTATGCTAGGGCACCCGGGGAGCAGTTGGAGGTTCGGTCCCTTGCTCAAGGGCACCTCAGTCGTGGTATTGAGGGTGGAGAGAGAGCACTGTACATTCACTCTTCTTAGCATTCATGTGAAGTGATGTACACTGTACTTCTATGTACAGTGGTACAGGCAGTACATTCACTCGTAAATCTTAGCCGTTTGTTTTGGTACACTCCATTTGTATAGATTTTTATATTAAACTTTGCTACGCTTGTTGTATCATGCTATTACTGTAGCTTATGATTAATTACAGGACTAGTGACAATGTAAAACAGCGACATGTGGATCAGAACGACTCAGTTCCATGAAAAAAAAAATCAGTTCCAAAATATATGCTGATCAATATAATATATAATTTTTGAAATACTTCATTCTTACGGAGCAAAATAATAAGAATAAAAAGAAATAATAACATATCAACTGACAATGATCCGTTACGCTAACTTCATCAAGTCCTTTTATTTCCCAAGCCCCTTGCTCCATTTGACTTGTTCCATTTTGTCCTCATTGAATATCCTGAAATACATCATATTTTGCAAATAACTTAAACCCACAATGGTATAGACTAAAAGATTAATTTCGCACAGCACATTTTATGTCATCAAAACTACTCACATTTCACGGCCTTGTAGTCCCGGGCCGCGCATGCCTGTCTCATGCGCTCTGTTCACATGTGAAGTGTTTGTGGCGTTTACAGTGGCCACTGAAGTGCCGTTGAGCTCCAGTGTGTCTTTTACCTCATAACCGGGTTATCTCACTGTGTTTAGACAGGCCTGTGCTTGATGATAAGGCCCTATTTTGCACGCTATACAATTTACAGTTTGTCATATGTCTAAAAAGGCCTATGCTGGCTTATATTCAGAAAACACTCGCATATTAGAATTTCTAGGTTCATATCTGTAGATACATATTGAGTATTTTGAAACACTGACTTACCACAACCTCTTTAACTGAACCTTATTTTAATATGGTTATATTTTCCAATGAAAATGAAAGTGGCACTCACCATGCCAAGTCAATGCGATTCAGTTGCTAAGCTGTTCTGAGTGATTAGCTTGTTGTTTTGCAATTGTTAAGGTTTTTGGAGTGATTTTTAGCACTATGCTATACGCCTGATAAAGTGTTTTGAGCGATCTTTAGCATATTGCTATGTATTTGCTACAGAAGTCTGAGTGATTTTTTAGCTAATTTTATGTAGTTGTATAAGTGTTCTGAGTGATGTTTTGCACATTGCTACAGGGGCGCAGATGAGATTTTTAACTAGGGGGACCAAGCTGTCAGCGGGGGAGGAGGAGGTGTTTGTTGCTTGTTCGAAAGTGAAAGTGAAACAAAAAAAATCTCAAATGTCAAAAAGATGATACAAAAGCATATTCAAGCAAAAGCTAGCATGGATAAGTTATGTGAAACAAAGCAAAATCAACGTTACTCACCTATCAAAAAGAAACAACACAACCTCATCATCCGATTCGAGCCCCTCGCGCTCCTTGAGTTCTCTCCACCGCTAGAGAGCTGCTCCGATATTAACAGGGGTCCTACGGGGATTGCCTGATTGCAATCTTTCTTTTTAATGTTTTGTTTCTCTGATATTTTTCTCTTTTTTATCTGCCATCTCTCTCTATCTATAGTCGATCTGCTAATATCAGTACTGTGCACTCAAACAGAGCGCTCTCTTCTCTCTATCAGTACAAGACACGCCCACTTACTGCTGATTGGCTACAAATGTGATTTGGGACTCGGTCAGACACTGCAGCCAAAAGCGTTTTTTTAGTGCATGTTTAACGAGTGTCGGGCTGGGTCACGACTACTTAGGCTAATGTACATAGCGAAAACCCTGATTATCCTCTGTGTTGCCTTTCGTAGAGAAAGTGAGGGGGACGGATCAGGTCACTATGAATCTGGGAGGGGGTCATGCCCCCCCGTCACCAGTGCCATCTGCACGCCTGCATTGCTATGCACATTCTAATGTGTTCAGTGTGTTTTTGTTAACATTGTCATGTAGTTGCTAAAGTGTTCTGTGTGATTTTAGCATATTTGCTAACGTTTGATAAAATGCTCATTGCTGTGGGCACATTTCCGTGTGGTTATAAGGTGTTCTAAGTGATTTGTACCACATTGCTGTGTAGTACTTCTAAGTGATTTTTAGCATGTTGCTCTACGCTTTCAAATATGTTCTGCGTGACTTCTAGCAGTCTCTAGGGTGTTCTGGGTGATCTTAGCATGTTGTTATGTGGTTACGATGTTTAATTCCTTTTAGCATGTTAAGTGGTTGTGTTCTGACTGAGTGATTTTGTGCATTGTTTGTGGTTCCTACGATGTTGTGGGTGGTTGCTTCCTTAACCACATGATTTGAGGTATCAAATTGAAATGTCATATTCTGCACCTAAATAAAATATTTATTAGACTTAAGGACTGTTTTAAATCTCTAACCCTAAATATAAAACTCTGATTCACTCCCAAACATTCACTACTAATGACAAATTGCAGTTTTCCTCCCTGAATGCTTAGGCTGTTTATATAATACATTTAAATAATGCCCCCGTGTATATACAGTAGGGCCTATTTAGGATGTCTCATGACTTTAAGCAGCTTTATATACAGTCTTCTTAATGTAATTCTAGTAATTTATCTTTGCACTCACCTGCAGACACACATTCTTCAGGACAGGAGTCAACTCCGCTCCTCGTGTCTGCGACTACAGATGGCTGTAATGGTAGGGGGTCTTCTCGCTCTGTTAACCGCGAGGAGTTCATGCCTTGAAATCTGTCACAGTCTGTAGAATGAAGTGTGTGTTTGGACTCTTCTTGTTGATCTAGAGTGAACGGACACTGCGGCATCCATTCAGCCAAGGAATATTTCAGCATTTCAGAGTCTGTGTGTGGGCTGTCCAAGAGGTCTGGGTGAATGGCTGAATCCCGTTTCTCTCCAACAAATTTAGTTGGACAACTAGTTGCACACTTTTTGTATAACTGCGAGCCTCTGTGTCTTCTTGCAAATCTGTAATCTTCACGCAAGTCCGCTTCGCTTGAAGAGGCCTTAGAAGAATCTGAATCCGAAAGGTTGCATCTATTTTGGGATGAATTGCTGACATCTCTTCTTGTGTTGCCTGTTTGGTTTGAGGAAGATCTTCTCCATGCCTGAGGAGTTTTGAAGTATGTAGGTCTACTGTCAGATGTTCTTTTGATCACAGGTCTACAGATTCGGCTCAGCTGACCACAATCAGTGGATGATCTGTGACTCTTCAAAGGAAAGTGGAAGCAGCTCATCCGGCTGCACTGATCTGATGCATTACTGTATCTGATGACGGCGCTGTCTGTCTCGGAAGCTGCAGATTGAGGCCTGGTCTTTGGTTTAGACTCTTGGTTGTCATTAGCACTGGTTTGATTGTGTTGGAAGGAGTTCATCATTATATTACTTTCATGAGAGCCATCATTGGTGGCGTTACAGTCCTCTGAAACTCTGTCTTGAAGCTCTGAGTTGGATGAAACCAGTTCACTGTGTTCCTTCAGATAACTTACATTATCCAATTCTTGAAAAATATCCTTTTGCTTTGTGGTAGCTTTAGGTGATGAGATTGGATTTGTAAGTGTCGACTGTTTGGAGAACTGTCTTGTTCCTTCTGAAGCTTGTGGTTGGTTTTGAGGTTTCCCACAGCTCCTCTCACACATCATAGTGGGTCTTATTATCCGCGTGGCTGCTCCCAACATCTTTGAACGAATAGGCTGTTTTAACTTTTCTGAAACAGCAGGATGTTCATCGCTCAGAATTTTTGGGTTGTTCTCTTCACTGCTTCCCTTGATCTTCTCCAGATTGGAAAACTGGACACCAGAGTTTATAATCCTGCCTGTTTTAATTAATCCAAGCCGGATTCGAACTAGAGTAGGGTCTTGAGATTGGTGCTTCTTTTGATAGCTAGCTAAATTTTGTGGTCTATATGCACTTTTTTCAACATGTCTGAGGTTTTTTGGGCTTAAGCTTTCAAACGTTGAAGGCTTGGTAGGGCCCCTGCAATAGTGGTTCGAATTTTGCTTTAGTTTATCTTGTTGTGGAGGTCTGAATGGATCTTGTTGTTGGCCAGTTAGCTTTTTTTGACCCCTCGTGTTGGTTATGGGGATTGATCTTACACTTCTCTCATTGGATAAAACGGGATTGAATCTAGACATTTTGCTTTCTACAGGCCATGTTTTACTATGCATATCATCAGAATGTAATGGTTTGTCTTCTTCTGTTGGTAGCACTCTAATTGACGTCTCTAATAGAGAAATGGTATTGACTGACTTCATCAGTTGTGGTGAATTTAGGGATGTATACGCTTTATTGATGATGCTGTAGAACACAGAATGAATATATGATGAATATATGTTAAGCAAGTAATACAATTAAGCAATTATGTAATATTTGAAAAAGCGAAGGATAATGTAGCATATTGAGACAGGGGTTTTCAAACTGGGGGGTAGGGATCCCTAGATTTTTTATTTATTATTTTTTGAGATGTAAAAGTTAATGGAAAATGTTTCTATGCTTTTTGTGTATATATATATATATATATATATATATATATATATATATATATATATTTAATGTGAAATATGTTCCAAACAACATACAGTATTTATATTTTGCTTTGGTAGAATTATCATCTATAGTATTTAGTTTATTATATTACATACTATGTATTATTTGTATTTAAATTTACAAAAAAGCAATGCTTGATATGCTTTAGCAATGCCGTCATTCATCCTCATGAGGGGATCTGCATCAAAAAGATTTGGGGGTCTTTGGCATCAAAAGGTAAAAAAAATGTCTGTACTAAGAGAAACATACCTTTGAGGAGAACTATCAATCTGGTTCTGTTGTTCCAAGCTTTGCCCGGTTTGGCAGAAGGAGGAAATATGGATGGGCTTTTTTAAGACAACAGAGGGGGAAAGAGGCACGGGACAGGGGGACACTCTAGTGGGTGAGGTAGATGGGTCACATGTGGGACAGGGAGACAGACGAACAGGAGAGTAAGACGAAATAAAGTGAGAAGATGGACTGAGACGAGAAGGAGAAGTGGATAAAGGGAGGACGGAGGGAGAAGCACCTGAGGTAACGGGACATGGGGAGAGACGGGAAGGGGAAGGAGAAAGAGGGATAAGACCTGGGGAGAGACGGGAAGGGGAAGGAGAAAGAGGGATAAGACCTGGGGAGAGACGGGAAGGGGAAGGAGAAAGAGGGATAAGACCTGGGGAAAGACGGGAAGGAGAAGGAGAAAGAGGGATAAGACCTGGGGAGAGACGGGAAGGGGAAGGAGAAGGAGAAAGAGGGATAAGACCATGGGGAGAGACGGGAAGGGGAAGGAGAAAGAGGGATAAGACCTGGGGAGAGTCTTGCTGAGGACAGAGAGGGGGAGTTGATGGGAGATTCAATAGGTAATATGTTTCCAGTTTGATCTAGGTCCCTTGGGTTCATTGCAGTATATAACACAGCCTATAAGAATTCATAAAAAAGTTTGAGATTTCACTGTAAATAAAAAGGACATAGACTGAATATATAGATAAAATGGATTCTAAAGTCAAATATTTCACTGAATACACATAAAAAGGCGTTGATAAGTCTACTAAGGCATATAGTGAGTACATCAAATTCTGAAAATGATATGTAATATGACTGACCTGTGATTCTGTGGTCTGTTTACTGGAAGAGAGAAGCGAGCGAATGAAGGGAAGAGTGCATCAGGAAATGGTGGGAACCAGACTTACATTCCCTCCATTCTTCTCATCTGAAGCTCCACTGTCTCGTTCACCCACTCTCTTCACTTCATACTCGCTAAATGGCAGAATTTATGAAACTCCAAAATCAAGTGAAATCATGCAAGTATTTCTTGACCAGTTTGTGTTTAATATGATATTATTTCCAAGAGGGGAAAAAACATGCTACAACTGATTATACAACTATCCACTTTATTACAAATGCCATTATTATATGATTGTCCAAAGTATGATAATAACAAACAGCTTAACACCCTTTAGGACAGTTGCATTTTTTGTTGATGAAGTGACACAAATCTACTGGCCCATGAAAATAACTACTAAAACTACTAATAAACACTTCCAGGGCCCCCGAAAAAATGCTAGCCCACAAAAAAAAGACAATTTGAACAGTTTTTTTACTTTAGTATCTTAAGGACATTGCAAAAGTTAAAACATCAACAGCAGATGATACAACTAAAATCTAGTCGGTATTCATAAAATAATAAGTCTTGAACATACTTTTGATATAAGGCCCTTTCTGCCATTTCTTTTTGATGAATAATGACAAATAGCATGCAGAGTAGTTTGAGTTACATTTACGTGTTTGCATTTAGCAGACGCTTTTATCCAAAGCGACTTACAGTGCATTCAGGTTATACATTTTTTGTCAGTATGTGTGTTCACTGGGAATCGAACCCACAACCTTTGCACTGCTCTACCACTGAGCCACAGGAACCTCGTGTTCTTAAAGAGTTCCTTACTTTACTCTTTAATTCACAGTATAGTGAATGTATCTTGGGACATGGGTTTTCCAGATTTTTCAGGCATGTTCTAAAATGCCACCCAGAACATGACCGTCATGACCTTGAAACTTTCCCTCTTGTTTGCTTATTGTATGTAATGTGTTCTCACACAATACCCACTTCACATAGAAGTCCATGTTATTCTCCAGTTTGGCCAAATGTCACCAAAATGTACTTTGACGTTGACTTGTGTGGGAAGCATCACTGGATAACGGTTTCATATGATACTATGATCCCAGTTCTCAAGCTTAGACACAAATGACCCCATCGTCCAACTCAACTTGTGAAGCAAAGGTAAAGTAAGATAATTCTTCCAGTATTTCTGTGATAATTATCACAGTATTTATGTTGTTTAATCTTTTTTTATATAAACAGAAACTAGGAAACAACCAAAAACAATAGTTATTGAGAGGGGGAAAAAGCCGAATATATTTTTTAAAAGTTAGATTAATTAATAAAAAAAAAAATTTGTTAAATGAATATTTAATTGCAATAATTCAATGGTATTTTAATGCATCACTATTAATTGTATTGAGAATAATATATTAATTGAAGTAATTTTAAGTCCCTTATAGTGGATTCTGGGGCCCTAGTTGAGAACCACTACAGTAAAGGCAGATTCATGGTTAGTTTTAAAGTACTATACGGAAGATTATAAAATTATAACATTTTATGCAAATAATAATCTTTGTAACTATAAATGAATTGAGTTCTACAGTGTACTATGCTGTTTTGGCTTGTAATCCAATTGCAGATCAATGCAAATAATTAGAGACCCTGTTAAAAGACCATGGATTTTGATAAAGTAGCAACAATATATGATTTGGCACAAACGTCTCATTGCAGCGTCCACACATGTCCCATCATAACAAGGCGTTGCTGTCGTCATCTCTGCAGTGTGATTGCCTCATGGGAGCCAGCGACTGGTGCCTCAGTGACTTGTTGCTCCACTTGTGAGCCTCTTGAAGACCCGGCTCCAGAAAATACAGACATGCTCCGAAACCAGCCAGGACCAGGACCGAGACCAGCAGATAGACGGGGACGAACCAGTCCAGAAACATCCAGGTCATTGCGTTATCTCAAAAGTACAGAAAGACAATTATATTATCTCTAAAGGAGAACGCACCTGTGCACTGCAGTATATGAAATGCTGCATGACCCATATCAAAATATGATGTTACTGTCAATCATTACTTAACAGTGCAGCATTCGGTCAATGAAGATGAAATACACTAAAAATGAATCAGGCCTCTACAGCATGCCATCAAACATCAGTTCCACACATGCACACATCATGTGTCTCTACATACCTGCAGTCTTTCCTTGATCGTCTTTGAACTGCCGCTGTAGTTTTGGGTTTAAAGTCTCAAACCCAGGCTGAGCAGATAGACTCGTCTAATTAAAATGCTGAATAACGAATCCAAACAGCAGCTGGTGAAGCTATGCGGATGAAGCTATTTTATTTTACTCAATGCTATGGAATGAGGGCTTTTCTCGCACCCTTGCTTTCTTGCTCTCCTTGTCAAAGCTGCACCATCCCATTCCAGTTGGGAGGGGGGTAACCATGGAGACATCTCTGACGAGGAATGGGTCAGAGCAGAAGTTACGTAAGTTTTTTGTAACCCTTTCTTCTCAGTCTTGCGCTCACATTCCTAATCATTTCATGTTAAACTGGAACATGGCAATTATCATTGGACATTCGAGGGAGTTTTTAGGAGGATTGTTAGGTTATGTTGTATAAAAGTTTTCACATCCCCAAAAGGTTCAAATAACCTACAGCATCACACATCAAGGATAGTTCTTAGTTCTGTCATTATTTATGTTTTAAAGCTGTATGACTTACTTTCTTCTGTGGAACACAAAATAAGAAATTTAACAGAATGTTCATGCTGTTCTTTTGCATATGAATAGTGACCTGGTACAATGAAGCTGTAAATATAACAAAAAGGATAACAAAAATGGTTAATATACTAACATAGCTTTTAAATGTCATTTTACAACAAATGTATAATCAAATTTGGCACGTCATTATCTGAAAAGAGACCATTCATATACATTTTATGGAAACACAGAAGATTTCCGTTCCCATTGATTGACGTCCACCATTAAAAAAATACAATGTAAGTCAATGGGATCCAAAACTGTTTGGTCATCAACATTCTTCAAAATATATTTTTTGTTCAGCACAATATTTGGGTGAACTATCCCTTTAAGATGTATAAGCCTTTTGAATGGCAAGAACACCGAATGCGTTCTCATAAATCACCTTCACCTTTTAATACCTATGTCATACCCATGTCATCATACAAATCTATGCCCTTATAAACCACAAAACCAGATGCAAGCACACACACAAACTTGGGAGCTGCTACATGACACTTCTACTAGCTTGAGGTGAGTAATGCTTGACTGAATATACATAAAACATATTTATAAACAAGCACAATCTCATCACAATAGCTCCCATTACACAGTTGTTGGTCTTTAGAGTATCATGCTATTGATGGTCTCAAATGTCAGGCAAAACTGAGCAGCACAAATGCAAGATGTGCAGCTTTCAGCAAAGCCTGAAGGAAATCAAACACAGACACATTCACAGCAATCTGCACATTCACAAATACAGCGATGCAAACAAACACAGAACACAATTTAATATAGATATAGTAGTTCAGGGGTCGGTAAGGTTTTTTTAAATTAAATAATGCTAATTAGTCAAGTCAAGTCAAGTTGAGCTTTATTGTCATTCCACTACATGTGTGGACATATAGTGGGACGAGATGTCGTGCCTCACAGGACCACGGTGCTACATAAATACAGATATACAACACGAAGTAAAACAGTATAAACCTATACACAAACTAACCTACTGTCAGCTTTGACTATACATATGCTATATATAAAAGTGGTTACCTATACATAAACTAAAAATAAAATAAAATACAAACTGTACAACTGTGCAGATGACTTCAAATACTGTACATGTGCAAAAGAGAGACATTCAAGCAGCTGGCTGGGGAACAGTGTAAGGTGATTTGTGGTGCATGAGCCAGTAAACATACATACATTACAGTCATATATTACAATCAGTCTTTTGTGGGATTATGGACACACAATGGTGTGTGAAAGTGTCTAGTGCATGTAGAGGAGAGTGTGTTGCTACAGGTGGCTTGTAAAAGTTAACAGTTTTTCCTGAGATGTGGTAAGGTGGGGGTTGTTTGGGGTTTCAGAGAGGGGCGGTGTGATGTGAGTTCAGGGCTCTCACAGCCTGGGGAAAAAGCTGTTGAGCAGTCTGGCGGAGCGGGCTCTGATACTCCGCACCGTCTACCTGAGGGTAGGAGCTGGAAGAGACTGTGGGAGGGTGGGTGGGGTCCTCCACGATACTTTTGCTTTGCTGGAGCATTGTGTAAGGAAAATATCCAGGATGGAGGGAGAGGGCACCAATGATTTTGCAGCGGTGTTCACTGTCCGCTGGAGGGTCTTGCGGTCTGCTGCACAACTGTTCCCGTACCAGACAGTGATGCAGCTGGTCAGCACGCCTCAATGGTACCCCTGTAGAAGGTGGTGAGGATGGGTGGAGGGAGACTTGCTCTTTTTCAGCCGGGCGGAGAAAGTGTAGGCGCTGTTGTGCCTTCTTGGAGATAGACTTGGTGTTGGTAGTCCAGGTGAGGTCCTCTGTGATGTGCACCCCAGGAATTTAGTGCTGCTGACTCTCCACAGTCGAGGTGTCGATGGTCAGTGGGGGTGGTCAACAGAGTTTCTCCTGAAGTCCATCACAACCTCCTTTGTCTTCTCCACATTGAGGGACAGGTTGTTAGCGCCACACCATTCAGCCAGCTGTGCCACTTCCTTTCTGTAGTGCGTTTCATCGTTGTTGCTGATGAGACCTACCACTGATGTGTCATCGGCAAACTTGATGAT
Organism: Gymnocypris eckloni scoliostomus; assembly: GCA_027564155.1. Taxonomy (NCBI): domain Eukaryota; kingdom Metazoa; phylum Chordata; class Actinopteri; order Cypriniformes; family Cyprinidae; genus Gymnocypris; species Gymnocypris eckloni. The sequence continues at coordinate 29,278,379 of CM050416.1, forward strand.
GTGGTTGAGCTGAACTTGGCAGTGCAGTCGTGGGTCAGCAGCGTGAAGAGCAGCGGGCTGAGCACACAGCCCGTGGGGCCCCTGTGCTCAGTGTGGTAGTGCTCGAGGTGTTGTGGCCGACCCGAACTGACTGAGGTCTTCCGTTAAAAAGTCCAGGATCCAATTGCAAAGGGAATTGTTGAGGCCCAGCAGGCTTAATTTATTGATGAGCTGTTGTGGGATTATTGTGTTGAATGCTGAGCTGAAGTCGATGAACAGCATTCTGACATATGAGTCTTTATTTTCAAGGTGGGTAAGAGCCAGGTGGAGGGTGGAGGAAATTGCATCATCCGTAGAGCGGTTTGGGCGGTATGCAAACTGGAGCGGATCGAGTGTTGGGGATGCTGGTTTTGATGTTGTGCATGACTAGCCTCTCAAAGCACTTCATTATGATTGAGTCAGTGCTATGGGACGGTAGTCATTTAGACAGGACACAGGTGATTTTTGGTACCGGTATGATTGTCGTGGCTTTGAGACATGTGGGGATGACTGCTTGGCTCAGCGAGGTGTTGAAGATATCTGTTAGGACATCTGTCAGCTGTTCAGCACAGTCTTTCAGTACGCCGGCCAGGTATATTGTCAGGACCGAGCCTTGCGTGGGTTAATCCTACCCACTAAACAAAGACACGCCCAAAAGACGTCAATTTAACGCCTTTTGTCGTGACGCTCAAAAGACGCCCACCGAGGAGCCCGAATGAAAGTTTTTGCAACGCCTTTTTAGACGCTCTTTTAGAGTTCAGTATTAACGTCCCAAATGACATAAATATTTAACGCTCACAAGACGCCCACCGAGGAGCCAGAATGAAAGTTTTTGCAACGTCTTTTTCAGACGCTTTTTAGAGTTCAGTATTAACGTCAAATGACATAAATATTTAACGCTCACAAGACGCCCACCGAGGAGCCAGAATGAAAGTTTTTGCAACGCCTTTTTCAGACGTCTTTTAGAGTTCAGTATTAACGTCCAAATGACATAAATATTTAACGCTCACAAGACGCCCACGAGGAGCCAGAATGAAAGTTTTTGCAACGCGTCTTTTTCAGACGCCTTTTTAGAGTTCAGTATTAACGTCCAAATGACATAAATATTTAACGCTCACAAGACGCCCACCGAGGAGCCAGAATGAAAGTTTTGCAACGCTCTTTTCAGACGTCTTTTAGAGTTCAGTATTAACGTCCAAATGACATAAATATTTAACGCTCACAGGACGTCACCGAGGAGCCAGAATTAAAGTTTTTGCAACGCCTGCTTTAGATGTTCATTCTAGTCATAGTAAAGGTAGTGCAGAAGTACGGCTTTAAAATTGTAAATAAAATAATACCTATATCCCTAGTTGTACCTGTCCAAGATATATAGGTGTGCAAAAACATTTTAGTAGCCTTATTTGCAATTGAAAATTGGATCAGATCTATTAAAAGTAGAAATAAAAAGTTTGAAACAACAAGAGATTACTTTTTAACCATGTTTAATGAGTTCTTCAGCAAAATATTAACAAGCTGATAAAACAAAATTATAAGTTACATTTAACTTTCAAGTGAACAACATTAACAAAAAATCCTCAAGACTAAGATATTAGTCTGAAATGGAGAGGGGTATTAAGTCCCCAATAATGGAAATAAATACAAATGTCTTACAGTACTCAGTTTATTTCTGTATGTCCTCCACCTCCCTTCCTCCCCGGTGCATGTTTGAGATGTTCTGCTGCATGATGCTTTATTGTAGCCTCTGTAGCTTCTTTGTCCCATTTCATGACTGCAGCTGCAAGATTTGAACAAAAGCAAAAATTACAAATATGTAAAGAAAACAAAAGGCATGTACAGCCAACTTTTTAATAGGTTTGCAGTGGGCAAAACTATTAATATATGCATTTTTTGCAGACAAATGTTTCGTTACTTCTCAGAGAAATTAATAAATGTAAATGTACAAAGTACATGTATAACTGAATAGTTTGTTTTCCCTGAAGATCCTCCGGTAAATGTATAATAGGGTTTGAATAACAGTCCTCGGTCTGTGCCGCCATCATTTACTTCTTTAATTTTAATCTCTTTCGCTTTAATTTTATTTTTTGTAATTTTATAAAAAGAAATGTAAGGGTTGGAGCTAAACACTAATGTACAATTTGCTTCTAAAAAAAATAAAAACAAAAACATCTTCAATAGGTTATCATTTAAAAAATGAATAATGTCAAGATCAAATTGCGTATACCTTTATTATAATAACAATAACAGAATGTTTTTCTTAGTTAAGCTTTTTTGAGCATTCAAGTTGCCATTTAAATTCAGATTTAAGGCAAGATTCCTTTTCTTGTTTTGGCCACTCATCTCGGATTCGACTTGAGTGCAACTTACCGATTCTGGACATTCTATATAACAGACCTGTACACAAACACAAAAAAGTATGAAACTTTTAACTATAATGTGGTATTTATATTTGATTTGACCCTTGATGTAACTAAATTATGCACATTTAAGTTTACCTGAGAAAACAATTTTAAAGTGCTGTGCTACTTACCAAGAAACTATTAAAAATCATTAAAATCTTACACAGAACATTTAAATTCTTTATAATATAATAAAATATATGAAAAATGAAGCAGTTATTGGGGTGAATTATTTATTAGTCTAATATTATATAATATACAATATTTGACAGTTTCAAAAGATGTAAATGAGAATTATTCAACAATCATCGAAAAAAAATGTCAGTTTACAAGTTTAACTGTAAATGTCTCCGAGTTTTGTTACGTTCTGTGCCCATCATCCACTATTTCCATCACTTAATCAAGCCACTATTCATTAAAACATGATGACGTTTTATTTCATACATCATGTTGGCTCTTGTGTTGAGCTATTTCATCCACAACCATTAAAGTATTCGATTGTTGTAATGGTAGTAACTATATAGTGTTTTGTCCAAGCATTGCAGTTTTTTCACTTACTAGAATTCAATCAAATGGCTTTACAACTCATTTTTGTGTCTGTCCTGTGCAGAGTATATAATTTCTCCAGTGCAGCTTAGAGGAAACACTGCTCCTCTCGGCTCAATTAGTAAGACTCAGTCTCAACGAAGATGAGGTAAACACAAATAACATTAATATCAAGTGGTCATGGTGGATTAACATCATAATGCATTATTTAGCTTTCTGCTTGACCCTTTGATTCCAATATTCTCATTCAACAAGCAAGAAAACAAAGTTTCATTAAATAAAATTATATTAACTGACTAAATTGTTTTCCTTCTACAGTGAGAATGTTCTACATTTAGAAAAAACTGAGGTAGTGAATATGACTGAGTTGGTGTTAAACTTAAATGACATGGGGAAAATGCTTAGTACCATTAATAGCTTCATAAGTTTTTGTTGTCTCCAGAGGAAGTTTCTGCTTCTTCCCCTTCCCCTTCATGTTGAATTTTGCCATCAACCGGTTAGTAAAGAGCCTAAAGAAACAAACGCACCATTTAAAAATTACATGTGTGTGGTAATCTACAGCTGTATATGGGTGAGTGTGCTAAAAGTGGACTGAAGAGATGTGATTTTGGACACTGTAGTTTTCTGATATTGATTAAACAAGCCTCTGGGAGGTGACCATTTGATAGCTCTAATGACATTCTTTCCCTGCATCTGTCAAACACCCTCCTCTTTAACTTCCACATCAGGTTTCTATTCAGTCTCATGATTCCACTTTAGATAATTAAAGTCTGTGTAAACTAGAATTTTCTGCTGACTTAATTTCAGTATAATGACGTATTTCGAACTGAAACTGAATATTTCATAGTAGGGAGGGATTTACTGTAGTGCTCCTCCTATCCATCTCACTCATAGCAAACTAACGGTTGGAGGGACTGTGGTTAAATAAAATGGTTAAATAAAATGTTTTGGTATGCCAAGTTCTCAAAGCTTTAACTGTATAAATATAATTTCATTGAAACAGTCATGCACTAGTCAAGGTTTATGTGATGTAGACTGACTATACATTTGGTGCAGGTGCAACTCGTTTAGCTAACTATCCTAACGAGCACAATACTTATATATATATATATATAAGTGCCTCGCCTACCTCTGTCCAATGACAGTTTTCCAGAATCCCTCCACGACCACCCCAACTCCTCACTCCTAATATATTTTTATCCCATTAGAGATAGGGGGAGTTCTCTGAGATCGGGCCATATTCCGGGCTCGGAGCCCTAACGTTACCCCAGGACAGCACGCCAAAATATGCTTAATATTTGTTATCATATTAGACGTAAGGGTGATCTCGTGAAATATATATATATATATATATATATATATATATAAGATAAAGGTTTTCTGCTTGAACAGAAACTTACCTTTTTAAGCTTTGTGCTTCAACCTGAAAGAGATAAAGAAGAATATTCGTTATTACAAAACGAATTGTATAAAATTATATCTTTATTGGATTAAATTAGATTTACTCCGATATGTCGCTCTGAAATATACAGATCAGATTAATTTCAAGATGACTTACACCGCTAACGTTGTGTTTCATATTTTAAATGTTGCACTCCAAACCTGGCGCCAAACCCAAAACGTTAAGTTAACGTTACTCTCCTGGTAAACACTTAAAGCGCCTTAATTTCTTAGTTAACATTACTTAACCAATAATATGCATACACAAATTCATTGTTAATTTTCGGTTTTCTGTCCGACTATATGACACAATGATTGATTATCCAGACATTAATTAACGTTATCGTTAATCAGACCTAAGCATTTATGCAAGAACGTTAACTTACTCGCAAGATATAATATTAACCATGGACATTTTAACCGGAAAAATGTACGTCCACCGTCGCAAAGTCTCATGGAAGGTTAACCCAATTGATTACGATCATATTTAGAGTAAAATTTCAAAACATGCTGAAACCAAGACATTGGATCGGGATATTGCTTGTGTTAATGTGATGGGCCTGCAATGCCCGCGCAAAATGCCGCCGTTTTTAAAAAGTATATTTTCAGATATGGATCGGGCATCAAATATCTAAACTGGAAAACACATAAAATTTATTGTTTTTACTTACCTGGTTACTTGCATTCAAATTGACTGAAGTGTCCGCGCGGTCTCGGTCGAGTGTACAGGACCTCTTTTCAGTTGACGTTATGTGACGTCACTGACGTGGCGATTATGAATCAATTTCGATACGCTGCTGCAAAAGTCTGACGAAATTAAATATTTGCCAATTCTGTGTATTTTCTGTGTGTATATGTGAGTGTGTATACATTTTTTGTTTTACATTTTGAAAGATTAACATGTCCTCTGCTAATACAAATTGATCTTTGGTCCTTTGTGGTTGATGCAACGTTAAAGTTAACGCCCATTTTATTTATGGGCATTCATTTATATAATTTTGGCTTTATGCATAACCTATAAGACTTCAAACAACAATTCTTTAAAAAAGTGGAAATAGACTAAAAGTGTTGACCTTTTTTGATGCTGGGATGATGGAACTTGCTATCTGACTGTACACCTAAATTAAAATATTTGAAATTTTTGTTACAAGAACGGGTACATTTTGGTCCAAATATTATTCACAACATTTGGCCTACATCTTGCAGCATAACACATCTGCTTGGTTCATGCCTTCTAGCTATGCCAGTTTATGCCAAATCTGGGTCGAAATGTAGTAAATGTATAGGGTTGCACAATTTTTGGAATATTGAAGTGCACTCTATGGGGATTAATGAAGGGTAATGACATTTATGTAGAACTAAAGCAAACATTATCACTGTGATTTAAAAAATAATATGATAACAGAAAGACTTTATTACCAGGTATGTTTACACACGATGAATATGTTTTGGTGGCAGAAGCTTCCACACTACAAACAGAATGGCCATGACAAGACACAGATAATAATAATAATAAAAATAAGTAAATAGGAAATGACAATATATACAAAAATATTTAAAGCAAATAAGACTAAATATATATACAATATACCAAAAATCTGATAAATGGTATCTGTGTGTACAGGTATATGTACAATGCAAGGAAATGTAAATAATGTGTTACATAAATAAATGTATAAATAGTGTTGTGTAATACACGTTATTGTAAAGTTAACTGTTCATGGGTTGCCTGAGGGAAGAACCTGTTCCTGTGCTGGCCGTTCTGGTGCTCAGAGCTCTGTAGCATCAACCAGATGGTAACAGTTCGAAGAGGGAGTGTGCTGGATGTGAGGGGTCCAGAGGATTTTGCCAGCCCTTGCTCACTCTGGATAAGTACATTTCTTGGAGAGTGGGGAGAGTTACCAGTGATTCGCTCAGTTTTCTTCTAAGGTCTGATTTGGTAACTGAGCTAAACCATTATAGAACAGCAGAAGACAGATTCAGTGACAGCGAGAACTGTATAAGCAGCTACTGTGGCAGGTTGAACTTCCTCAGCTGGAAAACGCACAGCCGCTGCTGGGCCTTTTTAACAAGTCAATGTGAATGTCCCACGTAAATTCCTGAGAGACGGTGGTGCCCAGAAACCTGAATGTCTCCACTGTCATTTCAGTGCTATTCATGATGGTGATGGTGGGAGTGCAGGGGGGTTCCTCCTAAAGTCATCTCCAAGCGTGTTCAGCTCCTGGTTGTTGCGACTGCACCAGACAGCCAACTTTTCGAAATCCTGTTGGTCAGCAGACTTGTCACAGTCCTGAAGCTGAGTGTGATGTCATCTGTCAACTTCGAGCTTGACAGAGGGGTCAGTATAGATGTGCAGTCATTGGTGTACATGGAGAAGAGCAGTGGGGAGAGCACACATGGGTGCTGGATGAGAATTACTATTAGAAGTATTGCACATCCACAGACATCCATGAGGGTCCCTAGTGAGACGTTCAGATATTGAAATAATTTTGCATGTCCACAGACGTCCAAGATGGCTTCTGGACAAAAATACAGATATTGAACCCGTTTTGCATGTCCAGAAGATGTCCAAGAGGGTCCCTGTCAGACGTTCAGATATTGAACCAGTTCTGCATGTCAGAAGATGTCCAAGAGGGTCCCTGTCAGGCGTTCGGATATTGAACCAGTTTTGCATGTCCAGAAGGCGTCCAAGAGGTGTCCGTATCAGACATTCAAATATTGAACCAGTTTTGCGTCCACGGACGTCCAAGAGGGTCCCTAGTGAGGCGTTCAGATATTGAACCAGTTTTGCACATCCACAGGCGTCCAAGAGGGTCCCTAGTGAGACGTTCAGATATTAAACCAGTTTTGCGTCCACAGACGTACAAAGAGGTCCCCATCAGGCGTTCAGATATTGAAGCGTCCAGCAGACTTCCAAAAGGGTCCCTAGTGAGGCGTTCAGATATTAAACCAGTTTTGCGTCCACAGGCGTGCAAAAGAGGTCCCCATCAGGCGTTCAGATATTGAACCAGATCTGCACGTCCAGCAGACTTCAAAAGGGTCCCTAGTGAGGCGTTCAGATATTAAACCAGTTTTGCACATCCACAGGCGTACAAAGAGGTCCCCATCAGGCGTTCAGATATTGAACCAGATCTGCACGTCCAGTAGACTTCAAAAGGGTCCCTAGTGAGGCGTTCAGATATTAAACCAGTTTTGCACGTCCACAGATGTACAAGAGGTCCCCATCAGACGTTCAGATATTGAACCAGATCTGCACGTCCAGTAGACTTCAAAAGGGTCCCTAGTGAGACGTTCAGATATTAAACCAGTTTTGCACGCTCCACAGACGTACAAAGAGGTCCCCATCAGACGTTCAGATATTGAACCAGATCTGCACGTCCCAGTAGACTTCAAAAGGGTCCCTAGTGAGACGTTCAGATATTAAACCAGTTTTGCACGCCCACAGATGTACAAAAGAGGTCCCCATCAGACGCTCAGATATTGAACCAGATCTGCACGTCCAGTAGACTTCAAAGGGTCCCTAGTGAGACGTTCAGATATTAAACCAGTTTTGCACGTCCCACAGACGTACAAAAGAGGTCCCCATCAGAGACGTTCAGATATTGAACCAGATCTGCACGTCCAGTAGACTTCCAAAAGGGTCCCTAGTGAGACGTTCAGATATTAAACCAGTTTTGCACGTCCACAGACGCAAAAGAGGTCCCCATCAGACGTTCAGATATTGAACCAGATCTGCACGTCCAGTAGACTTCCAAAAGGGTCCCTAGTGAGACGTTCAGATATTAAACCAGTTTTGCACGTCCACAGACATACAAAAGAGGTCCCCATCAGACGTTCAGATATTGAACCAGATCTGCACGTCCAGTAGACTTCAAAAGGGTCCCTAGTGAGACGTTCAGATATTAAACCAGTTTTGCACGCCCACAGGCGACAAAAGAGGTCCCCATCAGACGTTCAGATATTGAACCAGATCTGCACGTCCAGTAGACTTCAAAAGGGTCCCTAGTGAGACGTTTCAGATATTAAACCAGTTTTGCACGCCCACAGACGTGCAAAGAGGTCCCCATCAGACGTTCAGATATTGAACCAGATCTGCACGTCCAGTAGACTTCCAAAAGGGTCCCTAGTGAGACGTTCAGATATTGAACCAGTTTTGCACGCCCAGAGACGCATAAAAGGGTCCCCATCAGACGCTCAGATATTGAACCAGATCTGCACGTCCAGTAGACTTCCAAAAGTGGTTCTGAACTGACGGACGTTATACAGACATGATCTGAACGTCTCTCTGACGTCAAGTGTTTGCTGGGTAGATAGGGTCTTCCTTACGTCGGCTGGAGACAGACAGAGTGCCTGGTCGTTGGGAGGTGTGGGCAGTTTTTGTGCAGATGTGTCGTTCTGCATTTCAAACCGTGAATAAAAGTGGTTGAGTGCATCTGGGAGGGATGTGTCATCGTCGCAGGCCTGTGGCGGGGGCTTGTAGTCAGTGTATAATTAATTAATTAATTATACACTGTATAATTAATACAGCAAGGATGCATTAAATTGGTCAAGTAACAGCCAAAGCATTTATGATATTACAAAAGTTTTAATTAATGATGTTCTTTTTCTCTTCATCAAACAATTCTGAAAAAAAGTGCAGTTTCAGCATTGATAATAATATCTCATGAGCACATGAGCATATCAGAATGATTTGTGAAGAATCATTTGATACTGAAGACTGGAGTAATGATACTGAAAAATCAGCTTTGCTATCATTTTAAAATATAATAAAAACAAAGGAGTTCATTTAAATTGTAATATTTCCCATTATTATTGTTTTACTGTTGTGATTACGGTTTAGACACTATGCATAAAAGCACCTTTCAATAACATCAATTCTTACCGACCATAAAAGTTTGAACTGTACATCAATTCATTTTAAAATCTGATTGAATTTAACTGTAGCCACTGTAGCTTTGGAATTTATAGTCAAACACCTATTATTTGTCCCAGTAATGGCAAAAAAGACAAATTACAAAATTGTATTATACACTTTAATCTTTAGTTTTGCTTCATCACGACAAAAGTAAAAATGCACAGATGTATTAGTTAATACTTATTAACAGACGTTTCCCAAAACAACTTGTATGTGCATCATGTATAACCAGCTTCTCTTTGAGCAGAATCATTCTGTAATGAATAAAGAGACTCAGCATATTTTTCAATACTATAATCAATGTTTGTCAGCACTCAACAGCATTTGTATTTTGCTACAATAACACGGTCCACGTCTCAAAAAGCACCATATCTACTGTGAGGTGTGAATGTAGCGGCATCCTGCTGTGAGGGAGATTTCCATCAGCAGGGATTAACCTCTTGTTAAAAATGGAAGGCAAATGGATAGAGCAAAATACTGGAAATATTCTGAACGTTTTCTAATGAAATACCTTTTTTTAAATGAAAAAAAAAAAGTTTGTGATGCTTAACGGGGGGATGGGGGGGGGGGGGGTCCAGGAATTGAGTTTGAGACCACTGATCTAACGGGTAGGATACAATGTCAGGATACAGGAGTAAGAGCGCGGCCATCAACGCGCTTCATCCGGCAGCACTGCTGCACGTGACACGCTCGGAAAGAATGACTCTAAAGAAGTGTGTTTTTGGTTGTGAGGGAAATATAGCCTTGTTCAGCTTCCAGAAGAACCCAGCGTTATATGAACAGTGGATGCAATTTTTTTTTCGGGGCAGCAACTGAGTTTCTCAAATGTGTTTGTTGACAAATGTTTTATAAACAAGGCCCAGTTCGACGCTGGATTTGCGCATCGCTTGATACTGAAAGATGGAGCGGTCCCAGCTATAAAAGATCCCCATGATTCAGAACTGCAGACGGTAAGCGACACGGCATCAAATGTCTGTTTTTCTGGTGATCACGCTCAAGCGCTCTTCACTCTTTAGCTCCTCCCACGGCGCACCTCCAGGAGCTCAGCTTTTTTCAGAGAGAATCGTAAAGCTGTATCTTTCTTTTATAAATATGATCCAACTAAAGACTTTTTGTAGGATGAAGGATGCAGTACTACTCTATAGGTACTCAAGATTAACATGAGATTGGGTGAAACTGTGCGTGTAATGTCCCCTTTAACGTAAAACAGTATCAAGAACCGGATAATGGTATGAATGTTGTGAATCAGTATATGCTACTTTATTATTTGAATCAGCATGTGTGTGTGCTATAATTTGGAAGACTGGTTATTGCTAGATTCGCTCTCTGTTTTGTCAGGACTGTGTGACTGAAGAAAATCAGTGATTATGAAGTCCACAGACTCCGGTTTGTTGAGGTGAATATGATGATCCCCTTCCACATCAACAATGGTGGCCTGCAGAGGAGTGAGAATGTTATTTCTATATAATGCCATTCCAGACAGTCATTTTGCACTTATGTTTGTGTGTATGTGCCCACATCTCACTTTTTGCTCAGTCCAGCTCTTCTGAATCATATCAACATATCCATCAGGTAGAGTAAATGTTTTAAACAGGCCGTCTTTTGCCCTGAACAAAGACACATCTTTGATTTTGAAACAATGAGGCAACGTATGTCACGGGTTATAACGAGTAAAAAATGTACTTCAGCCATAGCTAACATTAATTTATACAATTGTTCGCAGATGCCACTTGGTTTATATGTATCTTCTTGTCTAATACAGTGACATTCAGGCATTTTAAATTTGACAATTCTTTTGTAGGCAAGTATATTTTTAAATATTTGTCATACTGTACATTAAGGTTATGATACATAAAATGACTTTTAGCACTTAAAATGACTGATTTTCAACTTTCAGGTTTTTATTTTGAAATAATTTAGACATAAGATTAGAGGACTTAATATCTGACAAATTATTGGTTTTCTGGCCATAACAAGAAAATAATTATCTTCTTATCAATACTATGAGAATTGTAATAATGGTGCATCTCTAAATTTCAGCATTGTGCTTACATTTGCACAGTGAATCTCCTGAGCATTATGAAAAACTTCAATATAAATATAATATATTCAATATAAAAGTGTGTCTGTGTGTGAACTCACAGCAGTATCATCACTGGGGCTTTGACTAGTGATATCAAGTGGAGGCACTGTTCCATATTATTATTCACAATGTTTTTCTGAAACAAAACCAAATATCACCAGTTGAGAGATATAGATATGAAGAAACGAACATTTATCATGATGTGTATAGAGTGTTTGTATACTTTCTTCCTAAACACAAAACAGTTGTATATGAATAAACCACTGTATATGATAATATGAGTTTTTGGAAGATCTGGTCACAGTTGAATATGGGTCAAACTAAATCTGAAATCTTATCATGATTCATGAATAAACCAGAATGTAAAGGAATGAATAAGTATACTGAAATGGCTCACCAGGTTGATCCTGAAATCTCTGGTGAATACAAATCCTTCAAGAGAAAGGAAGTGATTTAGAGATAAAGTGAGAAAATCTGGGTCCACAGAATAAGTGTGCAATTGCTGTATGTCTTACCTCCCTCAACTTCTCTGACCGCTCGCGCTAACAGAATCTCTGCAGACCGATCGGAAAGAGAGGGGTTTGCAGCCTTCAGCCTGAAAGAGAATAATACATTGGATTTTTGTCATTTATCAAATAATCTTGAAAAAATATTTCATGGTTTACAGAAAAATAATCAAGCAGCACAACTGTTTTCAACATGTATAACAATAAGCTGTGTTTCTTGAGCATTACATTGGCATATTAGAATAATTTCTAAAGGATCATGTGGCACAGAAAACTCAATAATGATGCTGAAATTTCAAATTTGCAATCAATATAAGGTGGACAAATCATAAATCAAAACTTAAAAATTACAAATTTAGTTAAAGAGAAAAAGAAAAAAAAGTTGAAGTTGGCATGAAATGCAACCACATTTTCTTCCCTATTGTGACTTGATTTTATAATTTTTGTAAATCATTTATAATAAACAGCAATATAAAAAAGAAAATAATTATAATACATGAATTTAATCATACAGTGAGATCCAGGCAGATGATGTCTTTCAGTAAAATTATTATTTAGTTAAAGACACAAATTATACAATTACAATTGTACTGAAAGACGGGAAAGAACGTGGCTGAAACTCGCCAGAATAACAACACAACAAGACTCATGTGCTATACATTTGTGTCTAACTAAACATCAGGTATTCTTAACCTTTCTTCGGCTTTCTCATACGTGTACACCCTCTCTTTCCTCTCCTCCGTCTTGTTGTCATACTGGATTTGATCATTTATCCCTTTCCTCATGTTCTTAAACATGTCAGTCTAAGGAAGGGCAAATAAACATGCATGTTGTTATCATTGCCGCATGTATGTTGAATGAGAAGTCTTCTGTATGATTTACAGCTAAATGCTCCATTTATTGTTACCAATTGTGTTGGGAGGAATCCATAAGTATCCAGGAGAACTACGGCATCAAGCATCTCTGGGTACAAGGCACTAAACTGGAAAACCAGAAGGAACCGTTATCACACACTATATTGGTTCTCAGTTGTTGCAAAACCAAATATGCATCCGTTCAAGGACAGCAGATAAAAACAACACTAGGCAGCCTTAGCACAGGAAGATAGAAAAAAGTTAATCATTTACAAACTGTTGGACCTTTACAGCTCACCGTAATATTAAATCAAGTCACTTTAATTTACACTGCATCATTTTAGTACTGTGACTGTTAAATCTGGGTCATGAAGCCAAACCGGTTGAGAAACACTGTACTAAACAACTATAACATTTACAGAAATATGAAACAATTATAATGGATACTCACCATTGCTGCCACATTCCCACCTGTTAAAGAAACATAATAAACCCAGTTCAAAAACAGCTTCTGCTCATTTGAAGGTCATGAATATTTGTTACTTATTTGTGAAAGTTATTTTTATTGAAACTTCACATATATTCCAGTGTTATCCAGTAACCATGATTATTATTTATTATATTTAAGTACTACTAATAATTATTATTATGTATTATTAAGTTATTCCAAGACTGTGAATTATTTTGTTTATAGATTTGTGCAAGGTAGTGTTAATGCGTTCATGTCTCTATTTTCCTATATTTTTACCCACAACTAAATACCTTTAAATTATTAAAAGTTAAAACTCAAAACACACACTTATTTCCTACTGCTGAATCTTAAAATCTTCGATCTTTAAATGTATTTTAATTAATTTAAGCTCAACTCTTGGAAAATAATACTGCAGGTACTCAACAAACTGGATCATCATCTGGGTGTGAATAAGGGTGATATTTAGAGAAGTGGTGATGAGTCAGGTTTATGACATTCATCCCACAGTGTCCTTCTAATGCCCTCTACTAACATATATGTATGTCATAGAAGGAGAGTACAAAAGAAACAAAAACAAGGGATTTACAGGGCACTACAGTATCGTAGCTTCACAATAATAGGATTTATCATCAGTTAACTTACAGTTTACATAGATCCTCTGACCTTTCACACACAAAGGAGAACTTTGATCTGTCCGTGACTGAAGACCGCAGTAACAAAGCTGACTCACCCATACTATGTCCAATGATAGAGAATCGTTTCCACTGAAGAGCTGCAAACAAATGCAGAAAAAAATACAAATATAGACATACCTATGTTTTAAAATTAATTTTGCCTTGTTTTCAGTAAAAAAAAAAATTAAAGCAAGATCAATTTTAAGCAACACAGCATAACTATTAAGGCTTGTTTTCATAGATTGTGTCTTGAATACAAGTAGGCCTATTATTTTTGTTTCTTCAATAGCTGTTTTTTATTCTAGTTTCTTTTTTTACTTGCTTAGTCATAAATCTGTTAAATCAAATTACCAAAATACATTAAAATTTAAATTAAATAGTGTTGCTTATTAAGTACATGTATTTTGTTTCAAGAATGATGAACTTTTTTTGAAGTGAAGCTGATTCATTAATGTTTGTAACAGAGGCAGAGTTGCTTCAAACCTTCGACAACTCGCCGCACATCTGCCACATACAAAGGGAAGGTGTAAAAGCATCCATCTGGCCTATGAGACGAGAGACCATGACCGGGAAAGTCAATGGCTACGAATCTCCAGTCTGGAAGAGATGTGGAGAAAAGAGAGAAGAGGAATTAGTTTCACTTCAGTAATGTTTGTAGATGAGGTGTGTAAGAATGCATTTATCCATGTGGACCTTCATAATGTTAATAAATTCTGTACTCGGACTCACTATACCTTTAGGAAGCAATGGAATCAGAGTATTGAACGTCCCGCAGTTGTCAGCCCAACCGTGCAGGCACAGCACGGGACGGCCATTAGAAGGACCCCAAACCTGACCTCTCATCTCTCCCCATGGGACAGTCATTCTGAACTCAGACGCTGTCGAAGTACAGAGTCAGAATTAAATTTATAACACGTATATTCTATAAAATATGAAAACTAGTAAACAGTGCTCCCTACATGTATTTAAAAGTTAATTTTTATGATTAATGTTACCCAGCAAAGTTTTTAATAAAGCAAGCCAGTTTCTTACCTGCTCTCCTCATCGTGTTTGTGGCAAAGTGTCTGAGGCTCGTGAAGGCAGGCAGCATTCTCACACCCTGCATATTTAATTGAAAATATATTTGTGTACATTTTGGAGGGCACCCTAACTTACACCTTGTTCGTTTGACCATGACATGCAAACACAAAAGTTTGCTGACTGACGTCACAGATGCAGAACAGACATGCATCTAGAATGATTTAACATATTAATTCAGAAGCGGTTATGCTCCTAAACAGTCCCGGAACATTGAAAGGAAATACGTCCATATAAATACACGTTGATACATTAAACTTACGTCGAGGGATATATATCGCCTGCTCTTCAAGTTCACTGTTTACAAGCCAGCACTGTGAGCAAGCCGCAGCCTTTATAGTGACTTTTAAATGATTTCAAAATAAAAGTCATTGCCGCTGAATGTTAATTTCCCGAAATATGCATCTGGAAAATAAACCAAACAAACGCATTTTCAAAATATTAAATCTGATACACTACAGAACTAAACTCCGATACAAACACCGTGCTTCATTTACCATTAATATTTCCTTCCCACTTTTATAGTGAAAATATTCGGTCAAAAGGGAACATAAGCGTTTGCACTAAACGTGGCTTCATGCATCCGGAACTGAAACCCAAAACACCAGGTAAACGCTAACACACAGTCAAATATTGTTTGATTGTGATACCTGCTATATAATATCCTAGTTTCTGTACAAGGTGGCTCGTTCGGCGTATTATTCAGCCCCTTTTTATAATCAGGAAACCCCATAATGTAATTAGAGACCTAACGTTACATGATAAGCGCAACAATGAATGACAAATCAATGAATTACGAGGACAACTGGCACATTTATGTATTCGTAAATATTTATCTGAAATTATTATATGCTGGTTTATAACTAAAAACTGTTTATATTGCAGGGCTCAGGCGCTTTGATTCTTTGATTCATAGTGGTTCAGTTTCGGTGTGCACGCAATGGAGGCCCGCTTCACGCGAGGCAAATCCGCGATCCTCGAGCGCTCGCTCACGCGTCCCAAAACGGAGGTGAGCGTGAGTGCGTTTGCGCTGCTCTTCTCGGAGATGGTGCAGTACTGCCAGAGCCGTGTGTACTCGGTGTCTGAGCTCCAGGCCCGGCTGGCTGACATGGGTCAGGGGGTTGGAGCCAGCCTTCTGGATGTTCTTGTGATGAGGGAGAAAAACGGAAAGAGAGAGACCAAAGTTTTGAACATACTTCTCTTTATTAAGGTATTTATTTGTTTCGCAGAGTGTAGATAATTTTTTGTTACGAGAACAGTTCACCTAAAAATGAAAATCTGCTGAATCAAAGATGAGTTCGTTTCTTTAGATTTTGAGAAATGTAGCATCACTTGCTTACCAATGGATCCTCTGCAGTGAATGGGTGCCGTCACATTAGAGTCCATACTGCTGATATGAACATTATAGTAATCCACTGAACTCCAGTCCATCAGCATTGTCTTACGTTTGTAAGAAAGTGTGTTTGTAAGAAACCAATCCATTATTAATCAGTTTTAAACATCATTATTCATAATCAAAACTAAAAAAGTATATCTCTTGTTGTACTCTCACATCAAAATCCTCCAAGATATTTGTTTAGAAGTGTTTAACTGTTGGACTGGACGTCATTATTTATGGATTATTGTGATGTTTTTATCAGCTTTATAATGGTTTGAACTCATTCTGATGGCACCCATTCACTGCAGAGGATTCAATGGGGAGCAAGTAATGTAATGCTACATTTATCCAAATCTGTTCTGATTAAGAAACAAACTCATCTATGTCTTGGATGGCCTGAGGGCGAGTACATTCTCAGCCTGTTTTCATTTTTGGCTGAACTACTCCTTTAAAGTTCACATAGTCTATAGTGTTAACTTTATTTCTTTCTTCCTAGGTAAATGTATGGAAAGCATTATTTGGCAAGGAAGCAGACAAACTGGAGCAGGCCAACGATGATGACAAAACATACTACATTATTGAAAAGGAGCCTTTGATCAATGCCTACATTTCAGTACCTAAAGAAAACAGCACATTAAACTGTGCAGCCTTCACTGGTGGCATCGTGGAGGCTATTTTGACCCACAGCGGCTTCCCAGCCAAAGTCACTGTCCACTGGCATAAGGGAACCACACTGATGATCAAGTTTGATGAGGCAGTCATTGCTCGTGATAAAACTCTAGTACATTGAGTCTCAGGTTTAGCCTTGAGTCTGGAGTCTCAGCATAGTTTTTTCCGCTCAATTTATAGCTTTGCTGACAAATTCATTGCATCTAGCACAGATCTCAAAATAACTTCAAGACGGTCTCTAGCTGTCCCTCTTTTTTAATGTTATGGAATATTGCTGAGGACAAGCCACAACAACACAGTCACCTAACTAGTCCAGTTCAGAGTAGAATTATGTCTTTACTGATACACTAATTCATTGAGGGGTTATTTTCAGGGAACTTTAAGATCATCATTTTTGGGTGTTCATTTTACAAATGTATAAGACATTAATGAATTATAATAAATGGTAAATTAAATCAGTATTGAATTTAGGCTTGGATCGCAGTGGAATTGAGTATCACTGCACTGATATAGAAAAAATGTACTTTTTTTACAGTGCAGACACTGTACATACTAGTGCTAGCAGAAATACATATGCTCATAAACATTAGCAGTGATGTTTTATTTACTGTGTGAATTATTATCTTTAGACTTGATGTTTGTATTATAGAGGATTGTTATGTATGTTTCATTTGTTCATGTTTCACTTTTCATCACACAATATAATAAATTCTTTGTAAACCTCAAGGAGAGAAATATTGTTCTTTAAAAATAAATCCATGTAAATGTTGTACAGTAGTTACAATCGTACTTGTTAATACTTAGTAGTGATTATTAATATTCGTAATGTAATGTAACGTTTTGTCCACTTCATTGTCTTCTTTTTCAATGACAGTTACAGCAGTTTTATTGCATTAACAATAACCAGTAAATGACAGGGAGCTGTTGTCAGGAACAGGATTTAGCAGTTCAGTGTAATTAAGTGTAATCACGATTCATGATGTTAGTATCTTGATTTCCTGTTAACGCTGTCATGTTGGGAAATATCACAAACTATTCAAGTCACTTGTTTAGCCTCACACTGATTCTCTAGCACTGGGAAAAAAAGCTTCAAAACAGAAAAATATCACATTAATCTGTTAAACATGTTCAAAGTTATAAAGCTAGTTCCTGCTTCCAGATTCTCTGAAAGATTGTTCTCCCTAACAGTCACTCAATATGGGTTAAAACCAATTTAAAACAAATACAAAAGAATATATTATTCTGTATATATTGAAAAGTCTAGGTTCTAAACTGATGGTTTCCAAGCTTCATTATTGAATCACCACAGTCAGAAAACTTGAGAAAATGACCATGTTTTGCACTTCATTTTAAATGTAGTCATTGTTTTATTTTGTTGCTTGCTACTAAAAGGACCTACTGTTAGTAAAAAAAGAAAGAAAACTCAAGGTTTTTTAAATATCATTTGTGACCAGTTTTGGGCTAGTTACTCAAAGAATGTAATATATTACTCATTTCTAGTTGTTATTCCTTTCAAATGTAATATTGTTACTTATTACTTCTTGGCAACAGTAATTAGTTACAATTGAATTTTTCTTCAGGCCCCACAGAAGTTGTAACTTTGTATCTTCTACTTAAAATTATTCTAGAATGTTCATAATAACATATTTCTTCCTCATCATTTGACCAAAATCCACATTGGATCGCAGTCAGAAGTTATTACAAACACTCAATAGTGATTAATTGTGACATTCAAGTAGAAGTGTTGTATTAATCTTATTGTCAGGTGTAGCTTGAAGCTAATTGTAATTTCTCTGTTACCCATATACGATTATATTTCATTTTGTATTTTATCAAAACGCATAAGTTTGTAAGAAACTTTAATTTTCTAAAAATAATTTTTTAATTATAGTAATGTAATGTACCACATGCTGATCAGAGGGATGTAATGCCAGAGTAAAGTACAGCCACAACTTACACAAGATAACTTATGAAAATAAATCTAGAAATTATTTGATTGTTGTATTTTAAATCAGCGGGTTGAGGCTAGTTAAATAAATATAAGAAAAAACATATGAAAAATAAGACAATTGTAAATTAAACTCAATATTAAAGTTTATTATGTGGTTTAATATATGAAGGATAATGCAATGTCATTTTTTAAAATAGAGAAAATCAAATGATACATTAGTGTACATTATCTGATTTATTTCAAAGTAAAATTGAGAATACATCCTAATAATAATAATTAATTATAATTATAATCCCCAAAAAAGCTCCCTTTTCTGGTATCACATATCGCTTAATGTGAATAATACACAACAAGCTCTGTTTACAGTATCCACAGTCCACACCACGCCATGAAAGTTTTATGGCGCCTCAGCAGCCTCAGAGTGTCACATGATGCCGTCATGTCACGTGACCTCGTCGGAAGTTGCCTGACTGTTGCTCGCGAGCGAGTGGACGCTTGTAAACATGCGGTAACCGGAGAGGAACCCATCAATGAACCACCGAGGGCGAAAACAAGCCTGTTGAACAGACCCGGTCCCGTCGTGCTGTGAATTAAACTGGGATTTTAATGCCGACAGCCTCTGCGCGTGATTTTAAACCGCTGACATGGCCGAGGTGGACGCGAATAAAGGCAATCATATTTCCTCCGGTGAGTGATCAAAACGCTTGCGATGTGACCATAGATGCTGATTATAATGTTTATATAATGTTTGTTATGGAGCCTTTCACTGCGTCGATGGGGTGTTGGACCGCAAAGTGGAAATATAATCCTGTTTTCTATGGTTAATGGATTACATTAGTGCGTTTATTTTCTGTAACGTTACTGTGATTGTTGTGCACAAAAGTGCTGCTTAGGATGCACAACAATATCAAATGTTAAAAAGAGTCTTATTGGTCACGAGCCACAGGATCAGATTGGGTTATTAGTCTAGCAATATTGATCCGGAAGTAAATCAATAAATGGCTGTTTTTGTATATACGTTGCAAGTGCTATTATGATGATTCATGTAATAGTCTTTAACTGTCTTCCCTGTCCTACATCCTCAAAAGAGCTCACAGAAATATTTAGTTTCGACCATTGTGCAAGCTTGTGAACCTTCGTTCATCATGTAGTCGCCATTATTTAATTGATCATTTAATTTACCATTGATCAGTATGTGTCCCCCCAAAGTAGGGATTTGTGTGTTTTCAATGACTTGCATCTTCCCTTTGGTCCCCTCAGTCCTAAATATTTGTTTCATCCTTGCTTATCCTGTTTGAATAGCCCTGTATGATGTTTGTTGAAAGCTTGTTTTGTGGTTTGGATGACTCAGAATTACATCACGAGGCTGGTGAGACTGCTGTGTTTATACATAGAATATCTATGCAATTTATTTTCCGCTTGTTTTCGGATTATCTTCCTCATTTGTGTCACATTGACCTTATTCCTTCAGTAACAGCACAATGGGCGTATGGAGTCATAAACATTACTGGAAATTATAACTACACTGTCAGCTGTTTTTATCTTCATCTCACTTGGTTTATAATGACCATAAAATCACTGAATGTGTAGAGAATCTAAAACTGATCTGCTTAACAAGAGCCAGTGATTCAGTTTCAGATATTTTGAGATTGGGCGTTGTTTTTAAAATGTTTAATACCACAGGTTTGTTGTTCATTCTGATTGTTGACGGATCCTGTTAGACATTTTTCATTGTATTCAATTCTAAAATCCCACCACAATATTGGCTGACAAGTGCAATTTCATGGCCTCAAAGTAGTTCAAGTTTGTGACTAAAATAAAGTTATATATCTAAACTAATAATGGTAAATTGGGCTGTTTTTAAGTAGCTAAACATAAAAAAATCTCGTATTTGCTTTCTAATTTTTGGTCTTATTGTGAAAATGTTATATAAAAAATTCATAATCTTTAGCAACTTGTTCCCCACTGAAAGGACTTTCTGCAATTATACAGAATCTTAATTCAGTTTAACTCTGGTTCCATAATGTAATACCCACTATCAACATCCAATTATTTCATAACAGATTAAAAAAAAAATCTTAATATTATGATGTTTTGCTCAAAAATATGTTAAATTATGGAATTTAAAATGGTTTGTGTTTGCATACACTAATTCATGTTGTCTACAAAATAGTAAATCGGTTGCATAAAGTACGTTCACACAGACCGCATTCTTGCATGTACTGCTTTTCATTTGTTTTTCCTAGAAAACATGCAACAGATGCAGAAATGTTCAGCTGTTGTGGTTGCATCTTTTGTCGTATCTGAAATATAAAAATGCTGCACTCAAGCTCGTAGAAGTTCCAACTTTTAAACCAAGACTTCTAAACCTTTTTAATGTTTTTTAGGATGTCTTTCTATAAAAATGTCTCCTAGTTCTACATACAAGAAAAATATCTTGAGAATATTTCATAATTAGTTTTTTGCACCAATGTTTTTGTTATTATTTATATTTTTTCTGTTTGTGTGGCCTTATGTACCCACAGATTTGTTTGTGTTGTGTTTGCGTGCCGTATATGGGTGTGTGGAGATCATGCGTGACTCAGGCAGAACCACAAACCCCGATGTCATCTGTGACAGGGTTATTATAACACGCTGATAGTCAAACCCTTGAATTATTATGACAGCGTGTGAGGAGCCAATGTATGCCTGTTCTCTGAAAACATGGCCATACCTGTAAAACTGTAAGGATGAGATTTTTCGGTTTATTTTTTGGCATTTGATTGACTCTATCAATTGTAGTCATTCTCCAGTGCTCATGAGCGGCTTCAGACGCCCACATCCACTGCAATTTTGCTGTGAAGATTCCTATCGCTTCACTAGAATACATTGACAATATTCCTGTTATACAGTTAGAAGAATGCGGCGCATTTGAGGCATTGTGCTTTAAGGCAAATTCTTGGCTTTGACAGGCACACAGATTTGCAGCTAGATGAAGAATGATGTTTTGAATAGAGAGACCAATGGTTTGAGTTTCATAAACACTCTCAGTCTCTCTCCATTCTTGCTTAATCATGCAGTCATCAGCAGGTCAGATGTTGAAGAAAGTAACGAAATCAGGGAAATCACATCAGCTTGTGAACAGAACAGGAAAGCTCAAAGGAACACTGATTGTGTGTACTTTCTGTTATGTGGTACTAAAATGGCATGACATTTCCCATATATCAGCCCACACACGCTGTGATCATTAATCTCGTTTAAGTGGCTGACTCACCTTCTTGTGTCTTTTAGATTTCACTTTCCGTTCAGCCTACATTACACGCTGTCACTCTGGATTTTGATTTATGAGGCATGAAAAACATAAGTTTGGCGTGTGGCTGTGTATTAATATGGCATGTATCATTATCAAATTGTCTGTTATTTAAGTAAATGAATATATACACAATACATTTGCTTTAACCATCTTCCCTTAACTTGTAATGAGAAGCATTATCAACAAGAGATTTAAGTTTTTTTCTTGCTTTTTTATATTACTGTGAAATATGACAATATTAATAATAATTTTAGTTTCATTTGATCTAATTTAGTAATAAAATAATTCAATTTATTGTACAAAAATAATACACTTTATTTTGTCCAGCCATGCAAACACAGTGCACATTTTTAATTGAATTCTAAATCACAAAAACTTGTGAAAAAATTATTTTTCATCAAATCGTGCAGCCCTAGTGTATCGCTTTGTGTGATTCATAATTTACTCCGTGATATACCTGCTGTAATCTTGGCACTTCTTTGTCTGTTGTCATGTAGTTGAGATAACTGGTCCTTGTGGTAGAGCTACTGCATAAAAACACAGGACCGAATGAATCACTTACTGTTTTGATTTGCACAAAAAAGGTCTTTACAGAATTGCACAAGAAAAACTTGCTTTTACCACTTTAAAAAGTCATATTTCCTGTAGTTTCAGAAATGTTTAGAAACACTTGGGAAGTGTTTACTCGGTGATTTGTGGAGAAAGAAAGAAGCAAGCATTAGTTTGACCGTTCCACCGAACAACTATAGAGGATGTGCATATTAATATTTTTGACACTTTTTCACTTTGAGAAATGAAGACAAGCTGTTAAATTCACAGAGCTTTGAGGGCACACTAAGAGAATGAATTAAAATCCAGCATTCATTCTCAAACCAGCCGTGCTAATTAAAGACGTGTCCTTGACAAACTAACCAGTCTTAAGCCTTTCACATGACTTGCTTTGGACTGAAGCATTACGATTTGCTTCATTGCAGGTCAACAATGAAGCCTTGACAAGTTTATGTTATTTTCGAGAGGTCTTTGACAATCTGCCCAGTCTCAAGGGATCTCGCATCACTTTAAGGAAGAGAACGCTCAAGTTTCGGGTTGTGCACGTATAGGCGGTCTCTGTCTTGCTAAAGTTGACTGAAGTTCAAGTCCTTAGGGTCTAGTTGAGGCCATCTTGTCTTTCAGTCTGTCTGGTCATCTTAGTGTGAAATTTGATTTAAATTCATTTAAAGGGGTCATATGACGTTGCTAAAAAAGAACATTATTTGGAGTATTTGAAGTAATGCAACGTGTTTTATACTGTTTAAGGTTCAAAAAACACATTATTTTCTCCATACTGTACATTATTGTTGCTCCTCTGTGCTCCGCCTTTCTGAAATGCGCTGATTTTTACGAAGCTCATCGCTCTGAGAAGCGAGGCGTTCTCTGATTGGCCAGCTTTCCAGTGCGTTGTGATTGGCCGAATACCTCAAACGTGAGATGGAAATGTTACGCCCCTCACCGTATTGTGATGCCGTTCCACGACGACACAAAAACAATAAAACCCATTATAAACGAGGCATTTGTTGCATTCAGTGGGGACATAATTACTGATTATAATGACTTATACACACTAAATAAGGGTTTAAAATTGTACCTTTTTGGGTACAACAGCTTGTCCCTGGAGCAGTACCCTTAAAATGACATATTTCTACCTTTTCTTTTACACCTAATAGGTACATATTAGTACCTTAAGGGTACGTATTACTACTCTAAGGAACAAATATGTCCTTGTAAGGGTACTGCTCCAGGGACAAGCTGTTGTAGCCAAAAAGGTACAATTTTAAACCCTTATTTTTCTGTGTACTGAACATTTCAAAATTATTGTAAGTTCAACTTTGAAAAATATGTCTCAACTTTATGGCGGTACGGGTCTCTCCTCATTCCACTGCATCTCATGTTTTTAACGTTTATAAACGCAATATTGTGTAGCTTGTCAGTGAACTACGGCTCTGTGTAAATGCCGCTCCATTTGAAAACAGCTGATGGAGATTTACGCTAATCACAGAACCGTCTTTACTGACGAGATACGCATGACTATCGCGTGCAATATATCGTGCAACCCTAGTTGTAAACGTATATACGGTAATTTCTGATCAATTTAATGTATCCTTAGGAAAAAGCATTACATTTAATTCAAAACAACAAAAGCGTACTGAACCTAATCTTGGTAGTTTATGTGAATGTTACAGAAAGGTTTTAGAGTTTGAAACAAATATTCTATTTACATCGTTCTTTATCCCAATGGTACTATCTGTGTCTCTCTTTCTCTTTCAGAAGAGGATAGGTTAGTGTTTCCGGTGATAGGCTATGGTTCGAATGACTGCAGGGATGAGTACAGCAACCCCAGGCCGTCCCCGGCAACATGTGGCTGCATAGGTGCTGACCAAGAAGAGGAAGAATTGTGCAGGAAGTTAAAGTATTTCTTCATGAGTCCCTGTGAAAAGTACCAAGCCAAAGGCCGAAAACCTTTTAAACTGGTGTTGCAAATACTGAAGATTATTATAGTTAACTGTACAGGTATTTAAATTACGCTCTTTTCACAGAATTTATTTCTACAGCTCATATACTCATCCCACAGATAACTAAAGACAGTCTCAGATTTACCCCCAAATTATTCTTTAACCACAATGACATGCCCTACTGTGGGCCCATCGAAATGAACCTTTGGTTTTGCACTCTGAAGTGTCACAGAGTTTCATAGGTTGGCTAATAAACAAGAATCTCACAAAATATTCAGCTGACTGATACACACACACACAAATATATATATATATATATATATATATATATATTCACAGCCAATGTTTGGTCTCATTTGGTACTAATCCTTGTTACTGAAATGATTCCTCTCTCTTTTTGTGCTGTTTCATTATCTCTAGCTGGTATTTTTTGGCTTAAGCAATGAGATGGTGGTGACGTTTAAAGAGGAAAACACAGCTTCATTTAAACACATTTTTCTCAAAGACTACGATGATTCAACTGATGTGCTTGCTGTTTACACACAGAGTGATGTTTATGACCACGTGTTTTACACAATAGAACAGGTAATGTATCAATTTCATAATTCATATGTTTTGAGGGATATCTTTGGGTAGTGAGCAGTGTATAACACAATTTGGCTCACGTTCAGCCTCTGTCTTCTGAAAGTATCTTGTTTGTTTGGCTGTATATTTTTTAATGTTTGGGATCGGTAAGATTTTTAATGTTTAGAGGTTTCTTCTGCTCATCAAGGCTGTATCTATTTGATCAAAAATACAGAAAAAATTTTATTTATTTTGTGAAATATTATTGCAATTTAAAATAACAGTTTTCTATTTTAATATACTTTAAAATATAATTTATTTCTGTGACACAGCGCTGAATATTCAGCATCATTACTCCAGTCTTCAGTGTCACATGATCCTTCAGAAATCATTAATATGCTGATTTATTATGAGTGTTGAAACTGTTCCGCTGCTTCATTTTTTGGAATTTTTTTGGAACATTCAGGTTTTTTTTGGAACGTGATAATTTTTCTTTGATTCTTTGATGAATACAAAGTTAAAAAGAGCAGCATTTGTTCAAAGTACAAATAGTTCAAAATATAAAACTTTTACTTTTTATTCATTTAACACGTCCCTCCTGAATAAAAGTATTAATTTCTTAAAAAATAACTTTTGAGTAGCATTGTATATTGTAACACAAAATGTATTTTTTAAATAAATAATGAAAACTGGAGTAATGCTGCTGAAAATTCAGCTTTGATCACAGAAATGTATTATATTTTAACGTATATTAAAATAGAAAACTGTTATTTTAAATTGCAATAATATTTCACAAAATAACAGTTTTTTCTGTATTTTGATCAAATAGATACAGCCTTGATGAGCAGAAGAAACTTCTCTTAAAAACATTAAAGATCTTACTGATCGTAAACTTTTGAGCGGCAGTGTATAGTTTTATGAAAAACGATATTATTCATCTACAGCAGATATTCTGCCTTCCCAGCTGGATTGGGTTATGTGTGGTCATGTTTGTTTTTATGTACATCTATTCTGTTCACCTGTCTTTCAGTACCTGGCTTTGTCGGAGACGACAGTGGGCCGTTATGCGTATGTGTATAATGTCGGTGTGAACGGAAGTGCGCTCTCTCTGTGTCAGCAGTATTTTAAAAGAGGCCGGATCGACCCAGCTAACGACACCTTTAACATCGATCCGCATGTGGTCACAGGTGACCGCTTCCCAGACTCTTTTTCATCCCAAGTTTATTCCTGTTCGTTGTTTCAACCATAATAGACGTTAGGATCAAGGCAAAGACTTAAGGAACCTGAAATATTAGTTTTCTAGCATTTATAAATTCATGATTCATTAGTTGATGAACTTGATGAAACTAAAAGATCTTGTTACTTCCTCTTTTGCACGTTGTTATTACTTGCAGTTCCTTGTTACTGAGCGTACCACAGGAATCACTTTCAAAAATATATCTAAAGAAACATCTTTCAGCTGACCAGACTTGCCTCCTGAGGACGTGTCGGTCACTGCGTGTTCAGTTGGTGATGAATTTCTCTCTTCCTCTCTGTAGACTGTATTGGAGTGAACCCTATGTCCACTCCCACAGCAGGTCTGGGCCGTGATTACAGGAACTTCACCCTCAAGTTTCACAAGTCAGTTTTTTTAATGCAAGTTTCTTCTCAGAAATGTCAGTTGATAATCTAAAGCTCTAATATCAACACACTCTCTCTCAGGCTCATTAACGTCACCATACAGTTCCAGCTGAAGGCTATAAATCTTCAGACCATCATCCACAATGAAATTCCTGACTGTTACACGTTCTTTATCACGGTGAGTTTCCACATAAAATGCTTCTTTCTAACTTACACTTTTACATTATCTGTTAACGGAACTTTTACATGGAGAAAAATAAATGTGCCTGTAAGAATATATAAATAATAAAATATTAATTATTTAAAGATAATGTCATCAAAATGTTTTTAATACCTTTTAATTTGACAAATCTGTCATTTTAGTTTTCAGCCCAGTGTATCTAGATTTAGGCAATTGGAATTTAGTTTTGATGCATAACTAATAATTTAATACATTTCTATATATTAAAAATGTTAGTTTTGTGGTAAAAATGCATTTATAGATCTCATATATAGAACAAATTTATTTCTTAGTTTTCAGTAGTCTCTATATTTTGTTCCCAATTTGCCAAGTGTGTTAGAGTGCATAACTAATAGTTTTTCATATATATCATATCATTCTATTTATGTATAATTCTAAAATATGAAAATACATTATTTTATTTAAAATGCTTATAAAAGGAAACTGTGTTTGTAGTTTTTTTAAGTAATACATTTTTGGTTCATAACTATCAACTTTTGATAGTTATCCACAAAATATGCACTCAAAATAATTGGACATACAGTATATAATTGGCCCTGTTTTATGTTCAGATTCTGCTGGATAACAAAGCTCACAGCGGTAAAGTTAAGATCAGTCTTGATAATCATGCCTCCATTAAGGAATGTAGAGACCCCAATGTGTCTGGACACGGTAAGACTCGGCGACCCCACATATCATTTCTACATTGTGGATGTTGATTATATATGCTTGTACTCATGCTGTCTCTCTGTCTCCAGCTGACAGTTATGCTCGTGTGTGGTTTGATGTGACCGTTATATTGGTTTGTAGTCTCTCTCTGCTCCTCTGTGGTCGCTCGATCATCAGAGGAATCATTCTTCAAAACGTAAGACATTGTATCAGACACATTCATATTAATGTGACAGGGATTATATAATGAATCCTGTCCTAACATTCTCTCTTGCCTTTTCTCTTCAGGAGTTCGTGAAGTACTTCAGGAGCTCTCTGAAGCGTGATGTCTGTTGGGGAGACCGAATGGAGTTTATTAACGGATGGTATATTCTGCTCATCATTAGCGATGTGTTCACAATCACAGGCTCCATTATCAAGATCGGCATTGAGCTAAAGGTCAGTCAGTGCAGACAATGGACGTTCTGAAACATGTCTGTGTATGGAGGCATTGCATTGGGTCGGCACAATCAGCAGTGATATGTCATGATATTTTGTTTGATCCCTCAGAACCTCTCTTCCTACGATGAGTGCGGGATCCTCCTGGGCACCTCCACGTTATTGGTTTGGGTTGGAGTTATTCGCTACCTCACCTTTTTTCAGAAGTACAATGTGAGAAACTAACACAACCACACACCAGTGTTCATGCAGAACCAGGTCATGCACTGGCCAGTTTTTTAGTATTATTTCGTAAATTATTTTTAACAATGTTGCTGACATTTCTAGATTTTCACTGTCGTCAGCTGAAAATAAACTTAAAATTCCTGCCTAACCTTATTCATACTGTACATTTAAGATATTAAATATATTTTAATATGGTTCACTACAAAGACCGGAAAAATGTTTGGAATAAATTTACTACTCTTTGAAGAACAGTATTGTCTTAAAAGAACAACTATAATCTTTTTTTGTACATTTTATATCTATCATTAAATGCACCTGAAATGTCAGCACATCTCTCGTGGAGATTTGAGATGATTTTTAGGATGTGGATTTTAAGTACAGTATGGTGTTTTCCCTTTCTCAGATTCTCATCCTCACTTTACGAGCTGCCTTCCCTAATGTGATCCGATTCTGTTGCTGTGTGGCGGTGATCTACCTCGGTTATTGCTTCTGTGGGTGGATTGTGCTGGGACCCTACCATGTTAAGGTACACTAATTCAAAAATTAAATTATAATTCAATGTGGTACTACATGGAACATGTCCAAAAAAAGGTTTAGTTCTGAGTAAAAATGTGTGTGTATATATATATATATATATATATATATATATATATATATATATATATACACACACACACACATACATACATATATACATACATACATACATACTAGGGGTGTTACGATTCATCGATATGGGACGATACGATGCATCGATGCCATGCTTAAAATATAAATATCTGTCGTATAAAAAGCACCTTTGTTTTGGCACTGTCCACATTTTCACATAATGTCCGTCTATGCATAAGAGCCAAAGCGTGCATTCTCGTTCAATCTCACGTATCAGGACTCGATATAAGGACTGCTCGAAGGCACGAGGCGAGCATAAAAACGCTCGGGATTGTTGGAGTAACAGTGGAGCGCTGTGTGAGAAGTTTTCCGCACACACATCTGAAGCACGCGGAGCCACTGATCTAAGCTTGGCGACCCCTTTGGCCACCCTGCTCAAAACAGTTTTTGTCCCCTTTTTCTTGACAAGAAATGCCTTTATAAAGACGTGGAACCGGTGTATTTTTTTGCATACAAATCAAACGGGAGGGGTTTTTTGGCCTCAGCGCCAGGCGTGAGTCAAATGAGTGTGGAAAAGGTACACCAGCCAAATGAGCTTCGGCAGAACAATGATATGCTGTTTGGCTATATGTCAGTAAAACAAACAGCAAGGATGCATTTCATTAATCCACTGACCGTAAAGACATTTGTAATATTATAAAAGGTGCTGTTCTTTTGAACTTTTTCACAGTAGTATCACAGTTTCCATACAAATATTAGGCAGCACAACTGTTTTAAACATCGATAATAATAATACAAATGTATTGAGCAGCAAATCAGCATATTAGATTGATTTCTGAAGGACCATGTGATACTGAAGACTGGAGGAATCAATGATGCTGAAAACTCAGCTTTGAATAAATTACATTTTAAAACAGTCATTTTAAATTGCAATAATATTTGACTGTTTTTACTCTAGTATTTACTAAATAAATACAGCCTTAGTGAGTGTTTGTGTATAAATAAACATGTACGTGTGTCTTCTCTCATTATATACGGATCGTGTTTGTTTTGCTTCCTCAGTTCCGCTCTCTCTCGCTGGTGTCTGAGTGTCTTTTCTCTCTGATCAATGGAGATGACATGTTTGTGACCTTCAGTGGCATGCAAGAGAGCAGCATGCTCGTCTGGGTCTTCAGTCAGGTGAGTTTCACCGTCACGTCCTCACACAGGTGCGTACAGGATTCAGTGCAGTAAACGTACTCTGTTTCCTTGCAGGTTTACCTCTACACGTTCATCTCTCTGTTCATTTACATGGTGCTCTCTCTCTTCATCGCTCTTATCACTGGAGCTTACGAGACCATCAAGGTAAGAGTGAAAGACGAGGCAGATGCAGAGATAGAAATTAAAAACATGTTTTTGTTCCTGATATGCTCTCACACACACACACACACACACATGCATATACAAACATACATGTCTTTGTAAAATAACAAACCTTTTTTTGTATTTTTAATTGTTGTTTTCTGAAATCAGTTTTACTTCGTTTTCTTAATGATCTATTTTTGTATTTAGTATTTTTTTTCCTGATTAACTCATAAAAGTGTTATATGTGGCAGGTAGTAAAGTGAAATGTGGAGTAAGCTTGATTATAGTAACATGATATGCTTTCATTTCCACTCAGCATCAAATTCAGGAGCCTTTCCATATCACTGATCTGCAAGCGTTCATCTCTGAGTGCACTGACTCACCCAGCTCTGGAAAGTTCCGCGGCATCGAGACCTCGCCGTGCTCTTTCTTCTGCTGCTGTGACAGGTGAGTCAGCATAGAAACAAAGAAAAGGCCTCTTAATATCGGCAATCACTAATTTAACCACCACTAATTAACACAATGCATTACATTCAAAATAATTAGAATGCATGTGAGAAGAGCACAAATAATAGTTGCACACAAAAATATATTGATGTTTAAGAGAGATACCAATTCTGAAAGGTAAAGTATATCATCACTTGTTACCAAATAGAATTGCAATTTTTTGTTGTTGTTGGTATTTTTCTCTGATAGCACCACACTGTTTATATTCTTCAGAAAATCCACATAATGAACCACCTTATGGTTGTTACTACACAAAGTCAGCATATTCTCTAAATGCATGTTACAGATACAAGTTATTAATACAGATACTTTATTAATGTAACTGATTATGTTTTAGTTTTTTAAATCAATTACAAAGAAATAGCAAGTAACACATGAAATTAAACATGACATTTTGAAGTTGAAAGACTGAAATGGTATATGGTTTTATTACAAATATGAAAAATGTTTTACAAATTAAAAAATTAATTTTGCAGTGTCTTTTGAGTGCAACCCCCAAATCTCAATATCCAATCAACAACTGATGCATAGAATAAAGTCCTCGCCCTACATTTTCTGTTTTCAATAATCAGGAAACAATATAGAAGAAATGATCTGTCACTACTTCTGTGTCATCGCGACTTTAAACAGTGATAGGAAAAATATTTTAGCATAAAAATGACATATTTGAGTTTTTACTGTAACTGAAAGCTGTAATGATGTCTGTTGGTGTGACCCTGCAGAACCACCACATATGAGGACGTCCTCCTGGTCAACTAGTGGTCACGGGACTCGATGCCTGAAGACTAAACCCTCTGCTGGTCACACTGTGGTACTGCAACAGGAAGGAAGCCAGTGGCAATGAGAGGAAACCTCCAGACAAAATACCCAAGAAGTCACAGTCGGACCTTATGAGGAGAAGAGCACATGATTTTTACAAAAGAATCACTCCAGTCTGGGATCATTTACATTTTACCTCAACTTGTTTATAGTTTTAACTTAACTCTGGAGGTTGCTAAACCCACGGCCTCTTGATCTATTAATCTATACTGATAAAAACACTCAGAAATGTAGAATTGGGAGAATATTAGACATAACAAACTGCACACGTGCAGGCGATATGTACAGTAATCATTCCCTGAAAGTTGATCCCACATGTTCGTTCAGTGCACGTGCTGTGGTGTGCAAGTGGGTCATCAGTCGTCAATACTGGGAGACAGTGGTTAGTTAGTGATTCATAACTATTGCTGTTTGTTCTGTTGGATAGTTTTTATGGCTTTGAGTAACGTCGAGTCACGTGTAGTGTCTGCATCAGAAGGAGACCGAACTGGCAGGCCTAAGCATTTTCTGCAGCAAAAATATAAGGAGACCGTGCGATTAAACATATTTAAAAAATTAGCACTTATTCAGCATTTACAGCAGAAACAGCATGGTGTCATAATATCATCTCCACTTACCCATAACAAAAATACATGCTCTGCTAGAAAGAATTCACACCCAGAATGCCTTAACACTTTTCTGGTGTGTAGACCTGGCTGTAATTTGGATTGTAATACCTCATTGTTGAATAGGATGACTTTGAGTTCAGCTTTTTAACCAGTAATATCACCTCCATTATTTTATTCCATACTGATTCTATTTGTTTCATATGAAAACTGAATCAAATACAAACTGTAAGGTGAAATCTTATTTTATAATTGATATTAGACAGTCTTAACCTTGATGATTTAGTATTTTATAGAGAAATACAGACTTTTATGGCCAGCCTTCATCGGCTTTGTTTTAAAACCAAGGCCTTCAAGAACGCTATTATAAGATTACTGATGAGGTCATAGTGTTCTGTTACCATGGTGACATATTAGAACAATATAACTCATTAAAATAATGCCTGACCCATGCATGACTCTCACTTCTGAGGACAAACAAGCCTAATTCTATCTTCTCCATTATACTTGACCGATTAACTCAAGTACAGAATACGTGGGACCAATCATATTATCTTGATGTCAGCGGATGGTGATGATTTGATTTTCCTATTACTGTCTGTTATTTTAATGTGTGATTCAATCATGTTGTAGTGTAGTTTTATTTATATTGTGTTGGCTCTTATGCCTTTCTGTTTCAAATGACGTTAAAGCGCACAATCTTCAAACAGACCACACTTTCTTTTACTAACACATGAAGCTACACTGTGATGTTGTTCAGAAGAGTCCCATCACGTGTTGTCAGGTGTATACCTGGAATATTTCATATTTCATTTAAGATAATAATTTTATTTTTTATGTTTTGTAATGGAAAACTTGTACAAATACTTTGCTGCACAATCAGTATGTAGATAAAATGATGTAGAAGCATCTAATGCCTTTTCAAAGTGGATGATTATTCTTTTATTTGTTTTAAACACTTGTTTAGGTGTCATTGCACATTCTGTCCATAATAGGGTTATATTTTTGTGTTCACATGTATTTGTTCAATACAGAGATTTTCTAAAGTCTTTATGATATAGACACTTTGTCTTTTCCTGTTGTTGTTCCTCATTAGAGTAAATTAGAAAACACTTTTTAAAACTGCATTGACCGCTAATCATGCACATATTTTCTTATTATACCACATGACCACTAGGTGGTACAAATAGAGCATTTTACCACAAATCTGAGCACTTCCAAATCAAAGTGGTGTCTGTGGCACCTACATTGCACTTGTAAAATTGTACAATATAAAAGTTGCTTATTTAGCCAGTACTCGTGTATTTGTAAGCGGGAAGTTTGTTTGAATAGCTGGTCTAAACAGGTGCATGAACCAATGTACATTGTTTGAGTTGGCTATCTGAAAGATATTACAGGTGCTGTTCAAACAGAGCAACCCCTCAGATACTGATCTATACAGGCCGGCTTCCTGTTCTCAACCTGAATATGAGCCACACCCAGCTATTCAAACAGAATGAGATTTCATTTAACCACCTCAATAAGCTCATTGTGATCATATCCAGGCAGGTTTTACAGCACTATAACAAGAAGATCATCTTCTGGGGCTTAATTTTGACTGATTTCTTAATTCATTTTATCCTGAACTACTGTGATGTGTCTAATGTGCTTAGATGTTCACAATATCTTATATTTTAAGTTAACCTTATGGGTCATGCACCTTAAAATGGTAGATGATAATTAATAATGCTAATACTGTTGAAGTCACGTGACTAGCTGTATCATAAAATTAACTAGGTGGTAGCCTATTTACCAGATTCGTGAGCCTTAAAATGGTGGAGGATAATTAATAATGGTGCTATATGATTGGCTCCACCCATAGATTCAAATTAGCATATTAACTAGACAAAAAGAGCAGTGTAGTACAGAACAGTGCACAGCTGCAGGCCTGAGAGAGTCACATTACTTGTGATGGGGTAGAGACTTATTTGACTATGTTCCTCTTATGTATGCAAACAAGAATCAAGTGTTGCTCGTCCATCAATGACCCTTTAACAGAATGATGTTTGCTGTCACACTGTTTGTATGAATGATTTTTCTCTGCCTGAATGCTGCTTTTAGTCCATAAATGCACTGTTTTAGCTTTAGGAAAACTGATTTTTGCTGGCAATTCAATCCCTACTCTTTCTCTTCTGCTGTTAAAATTAATACATATTCATAAGGGAGTGAAGTTATTCTTAATAATTTTCTCAAGGACATATGTGCCCATGTATCATCTTTTTTTTATCAATCACACTTTTGACCTTTTCCCAGTTGATTTGGTTCAAAATAGGACTAACTGAAATAAGCCTGGCCTATTTGATAAACTTGTTTTATGAAACAGGACCCTGATTGCTGATAATTAACCTTATATGTTTTTTATGTAATTTTCATGGCAGATACAATCTATACAATTGTAAATAAAACCCTTTTAGACCTAATAGTGTTTGAAAATATAAATACATTAACGTCGTACGTTCCTGTCTATGTAATGGTTAACTCCAGTGTTGAGTTGGTGGTCCTCGTCATGCATGCTTTTCAAACGCGTGATGGAGATACAGCGTGCTGGATGATAGATGGGCGGGGCCATAGTTTGTAAAGTGACATCACTCACTGCCCTTTTGAAGTGAGTTTCGGCACTTGACCCCATTGAATGAAAACCCGGAGTCCGGTGAGCATTTTGGTGGCTTGAAGGTTTTTGTTTCTGCATTGCCACGTTAGGATCTGCTCAACATCCTTCACACTGGTTTCAGCGCACGGTGAATCGCGAGGGTGAAGCAGTGGGTTGGTATAAAGGGTTTTGTATGTTTTAATCGTCTTGCACAAGCCACACGCCTCCGGTATCACCTTGTCTCCGGTGTGAAGTCCGCTTTTCCAGACTGAAGCAGAAGAGTAGAAACCAGGCGCTTTTACAATCATCTGAAGGTAAATGAATGACATTTTAGGGCATGTTTACTTTGCTTATCTTTCAATCCTGTTTGACACGTTTAAATTCTCTGTCATTTCATTTGGGACCACAATCACCTTGGTTTACGAGCTGTTTCCGTTCTGAGTGTTTTCTGGAATCAGGTTTGGTTTCGTTCCGATTTTGCATGTTTGGGTTGGGCTGGGTTTAGGATGTATCGGTTCACACACACATGGTCTGAACTGAACAGCGGCCTGTGCTCCGTTTTTAACAACGATTCTTTATTTAAACACGTTTGCATTTAATCACAGCCCGTGAAGGGCATTGTATCTAATGAAACGACTCGCATGGCTGCTATGGTTACATGTAGCGAATCTTGGGGAAAACGAATTCCGTTTGATGAACATTTTTGTTGTCGAGTAACCGTTCTACCCATAAATCGTATTTTCTAATGCAAAATTAAAATACGTCAAATAGTAATCTGTCTTGGAAATGCAAACAAATCGCTGCCTTTTGTGGGTATTTCTTTTAACATGGGTCAGCTTAAATGTGCAGTGCAGAGAATTAAAAGATTTGATGTTGAGGAATTCAAACCGATTTGAATCTAAACGCGCACTGATAGCATCGCTTCACTTTAACAAATCAATCTAGTGCACGCGCTGGTCCACATAGCTATCGTGTGTGTTATTCTGACCCGCTCGCCTCTCTTTGCCCGAATAAACTACTAAAGCTCCGAGAAAATCGATAGTGTGAGACTGTGAGTGGACTATCATGGATTGCCGTCGTTTGATATGGATATGGGATGCCGGTGCTACTTCTCGGAGCTGGTCTGGCCACTGCCTCGTTTTAACTGGAAATTATCGTTTGAATCGCGTTGATGTCATGCTGTTATCAGCCTGCCCTTGTAACGCCAGCAGGTCTGTAGATAACCACTTGTCTCTCTCTCATCACACCCTGTCTACAAATCAGTTCTAGAAGTTCATTACCGCTTTTAACGCCAATGGCCCGGTTATTTACGCGGCCTGAGGGAACTGTTGTTTTTAAGGTGCATTCACCCATTTCTTGTAAAAAGGGTTTAGACCAAGAGATGGGCTGAGAAATATGACAAAATTATATCATGAGAGGGAGACTCCAGACTTGTCAAACTTATGGCAAAAGCTAGTTCCACCTGGAGCGGGTCGCCCCTCTTGGGCGTGGACATGTTGAAGTCACGTGACCAGCTGTATCGTACAATTAATTAGTTGTATTGGTATTTTTAACAATATTATGTACAATAGTGATTTTACAGTACTTAAAGCTTAAACCTTCAAGTACTTCTAAACTATTAGGTTAACATCATACTCCTGATAGAATGGATCGGCATGTGCTATCAGCCAGACAGTCCAAATAGAATAAGTACAAGTGGAAAAACAATAGGTTGAATAAGAAGCAGTTAAACATACACAATTTACTGAGCTCACCTAATTTGCAAGCGATCAAATTCTTTGCCGGGTAATTTTAAACTACCTTGTCGATGTAATATAATGCCTTATGTGAATCCACACCATACTGCTAAGACCATAATGGTCTATCGTGTCCTCCCAGTTGTCTCAGGAATTTGTCATACACTTGGTAATGCCAGTTGTTGTAATGCCCCCCCTCAAAAAAAACCTGATCGACTTGTCTGAACAGTCCAGAACTAAAACCAATTTGACCCTAGAATGGTAGAACAAAGAATTCATGAAAATAGGGCCTGCTTGACCTAAGATTTATGATGGCCCCTTTCTGTTTAGACGCCTGCCTGACCTCAGGTTGGTCAGAATGGGGTTGAGCAGGGCAGCTGCTGTCATTAGTTTTTTTAGCCACACTCCTTAATGAAGGATTCCTGACACTAATGGCTTTGTTTAAACAGGACACCCACACCAGTCTCTCTTGCTGCTTGGCTAGACTTGGTTCACTTTTGGCCAAAAGCATTATGTAGCGATTGAATGTGCTTTCTATTGCATCCTGTGAACTAATGATTTAATCCCTAGTTGAGTCATCTTGTGCTGGAACCAATATAGGTTTTTGTCATTGTGGTGTTGTGTTTTTGGTTTGCTGATCCCTCTCAAGTCTGTGGTCTGTATATTTGCAGACAACTTTTTGATTCTTTTTCTGCCATTTTTCCACACATCACTTCTTTGCTGAGTTAAGGTGTGGTCAAGTTGGCAAAATTTCGGCTAATTTTACGTTAGCGGTAATTTCCTTAGGAATCCACCTACTCCACTCACCATGTTTTAAAGGGATAGTTCACCCCAAAACAACAAATCTGTCATTTACTCACTTCAAATTATTCCAAACCTTTCTTCTGTGAAGCACAAAGGATGATATTTTGAAGAATGTTGGTAACCATTGACTTCCATAGTATGGGAAAAATTCTAGTTAAATCAATGTCTACCATCAACTGTTTGGTTGCCATCATTCTTCAAAATATATTTTGTTCAACCGAAGATAGAAACTCACAGGTTTGAACATGTGGAGGAGTAAAAGATGACAATTTTCATTTTTGGGTAAACTATCCTAGCACTGACTGTTGATCTTCGAATATTATTCACTTAATTTAGTAAAAGTTGTTTATGCATATCTATCGATGTCTTGGCTAGTGCAGCAGTCACAAATTGTACCACTTCACAGCTTTTGAGATGTCTGGTTGGCTCCAGCTTAGTCGTGACCTCACAGTGGGGTGGTCGATTTGAACAAGCAGATGCCCAACAATGGAGAAGCTCCAATTCTCTGTAACGGATTAATGAAATAAACCATGTTAATCATCAAATCGGTTTGCTCATACACCTATCCATTGCCTTACAAATACTCTAACCTGAATTCAGTCTTATGTGAATCAGTTCTGTTTACATTTAATAATATGAACTGGATTGACTCCAGTTGCATTAATGTAAATTCCAGACTACCATCAAATCCTGGGACTCTTTTGTATCCCATGAAATGGTTTCCTGAGTTTTTACAATTGGGATAATCTGCTCAGCGCTTGACGTCAGTTTTGCATTTGGAAAGAACATTTTGAAATGCCACGTTATTATATTAAATCCTTCTTGGTGGTTTTATAACCCCTTAATCTGCTAAAACTGGTAGTGACAAAAGAGTTTTTAACTGTCAGCAAACTAGTGCTAGATAACTTGGCAGACAGTTTGTTTGTTTGCGTGTGTTTTTAGATTGAGCTGATGTCCTGTTTTAATCCTCCTGGGCTCCATCCCTATCCATCACAGTAGGGCCCTATGATTTCTGTGATGCAGAAAATGCGGATGGAATTGTGCAATCCAGTCATAAAAACGGAATTTACAGTTTAACGCGGAATGTCATGGAATGTGTCAAAGTTTAGATGAATTAATAAAAAGTAGGTCATTACACTTAAATCAAATTGCGATATGGACTAGTATCTGTAAATAATAAGCTGCAAAAGTTGATTTAAATATGAATCCTGCATGTTCTGTGTGAAAGAAGCAGACACACGGTTTTGTTTACTAACGTTACACTAAGGTTTTTTTTTTTTTTTTTACATCTGCCATCTCAATGAGGACATAAATACATGAACAATATCTCCAAAACTGATCTGAGAGTCACTTGATGAGCATTTTACCATTTCATTTGCGTAAAACTAGCATCATATCATACACACAGAACTTTAAAGGTATTCACGGCAACCTGTCAAAATAAAAGTTTGGTTTAAATTATTAAAGATTTGTGCCAGAAATAGTCTATATTACTATTGTTTAGTAGAATGTACGTACTACTGTTGAAAAATAATAAAACAAATTTTTTAAGAAATAATCACAAAATATTTTTCTTTGAATAGTAAACCCATTTTATTTGCCAAATATGTTAGTTTAATTTTCACTAGTTAAAATATAAATTAAATGAATAAATGAAAACTGTATGTATTTAAATAATTAGACATGCTAACACAGAATTGAAATAATTAGACATGCAAACACAGAATTTGGTAACAATGAAACACAAGGTGAGAACAAAATAATTATTATTATTATACGGCCCTAAACATGTCATTTGTATTAAACTTTTAATAAATTAATGTTAAATTGTATAAGTTTCATGATTTTTATTAATTAGACATGCTTTTTGATTAACAAAATTTAATTAGACCATTAAAAAGGAGTCCATAAAAATGTAAACAGAATCAGAACAATTTTAACAAGAAAAAATGAATTTAGGAGAAAATAAAACTGAATTTGGGAAAAAATTAAACTGATTTCATAGGGCCCTAAGCATCCTGCTGCATGTCCAGTATGCAAACTATCATGCCACCATTTACCATCTGTTCTTTCTCTCCTTCTCCCTCTCATAATTCTCTCCCTCTCCAAAACATATTCTATGATGCTAATCTTTCTTGTCAGTCTGCCTTGAACATGTGAGATGGTTGCAGCCTTCGCTTTGCTCTAATTCTGCCCTGTCTTCAATAAGATAAGAGTTTAAGAGTTTCTTTGAAGGTCCTTTTACACCACTTTTACTTTTGTATTTTGTTGCCTGTTTTTGTACAGTGTCTTTCATGTTGTTTCTAGCCGTGCCCAGCCCCTGTCAGCCTGGTTTGCTGCACACAATGGGGAATGTCCTCTCTTAATCCTCACATTACGCATAGCAAAATCAAACCCTGCTGGGTCATTAAGCCCCATTCACACCCTACACTGAGACAACACACACAACTCGCTTGTCTGGAGTTAATCCTCTTGGGTGAGGGAGCAGGGTCGTTGTATTTCTTCCTGTTTATCTGCATCGTTACTACCGTTTCACACTCTCAGCTCTGTCTGACACTTCAGCTTGACCCCACACACAATACTGACCCATTATCCTTCCCAACACCCCATCCTTCCCACTCGCCAATGCAAATCAACGTTCTTTACTTGGGGGTTAAAAAGTACCTGAACAGCAGTATACTGTTTCCAAACATCCTGACTCCGCCCACTCTACTGGAGGGCTTAGTTTAAAGGTAAATATGTACTTTAAATTAACTTAGTTTTTTTCTTTGACGTGAAATCATACCAGTTCATTCTTTGAATTCACTAAGTATATTTGGGGGCATTAATAGAATAGTACACCCGGAATGTGAACATTTTCTATTTAGGGATGTTCGTTTTAACCCGTTAATAGAATTTTGACTGATTATTACAATCAGTTAAACGGTTTAAAAAGTCATTTATACTTTTTTTTTTTTTGCAGGCCTAATTTATCAAAATATTTTAAAAGGTTTGCTGCATGGTTAAAATATGCTACGCGTATAAAACAATTTGTTTTTAGAGAGAAAACAGCAAGTCGCATATGTCATATTTAATTATTTCATTCAGAAATGCGCCTAATGCTGATGTGAAATGTTTACAAACATTATAATAAACACTGTAGACATAGCTAGGCAATTTAGTTCCCCTCTCTTCACAACAAATCCTTTCAATTTAACAGTATCTAGAAAATAAAATAATTACAAATATAAGAAGCTATAGCCTATAAACAAGCCAAAAATAAATTAAAATGAAACAGAAACCAAAGTTGGGTTTCTCATTTAACAATCAAATATTTCCATATTCTGAAGGAATTAGGGTGAATGGGGGACATTTAAGTGTGAATTTGTGCAGTATCTATACGATTAAATTCTGTCTCTGTAAGTGGTTTTATATGTGAGGGTGTGTGCACAATCCCCCTCTGGGAACCGTTTTATTAGCTTGAGCGTATTAAAGAATTCCCCTTCTTCTGAGGAGTCTGTTTCACGGGCTGTTTTCACTCTCACAGTTGTGGGTGTATATAAATGTTGCGACTTCCTGTCTCTTGTCCGTTTTAAGGAATGCGGTGTGCTCATAAACATGCTGAGATGTTACTCAGGGAGAAAGATGGGAATCTGGGTTTACCGGCCCTACACAGCATGTTCCATTTTGATCTGAATGTAACTGATATGCAGACTAAGACTGAAAATCTGCCATATTCTGCACATACTTCGAGATTAATACTGTAAACGTTTGGCCTAGTTATTACTGGCTGTTGTTTCCTATACGGGAAGAGTGAAAGTATAAAGTGAACACCCACAGACTGATGTCTATGCAAATTTCACAGGTTGGTTTCAAGTTTGCAAATGCTGAACACCGATTCCTCAATGGAAGCCGGTATATAAGCACATCCTTGATTTCTGATGTTTGGAATTTTATTTATTAAAAATATTTCTTTGTAATTTGCCATTAGGCAATATTTAATTATTTTATGTTCTCTTGTACTGTTTAAAAGCTTGGGGTCAGTAATATAATTGTTTAGGAAAAATAATAGCCTACTTTTATTCTAAAAGGGATGTACTAAATTGATAAAAAGTTATAGTAATTCCATGTTATGGAAACAATGCAAACTATAGACATGTTTAGTCCTGACAAGTGAAAAATGCACAAAGAATAATAACAAGCCTAAAAAAAACGTTTTATGCACATTACATCATTTTAATCTTAGTGAGAACTGCCTCTCGGAGTCGATGTGGGAGTCAGATGAATAATTGACTAATGTGGAGGGAGTAAAAGAGGGGGAATAGGAGAGGTGTTGCTGTGCTCTTTCAATGTTTTCATGTGTTGATTCTTAGGCGTCTGTGTGCCAGTAGTAAAGTTGTGAGAGTGCTGCCTTGTATGGGCAGACTGCATGAGAAGAATGTGTTTGTGTCATTCGTCTTTTAAATTTTTTTTTTAGACTTCTCTGGTGAAGTCTGTTTTGGTAATCATCTCTGATCTTATCGCAATTATTTTCCTGTTATCGTCAGGTTAAAGTTGTGGATTATAAATTTAATGTAAAATTACAAATTATACCCAGTCGATTAGAATAAGGGCATATTTTATAAACGAAGGCCTGCTACTGGCTCTTATTACAAGAATGCAGGATGTGGCCAACTACAGCTGCATGTCTGTCTGTGATAGCTGGTTATGGTTTGGCCCTGAGGAACTGGAGGCCCTGTGCAGGAATTTGGGTTTGCAAGACCTCTTTATTTATTCCTTTTAGCTTTATCGGTATCTCTCATGCAGAAGTTCTCTGGAAACTGAACGCATGTAGCTAGCTGTCACCTGTAAATGTTTCTGAGGTGCTTAGTGGGAAGCCCTCACAACCCAGTCCATCAAGCTATTACAGTCAGTGAAACATGGCAGACGCACTTTAAGGATGTCCCTGTGTGGAAAGCAGCTTTATAAAGATGTTATTTTAGATTTGATAAGTCCTGAGGTTTAATATAGGGGTTAGGTTTAGGATTAGCAGCGCACGTGTGTTTTAAAATGTCCTCATGGCACATGTAAATGCCCTAATCCAAACAAATGGTGGATTAAGATATTGGACAAGATGGGGATGAGGTTGTGGAGAGGCAGAAGGGGTTCCTACTTTCATTGAAAACCTAGAAATATCAGGACATTTTAAAATTTTATTAAAAGTCATGGAAATTTTTATAGTGAATATACATTTATATAGTTATGCTCTCATGTTGTTTGATATCATAAGATACTGCTTGCTCAAAAGCCATGGTAATTTCTTATTTGTAAGCAAAAGGTTTCGTGTCAGTCATTTTCGATAAATTGGATGAATCGGTTCACAGAGTCTGAAATTCAGTAGCAGCAATGTTGAACTGGAAAGGACATGGAAAAATCATGGAAATTTCTTGGTGGAAGTATTATCTGCACTCTTTAAAACAAAGGCTCTTTATTGGCATTTGTAAAGAATCTTTAACATTCATGGAACTTTTCCAGTCCACAAAAGGTAAGGTAATTGATGGTCAAATAAGGTAATTCAATTTACTAAAATGTTCTTCACACTAAAAATAAATGGTTATTTTATGGCATCACTGCAAAACCCCTTTTAACAGCTTTGGTTTGGATGATAAAGCAGGCTTTTTTCATGAGCACCTGAATGTTCTCACAAGGGCTTTTGCTGCTAGATTTCCTGAAGGAAGCCTGTTTTGTTTTTCGAAGTGTAGTGAGTGAAATGGACATTTGTGTGTGTGTGACATAATCTCACTTGCTTTTTAATTAAGCGGTTTGCATTAGCAGGCTTTACCCTTTTCCGCTGTCTTTGTGAATACTCAAAACGGTTTTATCCAGTCAAACGAGGACACACACAATAGCCCACCCTACCCCTTCATACACACAATCATTATAGCACATCTTATTCTTTCTTACCCTCCCCTTA
Source organism: Gymnocypris eckloni scoliostomus (assembly GCA_027564155.1). Lineage (NCBI taxonomy): Eukaryota > Metazoa > Chordata > Actinopteri > Cypriniformes > Cyprinidae > Gymnocypris > Gymnocypris eckloni. The sequence continues at coordinate 29,321,863 of CM050416.1, forward strand.
TTGTTTTGTTAGTTTGTCCTTATACTTATCTCTTTTCCCCGGTGTTCTCTTTTGTGCGTCGCAGGGTTATAGTTGACTGAAACTACAAATGAAAGCATTGTTTTTGTCATTGCTTAAAATAAAATGTTAACCTAAATTAAAAAATGAAACATTTTATTTCAGCTATAGTTGCAAAGGCAACATTTCTCTTTCATTCAGTTTAACTTGATGTATTAAAATGAATTTTGAAATGAAGTAAAATGAATAAAACACTATAGACAAATTATAAAAATAACATTACTAAAAATATAAGAATAAAAATCTATCCAAAATGCACACTTTGCTCGTGTTTTACATACTGGAAAAAGAGTGACTAATGAAGTGATATTTCTGGGAAACTGTCTGAACTGTGGATATAAAACGTCTGAACTCAAAATTTTAGATTCAACTTATCTTGTTTTCTAAGGATCTGTGCAGCGATAGCTTTTTTTCACATCACTATGGAGACATATCAGCATGGCTGCTGGGTCATTTTTGTCCTGTCGTGGGCAGAACCTCCCAATTCATCAACTTGGCCCAATGACCTCCCAATTCATCATCTTGGCCTGTTGGTTGACAAGTTTTCTAGAACACGTGTCATGCATCCTCTTTGTTTTCTGTCTCCTGAGGGACATTTCGTCATTTTTATTCACAGTTTGGTTGTTTGTTTTCTTCTTCTTGATTCTGTCACATATACTTGAGTCCACTCATCTTCTGGATTGTGCCACATTAAAATAAGGTTTCTCTACTTGCCTTGTCATTGTTACTTCATCCCATGGTTTCCCCCTTTCTCTGTCTTTATTTGCTCTCTGGTTTGGTGGCTTGGGCTTATTGGAGAGCCAGAACAATAGCTCAGCTGCTAGGGCCATCTGTGTGGCTGCAGACAGGGAACGGATCTGATGGAGAGGAGGAGGGGAAGGAGAGTAGAAGAAAGAGGGGGGTTGTGGTTAAGGAGAACAGTTTAAGGGGGGAAGAGAAAGACAAGAGGATTCTAAATAAAAGAGTTTGGAAAAAGAATGGGGTGAATGGGTTCATGCCCCCTCCACCACATTGAGTCTTTATCCTTTCTTCAAATCCCATGCCACAATCTTTTTGCTGACAAGCTTTTGCGTCAGTCCTTGAAGGAAGAAAATTACTTGCGTAGAGCAGTGCTCCAGTGAAATGAGTATATTGAATTTATTTTAGAATTCTGCCAGATTTTGATTTGGGTATATTTATGAGACAAAGTTGTGGATTTGAATCTTGAAGATTCTTGTATTATATACAGTGGTGTTAATGATGCCATCTCTGTTTACACTTGACCGACAGGAAATTACTAGTCTGTATGAACAGGGAGGTGAAGTCCAGATAATGGCATCATATTGTGGTTGTGACTGCTGTGTAAACCAGCCACATAAATGAATCAAATCTATAAATCATCTTAAATTTTGTTTTATTTTTATGCAGCCTAGTGTTCAATTCAGACTAATGTCTTTGAGACCCACTCAAACTGTTAGTGTACAAATTTACATTTTACAGAACAGAAAAACAAATAATGCTACAGTAAAAACTATTAATTATAAAGTTACCTAGCTGTATCACTTTAACAGGATATGTTTTACAGTGTAGTCCATTCTAGATTCTAAACAACTGAAAGATGACAAGGACTTAAGTAGGATGTATGACCTGGACTTGATCTCTTTGTACTTTGGTTCTTTCATAATGTATCTTTCCTGTATTTTCCAAGTTGGCCTTCATAGGAAATGGTTTCCTTTAAAAAAAATGCTGCTTCCTCTTGCAGTAGTCTGTTTTACTCTTTCAGTTCTATGGTTACTTAAAATTCTTCTAATCTACTACACGCAGCAAAAAGCATTTTTCTGCCAAACTGATTGTATTTGTGTTTTTGAATGAGAAGCAACTGTTACACACCAACTGATTAATAATCAAGGTTCCTCAGGTGCGTAGAGCCCAAAAATTCACTGCAAATAGCAATTAATTATTTCCTGTTTTTTGTGTGTTTTTACAGGGCACTTATTGAGTTGAACACATCCATTATTCCTGGGTTCAGTGTGTGAGCAGCACTGAATCCAGTGATCATATCAAGCAGCAACCGATCGTCGGATAACATTGGCAATGAAACCTGATGGGGTGGCCACAGCACCATCTGAACCAATGGAAGCCGAAGGGGTGGCCACAGCACCATCTGAACCAATGGAAGCCGAAGGAACGGAACCAATAACCAAACCAACCTGCAATGACGGGGCGTCTCAAAATGGGACTACACCATCACAACCGGATGAACCCCAAAATGAGCAAGCGGCTCCTCCAACTGTAAAAGAAGCTTCTGGGAAAGCAGAAGATGCTAAAAGCAAATCCAAAAGCCTAGTCAAAGGCAAGATTGCTGCAGCTACCACTGGACCAGGCACACGGCCCAAAGCAACCCAAAACCGTGTGGCTAATGGCCTCACAAAGACGGCATCGAGTACCCTAACCAAGAAACCCCTTCCAGTTAGCACTGCGGCTCCAGACAAGAAGAAACCCACCACTACCGTTGGATCTTCTGGTCCAAGTAAGAAACCCGTTGGCTCTTCTACTGCCATTGCAACCTCAAGGGCCCAATCTAAAGCAACAACTGCTGGAACTTGCAAATCAACGACAACCATCACAGCCAGTAGAACAAAGACCGGACTGCTTGCCAGCACAGCCACCAGCCTGAGTAAGAGACCTGCCACAGCTGCCACTAGTGCTGCGACCAAACCCAAAACCACAGGTAAGATGGCTTGGAATGTACTAAGTCACTTACAGAGTTTAGTTCTGCTATATCTAAGATTGGATTTGGACATGACGGTTTGGTACATAACTTTGTTTTTGCCGTCACAGTTTGGTATGGTTTCGGTACAGCAGGAGGAAAAAAACTAAACATAATTTGCTTTTTTTTTTTTATTAAACAATGGTTTACTGAACAAATTGCTCTCCTTTTTAAATAAATTCAATTAAAATACATTTTCTTAGGAAGAAAAATCTACCTCAGCTTCTGCTCTATAGGGAGTCCTTATACATTGCTATAATGGTGCTTTTCCACTGCATGGCACAGTACGGTTCACTTTTGGGGGGTTTTCCACTGGGTACAGTACCTGGTACTTTTTTAGTACCACCTCAGCCAAGGTTCCAAGCGATCCGTATAGTTACCGAAAGGTGATGTGTAAAGTCTACTTATCACTGATTGGCCGGAGAAAATCGGCATTACTGCGTCACTGAACTTGAAACAAGACCAACAAAGACCCGCTAGATTTAAATCAGCACAGCCAGCGAAATCCCAAGCATTCTCATAGGCCTCTCCATTGCTGTTAAAAACATCCACATGCCGAGAATGAAGAACACCATTTCGTCGATATGCTCCTTTGTTGTGTGTTTGTTTGTGGCGTGCGTTTAAGATGATGTCACGGCAGTAGAGGCGGCGCAACTATAACCACACGTGAATAATCCGCCCACTCTAAAGTGGTACGAGCCGAGTCATACCACGCAGTGGAAAAGCGCCATAAGGTTAGTTAACAGCAGAGCCCAAACTTCAGTTACTATATATTTTGAACTATAATAATCTACTCCCAAATAAAACCAAAAATTGTATGCAAATATGTAAAAAAAAAAAAGACATTAGAAGTTAATTTATACAATTTCTATTTGTTGTATAATAATTTACAGTCAACTAAATAATGAGCTGTAGACACTGATGGCTTGCCTGAGGTAAATTACATGCTACTTGCCATTTTGTTTACAAGCTGTTTTAATCATGTCTTTCCACGATTTAAACACTAAATGAGCAATTACGTGAGGGGTGAGATGTTCATTCATGTTTATTTCTCGTTAAAACTAGTAATAAAGAGGAAGGGGTGGTTACGCTCACTTGCGCTCCACGTTGCCGTTAAACAGCATTTATTGTCTGAATTTCCTGAAAAAATGTAATGATTTGTTGGGTGCACATGCGTACCAAACTAAAAGACCCGTACCGAAAATTTTTAAATGCTATGTGTACCGTTACACCCCTACTACTAATAAATATTATAACATTAGAAAATCTTCCATTATTCTGATGTGCCAGAGACAACACAAACCTGTTGTGGTGTAGTGAGTCATTATGTAAAATAAGAATGTCATTTTATTTAATTACTGTTCTTTTCAACATTATATTTTACCACTATTTTCTTGAGCAATCCCAGTCAGTTTTTACTTTGGAACATGATAGATTTATTTCAACTCCATTTCCTCAGCTCCTGCTCCAAGGCCAGCTGCTGCCCCTGCTGGGAAACCCAGCACTTCAGCCACAGCCAAAACCACTGCAGCTCCAAAAACTAACAGGTAAAGCAGCTTTTGGAAATTTGAGCTTGGACATTTGACTGTATTTGAATGGAATATTGAAATGCTGGGAAGTGCACGATTGCACAACTCTTGCTTTAAGGTATCAATAAGGCAGATTTCCTGCATAGATCTGGATGAAGTAACATCTGAGACGTGCTTTGTGTTCTGCACATCATTTAGTGCACATATGCCATACACATATCAATGACTGCATGCTTTTTGCAGTGAATGGTCTCTGGTTTTACTGGTGGTTATTGGCTCAAGTTTCTGTCGCTTTGTGAGTCAGACTCCCTGAAAGACTGCTTAGATTAGGCTTTACCACAGTATAGGCTCAACTGTGCTCTATTTGTTGATGCTACTCTCTGGGAATGATAATTGGTATCTTCACTTGAATTAAATGGATTGTATGATCCAAGTTGGCTGCATTACCAATTATGTCTTCAGTCTCTTGTTCGTTCCTTTCATATATCTCACTTAATATCTATATCTCACAAAGTTTTACATTTGAGATTTTAGTTATGTGATTCAGACAATGATTAGGATTTATCAGTTTTATTTATTTCCCATCTCCTTACAAATGTGACTTCCTTCCCCAGCTCATTTAATAATACTATTAAATCTTTCTCTCTATGAAAAAACAAAAATGGTAAATTTGGTAAAATGCTATAGAAAGTTTGGAAATATTAAAAGATATTTAACATTTTTAAATTAGTAATTTAATTGTCTTAATATTATGCATATCTTAAATCTTATCAATTAAAAATATTACTTTGTGAGTGTGACTTCTAATATATTTATAATTTAAAGAAAATTAAAATTATATTTAAAAATGATCTATTAATCACAAACGACTGGAAGTCATTGGCCAAAAAGTGTGGAAACTATTATCTTTTGCAGAGAGTTAAACAGTGTTTGTTGCAGATAATTGAAGAGCTTGAATATGTAATCATAAGTATTGTAAATGCGGTCAGTCAGGTAATGTGGATATGACTGGTCTTATGTGATTTATGGTTTAATTATGTGCTTAATTCTATGTATTTATGCTGTAATGTCAGTTATCAAGGCTGTTTAGACTCACTTTTGTTGGACGAGTGTTGTTTTAGACAAACAGAACTACAGGGTGTGGTTTGTGCACACTCGGTTTCTGCACTGACTCTGAATTCAGTTTGGAATGAAATGCCTGTAACCCAGAGAAAAGAGCAATGGGTAGTGAATAGTGGTTATGAATTTGAGCACTCATTTGATCTGTCTGTTTAGATGGGTTTGTTTTCCTTTATTGCATGCCACACAATACATATTTTCACTGCAGTTTCAAATGAAATGTTTGCACTGCAGAAACACAATCACACTCCTACTGTGGGAAATGTAAACTAGCTCCATCAAAGTCTCCTCATGATACAATCACAGCATCTCCCATTCCTCTCCTCTTCTCTTTCACTCTTACTTTGTTCTTTCTGGTATATGTATATTTGCTGGCTGGATATTTCTGGCACTCATAGGAAAATACTTTTTACCAGTTTGGGTAACATTGTGAGGTAAAAGAGGGTTACTTTCCAGGGTTCTTCTTTGTTTGCAACTCTTGCTAAACCAGCCATCTCACTCACTCAGTTTGTAGTTTTATGGGACTTAGGCAAGTGCTGTGCTTACCAAATCAAATTTCCCTTGTATATATATATATATATTTTTTTTCCTTGAACCAAGCTGCTGGTTAGTCTTTCACAGTTTTTCTTTTTTCCTTTGCTACGAAATTACTGATAAACCAGATGGCTTCTGTTATATTATACCACAATACAAATATTTAAAAATTAATGAGCTTATACATTTTGAAATGGCGCTAAAGAAGTTGAAAATAAAAGGACCACACACCCTGAAATGTCTAGAATGAATGGAGCAGTTAAGTTTTAAAACAATGTTTAACTAGAATATAAGGGAAATTCACTGCCTGAGGCTCTGCTTTAATCTGAAACAGTACCTCCATCCTAATGGCCATTACTTAATTAAAACTTAATCATTGAAATGCAAATGTCTGTGCCAGTGGGTGTTGTGTTCTTTCCATTTGTGTTAAAAGGGAGATTGCTCCTGTAGGAATGCCTTTGACCTCTTTTATATTGTCATCTTAAACTTCTCAACCCATTATTTTGTTTAGGAGCTGGAAAAATAGAAACATAATGGTCAACAATCTTGTCTGTTAGTCTTGTCTTTACCACAATCATAGCCATGGCAATTTATGTTCTGTTTGGCCACGAGGATAATGAGCCCTAGAAAAGCGAAGTTATTATTTTATTTTAATTTTTTTGTAAAAACCTAAACCTTTGGATGTCTGAGGTCAGCATGTCTGTGAACACTTTTAGCTTTGTACTTTCCATCTGCATAATTTTAATTGAGTTTTGGTGCCTCAAATAGGCATAATGCTACAGAAATGAAGATAAAGATGCAAATATGTTGACCTTAGTTGCTGTGCTATACTTATTTTATACCTTAATGCTCTCTCTTACTTGCCCTCTATTTATGTAATGTGATTTCTTTCTCCCTCTTGTTGTCTTTATTTTACTTTAATTTGACCAAACATGGTTTAATCAGTGTCCTAGTTAGTACAAATACATTTTATGTAGGTCATAGAATTGTAATGGGAGATTCCAGTTCTTTTGTTCTCATTCTTTAACAATTGGCCGTTGTTTCGGAATAATCTGTGGGGGAGATGTTATAGTCTTGGTATTTGGAGCCGAGCCGTTTGACCATGTTCTACATTGTGCACTACTATGAGAAGTTTGCTCATTGCCCGTATTCTTTGTACAAAGAGCTAGAGTATGTGCTATGGTTACTGGCATTGAATTGAGCGTTCCAACATGCTTCATAGAGTTCTTTATCTTTGAAGTTTTGGTGGCTCTGATTCTTGCTAACAAAAGGTATTTTATGGTGTTTTTGATCATAAAGTCTAAAGTATAGTTCAGCCATCCGCATTCCGCAACGGTGTACGCACTTTGTCCGCATGATGTAGTTTTTGTCATCAAAAGTGTCTGTGGATGTCCATCTGCTTGCAGCCTAACTTTTGTGTCCACATGGATTGTCCGTGTACAACAGTGCAGAGATGTGAGGTGTATGTTGAGAACTTGGTGGTACTGCACATGTTACCCCTTTTCCACAAAGGCAGTTTGAGTTCTGGTTCGAAACAAGAGCCTAGTTTCAAACCGGTTCTTTGTTTTTCGACACTCAAAGCACCAGCTCCAAACCAGGAAAAGCGGTTTGTAAGTAGCACTAAAACATTAATGGGCTAGAAGTAAGAACCGCTTGTGTCAGGGTTACCGTGACCAACAAGACGAACAGAAAGGTTTAACCACCACTAGGGATGCAACGATTCACTCAACTCACTATTTGATTCAATTCACGATTTCTTTTTAACAAAATCTGATTTTAGACCAATTATAAATTGTCATTTTATTATAGCTTAGACAAAATGCTGCACAATTTTTTTTTGTGAAATTGAAATATAACACTATACTAATATAGCACATTATTGCTCTTGTGTTGATTTTTGATTGCGTCTATTGTCCTCATTTGTAAGTCTCTTTGGATAGAAGCGTCTGCTAAATAACAAAACTAAATTGAAATTTTAAAACAAGCCCCAAATCAAATAAGTAAAATAAATATCTTCATATAAACAAAGTAAGGCTTTTTCTGTGCTCTTTCCATTTAAAATTAAAGGCAACCACTGCATTTTAATCATGATCCAAACTAAGATTCTGCATTCATGCAAAAAAATTTTTTAAATCTAAATTTGTATAATTTGAAACAGAATGGTTTGACTTTAGTTTTGTGAAACTATACATACAATATATCTGCATGCAACACAAACAGCAGATGAGCTGAAAGATATCCAGAATCGCTCTCTGCCAGCAAGTGGTGCTTTAAGCGTTTCCTTGGTTTCCGCTGTAAACAAAGCGCTGCATTTATGAACTTTAATATGCATTATACAGAGGCAAGATGAAAAGAAAAATACCATCTAAACTTTTCTAAAGACCGTAAGATCCCCTCAGACAAACTCCTACCACTAATTGAATCAAGATTTGTTTAGCATCTCAACCGATTTGAATCGTCACATATTTTAATCGATTTTCAACCGCCTCATGGTTAATCGTTACATCCCTAACCACCATATTTGAAATGGTAGCTAAATGCAAAGACATTGGATTCGCCGTGTTTGGATGCCGATGTAGGTTCGCAAAGCCATGAACATCAATAGCAACGCAACATCCGCCATTGTTGTGTATTCAGGGTTGTAATTTTGGTTAGTTTTTTTACACAAATGTATTTTTTAGAATTAAAGGGGTCTTTTACAAATTCTTGATTTTGTTTTGGGGGTGTACTAGATCATGCTCTCATGATCGGTGGCTCGAAAAACAAATTTTTCACATAATTTACATTACAAAACCTCTCCCCAGCCTGAAACAAACGACTCTATTAGTTCTGGGTCTGAAGGCCTGCTTTGCGAAAAATTAAATGTGTTGTGTTTGGTTAGCTGTCCCAGTGCGTTGTGATGGGCGAACAGCTTAGACAGTGTTTGAGTACTGCCCCGCCCCTTGCCAAAACAGTAAATTCATCAATATTGCCATATCAATTCAGACCCTGAGAATATTGAACCAGAGGATCGTACAGAGCCTTTGCACTAGGGCTGCAATGATTGTTAACATATTTTTGTCATCGAGTAGTCGTTTGATCTCATATGACCTAATGTAGGAGCTTGCAATACTGCGGTTTGACCAGTGTGGCGCTATAGTGCAAGTTCATCCCTCCTGGATGCAATTCAAGAGAAGACAGCATTTCAGTGCTTCAAAACCAGCCGAACGAAACTGAAGCTGCTGAGTGGTTTTTGGATGAATATGTAAATATATATATTATGAAGTGGTTTGGTTTTTTAAGATCGGATAAACTTTTGGTTTCGGTGCTATGCAAAGACTGAACAAGCTTCCACAAGTAAGGAGAAAGCAGACGAAGTAGTTGATAAGCGAGGAAAGACTAAATCAGTGGTGTGGAAGTGGTTAGGTTTTTTTAAGATCGGATAAACTTCAGGTTTCGGTGCTATGCAATATGTGCCGGAGAGTGGTGCCGACTAGCAGCGGGAACAGGGGTGAGATGCGCCTTAAGCACAGACACGCGAACGGTTGCGGTTTACGGCGTTTATTAGCCTACCACGACAACTGTCTGCATGTCCGAGTTAAACCTGCTTCTTGTGTATCATGCTTGTAGCAAATTAAAATATTATGCATCTGAAGCGGACTGCCGTATGAGCGCGAGGTCTCTCTTTCCCAGCGCGCGCACACCTCTCTCTCTGCTTCTGCTCTGTTCTGCGAGCGTCTGAATCGAGCTGCTCTTTTAGTTAAAATACAGATATGTTGCTTCTCTAATTTTACATGCAAGTATAGTGGAAATCATAGCACTATTGTCTTTTTCTTATGTCTTTATCTTATTTGATTTTTATCAGACGACGGCACAATTATAAATCAGGATTTTTAACCTAACATCTAACTGCTTCAGTTGAATATATATATATATATATATATATATATATATATATATATATATATAACAGGCTGATTATGCTTATATATAATCATAAACAGGCTGATTATAGTTTAAATTAAAATATGTTATTGTTAATAAGGTGAGTCTGAGAGTTTTATTTATTTGATAGTTTGTTTATTTCACATTTCTTGTTTGTGAAGGCTAAATACAAATAAAAAGTGAACATTTAATTTACTTGTACCATTTTTATTTCTAAAATATTATATAGTTTTATAGGAGGTATTATATACTTGGCAAATGCATTTTTCAGACGTTTGTAGGTACAGACATCCATTGTGGCCGTTCTTGGCAGTTTTTCTGAGGCTTTTTAATATTCATATCGATATCGGAATTATATCGTATCGACCGAAATTAGGAAATATATCGTCCAGCCCTAGGTTCAAGTGTGTGTAAGGATTTGGAAACAAGCAGAGTACGGCTGTTTCTAAAGCATGCAGTGTCATCTTCTGTTCAAAATTAAGCTCAGAATATATTCCTGAGGAATAGCGATGCATTCTGAAAATCCCAGAACCGATACTGAATAATTTCTAAATTTGTGATGTATTATCCTATACCTATTGCTTGTAATACGTTTTTCTTTCTTATTTAATCACTGACTGTTTACTTGTCTATGTATATCATTACTGTGAAAACCCTCGTATCATGATATAAGATTTTGGTCATATCGCCCACCCCTACATATTACTCTGCTTATTGTACTATTACTACCAGGTCTGATTAGTTGTAGCCAGTTATTTAGGTTAGTACATTTTAACACCGCATCCAGGTGCATGGATATACAGTGGAACTGAATTGTCACCATAGTGTATACCCTGTTGTGTCGAAATAAAACAGGCTGTATGCGAGAATTTTATCAGATCCTATTAGAGTGTAAGGTCTGGTTAGGACAAATATGACTGCGGTTATCTAGTTAAGGGCAATTTGTGAACTGCAAGACTAAAAGCATTTATTAAATTGCAAGTAACCAAGGTGTGTGAGATGATGCAAGCGATCTTCTCATCACTAATTTGCCCCTATGAGAACATGAAAGGGGGAACTATGAAGCAACTACATTAAGCTAGTGTAGGCTAGATTGAAAGAAAAATGGATTATCATCCATTTCTCCCTAATGCAGTCACTTAGAAAACGCTTTACCCATCCCCACTTCTACTCCCATCACACTATTTCTCCCCTCCTTTTCCGGTTTCCTCCCTACCACCAAGTCATTTTCTCTCAGGTTCGAGAAATGGGATATAAATGCATTAGTGGATGAATGGCCCCAGTGGATTAGTTTTGTGGTGCTGCTTGAGATTGCTTTATGGTACGCATGCAGACTACAGATTTACTAACCAAGACAGGAAGCTGATTTGATAAGAACCTATTTTGTGCATGTGCAAGTAGAGCGGCAACAAAATATTATTTTGATAATAGATTAACGATTATTCGAATGATTTATCATTGATTATTTCACTGGTTAATCAGTAGACTTTGATTATTCAGCTTCTGCAATTAGTTAAAATACGAAGTTATACATTCTAATGTAAATAAAGGTCACTTCAGATTTAGAAAAGCATATAATTATTATTATATAATTAATTGGTAACACTTTACAATAAGGTACATTAGTTAACATGAACTAAGAATGAACAATACTTCTACAGCATTTATTAATCTGTTAATATTAATTTCAGCATTTACTAATGAATGTATAAAAATCACAAGGTGTGTTTTTTTTAATTGGTAAATGCACTGTGAACTAACATGAACAAACAATGAACAACTGTATTTTTATTAACAAAGATTAATGCATTGTTCATTCATGTTAATTAATACATTAATGTTAACAAATGATACCTTATTGTAAAGTGTTACCAATTCCTTATACAAATAAATGTATTTGTCACACAAAATGAGATGACCGACAGAGACACTCTCTCACCCTTTAATTAGCTACATGAAAAAGCAACTGCATGACATCATTCTGCCAGAGATCTCCTTTTGTAAGTCATAGATAAGAAACAAAATAAAGGTAAAAGTGATGAGACGCTTTGGATAAACTATTTTATTCACAACATAATGTCTTAAAATACCTTATGGAGTTATGATAACCATAAAAGTCCTTAGCTAGATCAAGCTTTGATCTCTGTAAACCAAACTATAACTTTAACACAAATTCCACTAATAAAAAGATTTTATCATTAGCTAGCTTCACACTGGAGAGCTGCTTTATAACAGAAAATCAAGTTGTAATTCAAACTGAAAGCGACACTGACTCTGGTTTTTCATGTTTAATACCGTAAAGCTGCTTGAATTAAGGCTATCTATTGCATAAAGTAACTTACTATATAAATAAACATGATATGACCGGATTTTACTGGAGTAGACTGTTACTGAACTGCCGACCTCATGCAAACATCCACATCGTTGTAATCGGATGCATTTTTAACTGCTACTTTCACACTGCTGTCAGTTTTTGTTTATTTCATTACTGAGATGAAATTGCGCAATATATATTTACATATTCATCCAAACGCTGCTCAGGCTCCTATACATTTTCTCTGAAGCGCTGTGTTTTCTCTTAAATTGCATCCAGGAAGGTTGAATTAGAGTCCTGTGCTACAGCGACACGCTGGTCAAACCATAGTATTGCAGGCTCTTACACTAGGTCATATGAGATCAAACGGCTACTCGACAACAATGACGTTGATAATGTCAACTAATCATTGCAGCCCTATGTGCCAGCAAAAAACTATAACTTGAAAGTAGGGGTGGAATTGTTCACGGAAAAAAAACGAAATGTATGGTTCTTCTCACACGGTTCGGCATGCGCTAGGACCATGCTTCAACTTAAATCTGACAACGCATCTGCAATATGATTGGTTACAAATAACACGTAAAAAAAAACAGGGTTCGGATAATGTATGCTTCTGTTGATGGATGCGCATTCTGGCTTCCCAGTACATTACAACAACAGCTAAGAAAAAAAGTGGACAAACCATTCACTCTTGTTCAATGCAAGTGCCGTATGCTGGAATATGAGCATTTATTCCATCATCACCCGGGTGCTGACAGCGCGCGCTCACATGTAAGACCTGAACAGAACACGTTGATATCAGTGTTTAAAATAAAATCATGTAAGCTTTGCCAGTTTAAAGATTTAAGAGCCAGAGGACTCGAGCTCGCAGTGAGAAGATCTGTGCGTGCGTTCAACAGAAATGCGCAAACCCGCGCAAAAATGAAACTCTCTGAAGTATTGTATTTGAATGGACAAAATTGTCAATGTCCATCTTGATACGTATCCTATAGCAGACATAGCCAGGTGAACGTACAGTATCAGTGAACTGGATCCGTGCATTCTCTTAAAGTGACAGCACTTTCTTAATATTAATCAAACCGCAACAACAAAGAAATCACTCACTGCTCTTGATTGAATCGCTTTTTTAACATAATGTATATTTAATTTATACAGTCAAATATGCAATGATGTTTTACATTTGATTACCTCAATTTCTGTACCTAAAAACTAATCCTATAGATCTACCAAAAAAAAAAAATCACTGTTTATTTTATTTATATATTTACTCTAACTACAAGCAACAGCACAAATAAATACAGTAGAGTATTCTTATTTTCTTTATTTTTATTTGACAGCATAGTTTTTCCCGAACCATCCCGAAACCGTGACTCTAAAACCGTGATACAAACCGAACCATGAAATAGTTGAACCGTTTCACCCCTACTTGGAAGCCATTCTAATGAAACAAACAACTACAGATTGAAACTTCCTCAACTGAATATGTAAAGCGAAATATCTCAAATAAAATGACACATCAAACAGGCATCAATCTTTTTCTAAGCTGCTCACAATTACTTTATCATCTTTGTTTTCCCTTAGAGCAACTGGAAGTTCTGCCCCACGACCAGCTGCTACTTCAGCTACAGGAAGAACAGTAACTGGTACAACTACATCTAATTCTGCAGTTCCTAGAACAAGCCGCACTGCCACCAAACCCCTTGTTACAGCATCAGCTGCCCGGACAGGTGGCGTACCATTCATAGGAATATGTATATACATTATTTATGGAAAAGTGCTGCTTAATAATTTGTTCATTCCATAATGCTATTAACCTCTATTTTTCCTTTTTTAGATGTTGGAAAAACAAGCACTATGGCACTTGCAAAAAAAAACGTTTCCTCAACAATATCCCGATCTGCTGCCAGCAAGCCTTCAAATTCAGCGGCTCCAAAACCAGCTGCTGCTACCAAACGACCTCCACCTAGCACCAAAGCACCTCAAACCAAACCAGATGACAAAAAAAGTGTGCCAACACGTAAGGTGCCTGCTAGTCCACGAAACAATGCCTCACAGCCAGCATCAGGCAAGAACATTGCAGCATCTCCAAGTCACAAACAACCAGGTAGCATTGTCAGTGCGAAGCTTCAGCCAGCTAAACCAACACAGTTTGTCATAGGAAAACTGGATGATAAAGAACCGAAACAAAACCTGATGATAAAGAACCGGAAACAAAACTGGATGATAAAGAACCGAAACAAAACCTGATGATAAAGAACCAGAAACAAAACCTGATGATAAAGATCCTGCAACAAAACCTGATGATAAAGATCCTGCAGCAGCATCGGTCCAATTTTCGGCATCTGCAGCAACTATTGTAGCAACAGCTGCAGCCATAGAAGCGTTTGTTTTAGGTCCTGAAGCTACTCCAACTGTTGAGAGTTCTCTGGATGTTCCAGCCTCTTCTTTAGATGTTCAGGAAAGGGTAGATGTGCTGGTCACTAATGTCAACTCTCATAGTGTGCTGGATATTTCTAACACAGAGCCAGAGGCTCAAGAGACCTTAATAGAAGCCGGTTCTGTTGAAGTGGCTTGTCCAACATCATCTGTAGTCGATCGGGAATCTGAAGAGCAGGTATCTGGGAAAGTTGATGAAACTTTTATTTCGGCACCAGTTGCACAGGAAGAAACGGAGCAGGATAGCTTTACTGCTTCACAATTTGATAACTCTGCAGCTGCCATAGTGTCCTCTGGTGTAGAGGTGGCTGAAAAAGCTGAACGGATTAACAGTAACTGTTATGAAGATGTGGAAGAAGAAGAGAGGGAAGGCAGTCAACAAGTGTCTCTGTCAGAAATGAGTGGCACCCAGCCTACTGAAGAGTCTCGGCCTGGGTCAGCTGGGCCAGCCGGTTCCGTTTGGCGGGCAGGAGCCTTGCTCTCTGAGCTTGACTCTGAGGATGTGAGTTGCAGCCAGCAGGGAGCATCAGAGCTAAGTGCTCCAGGCGTCCTGGAGGGCACTGAGAGCATGGATGATCTAGGGGATGCAAGCCTTAAAGGAGCTGATGGCGAAGGTGCATCTGTTGGATCCCCTGACTTTGAGAAGGCTTCTGATATTCTTACTAATGAAGATGAAGATGATGATGATGACCGAGTCTGTGACATGGAGGTTGAGTCCGAAAGAGCAGAGGACTCTCATAGGCAGGATCATGACAATGAGGATGATGAAGAGGATGAAGATGTAGAAATGGCAAGCGAGGGAATTACTGAGAGTGGGCTTGAAAGTTATGGGAATGCAGATGAGGATGACTTGACCGAAGACTATAGATTAGACAACTTGAACCGAATCAAGCCGCCTCCAATGGTTCCTTCTGCCCCTCCAGCATCCCAGTGGAACCGGCCTAGTTGCTTTGCTGATGCCTGGGCCCAGCCACCACAACCTGCCTCTACACTTCTTTCAAGTCCTTCTGAATGTTGGCAAGCAGACCCAGACACCCCAACACAGACACCTGCTCAAGCAAGTCTTGATGTTAGCTCTGAAAGGGGCTCTCCATCAAACCTTTTGGAGTCTCCACCTTGCACACCTCAACGAGGCCCTAAATATGTCGCAGAGGGGAATGTTAGCCACAAACCAGGCTTGACACCTTCTCAAACCTGCAAATTCCAGCCTGATACTTCCAGTGACCCTGACCTAGCATCTGACAGTAACAGAGACACAAGTTTACCAGAAGAGGTGAAAGACAACAACTTATCGGCAACTGAGATTTTTTTTAAAATGGAGCTCCTGCCAGAACCATTAAACCCTGTCCCCACTGTCTTGCCAGACATTATGCAGGATCTAGGCATCCACCTTGAACGTGCTGATGAGGAAGAGGAACCTGACACTCTGCCGGCTGATGATTTACTGGGTGGTCCAGCAACTGCTCCATCTCCTTCATCAGCTACTGAGGATGAGGCAAGTGACACAGAAGGTGATATGCAGATCAGTGACCCTCAAGCTGGCACTGGAAATGCCTATGGAAAAGCACCTGCAGGCCGCAACTTGTCAGCTCTAGAAGAATGTGAAGAGATGGGTGGGGAGAATGGTGGTGGCAGTGAGACCCCTCAGTCTGCCACTTCTGCTGCATCCTATGGCTTTGACTACATGACCTCTAACTCCAATGCCCAGTCATCTGCCGAGAGTTGCAGCAAGAGTCCTGGCATCTTTTCTCTAGAAAATGAAGAGCAGCTTCCAGATGAGGCCAAGGATCCATCTCTTCTTAAAGAGTTGACCCTGATACCCACTACTGCATCTGAAGAAAAGATTGACCCTATTAAAAGCCAACACGGAGAGTTCCAGTCTCACCCAGAGCAGCAGTACATGCTGTGTGTAGAGTCCAGTGAGCAGCCTGAGCCTGATTCCGTAGCAGGAGCTGCACCCTTAGAGTCTGGCTTGACTGATCCTTCGCCCCGACAGCACCAGGAAGAAGAACAAGATCTTGATTCTCAGCATCCCTACTACTCCACTATATGCGAAAAGACTGATAGTCCCCTGGCAGGTAACGTATAGAGTCCACTTTAAAATCCACCTTCCAGTGTACCTTGTTGATGTCATCTCTATATAAAGGTTTTGTCTAGCTTGGGGTTTCCCTGTTGATGATGTCTTTTTAACCATTTAAGAAAATGCTCATTCAGCAGTGCCACATTCACAATATGATACAGCTATTAAAATTACATTATAAGTATATGGCTTAGTACCTGTATGTGCAATAGCTACTACAATTTAAACTAATGGTGACTTTTTCTCAACTATTCTTTTTAAATCTAATAATGGGTGTTGGTCTGAACTGTCATGAAATTATTTGTCTTCAAAAGGACAAAAGTAACCATTGAGGAAAAATGTACAATGTATTGGACTTTCAACATATTTTGTGTGTATTTGCCAAATGTTTTTTTTACTGAAAAATGCATATTCAGTGTTTTTGTATTAAGTTGTCTAACTAAATATCAGTCTGTCATCCCTTTTTCCATCATTGCCATATCCTGTCCTCACATGTTTCTCTCTGCACTTTAGGGTTTGCTAACCCCTTACTTTTTATGCCTTGTTTATTTGAAGTACTTAAAGCCTTGGCGTTAAATAAAGGTTAGATGTTTAACATGATTTCTCTTTGCTCTGTATGTTTCTTGATGTTTGAGTTTCAAGATTTGTTTTAATGCCCACTGTTCATCACTATACTGTTGCAAATTGGTCACATTTGTAGCCAAATAACAATGAAAATGTCAATAGTATATTAATTTGAGTTAATAATAGGTATTTAATATTAAGAACTACTACATAATGCTGAGACACATGGCATTGTTTTATTAAGCATCAGAGCACATAATAAAGTCATGATTATTTAAATATTTCATATATTCACCTTAACTTAAACCATTTGGTACCATTTGTTGCAGCATTAGATTAGCTACTAATACTAATTTTACATTTTCACACAAATACACATGTTTGTTCACGTAGAATAAATAATGTAAAGAAAATGAGATGCTTGCAGCAAAAGGAGTGTTTATTCTTTGCCAGTTTGTTCCTTCTGCTTGTATTCCTCCTCTCTTCATCTTTGACCCTGCCTTCTCAACTCTCCACCACCCAGAGGAGGAAAAACAAGATCTGATCCCATCAACCTCCGGGATCTCACCCTCTATCAAGGTGCTTTAAGTCCTCCACCTCCTTTTTTTTGTTCTCCATCTTTGTATTTTGATACCGCTGCTTCTGGAGTAGACTTTGCACACCTTCCACTTTGGGATTAACTGAGTGCAACTGCTTTAATCACTCTGATTATTAACAGTTTGAGCTGATGCTATTTCAAAAGGACCTGGTTTGACACATTTACCTGGACTAATTGGACTTCAATAAATCCCAATGCTGGGCAATTCTTAATCCACAAAACTGGACTTGCTTTGCACAATGCACTTTTCTGTAATATTTCCTCTGTTCAAGCATGCTCACCTCACCAAAGAGATATGCTGTACACTGGGGTGGCTTATGTGTTTAGCATGTTTTATTTTTTATGCACGGGTCTATTGATGGGTCATTTTCTCATTGTTAAAAAATACCTGTTTGCTTCATGCTGTATTGTACTGTGCATGGCGAGCGCTCACTTTTGCATGTGTTCAGCTTGTCACATTAAGGGAGATTGTTTACATCATCTGCTTTTATTTCCTTGTTTTTGTTTGCTCTTCACAATAATTAAGAGGTTACTGCATATACAGGGTGTAGCCACTTTTATTGCACAAATATTTTCATAAAATATTCTTGAGAATGTCACCAAGGTGCGAAATTAGTTATTTTGTTCATTCCTTCTTCACTAAATCGTTTAATCTTATATCTGACAATTTTGTTTCCCACAATGCTTTTTTTTCTGCTTCACCACACTCTGCAGTCTATAACATTATTGCATTCTGCTTAACACTCCTTTTTAACATGTTTTGGACCCTTTGCTTCATTCACAGAAGGAAACTCCCATTTTCCATCACAACCAAATGACTTGCTTTCTATCCAAATGACGATGTCATCCAAACTTCGTCTCCGGCCACGTGCTCCCCATGTGACCCAGCCACCACGGCTTCCCTCTGACCTCCCTCCTAGAATACCAAATGTGGTGTCAAACACGCAGCTCCGATGTCTAGAGCAACACCAACAGCACCTTCATGAGATCCAGCAACGTCAGGAGAAACGTAATAGAGAACAAGCGAGAGAAGATGAGGAGAAACAAGCAAGGAATGAAAGAGAGCAGCAGGAGGAAGAACAGAAGATAAATGTACTTGAGTTGCAACTTAAGCAGCAAGAGCAAGAACTAAAGCAGCGACAGCAGATCATGCAGTGGCAACAAGAACTTGAACAACAACAACAGCAGCAGCAAAAACACAAGGTGCATACACCAGCAGTCCTGTCTCCTTCATCAGGTCTCACCACCATCTATGAAACTGTGGAAACGAGTGACGAAGAGGAGGAAGGACAAGGAGTGGTAGAGGAAGTAGAAGATAAAAGCTCCTTTATTGTGTGCCCTGGAGAAGTAATGCAAAGATGCACTGAAGAAAATGGCTCTGCTGATCTTTATTCACAATGCACAACACCTTCCCCAGAGTCTGTTATTCAGGTACATCAAGAGACAGACCCTGCAGCAGACCAAGACAGTCCTTCTCCCTTGGGATCTCCTGAACGACCTCTGCCTCTGGAGTTTGACTGGGGCAAGAAAGTGGACATTGTCCAGCAGCTCATCAATCAGACATTACTGCTTGCAGGTGATGGTTGCTCGCCCCTTTTTCTGCTACCCGGAGGAGCAGGTGGGACACTCAGCCCCCTCGAAAGCAGCCTGTGGCCCAACTTGTTGCCACCTCTGACACCCCCTTCAGCCACGGTGACGTCTGTGAGCAGCTTCTCACCTGAGGCTCCAGGCAGCTCTGTTCAGGGTGAGTGGACCGTTGTAGAGCTGGAGACACATCACTGAGGAAAGCTGAATAAAATGCTTGCCAAATATGAACTTTTGAACTCAAAAGTCTTGAGATGAAGGTCCACCAGTAGGGAAGCATATGTTGTAGCATTAGATAATAGTCTTCTCTTGATTAAAATCTTAGAGGATCTAGTAATGGATTTGACTGGTTCATCCATTTTAATTCTGCAGTATTTCAGCAAGTGTTGGAATAGGAAATTGTGTGAACCTGAAATGGATACTGCAGAACAGTGTGCTGGACTATCACCATCTTGCTCTCTGTTTGGTTTGTCTTCCTCCTGAGAGTTATTCTAGTGCAGTGAGCTTACATTTGCACTCCCCACCAATCCAAAAGCAATGGAACACTACAGTCCATACTTTTGCCACTGAAACAACCTCCCTGCCAAATTGGCATTTCCTTAAGGTTTAATGGAGATGTCTGGCTGGCTTGAACTACATACATTTATCTCTTAGTCATTATTGAGCCCTCTACCCACAATGCAGGCAAGATGCCAACTCAATGACCGAGCAAGTTAAAACAAAATGGGCTCCTTTCTCTAACTTCTTGGAGCAGAAGATCTTTAAAAAAGATAAAACCTTGAGGTAAATTGAAACAAGCAGGTTTAAAATTCAAGATCAAGCAGGCATTTTTTGTTGTTCTTGCACTATGATGATTACAAAAACCCAAACTAGCTTAATTCAGGTCTTGTTCAATAACGCAAAATACTGTTATTGAATAATTAATTGCTTGTGCATTCTACTGTTTGACACAATATTTGCAGGATTAACTAGAGTGAAGTAGAGTATTTTGAAATATATTTGCTGATTCGACAACTGTAGTTGTTCTAAATGAACTGTTTAATTCTTTGAGTAATTGTGATAACTGTAAAATAGACCTTCTTACAAAATTTCCAAAGCATGCACGGCTATCGCCAATTTTAAACCGATTTGGTTCAAAGACCGCCTTTGGTCTAAACTTTATCTCCAAGAAGCATGACACATGACATACAAAGTAATGAATTATATTTTTTCCTCAAGTATATGCACTGCTGTAACATTTAAAAAATCGCTGACACCAGAACTTTTGCCACTCTAGATTAATGCATTACAGGGATTTTTAATTATATACATTTTTATTGATACAGGGAAAAACTGTGCAGCTACATCAAACGATCATCCTTACTGTGAACCTTCTGAACACTGTGCCTCCCTTACCTGTCCGAACTATGAATGATTAGTATCTATTTGAGGAACAAGGCAGCTCTCATAACAGCACTCATGCAGTTTAAATGAAGTTTTCTGGTTTGCTGTGCCTGAGGTTGACTCCCATGTTTAGGGGGCTGGAAGGACTTTTTGCTAAATAAGCACTCTCATATACTGTCAGAATAGTCTCCAAACTTTACTGTCCTTACTTTGGTTCGAGAAATTGGTTGGTGTTATCTACTAGTATGATGTTTTTTAAGTACTCTGCATTGTTCTGTGTCTATGCATTTCTGTCACCACAAACAAACAAAACCTGAATTATTGGAACACAAAGAATATTCTAAAGAATGTAATTCAATGTCACATTAGGAGTAGGCCTAACATGTCCACCTAAATGTAACTTGTAATATTTATAATGATAAATTTATATAGACATTGATATTTGTGAGTACGGTAAGGAGTTTTGTTTGTCACATATCTGACTGAATGAATTAATTGATCGTGGCCGGGAATGTTAAAGCACAATTTGATTATTGGAGCCCCTATTATCTGTTTTGTTGTGTGATGGTGCATGTATATTATTTTAAAGGGACAGTGATAGTCTGTTTACTGTATTATGAAGAGATTACCGTTTTAATTTCATTTGTACTGTACTGTTGTACTGCCTATTTGTCTAGTGCTGTGAAGTAGTTTAGAGACTGTATAGTACTGTTTGACACTGTAAATGTAGGAGCATTTATTTAAATCAAACTTTTTGTTTTTAGAATATATCAAAGGAACCGCTTTACATTGTAATCAGGGAACACAGGGATTCCAGGTAGATTCTGACTTTCACTGTATTTTGGCTTAACTACTGTTATATAACTTGACATATCACAGATACAAATAACATACAGGGAAAGCTACTCTATAGACTCACAAACCAGCAGTTAAAATGCAGTGAGAAAAGCTTTGACTGGGTTGATTTACAATAAGACATAAGAAGGAATACAACAGCATTATTCATAATGCTCTTCCCTCTACACTGATCTTTACCATGTTTTCCAACAACTGTGCATAAACCTAACTGCTTCTCTATGGTACATATTCAAGCTTTTATTGTGTATATTTTTGTAATTTATTATTTTGAAAGGAAGGATTGTTTTATAGGGAAAAGTAGGCAGTATGCCTTGACTGCCAGCAGGTTTTATTTCTGGATTTTATAACACAACTTGAATGGCTACTGTATTTTGTTCATGAAAAATAAAGTTGGTTTGACATTTATCTTGGAACTATTACTGTTTAACGAGCTTTCCATCACTAGTGTAAATTATTTACCACGTAACAAACCAACATGGCACAACACCACCAACGATAACAGCCATGAACTAAAAAACGTTTGAAAAATTGCAAACATTTCCAGACGTTAGATTTTTAACTTCAATCTGTACTCACATCTGATCTGAATTAACCAAATGCTCTATCCGGAATGGGTGGGGCCCTAAGTGAGCACCACCTCATGTTTTCATGCCAAATGTCCCATCTGTTTCCTGAGACCGCAGCACCCCAAGCAGGCAGTCTGTGGCAGTGCAGGAAGAAGGCTCCTCACTTCCTAGACACAACAGCTGCATGTACTGTCCACAAGGAACTGAACACAGCACCCTACAAAACATATACACAGAATTCATTTTTCATCTAGGTATAACTGGTTATTTCCAAGTTACATTTTGCTTAATAGTTGCCCTCAAAATGATTTCTAATTGGACGTGTGTTTCTATAGAATTAGCTTTGGTTTTTGACTTACTGTGGAAAGTATAAACTGTAGCTACTGTTGTATAAAATAATGTATGGTTGGCCACTAATATAAGTAACTTGTTTCGTTATTGTTTTCTACATCTTTGTCTATTAAACTGAAAGTAGTTAAAAATACATTACCAATCAGTGATGTCCTCTGTGTCTGGATTAGGGTATGTCTGAATCCACCGGCCAATAGACCAAATCCTCTCTACTCTACTCCCTCTCTCAGTTTCTGTATCTTCTCCCTCGAACCTTCCGTCTCCATCCTTATCATCTGCTGCCTCAATGACATCCTCGCAGCACAGGAAGTAACTGTGAAGGTAGGAAATGGTTGATGTAAAGATGAAGATATGGCATTATCCCCTGCCAAAATGAGGCTCTGTGAGACTTATCTTCTCGTTTTCATGATTATCCTGAGGTTTGTATTGCCATTTAGAGTGTACTTTTACTTTCTTGGTGTTAATGAGCTAAAATGTAATACATAAGGCTGTTCTTATTTCTACACTGTCATTTTAGTTTCCCTCTGCATATGCTAATGTTGCTTTTGCTAAAAAATTATTACACCAGCCTGAGTCCAATACTTGTTTCTTACTAATTTGGGGGCGCTGATTCCAAAAATAGTGTCTGTTTTATTCTAGCACATCACACTTTCTCACAAAATATGGTGTGCATTTGGTAGCATTTTTGCTTCAGACAACCATTTGTAAGGTGAAAAAGTCTTGTAATATACCTTAATCACCAGAAAAGCTTCCTCTGAGCCAGGTCACATTTTCACATGTATGAATGATTTCAAAGACTTTATTTTTGCCTAATCCTGATTTTCACTTTTTCTACTCCTTTGCAGGGCTGTAAGTTACATTATACATTTTGAAGGCTCCTTTTTGTCATTAAAACGTTTGTCATTTGGACAAGGGCATTGAGGCTCATATGTGTGTGTATATATATATATATATATCTTATTGTGTATGTGCAAAATCAGCAGAAACGTTTTCAAGATGCCGGACTGTGTTATTACCTAATAATAACAATTATTATTGTGTATAGTAAAATCTAAATAAATAAAATGGGCAATCTCCTTTTCCTGTTTTTGTTTTTTACAAAGCAATGGAATAATCCCTTTATCTGACTAAACCTCACTTACAACTCTGCACTGTCATATGTCTGTCCTTCTCCCTCTATCTGTCGCTCCACATTCCAGCGCATACGTTTGTATAGGCCGGTACTGGCTGATGCGAGAAAGGGGGTAGGGCAACAGTACCGGAAGATTGACAGCTTCATGTTGTCTATTTGACACTGGCCAATATAGAAGTGAGAAATACTGTAAAAAAAGATACATAGTAAAAATCTGCAACGAAGTAAAATAATAATAGTAATAGAAATATCCCAATGTGGAGCCCTACTTATACTAAAATCAGGCCTTCCTTTTGTGCTAATTAAGGATCCGTTTATTCTGAATCCTTTAAATATCTGCCTAAGTTTTGTCTGTGATTTATAATTAGTTTGTACCTCAGTGGATCGGATTCCTCCAGTGAGAAGAAATTGAAGGAGGCGTACAGCAGCACCAGCTGTTCCAGACGAGAACACAGTTGCTGAGAAAACTGTAAAAGCTGTGATGGGATACAAATACAGTAAATATGTGGATTCTTGCAGTTTATGGCGTAAGATGTGCAGAATAAATCAGTTTCTCACTTGTGCACGGATATATGTGGACAGAGGTGGACGGAAGGGGTTGGAGTTTCTGGCTGTGGACTCCAGGTAAGTGAAGTACGGCTGACAAGTTTGCAAAAACATGGGGACAATATGGGCAAACCCATAATTCTGGAGGCACTCTCGACTAAAACATAAAACAATATTTGACTGTTAAAAAATGACCCAAAAATCTTTATTTATTCTAGATCTTAAAAGCACCTCCATAAAAGCTGTGTTTGAAACTCATCCGCCTTGTTCAGCAAGTACTCAAGTTGTCTTTCAATGGGAGAGATTTTTTCATCCATTATTCTCTTTTCCTGAGTTTCTGTGCCTTCTGCACCTTCGACTAAGAAACACCTCTCATCGCCGAACGAGGGCGCCATTGCATTGACTTCTGTAAACAAGAGCAATATTATGTGCATCAGTGTGCTGGGTTTTGGGAATAATTACATTTTTGCCCCTTCATTACCTTCAAGAGTCTGTGTATTCGTTCCTAATTCTGTCAGAGCCTGAGATGCTTCATTTTCTTCGGATAGTGAAGACTTCAACTCCGCATGTTCTGCGTTAACGTTAGCCATTATGACTTAATATACCCAACACGAAACCGTGACATAAATAAGCTCTGTGAGAAAAAGTATGTAAAAATACATTTTGAAATGACTGGAAACGGCACCGTTGCAACACAATCGATAATCGCCTGTAAACGTTACTAACAGTTAGTAACTACACGTGACAGCAGCATTAATGCTTTTAAAATATGTCATACCTGCAATTTCACAAACTTTGACGGCTAATTGTTAACTTTGTCCATTAATGTAAGTCTGTGCACTGTATTTTACAAGTGACTAACCTAATAAACAAACAAACAAAAAGTAGGGTTAACTGTGGGAAACTGTCGCGGTTAAAGCAACACTCCACTTTTTGGGGGGAAAAAGCCGTGAGTAAAATTAACAGCCTGAAAGTAGTCCCCAGATGGAGACTACTTTCAGACGCTGCGTAATATCATTGCGCCTGCTGCACCCATGTTATGGCAGCACAATTCCTTGATCATTACGCCGGATTGAGAGTATAGTTCCTAGCCATATCGGCCTAGAAAATCGCGATTTTTATTTTCCGTCGGTTTTAGTGCACGATGTAACTACAGAAGAGTCAATCTTTAAATAAGATAATTATCGAAACTCTTTTGTCATTTTTGAGTGAGATGCTAATGGTCTAACTTAATCCGATTCAATTAGGTAATAGCTAAGCTAAAAGTGCTAAATTACCCGCCAGACCCGGGATCGGCTCAAATGGATTCAAAAACAGTAAAACATGTGCTGCGTCACAATTCACCTACTTGTAGGCTACTATGCCCTAAAAGTATACTCTTTTTGTGACTAAAAAGTAAATACTTTTGAGTATGTAGCAGAATAGTAGGAATGCTTTGGGACATAGGAGAGAGCGGGGCACAAAGTAACACTTTTTGACTTTCTCAAATTGTGTAAGTCCAGTTCGTGTTCCGGGTATAATTTTTTTATCCACAGTCATTTCACACTTGTCTAGTACAAATATGTCGCTTTGTTTCATAAATGCAGTGTATACGTTTTTCTTTATTTACCCTCAAAAATTGGAAGTGAAATGTGACAACATGCCCCGTAGGTGGGGTACATTGTAACAGCTGAGGGTGCCGGAACGTTGTAACATAACCTTATGACAGCCAATGTTATCTGATCTTATGAAAAAAATATACAAGGCAAACAAAAATATTTTGTCAATAAAATTAAATATTTATTTATTTTAAAGAAAATAATGGTGTTTTTTTTTATAATGAAAAGTAATCAGATTTTTTAGTTTGACAATTAACATATTGCTACCATGCCTGGGACGGCCCATATAAATGAACCAAAATGCTTTCCATGTCTTGAAATAATAATTTTTGAACATTAAACAATGATTGTCAGTCTTTATTCACCTGTTTCTCGTCGTTTCTCATTAAAATGTAAATAGTGTGAATTAGAGGTCTTCACGGGTCTAAAAATTCATACCCGAACCCAAAGAGACCCGTAAATATGCTGCACTGAACTGACCCGGACCCATATTTTATTTGAAACTGGGACCTGAACCCATGCAGACCGAGAAATGCCTTAAATGTACTACCCGGACCCAACACGGACCCGAGCATTATTCGAAAGATGGACTGTACCCGTCCCGATCGGCACATAATGCACAGCAAATACTATTAAGTCAATAAAAAAGTTGCAAAACAACGTTTTGCATTAACTACTGTTAGTAGCCCTCTCCCTGACTGCAATGCATACAATCCCCTTTGCCAATAAATGTCCATCCATGTTAGGCTGTTCCTCTCTCTTGCCGATTGAAAGAGCCCTCTTAATCCACTCATTATTCCAGCTTTAAAAGTCTAACGTTGCTGTCACGGAGACAGATGACTAATGCAACTTTGCAGTTTTTTTTCCCCATCTCGAGTCAACTTCGACTGTTACATTTACCCTTTTGAATTACAATAACGATACTTTTTTTGGTAGTAATAAAGACTAGAATAAAATATATTTTTAGCTCAAAACGAACAAATATAGAAGTTCGTTACACTTTACTTCGTGGGTGTTCAATAACAGGAGCATCTCTTCAGTTTTGTTTCAGCTTTTTCCCCCCATCACTCTGACTCTGGAGCGGACCCTGTGGGCTCCCGGATTGGAGTGGGCTCTGGAGCGGACTTAGTGGGCTCCTGGACTGGAGTGGGCTCTGGAGCGGGCTCTGTGGTCTCCCGGACTGGAGCGGGCTCTGGAGCGGGCTCTGGAGCGGGCTCTGTGGGCTCCCGGACTGGAACGGACTCTGGAGCAGACCCTGTGGGCTCCCGGACTGGAGTGGGCTCTGGAGCGGACTTAGTGGGCTCCTGGACTGGAGTGGGCTCTGGAGCGGAGTCTGTTGGCTCCCAGACTGGAGCGGGCTCTGGAGCTGGCTCTTTGGGCTCCTGGACTGGAGCGGGCTCTGGAGTAGGGATGCAAAGATACAATTTTTTCAGAACCGATCCGATACCGCGAATTCTGAGGATCGACCAATACCGACCCAATCCGATACCAGCACAGGTTTTTTTATTTATTTTTATGTAACTTAGAATTTCTATACTTCTCTGTGTTGACCCAATCGTCACTCTTCTGTGTGGTAAACACAATCTATTACAGTGTTTCTCAACTGGTCAGTCAAAAGTGCTGGGTATGCAGACAATCTGAGAGGGTCGCCGATTATTTACAGCCAGGAGGCGGGCTCTGGAGCGGGCTCTGTGGGCTCCCGGACTGGATAAATATGTACATAATACCATGTTTAAACTGTGGTAATTCTAGCAAAACCATGGTTAATTTCTGGTTACCATGGTTTAACTAGTAACCATGATTTATTTGGTTTTATTTGTAGTAAAACCATGGTTATTTTTTTTAGGTACCCTCTACATCATCAGCTTGAACGCCACGTTTGTGTACAGACATAAAAATTACTGGAAGCCAGAGATTAAGGTTCATAAATTTTAAATATAGATATTATTTTTACACAAATATGCCGATTCACTTCAGAATGCCTTTATTAACCCCTTGGATCCGTGTGGAGCCCTATTTATGATGGATTTATGCACCTCTTGCTTCACAATTTTGCTTCACAATTTTGACCCCATTCAATGCCATTATAAAGCTATAATATCTTTATCTCCGATTGTATTTGGGGAAAAAGGGGAAATCGGGGAAATCGGGGAAAAGCCGATTAGTCACCAGAAGAAACAGACGTCAGCTTGTGAGTGTGTCTTTAATACTTGTTCATAGATCCGTTGTTTATATTATTTACTTGCTCCTAGGAAGGAATATTTCGTTTCCTACCTATTTGTAGTCTGCATTTTCGTTGGTTGAATAGTTTTGATTGCACTTACTGGTAAATATAATCATTTGCGCCTCCATTGCTCCCTGGGCAAGGTGTTAGTTTCGTCTCGAGCCATTAGCACTCTGTTAGGCTTATTGGCTGGGCTAATCAGAAGCCGTTCACAGCGACTGTTGAAGTATTTAAACTGCGTGGTTCTTGTTTTAAATCGGGAAAAGCCGATTAGTCACCAGAAGAAACAGACGTCAGCTTGTGAGTGTGTCTTTAATACTTGTTCATAGATCTGTTGTTTAAATTATTTACTTGCTCCTAGGAAGGAATATTTCGTTTCCTACCTATTTGTAGTCTGCATTTTCGTTGGTTGAATAGTTTTGATTGCACTTACTGGTAAATATAATCATTTGCGCCTCCATTGCTCCCTGGGCAAGGTGTTAGTTTCGGAGCCATTAGCACTCTGTTAGGCTTATTGGCTGGCTAATCAGAAGCCGCTCACAGCTGTTTTCACTCTATTCTCTTAATTAGACTGTGTATTTATGTGATGTCCGAGGCTGACGCGGAAGCGTCTGCGGAAGCGTTCAGCATCCTCGTGTGAAGACAGACGAGTGTAAAGACAAGCGACTTTTTCCTGTGCGACTTCACCCGAGCAACGACACCGCAACAGCGCATTCAGGTATATTTTTCCTCCCTTCCCTCACACACTCTCCTTTGCTATCCTCTATACTTCCACCTCTATCATGTGTTTCAAAACCATTCCGGTTGTCTCTCGACCACGCTCTAACATCACACGCAGACGGCAACGTAATCCTGCTAACCTGCGCCCCATCTCTACATCTTCTACTACACCTCTTTCTTTCTCTATGGCTCTCTGGAATTGTCAGTCAGCTGTCAACAAAGCAGACTTCATTTCCGCTTTTCTTTACAATCCACTCTCAGCATCTTGGGCTTGACTGAGACCTGGATTCGTCCAGAAGACTCAGCAACCCAGCTGCCCTCTCTAACAATCTTTCTCTCACACCCCACGTCAGGTTGGCCGGGGTGGGGCACTGGTCTGCTCATTTCAAATAATTGGAAATACTCAACCCACTTGCCCCTATGCAATTACAACTCATTTGAATCCCATACGATTACTGTAATGGCTCCTATAAAACTCCAGATTGTGGTAATCTACCGTCCCCCTGGTCAAATTCTAGCCCCTTCCTAGAGGAGCTGGATGGGTTGCTGTCCTCTTTCATGGAGGATGGAACTCCACTCTTAGTTTTTGGCGATTTCAACATTCATCTAGAAAAGCCTTATGCTACAGACTTTCATTCGCTCTAGCTTCATTTGATCTCAAACGCCTTACCACTACTAGCACTCACAAATCAGGCAACCAACTTGATTTAATTTACACACGCGATTGTACTGCAGATAACATTCTGGTACAACCACTACATATCTCTGACCATTTCTTTATTAAATTCACATTACACTTTGCTACCCGGTGCCACCAACCCCTTACCGGTTACTTTTAGACGAAACCTCGCCCCTTTCTCCCTCACATCTTTCCTCTGTAGTATCCTCCTCTCTTCCCTCACCTACACATTTCTCATCTCTGGATGTGAATGCTGCTACTGATACTTTATGCTCTACTTTAACCACTTGTCTAGATGACATTTGTCCTCTCTCCTCCAGGCCAGCACGGACTGCCCCTTCTAACCCCTGGTTATCTGATGTTCTTCGTGAACATCGGACCACACTCCGAGCGGCAGAGAGAAAATGGCGAAAATCAAACGAGCCGTCGGACCTGAGTATGTATCAATCGCTTTCTTTCATCTTTCTCTGCTGAAGTCCACACTGCCAAATCGTCACATTTCCATAACAAGATCAACAATGCTCCAGATATGCGTGATCTCTTCAGAACATTTAATTCTCTCCTCTGTCCCCTCCACCACCTCCCACCACTTCTATCACAGCTGATGACTTTGCAACTTTTTACAAACAAAACTAAAACAGTCAGCAGTCAGTTTTCACCTCCACTCACACAGGACCCCAACCAACTAGATCCACTGCTCAAACTCCCATCTTCTCCTTCTGTCCCTCACTGAGGCGGAAGTATCCAAACTTCTCCTCTCCAGCCATCCTACAACATGTCCTCTAGACCCTATCCCCTCACACCTTCTCCAAGCAATCTCTCCCGCACTCCTACCAGCACTCACACACATTATCAACACATCTCTCCTCACAGGCATCTTCCCCACTGCATTCAAGCAGGCTCGGTAACCCCACTGCTCAAAAACCTACATTAAACACTTCTCTTTAGAAAACTACAGACCTATCTCTCTCCTTCCATTCATTGCCAAAACACTCGAACGAGTTGTCTTTAACCAGGTCTCATTGTTTCTTTCACAGAACAACAAACTGGACGCTAAACAGTCAGGTTTCAGGAGTGGCCATTCAACTGAGACTGCGCTACTATCGGTCACTGAAGCCCTGCGAATTGCAAAAGCCAATTCCAAATCATCAGTCCTCATTCTGCTGGATCTCTCTGCCGCTTTTGACACTGTCAATCATCAGATCCTCCTGTCCACCCTCTCATCACTGGATATCACTGGGATTCCACTTCGCTGGTTTGAATCCTATCTCACTGGTCGGTCTTTCAGGGTGGCCTGGGGAGGGGAGGTATCCAAAGCACATCAATTGGTCACTGGGGTTCCCCAGGGATCGGTTCTTGGACCCTCCTCTTCTCCACATACACTACATCACTGGCTCCCATCATACAGGCACATGGCTTCTCCTACCACTTCTATGCTGATGACACACAGCTCTATCTCT
Source organism: Gymnocypris eckloni scoliostomus (assembly GCA_027564155.1). NCBI lineage: Eukaryota > Metazoa > Chordata > Actinopteri > Cypriniformes > Cyprinidae > Gymnocypris > Gymnocypris eckloni. The sequence continues at coordinate 29,352,868 of CM050416.1, forward strand.
CATTTCGACCAGATGATCCAACGGTAGCTGCACGGATCTCAGGCTGCCTGGCGGACATCTCGGCATGGATGAAAGAACACCATCTACAGCTCAACCTGGCAAAGACTGAGCTTCTTGTCTTCCCTGCAACTCCAACTCTACAGCATGATTTCACGATTCAGTTAGGTTCATCAACAATTACCCCATCAGCTTCGGGTCAGAAATCTTGGTGTAATCTTCGATGACCAGCTGACCTTCAAAGAGCACATTGCAAAGACTGCTCGATCTTGCAGGTTTGCACTACAACATCAGAAAGATCAGGCCCTTTCTGACAGAGCATGCTGCACAACTTCTTGTCCAGGCCCTTGTCATTTCTAGACTGGACTACTGCAATGCTCTTCTAGCTGGACTTCCATCAAACACAATCAAACCTTTACACAATGATTCAGAATGCAGCGGCACGACTGGTCTTCAACGAGCCCAAGAGAGCCCATGTTACACCTCTCTTTGTCTCCTTGCACTGGCTACCAGTTGCAGCTCGCATCCAGTTCAAGACACTGATGCTTGCATATAGAACAATCACAGGCTCAGCACCCACCTACTTCCACTCACTATTACGAAACTTACATCCCTCCAGAAGCCTGAGATCTGCTAGTGAGCGACCTCGTGGTACCATCACAGAGAGGCTCAAAATCACTCTCCAGAACATTCTCTTTTCACCGCTCCTGTTTGAACAATGCCTGAGACTTGGTGTTATTGGCACTTCCTCTGTATGTTTGCCTCTTCAAGATTAATCGCTTTATGTACTCCCCAATTGTAAGTCGCTTTGGATAAAAGCGTCTGCCAAATGACTAAATGTAAATGTAAATGTAAATGTATTTGTCTGAAAGAAGAAAGTTATATACACTTACAGAAGGATGGCATGAGGGTGAACTATCCCTTGAAGTTTTATTTCATGGGGTATTTAAGAAAAAATAAAAAGACTTGCACACAGTGAGAGTAGTACCATATTTAAGTACGGCAAATATAAATATATAATGTAAATATAAATCTTAGTTTTTTAAATGTGGTATTAGATGAATTTGCTTATTTAAAAGCATATGTTAAGTAAATGACATAACACGTTTTATTTTAAAACACAAATTTGCCGTTTAACCACTCTAACCCTTGAACATATATTTTGCAGTGTGAATCAACAGTTTGAAATGCTGCCACGAGAGAGTGTTGAAACCAAATTCATTTGCATGTAGACACACAATGCGAGGTCACGTGACAATCCATAACGTTTGCGCCCTGGGATAGTGAACAACCCTCCCGCGCGGCGCGAGTCACACAGAGGCGAGCGGCGACAGTATCTCTTATCACAGCGGAGCGGATTGCTGTATTATTCACCGGCTGTGAATGTGAAATCCTCGGGCTTCGGTTGATGACCAGTCAGCAGTTGAACTGAATATACGCGTTAGTGTTTTCCGGTGATAAATTGAGAAGAAAAGCTGAACTCTTTGACCAGTTACCCTGCCCAGTGCGGTGCATGTATGCAGCTGTATCGAGCTCCGCCAGAAGAACTACTCCAGGACGATATCATGGAAAAATACACGCCACTTTCCTGCGGGCTCTAGAGATGTCAGAGGATAGTTTGAATGGACGTTGTTATTTATATAGTTGATGCTTTATGTCATGATTTACGTGTAATTGTTTTATTTTGCATAGAAGGAACGCGCATAATAGCTCCGGTTATGTCCAGATGACAACCTGCATCTAGTCTGGCAACAGCATTTATTACATGCACAGAGTTTTAATAAGCTGTTCAATCGCTGCTGGATCTTAAACTGTTGCATTGAGAGCTGACAGAAGAATAGGATCTCTTTGTCGTCGATCACTGAGAATCGAGGAAGAGTGGACGACGACAATTTGGGTTATCCTGACACAAACGACAATCCAGATACAACAATGGCAAATGACTCCATCCAAGTAAGTTGACTGCTTGTTACAGAACAAACCCTGCTAGTTAGTTCCTAAAATCCTACCACGTGTTTTATTATACTAAAATAATCCCAATGGATTTGGGGGACAGACAATAGAGTTGCTTCTAAGACCCAACAGATGCATTCACTTTTACTAAACCCATCTGAATGGAGTTTATCTCTAAAGTGATGGAGTCACCCGTCCACCTTTCTTCATCTGAGGGGTCTTTCCCTTCCATTATAGTGTAAAAGGACATTATTGGTGGCTAAACACAGCCCAAAGTATTTGGGTTGTACACTAAATATACAGCAATTCGTCTGGAAAGCCCGTATAGCTTGAGTTGTTTTGTGACCGGCTCTGTGTTAAACACCAATATTTATGTTTTCTCTGACACTTATGGTGGTTTGCCAGAATGTTGTTCGTATGAAATCTTATTGAACCGAAACATAAATAAAATGAAGACAAAGTTTAGGCCTGGTATAGATAACCTTCACTCTTTAATGACTTCTGGAACATGTTTATCTGTCTGTCTATTTATCTATTTAAATATAAGCCAGCACATTTGGGTTATGTAACATGGGCACATATGCTGACCGGATCCTTCGGGAAAATGTCATAAGCAGTTTAAAACACATGTATAACATAAAGCTTTAAATGAGTAATGTATAGCACCATTAAGTGGACTGGTTATAGTCAATATATCAGCCAAGGCTTATTGATCCACCAATATTTGGTAATTTGCAGCAGATTAATCAAACAAACAACTTCACCAGTTAACAAAAGCCTTCTCTCTGGTCATTTTTAAAATCTGTCTTCATTTTAGTCAATATTGTGTATGTATAGTAAATTTTTCACAGTAAAAATTAATTTGCATTTTACTTTGAGCTTTAAATAGATAGTTCACCACAAAATAATAAATTCTGTCGCTGTTTACTCACCTTCATGTTACTCCAAACCTGTATGACAGGCCCTGTTTACACTAGTGTGTTTTCATGTTAAACTGAAATGCAACCCTGTAGTTTTCAAACTAAACCTGGGTCAGCAGTTTTTTCGAAAGTTTGAAAACACCGGAGTAGTGTAACCGACACGCGTAACTGTAGCAAAAGTTATGCTTTTAAAATGAAAACGCACTAATGTAAACATAGCCTTACTTTCTTCTGCGGAACACAAAATAATGTTGGTAACCAAACACTTTTGGGCATCATTAACATTTGTGTGGACAAAAACAGAAATTTCTCAAAATATCTTCTTTTATGTTCTTTTAAGAAAGTAAGTCATGCAGGTTTAAAACAAGAAGATGGTGAATAAATGATAACAAAATATTCAACTTTAGTTAATTTCAATTATACAAAATTGGTGGATTTTAAAATGGACACAAGGGAGAGCCCTTATGTTAACCATCTAATTTGATTATTTGAATAATCTGCTGAAACTGACCGACTGCTTCTGGGCACCAATGTTTTCCCAGTTCGAATATTCTGTATATTAGATAGATGTACAAGATAATATTGCTGAATGTGACCGTTTGTTGCCAGAGGGACCAAAACAGCATGGAAAACACCAACAAAGTGGTAGTAGTTCACAAATTCACATGAAGTGTCTCTTCTACACAGTTACAACTCACAGTGTGGACTGCTTCATGCACACTCTCGTGTCCACACATGGGACGACTAAGCAAGAACAGTCATCAGGAATGTGAATGTGATTATGTCAGCGACTAAATGACAACAGCTGGTTCACTAATTAGAATAATATTTTTGTTTCAAATTCAAAGATGCAATAATCTTATCTTCCTTATCCTCACAGCAGGAGATTCTGTACACTGATGCATCACACAACCTCCTTGTTGACATAATCTATCACTTTATTTGCTCACTAGATTACTAGTTCACAGATGGAGCTGACAGAAATGAATGTTATGTGCTAGGCTAGCATGTTCTGCAAAGCTTTATCCCTGTGAACTCAGATGTCCTGGTGTGTATCTGTGTGTTTTATTAAGTAAGTTCCCAGCCCTCTACACGTTAGGCCAGCTTAATGGGTTGAAGAGTATGCCAATTCCCTGTTTCCTGTGCTGTCTTTACTTCCCTGGCTTTTAACACAATAGCATATTGTACATACCATCAGCCAATCGATGCGCCTTTATGCAGGCATATAGAAGGTACACACTACACAGTCTACCTATTTGGCTTAATTTTATGAAGTAGCACTTTACACCAATCAATGCACAGCTCTAACAAAGATACAGTCTTCCAGATCATTAACTCAAAAAAGTTGTTTTAGGGTTTAGTACCCTTTAGGTCACTAAGTTAAGCTTGCTGGATCAGTCTGATTTGTTTTGTGAATTGAATCAAACAAATCCAACTAAAAACAACACTTTGAATTAATTGGATGCTTCGTCTCTAAAACTAAAAAAACTCCAGTATTTTTGTGGTAAATGAAGATTCCAAAAGTGAGTTTATGGAGCAGTGCCATAAAAGTATACTTTTGGGATCCCCAAATAACCTTTCAGTGAACAATTTGTGAAAGGAACCATCATTTTCTTAATTTAAATAACTTTTTGTTAATTTAAAGATGCTTTTTTCACTCTAAAGAACATTTTATTCAAAGGAAAGTTTCCATGGATGTTAAAACAACATGAGAGTGAGTAATTAATGACAGAATTTACATTTTCGGGTGATAATAATTGTTCTTCATGGAACTATCAATGTTAATATAGGACCTTGACTTTTTGGGGGTTCTAATTTTTAGTATGGTTCATTTGGATTTGACTTGGTGAGGATGCTCAAAGATGAGCCTGCCAAGAGCGTACTTGTCAGTATCTTGTCTGCTTTTCTGCTGGCCAGAAAAGTTATTGCTGAGCTCTGATTGGCTATGGTGTGTTTGGCTGATGGTGCAGTTTTGGAGGGGATCAGGAGGGCATGAGACTGATGCTCAGGCATAATGGAGTCCATTGTGTTACCTCAGCTCCAGATCGTATTCACCATTGACTTCATGTTGTGCTCTACCACCACACCCTCACCCTATTTACTGACCCCTGCTAGTGTGTGTGCTGGTGACTCACTGCTGTCATGTTTGTGTTGACCTCCTAGGGCAGCTTTAAGTCATTCTTTAAGCCTCGGATTGGGCTAACTTGTATTTAACCAATGGTTTCTTTAAACATCCATCTCCTGATACTGTTGCTGTGTGGTGTAACATGTACATCGGTGCATCCCTGTATTTTCCCTATCTCCAGTGAAGAGAGTACCAGTGTATTATTCATGTCTATAAGCTAATCAACTGCTGGTTTAATACTCTGATGGGAGGCTTAGAAACTCAATCGCTTCCCTCCCCATTTTTTCCCCAAGTGTAAAACAGCTGCATTTTCTCATGACCTCATGAAGGCAAACTCTGGCCATGTGTTCCATAGCCTTGTTTCCGTTCTAGCTCCTCCCCTCTGTGACATCATCAGTTCTGTTGCCATGATGGGTTCTGCTCATTATCCAGCGTTCTGTAACATTAAAGCAGCTTGCATTAAGTTCCATTATTAAAACCACACTTCCATTACTTTCAATGGCTTGGGCTAGTTCTCCATACATTTATCTTGATGTAAAGCACTCAGTTACTTAGTAAATATTCTCTTTCTCTTTCCTTCTCTTCATCTAATTGTTCATTGTGCTTGATTTGTTATTCTAGAGGAAATGTCATAAATGTGCAAACTTGGTCCTCTATGTGTGTGTTAAATTAATGTTTTATCAGTGTGTTAATCTCCGCTTTTTAAAAAGCACTTAAAAACCATGTTTCCTGGTTCAATGCAGGAATTTCAATTTGACTCGCCCCGTGAAATCATTTATTTGGAAGCCGTCCTGTTAATACATCCCAAAGCGATGAATATTTAATGCTGTGAAAGCTAACATACTCTGCAGAAAGACACATCCTCCCCTCCCATCTACACTGGCCTGTTGCTCTTTGTCTGCGAGAGCATGCAACAGTTAGGGTGCTGTAAACTGATCCGCAGGGTGTAGTAGCGGTTGTAATCTCTCTCTCTGCTTCTATCTCTCTCTCTTCCCCCCTTCCTCTTTGTGAAACACCAGCTGCTCTGCTTCTCCCCCTCCTTCATTCCAAAATTCCCCTCCCTGTCTGTCTCTCCCTTTATCATACCGGTCAGCTCTCTGTCACTCCCCCGGCTCTCTTAGATTTCCAGGCTCAATTTAGGATTCAGGCACTCTCTTTGGAGATCGGATTGCTCTGAGAGAATAAGCTGAATTTGAGCCTGAATTTAGGGGTTTTTCCTCTCTTGTGTCCCTAACAATATATCAGCATTGTAGTTTACTGAATCATTCTGTTAATGCAGGGATGATTGTGTCACTCTTGTGTCTTTGTTTATGGTTGGAATTATGGAGAAATTAGGTAAAGGTTGATGGATCAGTTTTATGGTTAGGATTTTTCAATTCATTCGTTTGGGTCAGTACTTCAGATTTGTACTTGCCCTTCAAATATTTTCACTAACCTCATCATGATTTTCATTTCATTTTATTTTATATGGAAAAAAATAATTTACCATTTATAGTTATACTGTATATGTATGAGTAAAATGTATTTTTAGTTTTATTAACTACTAGGAATGCACAATATTTATCGGACAGTAAATTATCGACCGATATGGGTGAAAATTACATCATTTTATAGCTCTGATAAATAAATGAAATCCGATATCTAGATCCAATAAAGTACAATTGCTGGTAAATCAATCAATCAGTCTGATTTACTGTATCTGAGATTCATCCGCTTTCCGAGTGCAAGTGACTGCAGCTTTAAATTGCAGTGACTCTCAGCTTGTGTCACACTCATTACGTCATCATTTGTGAACATGTCTTCGCCGGTCTGGAAGTTTTTCTCAGTGGCAGCGGAGGACAGTGCCATTGCTATTTGCAACGCATGTTCAGCAAGGATTCCGAGAGGAGGAAAAAAGGCGTCAAGTTTTAACCTAACAAATCAGATATCTCACTTGAAAGGTCGTCATCACGGTGAAGCTGTATTAAGGGACTTTAAGCAGCCTTTACTGTTGGAACAGTAACAGCATTCCAACGTGTCATACTTCAACGCGACTTCAGCTGCTACTTCGTGGCGTTCTGAAACTATCTACTACAGGACTACAGTTGTTTTGCCGTAGTCGTTACAACGTGACAGCTTATGTAGTTAAAATATTGCATTTTATGTTATATACCATTTCATAATTCCATCAGTATACAATTCTACCATTAGTCTTTCATTTAATCTGTGTTGATTATGTTTTAAACTTAAGCTAATTTTAACGATTGTTTTCATTTGTACAAAGATATGACTGCTGTTAGCAACAGCACCTCAGGTAGTACTGAGACTGAAGAGAACAATGTAATTATTTCCTAAACATCCTCCTCATAATCCATCATTCGTATTTAAATAAATGACCGAATGCCGCATTGCACCTGTCTAGTTTACGGTTGCTTAATGATTTTTATGTTCTCGGCTAAGGTAGTGTAACAGCTTACTTCCGGTCAACATAAACATTTCATTCGCAGCTGTTGCTTAAAGTCCCTAGATATAACTTCCTCATCCTCATGCACTAAAAATGTTGAATAGATTCATTTCTTTATGCATGAAATATTTGAATATAAATGTGTTGTTAATGAGTTGTTTGTTAATTGCAGATAAACCATAGTTCTGTCATAGGTCTGTTAAACAATGTCTGTTACTAAGTATTGTGGTGCCTTACACAAAAAAATTAAAACATTTGAAGAGTCAGGACTGATGTTTACGATTATAGTTAGGCCAGAGCTACTAAATGTCCGTTTCATCAGTGCATCTTAGATTTTGTATTCTCCTGGGTGCACAAACTGCAGATTATAAGAAAATTATAATAGAAAAATATGAATGTATTGGTTATCGGAATCGGCCGTGAGAAGGACTTAATTATCAGTTATCGGTATTGGTTCGTTCAGGAACCGGTATCGAACTCAAGGTATCGGAATCGGTATCAACATTTTTTGAACGATACCCAGCCCTTTGCAAGACTGATTATTACAAGTCAAAATTAACAAAAGCTTGTATATTTTAGACAGCAAGATACCAGTACTTTAGATAGATATGAAAATGTGCAACAACAATATTCCGTGTACATGACAGAAAACCATGTGCAAGTCACAACTAGCACACGATCAATTCATGTAAACTGCATTGGCACAATAGGTCCACTAAGCGTTCCATCAGCTGGCCTTAAACTCACCCCGGGTCATCAGGACATCCATTGCTGACCCCAGACTATTTAGCTGATGGCTGATCTAATGCCTACAAATAAAATCATTTAATGATAGCACATGAGACCTACACAATGAACACTAATCACCGACATTTAAACAAATATCTGAAAATAGCTAAATTATCATTATACATTGACAAAGCTCTTAATAGCTTTTGGAACTTTTACTCAGACACTTTATGCAAATGTTTGTTTTTAGATTATTAGGTAAGGAGGAATTCATTCCAACTTCTAGTCATACCTCAGTTGATAAGCATATTACACTCAGTGGAGCATAAAAGAGAGTGCTTTATTTAACCACAAGGTTACTTTTAGGTGGTTGCCATTCCCAGGAGACCTTTTCTTACTGAGTGCAGTATAGTTCGGTTATGTATTTGTCATTTTCTGTTTCTGTTCCTTATAAAAGTAATGTACCTTTCAAGACCACATATTTTCTTTTTGACTGCAAATTGAGAAGCGACTTTTTTGAAAATGCTTGTTAGTAATTTTATGTGAACGAAAAGCTTCACTTCTTTTTTGTCTGTCACTTTAGAAAGGAGGATGTGTACACGCCTTCCTGTGTTTGTGTACACGACCACGTGTGCACACGTGTGTGTGTGTGTGTGTGTGTGTGTGTGTTCATGTGTGTATTTGAGAAAGAGAAAACTTCTCCAGGTCAGTGTGTCTCAGCCCAGTCCCTTGACTCTGGGTGGGTCTAGTGTTTTACAGGCTATACTTACTTCTACATAATACTGTGTCTGTGTGAGATAAACTAGCGACTACTACTCTTTCAACAATTCCATGATTCATCCAATCTAAGATAACCTTTAAACAAAGGGATAAAACACAGCCATAAAAATACACTCCAGGAAGAAATTGACTGATTTCCTCATTCACACATATATGCTGAGTACAGATAATAATGCATTGCAGTACAGTAACGGAGACATATAGGCCTTTATTCTGCTGATCATATTCATTATTCACCAATAGGATCAGTTGGTTTTGCACAAGGAAGACTTGTGCTTTATGCAAAAAACATTATTAACATTCAGTGCATTTCAAACATGACAGTTGTATGCCTCTTCCTGGTTATTTTTAGACATTTATCAGACATGCATACTGTCAGATAGATTTGATCAGCTCTGGTGGGTGAAATGCACCTTGTTGTCCCAAATGTGAGACATTGGGAGTGGCCACAGATAGGTGTTTGCACACTGGTTTCCGGGACAACTGCTGCCATAGCGACCATGATTAGTGATGTCACAGGATACTGTCTCACAGGAGGGTGGAAGAACTGGAACAACGCTTTTTAATTAGCTCTGGCCAATAGTTATGAGAAATCTAGTTGTCGTAATAATTTATCAACAGTGGCTAAGATCTTAGACTTTAAAACTTTTGAATAAAAAACTTTTAGTAGTTTGGTAGTTTATTAGTAGTTTGAATGCATCAGTCATTGAAGCATTAGTTTTTTTTAAACAGTTGTACATCTAAAATAAAGGAAATAGAATTGCCTTCAAAAACAGGAAACAACTCAAATATTCCTTGTCATAAGGATTGCTTCTTTTTACATAATGCAAAATATGGTATGGCATATGGCTGCTACATTTTTAGCATTGTCACACAAGCAAAACATTGAATAATAATAATAATAATTGTGTTAAATAAATAATATTCATATTATTATTAGAAAAATTATAATAAATACATAAATTATAATCTAAATTAAAACAATTTTATTTTTATTCTTGAATCTGTTGTTTTAAAAAGAGTTCTGTTGGAACATAAGTCCTGATGAATAATGTTTAATCTGCCTCCCTCTCAAACATCTGATGATTGTGGTGTGAAATTTGTTGGCTGAGCCAAGCCTTGTATCTCCCTGTGATAAAAGATTTACTCACGCTGTGAAGAAGAAACCGCCTCCATCATCATCATCATCATCATCAAGTCAGCCCCTGCTCAGAACAGATGATAAGAGACACCTGGTGCAAGCTTTCACCGTTTCTGTAAACCTGGACTCCTCCTCATGCCGTTCTAATCTTATATGACCTTTTTTGTCCATGTAATTGAAGTCGGTTTCTTCAAATTGTTTACAATGTGTCAAAATGTATACAAGTTTGGAACGACATGAGTGAGTGTGAATATTTTTGGGTAAACGATTTCTTAAAGACACTAGCATGTTTCCATTACCCTAAAAATTGTGCAAATTGAAATTGCGAATTGTAAATATGCCCAATGAAAACACATCAATTTAGCAAAAACTACCACATATTGCCAAAAAAAGGTTTTTGCATGAGATGATTTTTCTGGCAATTCAAAAAAGGAATATTTTGCTAAACTGCAATGGAAATTGCTTTTTTTTGCATTTACAGGTCACCTGGTACGTAATAATCATATGATCGTTCTTTAATGTACTATAATCCTCCAAAAAATACCAGCCGTGCTGCGGCACATTTCAGAAGCATCCCAGAAGATACACTACTACTACTACTGTTTCCTACAGATTTTATTTTGGTTTTGATTGGGTTTAAAACATGTCAAATGATAATCTATACTATAAAATATACTAAACTACATCTATACTATTTTTGGAACAGCTGTTGGAAATAGTTTTTGGAAAATGTCTATGTATTTTTTTTTTTTTTAATGTTTAATATTTTAATATATGCTAGTGCAGAAAAGAACTGCTCTCAAATTGTGTACAGCAGAACAGGGCCACCTCTCACCCACTGACCCTGGACTGATCTTCCTTCAGATCTTTCCCTTGCAGTTTGAGGAGACCCAATGTAGTCAGGACCCCTTGATCTCACACCCACTTCCTGGACGCTCACTTCCTTCATATTATTTTTGTCAAATAAAAGCCTCTCAAATGGCAGTCACCGGCAGTCAACTTGTGTATCGACAGCAAGATAATCAGTTTAGGAACCCATTATCTAGATATTTGAAATGATAGTTTAGATACAGTTGCAAGTGTATTAAAGAGTGTAATCCACTACAGCACAATGCTATCTCAGTCTAATAGTTTGAGTGAATACAATAGAGATTTTAAATGGGCTTTTCCCTGACGATGCCACAATGAAACTATTCATCTGAACTCAGAGTGCACTCACACACTATTCATTTCGGCCCATAATGAACACACTGAAAACCCATGGCGAAATGCACAATGACCTCCTACGAAACTCTTTTCCTCCGCATGTGCACACACGCATATGCTAAATATCTGTCAGATAATATTGTTAACAAATGAAAAAGCCATTAGTTTAGGAAATAATCAATCAGACCTTTCACACTATGCTGTCAGAATATGAACTTGCTCCCAAATCTCCATAGGTCTAGATATATCTAGATATAGTCCTGTGTTTGTGGACGTTTGTCTCTATTCATCAATCTGACATGAACGCTCACCACACGAGAATGTCAAGAATGCTCCAGATGTGTCGGTGTGTGTTTATGTGTATATGTAGTAAAGAGCCTAACCGCAAGCTTTGCACGGGAAATTTATCTTCTGTTTACTAGTTTTTATTTTCCTTTTCCTTCCAAATTTTTTTGTTAATTTTTTTGGGGATGAGCCGCTGAGGTCAGCTAGTATTTTTTCTCTCTCTTTTTTTAGTGTTAAGGTTTTTAGTCTAAAATAGTAAACTGTTTAAACCGTTTTTAAAGGGGAAATCGGATGCTAAATTTACTTTACAAGATGTTTGAACATAAATGTGTGTTGGAAGTGTGTGTACATCCCATAATGATAAAAATCTCTATTTTAAAATCCCCTTTCTCAAATCAGGCTGTTCTGAGAGTCTGAGTATAGTTCTGCACAGGCCCCTCCCACCATAGTTGATTGACAAGACCGTCTTACCTTAGACCCGCCCTGAGTGAGCTGAGATAAGGGTTTTTAATGAATCTTTGCAAATCGCCTTTCCTAATAATGTGCTAATTAGCAAGTTTCATGATGAATGTGGCTAAAGTAAACAGTCCCTTAGAGAGCGGCTCGGAAGAGAGGGGCGGAGTCAGCAGAGCTCATTAACATTTAAAGGAAAATACTACAAAGCTCTGAAAAGAGCTGTTTTTGACAGGTTTAAAAAGGTGTTTTTTACACTTTCATTGATAAATTTTAACCAAACTATGTTACAGACTTTTCATTAAGACACTAAAGAATCATATCAACTTGTGGAAAATGGACATCTCCTTTAAAATCCATATTATTGTGCTTTGTGTTGCATCTTATGTAAACACCTCTATAAAAAGGCATCAAGGTCAGTAAACTCAAAACCTCTCTAATTATACAGGACTTCCTTAAATTCATGATGAAACAGATGTAGTGACATCTTTTTTTCCGTATTGTGACATCTTGAGTATTATGGTAACAAGGGCAGGACTTGGTTCTGTCCATCAGTTGATTGGATGGAAGCATCTTAATACAAGCTTGAGGTAGATTGTAAGATAAGGGTGATTTTAAGCAGACTAATGATTGCAAAAGTCCAGAATGTCAGCAGTTTTTGATGGAAGAACGGTTTGATTAGAAATCAGAAGGTCAAAAATAAATGAAAAATCTTGTTAAGATCAATAACATGCATTTAGAGAATTGGGTGAATTTTCATTTCATGCCGACTTTAAAGCAGACATTTCTTGGTTGTCCTCTCTATGTTACAATCATACCTCTCTCTGTTTCTGTCTCAATTGCATACTGATTTTTTATTTCTCTCTCTCTAAAGTTCATTGTCATCTTTAATTAGTTAACGATTTTCAAATGTTCAAGCTATACATGAAATGAGGGTAAATGAATCCAGAGCTCATGGGCAGAGAGAAAGAGAGCGAAACAGAAGGAAGGACAGTCATTTGGCCGCAGGGCTTTGACTGAGCTTAGAATTGCTGGCATTCTCACGAGCCACAGCAGCTGAATAGAGCTCCCTCTGTGTGTGTGTGTGTGTGTGTGTGTGTGTGTGTGTGTGTGTGTGCGTTTGAGTAAGCGTGACATGACAATGAGCACTGCTCGGTTATAGTTTGGGCAGAACAGCATAAGAGCTCATATTAGGGTTGTCTTGGTGACTTTCTTTAAGTGCTGTTCAGAGGTGCACGGTTTTATGCCTGTCCCCACATTATCATAAATGTTTATTCATGACACTTATGTGCTTTCTTATGAGAAAAAGTGGTGAAAAAACATCAGCTGACACTCAAAAAGTAGGTTCCGTGTATACTGGCAGTGACAGCTTTGTTGATTATAAGGCATCAAGCATCTCTCAAGATCATGGGTTCAATTCCCTGAGAAAATACAAACTGATAAATATGTACATTGTACATTACATTGCTTTGGGTGAAAGCATCTGCCAAATGCATAAATGGTGTATGGGGTGTAAGTGTAAGTATTTGCACAACAGAGTTAGCAAACTAGGCATGTTTTTATTAATGATTGAGTGTGTTTAGTTTTGGGAGCTTGCTTAAGGATTTTAAACAAGTCAGAAAAGACGTGTACACACCCTAAACAACCTTCCCGCCTCACACACACTGAGTTCAGGCTCTTTTTTGTTTGGCTACATCATGACGTTAAACCTTAATTAAACCCAGGGCTTTTAGACATGCTCTGAAAGTGACGGAATGACATCTGGGACCAGATCCAAAGCGAAACTAAGTGGAATCTGGTTGGTAACAGTGAACTCCTCGTTTCCTGACAATTTACCCCTTGCTAAAATCTTTGTACCGTTATATCTCTAATTGTTTATCTGCCCTTGACATATTTCTTCTGACTCCATATGCATCTGCATTCTGTCTTTTACAATGTCTGTTATTATTACAGCAACAGTCTTCCAAAGTAACGTCAGTGAAGGTCTCTCCTGCAAACTGATATTAAACAGACACGTTTAATCTTATTGCGTTTAACAATTCTGTTTAAACAGCAAACGCCCCCTGGTGATCAAGCATGGCAGTGCAACCTGTATTCAACACCTGGGATTTCTTTTCTTAACAAATCTCTACGTTTCCGATACACTGGAGCACATCATTTTTACTTAAATGCTTAGTGAATATCAGGAGATGGGAATCAGTGAGTCTTCTTGCTGTGGCAGTCCCACCATACACTGAATTTGGGGGTTGTGGGTAATAATAAACCCCCAAAATATGTGCACTGTATGCTATGGTTTACATTTATGCATGTACAGTGCATTGAAGGTGTACATTCACCCTTGGGAATTGAACCTATGACCATTATAAGTGTTTGATCAAGTTACTGTTGCAGCAAACCAATGAATGAACATCAATAGTGTGTTATGATTTAGGACACACAAGGGCTTTTCACACTTGAAATGGGTAACCCTGGGTCAAACTAAACCCAGGATAAATGGAATCCTGCATTTTCTAGTTTCAAGTTTCAAGCTGCTTAGAATTTACCCAGGTTTAACAAATAACCCAGGGTATCCCTTCATTGGATTTCACACTGTACATTCCTTAACCCTGGGTTAATGTTCTTATTTGCATATTTGTGGTGTCAGTTTAATTGCTTGGACTTGTACTATTGAGTTTTTCCTAAATGGTCTTTTCAGACTACAAAGGTAAGAAAAAAAACACCATGTTTTCTGTCACCATTTAATTTTTCCCTCAGTCGTTAAAAGGGTTGTTTATACAATGTTCAGTGTTTCCGTGAATGTCCAGAGCACATAAATATGAGGCACGTGATTGACAGTGTTGGGGAGTAACTAATTACATGTAATGGCATTACGTAATTTACTAAATAAATGTAACTGTAATAAATTATAAGACACCGTAATGGATCGACACCAATGCGTCATGAGTTTAAGACACATGCTTATTCGATAACTGTTTTATTTCCTATTTGGATTTATGTATATGCTTTATTTTTTAAGATTAAATGGTTTTACGCACTGTTAGATGCCAGTGTTTCCTGTCGTAGGTATTCAAAGATTTGATTTCAAAACAGTATCATAAAGTATTTCTTGTTATGATTTTAAATCTGTAATTAACTATTTTGAAGTAAAAGAGGTGGTAAAAGTCTGATTTTGTGGTGACTGTGCTTGAAAATGTAATTATTATAATATTAAAGTGACGAATGATTTTGAAAGTCTGACAGTAATCAGTGTTGAGCACTACTGTAAGATTAACCCTGTCTGGTTTTAATGTTAGAAAAGGATTGACAGTTGAAAACATTCATTGGAAATTTAGAAAAGTAATCAAAAAGTAATCTGTTACATTATTTAAAAAGTAATTGAAATAATTACACTACTTATTACATTTTAAATAGGGTAAATTGTATTTACTTTGTATTTAATTGTATAAATTGTATTGGCTTTGTGTATCCTTGAAGATAGATTGTGTAAACAATAACATCATGCTCATTGTTGTACTTGCATGAATGGTCATGTGACATGTGTTTTTGGTTGAGTAGTGTGGACGGAGAACGTTTCTGAAATGCAGTGAAAATGCCAGAGTAGACAAGGATTGTTTTCATTTTAAAATGCTGTTTTAAAACAAAAAGGCACTAGTGTAAACAGGGCTGAGTTTGACAATGCAATGAAGGATTAACACCAGTGCTAACCATGCTCCGGAGCAAGGATTTCATATCCCCAAGTAAAAAGCGCTGCTGTTAAACATTCCTCTATACCCAGGGTTAAAACTGGAGTTTACAACGACGATAACCCGGGGTTAAGTATTTTGTGAAAAGCCCTAAACAATGTTATTTGTCTTTTGCTGGCTTGCATGTGCTGTAAAAGTTACCCTGCATTTATTATCTTCATTCTATAACCTTTTCATAACATGACATGCTTGTTCTCATTTTTTTGTTTGTCTTTCTACTTTCCTCTTTTCATGATCCATTTCCCTGTTTTGGAACTCTTCTTACTCATTAGATTCTATACTGGATAAAGTGTCATATGATAATTAAAGGAACAGTACACATGAAAAAAATGCAGCAACTGACACAAAACCTGCATTATGCTAAAATCTCAACTGTATTGTTTTTTATTTCTTCATGTGTCCTCACTCAGTTACTGCCGGTGACATACTTTTTGCCTTCTGTTTAGATGATGATGGTGATCCTTGTATCGCGTTCTCTGTACACTACACAGAATGCAACACGCATGACTGGAAAGAGTTTAGTTCGTCGTTGAAGTGTAGTTGAGGGGTGGAGCTTAGTCACACTTTCTTTCAGTGTCTTAATCTGTCGCTTTGCTTTTTTCTCCTCCTTCCTGCAGCTCACCCCCGCACCGCTTCCGTTTTTCGCCTTTCTTTAGTCTAGGGGGAAGCTGTGTCTGTTGTGAAGAGAGTCTCGGCGGGGGGGTGGACTGACCGCCGCTCCAGTGGGAGATTTTATTAGCAGTGTTTATCACGGCCGGGTGGGCATACGCAGGGAGATAGAGGGTGTGACATGGCTAACGAGGAGGGAAGACATACATCTCTCACAGAGCAGCACAACGACGACAACAACATCACCCATCCAGAGACTTCAGCTACACAAGGGGTAGGCCTGTTAAAGACACCCCAAATCCTGAGTACTTGTAAAGAATTCTCTAGAACAAAGTTTTAGAATCGACACTAGAATGCAGATCATTTGAACTGAGTTCATATTCAGTGCACTATAGCTGTAGTAGTGTGAAATGTGTTGTGCAAGAATGCCAATTATTGTGTATAAACAAAATAGTTTGTTTAAACAAATGTATTGCGACCATAATCTATTATAAATGTATTATATTGTTACATAAATATCTATTATTTGTATTAATAAAAATGAATCGATTAAATCAATTAGTTGTATTTTATTAAAATTAAACATTATTAAATATAAATATATATAATATAAATAAATATATATATATAACAATTTTACATGTAGCTTTAACTCATTTTAAATAAAATACTTAAAATCTGTGCAGCTATTATAGACTGTTTAAATATAGTTGAAAATTATTTATTTAATATTACATCGCAAAATATTAATACAGTTTATAATTACAGTGTATTGTATTAAAGAACTGTATTTAGACTATATTGTGTTATATCTTATATTATTATTACATAAATAAATATTTGTAATACAAATAAATATAATTTTTACACACCAATATAAGTCATTTTAAATAAAAAGTGTAAAATATATAATAAATGTGAATACCATTTACCTATAATAAATTGTTTTACTTTATTTTAGAAAATATTGTATAGCAATATCAATTAACTTTATAATGTTTATAAATTAAAAAAGCTACGTTTACAAATGATTTAGTTTTTTAATAAATTGATAGGAAATGCAGTGCTCACTTTACAATACTTTAGTGCTTAGAATACTTTACTTGTCCATTTGTACTTCCTTAGAAAACAGAGCTGTTTCATCACCATCTTTGGCTTTCCAGTTTTTCCTTTTCTTCTATTTCTTCCTCTTTCGTTTTCCTTTTTTCTAAGAGTTAAACTACTCTTGTGAGGACTGACTTGTTTTCTTTGTGGGCCGCGTCCTCCGTCCCTCCCCCAACATTTGATATATTTGCGAGTTGCATCACGTCATTTCCTCTCATCACCCTCTTCCTCTTCTGACTCTCCCTTGTGCTTTTCTGTCATTGTTTATGCTCTTCCTCTGTCTGACACTCTTCATATCCTGTCTTGCTCTCTCGTAGGTCATTTCTAGTCCTTTGTGAGAGCTGCCCCATCAAACTGACCTTAGATGTTGTCTCAGTAGAGATCTGATGACTTGCATTCGAGTGGAATGGTCGAAAGGATGCTGTGGTTGTACGCTTAAACCATTGTTGCTGAAACCGTATCACTGTAACCACAGCGATTGAGCTCTGATGCTGTGTCACAGAAAGAGTCCCTTAAGAGTTTTAAGGGATGTTATTGCAGTGATCTGGTTCTACGGTCAGCTTCTGGGTGCCAGGAATTTAATGTTGGAAATGTGAATTGGATTTAGTCCAAGTTTGATTGAAGGTTTGATATTTGCTAATGGTGCTCATGGTTGTTTAAATATACTATGCCCATCTTCAGACACATATCCAGGACACATTTGCACCATTGTGTAGCATTTTGAATGCAGATGAGGAAAATACAGAAGAAATGAATAGGTTCAAGGTTCAAGGTTTGATTTTTTTTCGTCATATACTCAATTATACAGGATATAAATCAGTAGTGAAATGTAAGTCAGGTCAGGTCCGCTCAATGGACAGTGCAAAATATGTAACACATGTAAAATATGTACTTATGTAAAATATGTAACATAATATTTGAATTTAGTAAGAATGAATTAAATTGAACAAAAGTGACAGTAAAGACATTGATAGATTCACTAAAGATTTCTGTTTTAAATAAATGCTTTTTATTGTCTATTCATCAAAGGATACTGATTGTTTCACGGTTTTCACAAAAATATTAAGCATCATAAATGTTCTAATAACAATAAATGTTTTTTGAGCATCAAATAAGCATATTAGAGTTATATCTAAGGGATCATGTGACACTGAATACTGGAGTAATGATGCTGGAAATGCAGCTTCGCATCACAGGAATAAATTAAATGTATAATATATATATATATATATATATATATATATCAATTAAAAACAGTTCATTTTAATCTTAAACATGTATAATATTATTACTGTTTTACAGTATTTTACTTGGTGAGCATAAGAGAAAAATTACCTTACCAGCCCCAAACCTTTCATTGGCAGTAAAGTCAGATTAATTTACATACTTTACCATTTTGTTACTTGTGTAAACTAAAGCCATGTGTAAGTTGGTCCTGTAGTTAAGGGCTATTTTGATGCCAGTAAGTCAGAAATCTTTCTAATACACTCATCGCTTCTGTTACTGTAAATGACTCATGTGTTTTTGTGCAGGGTAAACTTTACTGCAACATTCTAGTCATTGTGAGGCAGTTTATCTGAAGCTGAATCTCTGCTAGTGTTGAAATGCTGTTTTGCTATGATCCGCATCGGCCTCGGGCTCTCCGTGTTTACTTGCTTTTATCAGATAGCAGTTTGATCACAAGGTCTGCTAATCTTCAGGATGTCTGCTGTGAAAAAAATAAAAGATGTTTAGAGGATTAAAACTGTATTGGAATTCAAATTTGCATCTGTTGGCTTAATTTGGGCATATGTGACCTGTTTGTGAGTTTCAGTTTCACTATAGCTGAATACATCAAAGACTTCAGAGCAGCTGCTTTAAGCTCTTTCATTTCAAACTGGCAATTTGGGTAAATTTCCACTCATAATTAACAAGGCTGATGTCATACAGCACGTGTGATATATTGAAACCACACAAGGAGATTGACTGAGAGTTAGAAATCTGATGCAAACGTCTCAGAGAAACAATGTATTATGCCCAACTATACCATAGCAATATAGCTACTACACTTTAGACCCTTTTGGAGTGTGTTTTATATATATATAGAGTGGCCCATATTGCAAAAATATCACATTATGATTTTCTCAGATATGATCATGATCCACAAGCTAATCATGTTTAATTTTCATGTTGGTTTTTACTATTACTTTTACTATTTAGGAAGTTACTGAACAATAAAAACTAAGCCTAATTAATATAAGTTAAAAGTCCTTAAGCTTATTGAATAATACAACAAGTATCAGAACAAAGAAACAAATAAATATGTACAACAGAACAAATGATACAAATGAAATAAACAGTGCTTTATGTTGCAAGTAAGTCTATTTAACAGCAGCATTTTAAGAAATACTACAGAAACTGAAATAAAGTAATCAAATGTAAAATGCAACACAATATCAATGAAATACATTATTGTTTTGTTTTTTATTAAAGCTACAAAAGTTATTCAGTTATGAGCAGTGAGTGATTTTCTCATTTTCATTAATATTTAATGACATTTTATTAGCGTGCACAGAAAGTCAGTCATTACCGGATTCGATTCACATTCATGGCTTTATTGCTCTTTTAATAACTCCTATTAATGTCCAACACTCTTCACTTTCCCATTCATCCATGTTTCTTTTTTGCTGTAACATGATAGTAACTTCCTGCCAACTGAAAGCTGTGTGGATATATATTTACATAATAACATAATATGATGTAAAAGGTCAAGTTTATATGATTTGTTTGTAAAGTTGATTATGGACGTCTTCAAGATAAATCACAACACAAAATCCACAGATTGCCCACCCATATATCTTATCATAATATGTCATTTTAAATGATATATACCATTCAAAATATCTGTTAATAACAAGAAATGTTTTTTGAGCAATGCATCAGCACATTAGAATGATTTATGAAGGATCGTGTGACACTGAAGACTGAAGTAATGATGCTAAAGACTCATCTCAGGAATAAATGACACTAAAATGTATTTTAAAAGAGCAGTTGTTTTAAAGTATAATAATATTTCACACTATTACTGTATTTTTGACCAAATAAATGCGGCCTTGGTGAGAATGAGAGACTTCTTTCAAAAACATAAAAAATCTTTCCGACCACAAACCGTTGAACAGTCCTGTACGTTTGGTTATTACACCCACTGTGGGCAGAATAACCTGTTAAATCATGGTATAACAAGTTTATCTTGGTATATCACTATCTCCGTCTCTCACACCCTGTACTAATGCTTTTCTCCATGTTCCTCTCAATTGTTTATGAAGGTCCTTCCTGCCTTAGTTTCTTCGAGGTTTTCTGTCACACTGAATGAAGGCACATTAAAACGTTTAATGGTTTTTATAAACTGATAAATTAACAACACTTGCACATCGTAAGATAAATGCTATTGAAACGTGGGTATTATTACTTGACAGTGAAAAGATGCATGTATGTGGAAACAATAGGCTTATTCCCCGTACTGGTGTCATCTAGTAAAGCCAAGCGTCGTAGAAAACAGGAAGAGAGCGTGCAGAGGTTTAACCGGATTTCCTGCACAGAGAGGGCGACCCCTCGACCACAGCTTTCCCTCATCTCTTTCGCTCTCTTTTCCTCCGTCTCCCTCTGTTTCTATGCTACTGGATATTGCTCTCATTGCCGGAGAGAGGAGAATGTGTTGGTCTGGTGAATGGGATCACTGGGAATATCTGGAAGTACAGGTGACATTTTACGACTGACAGGACTGTTGGTTTTCAAAATAATTTCAACAGGAGGACAGGACAGAGATTATTGTCACTGTAGTGTTCAATTTCACAAATTGTGACTGTTAGTAAAGTAAAACAATAAAAAATTGCGTAATTGTGGAAAAATGTGTTGGCGGACTGTTCTTGATTGTTTAGTGGGTGTAACTAGTGTGCAAACGCGTGTAACCTGTTAAACATTTGTTTGAGGTTTTATGAAGTGGTTTTAGTGTGTAACTAAATCTCCAGGGTTCTTTAGAAGTTTTGGCAAGCGGCTGTTGTGTGTTTTTCATTTTTACATAAGTTTTAACAGCCAGTTCATAGTAAAACATTCATCCTAGTCCTTCTGTATCTGATATATTAGCTTTTTTAAATTTGTCTCATCCCAGCATTGATTGATTTTTTTTTATATATATTTTTTACTGTCAAAGTAAACTTCTTCAGACTGTTTGCATTCATGTGTAATCAATGGCGGTTGCTTTTAAAAAGCCCATTTTGTCTAAGAGTGTGTATTATCTCTCTAAATTAGGCAAATTGAAGCATATTTACTTAAAACAAGTTTTTGTCTCTCTCTCAAAAGCTTCTGGAGTACAATAAAATAATGTTTCTAAACTGATTTCAAATGTTGCAGGTTTTCGTTTGTTAAACTAATAAAAGCGGGGCAATTTGTTTCTGGCAGGCAGGGGTATCTTTGGAGCAGTGAATAGTATCCCAACATGGAAGTCATGACTAGCAGGATGGAAAACAATAGGGAAAATGACCCCAAATGTCTGGAATCCACCGTTAATTTGTAGTTAGATGGTTTCAGAGCTGTGTAAAGCTAATGTGAGTAACTTCCAAGTGGAGTGATTTGTTTGTGGGTACTTATGTTTTTGGCCATAGATCTGAAGTGTATTCTCCACAGTTTCTGAGATATTTTTCAGGATATTCTCACAATTTTTCATGTTATGTTACAGAGAATATGGCTGGTGTTTATTGCAAAAGTTATTCCAATCTGACCTCTATACAATTTCCAGGAGTCAAGTTTTATAGTCAAGGTTTATATCAATCCACACTGAAATAAAAGTTGTTTAAAGGGACATTGTTTAAAGAAGTAGGCTAATAGGTAAACAGTAGCCTATATCCTTGAGCAGTGGTTCTCAACTGGTTTGGCCTTGAGACCCACGTTTTCCTGAATATGACTAATACTGTATAAACAGCCTATAGGTAAGGCTATTAAATAGCAGGCCCAAACTAGTTTTTGTTAATACAGTTATGTTGGTATGAGCCACCATAGTCATGTGCAAAATGACACAATGTGAAAATAACATGCTATTTTGGGTTATGGAAACAACAGTTATTGGTGAATATACAATACTAACATGAACTGTTAATGAAACGTGGAAACTGCTCCTGAATAGAATGAATATCATACCTTCATGAAAATCCTTCCCAGCTAACATACGCAGTACCAGTTATGTGATTTATCGGTACTGTACTTACTTTCAGGACAGCGAGTTCATCTTAAGCACTCTTCTTTAGTGCATCTGACAGACGTGTCAACAGCTTTCATGCCCGTGTTTTAAAATAAAAGTCTCACATCAGAAAAAAACATTTAGAATTACATTTTTTGTTGTTGACCTCAGTTCTTTGGCCGCAGACTCCACAACCCACTCAGAGCGGTTTGGCGACCCACTCTTTGGGTCGCGACCCCCAGTTGAGAAACACAGTGTTTTTGCTTTTAGATGCTGTTGGTTAAATCTGAAATCTATGAGATCTGAAAAATAAACAACTAAAACAGAGGTGCAGCAATTTCAACTACATAAATTGGAAACAAATTTGTGCTCTAGATCAGATGGTATTTTCTTGTGGGCACGTTGTGGCCAGATAAAAGTCAGGCTATGTCAGACCTAAGATGATAATGAATTGATCTCAATGGAGTGCATTTAGTTAATTACTAAGATCTCTTAGGATATCTAAAGCTGAATTTGACTTTAATCTGCAGTTGAGGCTGGGAGTGCTTCATCTTTAAACTTCATCTTTCTGTTTTGCAGAGTGATCCTGGTGGGTTGTCAGTACTAAAGCAGCTAGGCTTCGACCACAGCTCTGATTTCTCTGATTCGAGCGTTCAGCAGCACTTGGATGAGGAACGAGAGCGAATCCGTAGGGAAATCCGGAAGGAGCTGAAGATTAAAGAGGGAGCAGAGAATCTCCGCAGAGCCACTACCGATAAACGAAATGCTCAGCAGGTGGAGAGTCAGTTGCGGAGCTCCAATCGAAGCCTGGACTTGCTCCACGCTCAGCTACAAGAGCTGGAAGCTCATATTGTCGTCAAAGGGATGGATGATTCACGGGGTGAGTGGACACTAACTGCTGTGCATGAACGATGATGACAGTGATACTATAAAAGAAAATAAGCTTCCTAAAGTTAAAGGGTTAGTTCACCCCAAATTGAAAATCTGTCATTAATTACTAACCCTCATGTCGTTCCACACCCGTAAGACCTTCGTTCTTCTTCGGAACAAAAATGAAGATGTTTTTGATTAAATCGGCGAGTTATCAGACCCTCCATAGACAGCAACACAACTGAAATGTTCCTAGGTCCAGAAACGTAGTAATTATATCGGTAAAAAATCCATGTGACGTCAGTGGCTCAACTTCAGTTTTGCAACACTATGAGAATACTTTTTTTTTGCGCAAAGAAAACCAAAATAACATAATTTACCATTCTTCTCCCCCGAGTTACGTCGTTCATTTTAAATGCTAACAAAAACACATATGTTTAAAGACATAAATTATAGATGGCTAAAATATTATTAATTCATGTTTTCATATCAAAAACCCAGATTTTACACATTGCAAGTCCCATTCTTAAATCCCTTGGCTAACTTTTTTTTTTACTTTTTATGACTAGATGATGCTCCTCAGTCTCCGGGAGCAGAGAGCAGGCCTTCGGTGCATAAGGAGAGAATCACTGGCCTGGAAAGACAATTAAACATCGAACTCAAAGTCAAACAGGGGGCCGAAAATATGATCCCCATTTATGCCAACGGCTCCACTAAGGTATACATGCACACACACACACACACACACACACACACACACACACACACACACACACACACAGACTCTGTTCCAAAACTTGGGATCGGGGTTGGTAAGATTTTTTTGGTCTTTGAAAGAAGTCTTTTATGTTCAAATTTCTATTTATTTGATGAAAAATATAGTAAAAATAATACTAATGCTTTTATTGTTATCAATGTTGAAAACAGTTGTGCTGCTTAATGTTTTGTGGAAATCGTAATATTTTTATTCAGGAAGCTTTCTTTGAAATTCAAAAGAAAAGCATTTATATGAAATAGGATTTGTTTATAACAAGTCTTTACTGCCAGTTTAATGCATCCTTGCTGAATGAAAGTATTAATTTCTTCATAAAAAAAACTAATCTTACTGACCCCATACTTTTGAACAGTTGTGTACCTGCAGAGGCATCATTGGTGTGCTCGCTGTAAATGCAATCAACTCAATTATGCTGCTTGCAAAATCAAAGACAGCATTGCATATTGGTGAAGGCAATCCCAGAATGCACTTTGGTGTTCTGGGAAGATGCTAAATGAGACAAGAGAGTCATTATTTGTAAAAATGTAATTCAATACTCAAAGTAAAAAAAAAGTAGTTCAATTTGATTACTGGCGTATTTACTGAAACTATTACTGAAAGTATTTTATCTAATATTTGTGTGTGTGTTTTTTTGAGTATTAGGGTATCATATGCTCCTTTGCAGGTAATGTAGGCAGCAAGGCAGCTCACTAGATTTCGGAACGGAGCCAGTCTGTCAAAAGATGTTTATGCACTGTTTACTAACTACAATGGTGTGTGTTTGTGTGGGTTTTTAGGATAAGAAGATGTTGCAGACAGCTCAGCAGATGCTACAGGACAGCAAAACAAAGATTGACATAATTCGCATGCAGATCCGGAAGGCAGCGCAGGCCTACGAACACAACGATGATATACAGGGTATGGCTGAGTGTGTGTGTGCTACAGCTTTGTTGCTTTTAGAGTCTGATTTCATAGATGAGCAAAAAGCTAAACAGATCAATAACCACCTGAATCCCAGAAGATGAGTGGTGTGTGTTTTCAGGGTGTGGAGTGTACAGTACACACACAGACACTCATACAAGCAGTGAGCGCAGGTCATACAGATCAATAAATGTGTGTGTTATGACCCCGCTTGGCTTGGAGTGAATCAAGCACACATAGACACAAACTTAGGGTCAGGTAACTGATGATGGTCAGTTCCCACTCCAACTCTTCCATCTACTTTATGCTTCATACACACACTTACTCACACACACACACACACACACACACACACACACACACACACACACACACACACACACACACACACACACACACACACACACACACACACAGAGACACCTTTAATGTGTACATGTACCCACACGCACTCCCCGAGAGTGTGTTTCTGAAATTATGTCACTGCATTCGGCTTCTTTCCTTATTAGGACACGAAAACCTCTGCAGTCGACCCTTCAATACTTTTCATGTCTCATTGTCCCTCTTTATAGGTCCACTCATTCAAGTGATATTTTCCCTCCAACTCTGTCTTTTGTCATGTTATTTTGGCCCCCGAGTCTTCATTCGAAGCAGCTCATGGGTGAAAAATCGTGCTGTATCGATAAATGATTTTACTGGGACAGTCCTAACAGAGGCACTAGCTCACACACAAGCACATGCTCTTCTAGTCTCAGATAGATTCAAATATATGAACATCTGGAAATAGTAAACAGCCTGCAGTCTCAATTATGTTAGGACATTGATATAAAGTTTTAAACACTCACAATATCCCCTGCACTCAGGATCCTTTATTGACTGGAATGCTTTGAACTGCTTGTATTTCATACAGAACCAAACAGATGAAAATAAATGTTTGTATAAAACCTGGAACAGCATGTCAATGTTTTTAATGGTATGACAGAATAATATAACACCACGGCATCTTAATCTTTCAGTTTATAATCCTTAATAATCCTCTTATTTCTAAAAGTCTGTAGCTGGCAGCATGTTCGACCTCGGCTGATCTACATTCATCTATCCCAGTTTGCAAAAGTATAGTAATTACTATATGGAAACTCACTGTCCTGATCCGAAATCATCCCTCATCCTCTTTTAAATCTGATAGATGCACACGACCTCATGTACCATTTATTGCATCTTAGACTTGATGTCTGTATGGGGTTCACATTCAGTTCAATTTCATTATGGTTAATGGGTAGTTGACATTTCAAGCGATGACAGCAATGTCCTGCAGTGTGAGATGCTTGTCTTTATCTAAAACATTTTAAACAGCTTGCAGTTTTGTACTTTATATACACATTTTATATACACAGTTTGCCGTTTGAATTCTGTATAGTGTGGATTCATCTTGAAATGATATTCTTTCTTGCTGTTTAATTATGAGGTTTGAAATGGCTCTGACCCATTCAGGCTGATAGCTTGTGTAATTCCCTGTGGGAGTGATTTTGATAGCCTGGCATGTCTGTTTGTGTGTCTCTTCAGGAAATCCTGACACATGTGGTATGGAGCTACGGATTGAGGAGCTCAGACACCATTACCGTGTAGAGCACGCCGTCGCTGAGGGAGCAAAAAATGTCCTTAGACTTCTTGGAGCCAGTAAAGTACAGGACAAAAAGGCCATGTCAGAGGTATTACACTAATACAGTTTATTATACTCGTATCGTTTGGGGTCAATACGTTTTTTATTTATATAAATTAATACTTTTATCGAGCAAGGATGCATTAAATTGATTAAAAGTGACAGTAAAGACTTACATTGTTACAAAACATTTTGGTTTCAAATAAATTCTGAATGTTCAAAATAATTGAAAATCCTGAAAAATGTATCACAGTTTCCACAAACTTTTAAAGAGCAAATCAGCATATTAGAATGATTTCTGAATGATCATGTGACACTGAAGACTGGAGTGATGCAGCTGAAAATTCAGTTTTGTCATCACATGAATAAATTATATTATAAAATATATATATTCACAATATAGCAGTTTTTCTCTTTTTTGCATATATCAAATAAATGCTTAATACATTCTAAATAATTAAATCAAATATGTAAAAATTATTTAAAAACATAAAAAATCATATAGACCCCATTATACAGTATTATTATATTATATATATTTTTTTATCAAAAGTGACAGTAAAGACAGTAAATTCAGTTTCAAATAAATACTGTTCTTCTGAAAAAATCCTGAAAAAATGTATCATTTTCCACAAAAATATTAAACAGCAAAACTGATTTCACTATTGATAATAATTTTGAGCTAAATTGCTTGAGCAAATCAGCATATTAGACTGATTTCTGAAGTATCCAACATTTATGTTTGTGTATATCACAATCAATAAATTCTAAATTTATTACTCTTTAATACATCATCCCTCATGTCTTCTTCAGGCTCAGTGTCGTCTGATCGAGTCGTCTCAGAGGTTGGATCTGCTGAGAGATTCACTGGATCGGCGGTTAGCAGAACTTCCTGAAGATCATCCCAAAGCATCTGTTATCAGAGAGGAGCTGGTGTTAGCCTCCTCACCAGCGTTCAGCTCTCGACACAGCGCCCCCTACGTGCACAACAAGTACAGCACACTCTCCAAACCCTCTCCCCTCACTGGTATTCAAACCATTTTTACACCGATAAATACCTGTTTATTTTATTTAGTTTAATAGAAGTCATCAGGTACTGACTTCTTCTAAGATTAATTATTTTCCGTTTTTTTATTTGTGTGTGTGTGTGTGTGTGTGTGTGTGTGTGTGTGTGTGTGTGTGTGTGTCTGTGTGTCTGTGCTGTGTCTGTGCTGTGCTGTGTGTGTGTGTGTGTGTGTGTGTGTGTGCGTTCGTAGGCACTCTTCAGGTCACTTTGCTGGGCTGTATGGGTGTGCTAGAGGTGGTTCCCGGACGTTCCCGTGGCAGTCAGGTAGTGTTGCCGTGTTACAGTCCAGGAGAAGGACGGTCCTTTATGCGGAGTGGAAAAGCCCTTTACAGTCGCAGCGGCAGTGTTAGTGGAAAAACACTCCCCAAACCAGACGAACTCTCCTGTGAGTGCTTGTGTGTGTGTTTGGAGGATGTAACAGTCCTTGTGATGTTTGAGTTTTGATATAACTGTTGTTGTCGCTCATGTGTAAAGACAGCTTTGCAGTGAACAGAACAGGATGTAGTGCATCTGAGCTTATAACACATGACAGTGGCGTTAACAGGCCTCCGGAGGGGCAGGGGCGAAATGGTGTTACGAGGGCACAATCGCAGACCGGGGGGTGGGGGGGGGATGTGTTGTTCCCCCTCGGCTAGGGGTATCACGATTTTATCATGATTCTTTATCATGTTGGTTTTTCTATTTTGCAAGCTGTTTGAGCATTACAGCCAAACTAATTTCACTATTATAAAGACAAAGCCTTTCAAGGTAACACAATATTTTAAAAGTATGGCAGATATTTAGGTGTGAAAATGGGAGAAGATAAAAATCTTTGTCATTATTTTATATTTGTAATAAAAAATGAGAACAAAGCTACACATTACAAATACACATAATATACAAATAAAATAAACAGTATTTTATTTTCAGGTACAATATGTGTATTTATCAGGAGCATTCAAGAAATTGAATGAACAAATATAAAAATAAAACACTATATAAATGTATTCCTATTAAAGCAAATGTATTAAAGTTTTTCAATCAAGAGTAGTGAGTGATTTTTCTCTTTGTGTTTGGTGATTTATTAACATTAAAGGAATAATTCACTCAAGAATTAAAATAGGCTTGTGTTTTATTTTTGTAACTTCATTTACTCAAAAGTTGTTTTAAGCCTGAGTTTCCTTCTTTTGCTAAACAAATGCTATTTTGAAGAAGGTGGAAAACCAAGCATAGGGGTCAAAATAGAACTTTAATCAAATATAAAAATAAATAAATTGTAATTAAATTGTAGCTCTAGACAGTTACCTATGGCAGTAATACAGTTTACTATATTTATTGTCTTAATATTTCTTTGATTATGAATGTAGCCTACCTGAAAGTGACGTGCGGGCTTCGTTTTCATCTTTTTCTTTCTCGGCGCCGGCTTGCTGATGTATTTTCACGGACATAGTGGTCCATCACACAGACCAGACCGCAAGGGCACTTAAGCGTTGGCCCCCAAACACCCAACCCCCACCCT
The DNA here is from genome assembly GCA_027564155.1 of Gymnocypris eckloni scoliostomus. NCBI lineage: Eukaryota > Metazoa > Chordata > Actinopteri > Cypriniformes > Cyprinidae > Gymnocypris > Gymnocypris eckloni. The sequence continues at coordinate 29,382,337 of CM050416.1, forward strand.
GTGCATGCCACGCCACTGACACATGCATTATCATGCTGCCGATTGATTAGTTGATGTATTCAACATACTTACTGAAAGTTTAAAGAAAATTTAGAGAGTGTACGAGAAATCTGAAAATATTGACCTTCATTTGATCACATTTAAAAGATACATTTGTATTCATGTCTGTGTGTGTGTGTGTGTGTGTGTGTGCGCGGAGGTGAGCGCAGTACTGAAGCTGGATAACACAGTCGTGGGTCAAACGGCGTGGAAGATGGTTGCAGAACAGGGCTGGGATCAGACCTTCACTATAGAGCTGGAGCGAGTGAGTTAATAGTTAAAAGTAGATTTACACAGATTAGAAGTTAAGTGTCTGTTTCATGAATTAAAGCTCCTGGCAATAGGTTGTAATTATAATTACAAAATCAAAATCCATTGGCTGTGTAACATCAGTGACTTTACTGCTGGAACATCTCAAATAACTTACACAAGCAAGGGCATGCTATTCTTATCTAGTAAAAAAGCAGATTCACATGCAGAATGATTAACAGCCATGCAAATTAGGACCTGCATGTCTTTTTAAGAGTATATATAATGTCCGTACAGTTAACTAATAATACTAATGACAAATGCACATAACACAATTATTAAAACGTAAACTAAAATGAAAATGAAAACTAAAAATATTAAATCAAAAGCTATTTTAAAATATGAATAAATACTATTATAATATTTGTGACCCTAGACCACAAAACCACTCATAAACCAGTCATAAACTCATCAAATTGAGATTTATACATAATCTGAAAGCTGAATAAATATGCTTTCCATTGATGTATGTGTTTGTTATGATATGACAATATTTGGCCAAAAAAATATAGAGAAAATTGCCTTTAAAGTCATCTACATGAAGTTCTTAGCAATGCATATTACTAATCAAAATTTAAGTTTTGATATATTTACAGTAAGAAATGTACATAATATATTCATGGAACATGATCTTTACTTAATATCCTAATGATTTTTGGCATAAAAGAAGAATCAATAATTTTGATCTATACAATGTATTGTTGGCTATTGCTACAAAATATACCTGTGCTACTTATGACTGGTTTTATGGTCCAGGGTCACGTATATATTGCAAATAATATTGAAGAACTGATCAAATGTGTATAACTTCAATGCAGTTCAAACATCTGCCAAATGTATAAATAAAAGTAAATGTAATGTAATACTAAAAAACCACTGTCTCTGATACTGATATTGATCATTGTGTCTTTACGTGTGCAGTACAGAGAGATGGAGATCGCAGTGTACTGGAGAGATTACCGATCTCTGTGTGCGCTGAAATTTCTCAAGTTGGAGGATTTCCTGGACAACCAGAAACACAGAGTACAACTAGAGCTAGAGCCACAGGGACTGCTGCTGGCAGAGGTACACATACATGTGCACTTAAACATATGTTTTATCCCACCCACAAAAAGATTCTCAGTGCTTTGTTTAGTTTACTTTATAAATGCACCCAAACCAAAGAGATGTACTAAACTGGCCAGCATTGAAATATATGGGTGACACATCTGTCTGCCTCAGGTTACCTTCTTTAACCCCGTGATCGAGAGGGTGCCACGGCTTAAACGGCAGAAGAAAATTTTCTCCAAGCAACAGGGTAAGAGACAGATAAATGTTTTCTCTGTTTACAATAATCAATTGATTAATTTATCCAAATGCACTTAAAATTGAGCTGAATGTAATTTTAAGTTGACTTTCATTTATGACGTGACTTGAATTGTGTTGAGCTCCATCTAGTGGTCAGAGTTCAAACAGTGTGTGTGTTTGTGGTCACGTGCAGGAAAAGCATTCTTGCGAGCTCGGCAGATGAACGTTGATATCGGCACATGGGTGAGGTTACTGAGGAATGCCATACCAACCGTCAACAACACAGGAACCTACAGCCCTCACACACACTCAGTACAGACAGGGTAAATCACACACAAATACAGACATTACAGTACATGTGTATTCACAGATATGTACAAATTATTTAAAGGATCATCTGCTGAGCATGTACAATCTTCCCAAATGTGTCAGATTCTAAATAAATGCTTTTAAGATTAAATACTTTTAAGATTAATATTAGTATTCAAATTGTACTGTTGTTCAGTAATATAATAATTGTAATAATAATACCAATAATAATATTTAAGTTATTTTCATTTTAAATTACTTTCACAAGTTTTATTACTATAGTAATATTTCTTTATTGGTTTGTTTAATTTATATAATTTACTACAATAAAATAAATTATAATCATTATTATTATCATTGTTGTTGTTGTATAATCAAATTGAATGGGTTCCTTAAAAGCAACAATGTGAATTATTATTAAATATTTACTTAAATGTTATTATATGGGAAGAATAACCAGGATATTGTATACTTTCATTTTTGCTTTTATTTATCCTTTTATAAATCAGCATACATAAACACTTACCTGTTATCCAAGTCTGAACCTCAACTAGAGTACAACTAATCTAATAAACAATACACACTAGTATTGTGCTGTACTAGTACTAGTGCTGTTACTTTGGCTGCCACTTACAATTTTTATTTCGATTAATCTATCGACTAATTTATCGATTAATCTGAACGTAGTTTTTACACATTAATGTGAGATCTAATCCTTGTTTAATATTGACCAAGCATCATTTAATTAAAATATCCACTTAATCTTTAATATTTGGCCATTTCTTTATGACAGATGCTATAGCCGCTGTAATTAGATGAATACGTGGACATCAAAACGTGTAAACTCAGAGGAATGTTTGAGCTTTTATTTTGAAATCGCGATGTATTCTCCTGTGTTTGTGTAGATTTATAAATTATTTATCTTACAAATCTGATGAAATGGCACACGTTGTGTTCCCAGATGAACGTTATAATAAACCCAAACTCATAACAACATGCAGAGATGGAGTTTGGGACACTTTAAATAATTAAAGCGCATATACTGTATTAGAACTGCATCGCATTTAATTATTTAATTAAATCGTAGCATTTGAGAATTCACAATTATGCTTAATTATCATTTTTAAATGGGTTTAATATATCATGCAGCATTGGAAAACAGTCTAATAATATGTTTTATGGATTCTCGTCCGTGTATTTTGCCGATTAGTCGACGCGAGCAAAATTAAGTCGAAGATTAAAAAATCGAATAGTCGAATAAAATCGCAACAGCCCTAGTTACTTATCTATGTGTTTGTGTGTTACAGGGAGATATCGGTGGAGAAGTTGAGTTTAGACTATGACTCACCGATGAAGGTGGACATTCGTCAAGATGTGCAGGATACAAGCACTCCAGTGAGTGACTCTCTATAACTCCTCCTCTTTCTCTTTAACCCCGCCCATCTCTTTGTAACTCCTCCCCTCTCTCTGCTTCTTGGCAGTCGGCCACTGAACCCGTCTCTGCTCCGGACCTCACCACACCTGAACGCCAAATCAGAACACATTCACTGAGCAGGTAGACTCAAACACACAATGTGAAGATTCCCAGGTATATCTGAGTTTTCATAGTGCTTTCTAAGTATGTGTGTGTTTGTGTGTGTGCAGCAAAGAGAAGAAGACTCCTTTGAGCCTGCAGGATTTCCGACTAATAGCTGTTCTTGGCAGAGGCCATTTTGGAAAGGTAGTCTTCAACCTCCCTGGCCTTAAATAATTTATTTGATCCTACAACTTCTTTCTTCCTAGCTTTCTTTCCCTCTGAAATATAATATAATATAATCATATCCTGTCTGTCAGGTGCTTTTGTCGGAATACAAGAAGTCAGGCAATATGTACGCCATTAAAGCCCTGAAGAAAGGAGACATTGTGGCCAGAGATGAAGTAGAAAGGTAAACTAAATAACTTTGTTATTTGTATTTTATTTTCATAAAATGTCTGAATGTTTTCTTGTTTCTCTCTCTGTTTTTCCCTCAGTTTGATGTGTGAGAAGCGCATTTTCGAGACTGTGAACATATGCAGCACCCTTCCTTTCCTGTTTGCGTGAACTCAGTACACGAGTACGGCGATCTAATGATGCATATACATGCAGACGTCTTCACCGAGCCACGGGCTGTGTATGTAAACCGTTTTGTCAGGTTTTGCTACACTTGCATACACTACTGTTCAAAAGATTATAGATTTTTTGAAAGAATATCTTATGTTCACTAAGACTGCATTTATTTGATTATAAATACAGTAAAAACTGTAATATTGTGAAAAATTACTAATTTTTTTTTCTATTTTAATAAATATTAAAATGCATTATTCCTGTGATGCAAAGCTGAATTTTCAGCATCATTACTCCAGTCTTCAGTGACACATGATCCTTCAGAAATTAAGTATCGGATATGCTAATTTGGTGCATATAAAACATTACTTATTATTATCAAACAGTTCAAAACGGTTTTGATGCTTAATAGTTTTGTGGAAACCATGATAATTTTTTTTAAATGTAGAATTCCTTGATGAATAGAAAGTTAATTTATTTGAAATGGAAATATTTTGTAATAATTTAAATGTCTATCTCTTTTGTTCCATCAGAAAAACAAACAAAACAAAAAACAATTGCACTAATAAAAAAAAACTCTCCCTGACCTTAAACTTTTGAACAGTCCTGTATTTTGTGGGAACAAAGAGTTTAAAACATTTGTTTATTAATTACTTTAAAGAATTTGTTGTGTGATATTTAGGTTTAGGGATGCACGCTATTATCGGACTGATATCGGAATCGGCTCATAATAGCTTTAAATGTAAATATCGGCCCGATATAAAAATTATGCCGATATGTTTTGCCGATAAGAGGAATACGTTAACTCACATGTGCTCAGGGTGTGCTAGTGATTAGATCACGTCAGCAGTGCTGTCGTTCTTGAAGCAAAGTTTTGTGAATGATGATTAGATTGAGTGTTATGATCACTGCATTTAATCTGTGAAAGCATGTACATGATGTTCTGTGTTCTGTATGAGAGTAAACAGTAATATGCACAAGCAGTGACAGTGCAGGTCCCGGTCCTAATGCCCGTATTGTAAGGAGTTTTAATCTGTGGGGGTTGTTCACTTAATTAAATTAAAAGTAAAAAAGCCTACACAAATAACATTTAAACTGTGTTTCTGATTAAATAAAGCAGTAATTGATGTCATAAAATTATGAGTATGTTTTGATTTAAAGGTTAGAATCTATAGCTTACATGAAAAAAATCACAAACATGACACTTGTAAATTAAATTATTTTATGTATACAGATTTATTCATTAATGTGTAATATGTTTTTATTTTTTATAGAAATTATAAGCTCTAAAATATTTCAGAATTTGTACAACTCTTTTGCAGTTTATACCATCAACAAATATTAAATCTTAAAATAAAATGTTAGGGTTAACACAGCATTATGGGGTAAAAAATGCATATAGTTTATTTATAGTTATTTTCAAAGCTTCAACGTACTGTCAAAAAAACCTTCATTATTCTTCCTTTCATTCTATCAAATAAGTTCTTGTTAAATATATTTTGCTTATAATTTCTGCACAGGAGAGAATTGGTGTTGTTTCCAAACAAAAGGAAATATATCGGTATTGATATCAGTATCGGCAAAATAAGTAAAAAAATATCGGCATATCAGATATCGGCTAAAATCCAATATTGCGCATCCCTAATATTAATATAATAAAACATTGAAAATTCCCAGATTTTTGTTGACTATTTTAAGTTGTGTTTGTGTGTGTTTCAGGTTCTATGCTGCTTGTGTAGTTTTAGGGCTTCAGTTTTTACATGACAACAAGATTGTGTACCGGTGAGTATGCAAACAATTGTATGCACATGTTCTGGCTTTGTCTAAAGATTTTTTAAATACATATTGCATGTATTTTTGTGTTTTCCCACCAGAGATCTTAAATTGGACAACTTGCTGCTTGACACAGATGGTTACGTGAAGATCGCTGACTTTGGATTGTGTAAAGAAGGTAATCTCTCTTACTTTTCTCTCTCTTCCACCTCTACTTTTGATTGTGCTTGATATAGTCAGGAGCATTTGTCAGAGCTGTTTTTGTCTCTTTCCCAGGTATGGGTTTCGGGGACCGGACCAGTACGTTCTGTGGGACTCCAGAGTTTCTGGCTCCAGAGGTTCTGACAGACACGTCATACACGCGGGCCGTGGACTGGTGGGGACTCGGAGTGCTTATATACGAGATGTTGGTGGGAGAGGTGAGAAATTTGAGCATTTTTATTTGAATTGTTTGAAACGTTCATACAGTTTTGGCATCTGTCCGATCTGAAACTGTCTTTCTAGTCTCCGTTTCCAGGTGATGATGAAGAAGAGGTTTTTGACAGCATTGTGAATGATGAAGTTCGTTATCCACGGTTCCTCTCATCAGAGGCAATTGGTATCCTGAGGAGGGTAAATATCTCAAACTGATTTTTTTGAGCCTACCTAAATTTCTATATTCTAGCTATTTAGCTAGTGCAGCATATGATTATATGTAAAAATGAAGTGTAGATAAATTGAAATTTGACATATTATGTTAAACAGTTACTAAGGAGAAATCCAGAAAGACGACTTGGTTCGAGTGAGAAAGATGCAGAGGATGTAAAGAAACAGCCTTTCTTCAGGGTAAGATAGAACTTTGCTTTAATAAACTCTAATAATATGTAATGTTATGTGCGTACAAAAAGTGTTCTCATCACTTCATAAAATTCAGATTGAATCACTGATGGCAGATGGACTACCCTGGTGATACCCTCCCGGGTTTTATCTAAAATATCTTAAATTGTATTCTGAAGACGAACAAAGCATTTACGGGTTTGGAAAGACATGAGGATAAGTGATTAATGACAACATTTTTGTATTGGGGTGGAGTAACCCTTTAATACCAGCCATTTTTTTTTTTTATCAGTTATCGTTTTCATTTTTTTTTTAAATATCTGTGCATCCCTCTTTTAATGTTGATGTTATTTTTTTGTGTAGAATTTGCCTTTTAGGTTTGCATAGAATGTCGGCATAAATTCTAACATAACTAAATAAATGTTATGCTCCTACATGTACTTTCACTTTTCAGAATATGGACTGGGAGGCTCTTCTCCTGCGTAAACTCCCTCCTCCCTTCCTTCCGACTATCGGAAACAAAGAAGACGTCAGCAACTTCGATGAGGAATTCACAACAGAAGCGCCGGCTCTCACACCGCCTCGTGAACCCCGGGTGCTCTCGCGCAAGGATCAGGACAGCTTCCGGGACTTTGACTATGTCTCCGACCTCTGCTGAGAGCGTCTTCACTGTGATAGTAGAGAAACCTTTCTGCTCCGTAACTCCATGACTCCGCGACCACGAGGACAAGAGCGGCCAATCCGAGTGTTGAATTATGTGTGAATTATGAATGTGCTGGACCTGTGAACACTGTGATGGACCAAAAAACTGTTAGAATCGGATTAAAGACAGAAAGCGTGTTTCTTGCCAGCAGGTTTAAAGGTGCATTTGATCATTTTTTTGCGCTTCAATTCAAGACTGACACCTAGTGGCTTGGATGAAGCATCACACTAAAGTGGTCCGTTACTGATGCAATCATAGAAAAGCATTATTCACAGTCAGCTATGATTATTTATTCAACTAGTGAAAGTGTCCAATAACAGGTGTGTTACTGAAATGAGTGAGTAGCATTCTCCTGGTCATGTGATCTCAAAACGGCGGCCCCATCAGGGGGCTCTCTTCATGTAGAATAAAACAGGCTACTGATATGAATAGAGGCTTCATCTCAAGTGAACAGCAATTCTTTTAAATTTAGAAGTACTATTCATTTCTTTAGGGCTAAAACTTTTTTTGCATAAAGAAAAAAATGATTGAGTGCACCGATAAACTTGTTGAAATTTTTGGTTTGTCTTCAAGTGTCATTTCTACTTTTTAAAAGCGCCTTGTCTTAATAAAGGCAATGTGAAGGTAGATTTTAAAACTTGAAGCAAATCAATAAAGGTCACACAGAAGCATCTCAGTGAAGATACGACCAAGAGCATGTTGGGAAATGCATTTCTGTTTACTCTCACATTTAAGGAAAAACGATCTTTGATGACCACCGAGGAACTAGTAACAACTGCAGAATCTTGCTTCCATTTCTCAAACGATGTCCATTCAAACAGGACGATGCTGTCTGAATTATTGCCATTCCCTAAGGAACTAGTTTAAGAGACGCTTTTCTGCAGACACTGTGACACTTGATGGAAAAAGAGAGTTGCGCTGAAAGCAGGATTATTTAATTAGGCTTGAACATTAATGAAAGTGTTCTTGCTCTTGTAGTTCTCAGTGGTTAAGGAGTTAAAGCCTCTTTAGACTTGTTCATCCTGGGTATTTCTCATGCATCTTCAAGCCCTTCGTCTCTTACATGTTACATGTGAAAATCAAGCATATTCATTTTTGAAGACAGCTTGGTCTCCATTCATTAAGTGCCCTTTTAGTACGTTTACCTTACTGAATTTTTACAAAAACAAACAAACCTTGTATATAAAGTTGGTATGAAGAAAAAATGCCTTAAAACACTGTTCCTGTCTGCCCTGGTGTTTGTTCTTACTGTTTTATTTACTTCAGTGAAAAATGACAGATGATTTTGATTCATACCTAACAAGGTCTTTGAGAACTCAAATATTTGATATTCTGAAGTGGTTATTGTGCTGGAGTAAAGCAGAAAGAATGTGTTCGTTGATTATTTTCACAAGGTCCAATCGTTGATTTTGTTTTCCACTGAAAGTACATCTGCGAACATTTTTTAACAGTAGTTGGATGATATGATAAATCTGAGCAAAAGAGTGTAAAACCACTTCTTGTTTAAAGACTCAATGGCCTCAAATAGCAGATGCTTTGTCTCTAATTTTATAAATGCTTTTAAATAGATATCTGTTTTCACAAAAAAAGATATGTGTTAAATAGAAAATGGTATCTGTTGTTTATTTTAGTCGTGATACAAATGAATGGCAACTAGTGACTGTTATGTGTTAGTTCTGGTTTCACACTTTATTACCTCAGAGCTGTTTTGATGCCTTTGAAACATCATTTTGTGCAGTTTTTTATCAGACAGTTTGTGCGAACAGCACACCATGACATATCTGTTACTAGCAAGGAGCAGATTAATAATTGATTTACACACACACACACACACACACACAAGCCAAAACACCCCTGAAAAACTCATACACACACACACACTGTGAACTAAGTGTAGCAAAACTGCAAAACACATACATAAAATATTTGTAAATGAAAGGCTTGTGTATCATTTAATAACAAAACCTTTCCTCCTTTTGTTCCTGAAATGGTAAACTGTCTGCAGACTAATGCATGTCATGTACCATTATACAATTCATCAAAGTTGTATTTATAAAGCTGTTGTTGAGATGACCGCGTGTGTATATTGTTGTGTTGTCTATACATTTTACAGACTTACCTGAATTAAACAAGGCACCTTTTTCCTGTCAAAACAAGAACTTGCTCCGCTAGTTAGTGTTGTTACCCACAGTGGCCGCTAGGGGAAAGTGGCGCTGTTTAATTTACAAACAATATTCCAGGCCATCAGCATCGTAAAATCCTCTAAAGTTTTATATACATATATATATATATATTTATTTTTTTCAAATGAATGTGCATTTATAACACTACTTTGTATTATATCACCTTTGCATCAAATTAAAAAAAAAACCTACTTAACGCAAATGCGTCGATGGGAAATTTGACACTGTTGTCTCTTCGGACTGCCGTTATCAGTCTCTCTCATTTTTTCCCCTTTTTTGAAAGTCATGAAAACATTATTGAAAACATTTTATTTTGCTATTTGAGCAAATGGGAATGCAAAAAATATATTCTCCCATTCTCTGCTCTCGAAGTTTACCCCAAAATAATGACTTCTGCTGCTGAGAAACCAGGAAGTGTGAACAAGAACTAATATAAAAAAGATTCTACTGGATACCTTGACAAATCATATGATGATTCTGGTGCGTATTTGTTTCAGATATGAATTTAGCTGTAAAACATAAAAGTGTATTTTTCTAATTATTATTTAATTGGCCGCTAGTAGGCAGCGAAGGCCCTGTGTTTCTCTCAGTCGCCGCTAGAGGGCAGCGAAGGCCCTGTGTTTCTCTCAGTCGCCGCTAGAGGGCAGCGAAGGCCCTGTGTTTCTCTCAGTCGCCGCTAGAGGGCAGCGAAGGCCCTGTGTTTCTCTCAGTCGCCGCTAGAGAGCAGCGAAGGCCCTGTGTTTCTCTCAGTCGCCGCTAGAGGCAGCGAAGGCCCTGTGTTTCTCTCAGTCGCCGCTAGAGGGCAGCGAAGGCCCTGTGTTTCTCTCAGTCGCCGCTAGAGGGCAGTGAGTTGCGGCGCTTGATGGTGCTGCTGAAGTTTTCAAGATGTCGTCGCTGGAGAAGAGACTCTCCCGAATCGAGGAGAAACTCAAGCAGGAAAATAAAGAAGCGCGCAAACGAATCGACCTGAACATCGACATGGGCCCGCAGCGATCGCGTCCCAGGCCAAGTGAGTGTGAGAGAGAGTGAACGAGTGATTGAGCACCGCGACGGAGCGATCAAATACATTCTACATGATATAAACAAACCGATCAAATCCTGACACCTCACTCACACCGACTCCCGTGGGTCTTTGTTAAAGGTCGGGGTGGGGGTGTTGTTTATCAGGGTTTGTACTCCAGACTGTTCACTACAGATTTGTTCTTTAAAGTAAATAAATAAATAACAGAAAGATAACGTTATGTCAGTCAGCTCGCTAGCGTTAGCCTGTCGGCTAGTTAGCTGTGTTTAGCAGGCCCTGATACTCCCATATCAGTGTCTAATTCTCACATATCTGTCTGTCTGTGTGTCCACGTCTGCTCTCACACAATGTCAGTCTTCGTGTGGGAATATTTTCATTTAGAAAGGCTGTTGGTGTTTAGTGTTGTAAAATCACCAGTCATGACAGGCTTGTATTGTTGTGAATTGCTGGTTTGGGTTTCTGTGAGACTGTCAGTAGTCTGTATTTAGAGAAAATTGATGCTTTTTTGTTTCTTTTCCTTTATAATTGAACGTCTTAAGCTTTTTGTCCCTAAAGAGGACCGTTGACATCATGGCCACATTTTAGTGACCATATGATAAAGGGATCATGTCAGGAGTGTTTGTGAACACTTCAGATCATTGAAAGGATTTTAACATCACTAGATGGGGGTTGTTCCTGCACGAGTGAAGTGTAAGGTCTGTTCTCAAAGCTCCTCCACACACTGACAGTGTGTTTGAATCGATGTGCTGATGTCTCAGGACATTATGTTCCTGGATGCTCAGTGTTCGTGTCACTTTCTGTCTTGTCTTATTTACTCTGATCAAAAACACTTTCAGATGCTCAGTTATATCATGCAGAAAGCATTGTGTACATCTGGATTTTATTTCATGCTTGTGGACGATGATTGAAGTCATGTGCAAACTGATTCCGTATCCATTATTCACATTGGACATGGTAAATGAGCAGGAATATATATATATATATAACATGAAACATAATTGTATTTATTTTTCATCAGTGAAAAGTGAATGATCCCAGAGTTAAAGTGTTATTGCTGAATGTGTGAGATTGCCTTTGTTTTCATTATATCTGAGAATTAGTTTGTTAAAGGTTTTTTGACCCAGAATGAAAATTCTGTCATCATTTTCTCACCCTAATGTTGTTCCAAGAAAAACATTTTCATCTTCAGAACAAAAACTATTTATTTTTTATGAAAATCTGAAAAATCTCTGTCATTCCATTGAAAGACTTTTCACCCCAAACTCTGACGCTTCAATAAAGGGATGAAAAAATCTATCTCAAATTGAGTAGTTTACTCAAATCGTTTTATATGATAAACATTTAATTCATGCTTTTTTTCACATGCATTTGACATTTTTAGGGTGAATGATGACCGTTTTAATTTGAGGGTGAACTAATCTTTTTGTTGATTGTGTGAGATTAGCTTTTATTTGATTTTATCTGAGAATTAGTTTAAGCCTCATTGTTGTGTATGTGAGTTTGACTTTTATTTATTAATTTCTTTTACTAAATAATATTTATATTATTTTAGATATTTAGTATTTATTTATTTGGTTGTTTAGTTTTCAATTTAAAAGTATAGTTCACCCAAAAATGAAAATTCTTGCATAATTCTCACCGTTCCAAAACTATATGACTTATTTTCTCCCGTGGAAGAAGCAAAATATTGTTTAAATGTCGTTATCATCAAATCCCAGAAAATACTAAGATTTGGTTTTTATTACAATTTTCGTTTTTGGGTGAGCTTTCCCTTTAATTGTTCATGGTTTCAGCTACTAAAATGTAGTATTTTCTCATGTATACCAAATATTATTTAAACATATTAAGCTGAATGAACAGATTTCCCCTGTATCATATTCTGTCATTAGCTTGAATCTTTTGTAGATGGTGTCAGTGTTATTTAGGCTAGGTGGAGAGTGATCGTGCCGAAGGTGAATCATAACGTTTGAAGAGAGGGACGCAGTGGTTCCTGTAGGTGTGTGTGTGGGCTTTTAGTAATGAGTGTGTGTGTATTTTCTCTCCTCTGTATCTAGTCATCGTGATCCAGCTCAGTCCAGCTCCAGCCCCCTCCCAGCGCGCAGGTACCATCATCATCATCACTACATCACGCTGCATCCCCCCCCTCTCTCTCTCTTTACCTTGCAGGTTACATGCACTACATCACCCTCTGCATCTCTGTTCGCTCTCTTCTCTTTCTCAGTCATACTTCTCTATTCATTTATTTTTCAAAAGTCAACATGAAATGACATTTTTTTCCATTTTTACTTACACAATATGGAATGAAATGGTGGTTTCAAGGGGGATTTTATCTATCAGTAATTGACTGGATGTGAAAAGCGGTCTTTATTTGACCAGGCAGGCACTATATGAGGTGTTTGTATTTGTCGAAAAGCAAAGTTGTTTCAGAAGCAGTGCCTAGGTTGTGACATTTTGAAAAAATTACCATGAATGCTCTGCATTGTGCACTATATATATATATATGTGTGTAGTTAATAATAGGGTTGTAATGTGGTATTATATCTTTTAATTGCTTTCATAAAAAGTTTATTTTGCTCACCAAGGCTGCATTTATTTGATCAAAAATACAGTAAAAGTTGTAATATTTTATTACAATTAAAAACAAATTCTGTAAAGACCTGCTTTCTGTTTTTACTGTATTTTAAAGTGTAGTTTATTCCTGTGATTGCAAAGCTGATTTTTACTCAGTCATTACTCTATCACTCTTCAGCGTCACATGATCTTTAAGAAATCACTTTTACATGCTGATTTACTCTAGAGACATTTATTATCAATGTTGAAAACTTGTGCTGCTTAATATTTTTATAGAAATAAGATAAAAATGAAAAAAATACACTTTTGTGTCATTACAATCGTGTGTACCATGGCTTTTTATCAATGGAATTCATCCTCAGTGAATAATAGTTCATTTATTTCAGATAAATAGCCAAACATATATGCATATACACTCCAAAAAAACAATAAGAATTGAATGTGAAATAACTTTATTGAATCTATTGACAGCCATATTAATCACCAAGGCTATTATATGGTATCAAGCAGAATACTGAACCAACCTTAAATCCAAGATAAATCCGGAAATGTGGATGAATAAAGTAAATGGGGTCCGTTTTACTTTCATGTTCGTTTAATTTCATGCAGCTTTCTGTCATCTCACTTACATTAACATTTTTCATAATTTCATCAAATGCATGATGTTTATTTGGGGAACACAACTGTTCTCCTACCTTCATCTTCTTTGCTCGTTCACTTTGTCTTTTAAAATATTCCTCTCCATTCATTCTCTCATTCTCTTTTCCACCTCCACATGAAGAGGGAGCAGCAAGCGTGTGTGTGTGTGAGACCTGTGTGTAGGATGACGTGTTTTGTTGGAAGATCAGACATTGTGCATGTTGTGGCTATAACTGCACGGCCTGACTGTGAGCAAACACAAAGCTATGGCGGCACTCGACAGGGTGTTCTGTGTTCAACTGTAACTTGGGTTTGAGCTTGTTTGGCCTCTTCTGTCTCTCAGCTCTCTGTCTGTTCTTTCTGGACGAGATGGCTTCGGCTCTGTTTTCTGCACAGATGTGGATTACGGCCATGTAGGCTGTTTGTGTGTTCAGCAGGTGTTTCTGCACCGAACTGCTTGACCTCACTGACTAACCCAAGCTAACCGATTCTCTCCCATGAACAGGTTCTCCTGAGGAGGAATCAGACGTTCGCCGAGTTATCCATTTCTCCTGAAAAAGCAGTGTTGTTTCTATGCTCAAACAGCATATAGAAAATCTCTAAATAGTTTAGTTTTGCACGGTTTGAGTGAGCGAATGTCAAATGTCACCCTGTGGTGACTGCTGCTTGTCCCGGTGCATGCTGGGAATGCTAACACTAACTCCAATGGCTGGTTTTCACTGTTTGGCAGGCAGCCCTTGTCATTTCTGTGTGTGAGTGTGTCTGATCTTTGCATGACTTGGACTTTTATTACTGGCTTTATTTGACTGATTTGACTTGAAATAGTCACAAACGTCATCTAAGATGGTAAAATGGGCTCTTTTGAAACTTTGACTCAGTTTCCTTAGACAGTAATTAAACATTCACACAAATTGTGCTCCACAACTCACTAATAGGATGCAGTGAATTTCACAAAAACTGTCAAGCAATGTCTAGGTTATATTTCAAAAGACTACTAGTAATAATAATAGTTATTATTATTATTATAACGTAAATCTGTGTTATAGGAGATAATATAAATATATTACAACTACTAATAATAATGATGACTTGTTTTTTATTATTATCATCAACTATTTTATTGTTTTTTAATATAATAATAATATTTTAGATAAATGTTTGATTTTATTTTTGTTATTGTATGGAATAAAAGTAATAACTTTGTTGGTAGATAATACATTGATTTGTTTTTATTTTATTATAACAAAAACATTAATCATATTTGTTATTATTATTTTTTAATAAAGAAAACAAATCTGTTTGTATTGTAAGCTGTGATATTTTGGACAGTCAGACCTGAGGATCTTAATTTAGGTTCCTTGGACATTCATTATCATTTGCCCCAATAATGAGTGTGTATTGACTTCTGTCCTTTCTCTGACTCTTTCCAATCGTCTTTCTCTACAGCTCTACAGTTACCATTGGCCAACGATGGAGGAAGTCGCTCGTCTTCCTCAGAAAGCTCTCCTCAACACCCCTCATACCCTAGCAGACCCCGACAAATGCTTACGTTTCCCACCACACCCTACAACCTACCGAAGAGCCTGGAGAAGTATGTCACACACACAGCAAAGTGAAGTTTGCAGAGTTTTCATTATGTAACAGTCTTGGTGTGTTAATCTGTTTCTTCTTTATCTTCAGTGCTGAAATTGATCAGAAGCTGCAGGAAATCATGAAACAAACAGGATATCTAAAGATTGACGGACAGGTGAGTCATCAGTCATAGGCCAGTTTTACTAAACAGGGCAAATTAGCGCGAGAGCGCAATTCCAACACAGCGCCGATGGGAACACAGACGCAACATCTCATTTACATATCGACCAACGCAATATATCAAGCACAGCGCTAATTAGCATAGTCGCAAATAAAGAATAAATAAATAAAGAATTCACAGTTCGTTGAAAAAAAAGCAGAGGATGCTAGAAGTTTTGATCGAGCTGGTTTTGCGTGAATCCTAGTTGAGTGTTCAAATTCATCTTTTATATCCTGAAGCAAATAAAAAATAACATGGCTTGGCAAACGCTGTTCAGATAATGTGTTCTTCTGGTGTTCACAATAAATGAATACATGTGGGGGAAAAATCCTCTCCCTTCTACCACACGCTCTCTGTCCTCTGCGCTGCCTCCTAGCAACAGTAATTGCAGCCATTTCATGCACAAAATAGTTTAAATAATGGTGCAAATGCCAGGAATTTGCCGAGCGCAAATGTTAGTAAAATGTGTTGTGTGATTCATCCTCCCATAACTTTTGCGTCTGAAAGGGGAGATCCTACAAATGCATATTCAGTAAGGTCAGACACAAAAATAACTGTCCACGACTTTTCAGCAATAATTTGTTACTGTGCGTCTTTAGTAAAACCTGAAAGTACAAATGTAACGCCAGAAGACGGTTTGCGCTGGAGCAAGCTGTTAGTAAAACTGGCCCGTAGTCTTTAGATATTGAATGTGGGAAAAGAGTCTGACCTCTTGTGTGTATGTTCTTCAGCGGTACCCTGCAGAGGTGGCGGATCTGATCAGTGAGGGGGAGATCGGCAGTGGAACCTGTGGACAAGTGTTTAAAGTTCGCTTTAAGAAGACTGGCAATGTCATCGCAGTCAAGGTCGGTTCAGCTCCCGGTTTCTCTGCTCAGTCTGTTGTCCCTGATAACAGTTTAATTTTCTTGTTGTTTGGATAGGACCAGGGTTTTAAAAACCTTTGATCAGCAACCCCTAAATATGACACATACCTTGCAAGGGACCCTATTTCTAAATTATAAAATCAACAGTATATTTTAGTACTCAGACGTAGAGGGATAGTTCACCCAAAAATGAAAATTCTCTCATCTTCTCCCTCGTGTCATTCCAAACCTGTATGACAAAAATTCTGTGAAACACACAAAAATATATTTTTAAGGATGTTGGTTACCAAACAGTGTTGTGTCCCACTGATTTTTGGGATTACATGTTTTTCTTTATACTAAGAAAAATAGTAGGTGTGATATCAAATGTTAAAATAATTAGCATTTACATCAAAGCCAAAAGAAATTCCAATCAATCAAATTTTTGGAGGAAGGCATTTGTGCCTTTGTGTATCCATGTATTTGTCATCTTGAACTTTCCTTGTAATTACCGATTCATTAAAACAGCAGTTAAGGCGGCAGTAATTACTATTTACTAATTACATCACTGCTCTTGGTGTGTATTGTTCTAGTAGTGTTTATGTGAACGTGTTTCCTTTGTGTGTGTTTTTCTCTGCAGCAAATGAGGAGGACGGGTAATAAAGATGAGAATAAGAGAATCCTCATGGATCTGGATGTTGTGTTGAAGAGTCACGACTGTCCGTACATCATTCAGTGCTATGGAGCAATAGTCACCAATGTGAGTAACACACACATGGTCTGCGCTCAGTTACCGCATACAGAGTCTGTGGCGTGTTGCTTTAATGAATGGATTGGTTTTATTTGGTATTTCAGTTTGGCATTGTTACTCTTGAAAATAGTAAAAGTGGTCTGATGTCTTTGAAAAGGTTCCAAAAATAAAACAATTGTTAGGAAAAATGCAAATCATCAATCCTTGACTACTTGCGAATAATTACTGTGTTTTAGCTGCCAACCTGAAATTTTTGGTATTTCTGAAATCTGTATGTAGCCAATATACCACATTAGTACTCCTAAATTAAATTTTTAGGAACTTTGCTTGCAAAGAAATGTACAGATTGGACCGCTTGAACTTGAATTGAATACCACTGCTTTATGCTGAATGTATTGAATTACCTGAATTATTCAATGGTGTCTCTCTTCTTCTGTAGACGGATGTGTTCATCGCCATGGAACTAATGGGGACGTGTGCAGAGAAGCTGAAGAAGCGGATCCAGGGGCCCATACCAGAGGCCATTCTGGGAAAGATGACCGTGGCCGTAAGACTTCCTTTAAATTCAGCTGATCAAGAATAGCATCTATTACTGGTTAGATATTGGTCTGTTTCCAAGTTGAACCTCTCAGATCTCTTTTCATCTTGCTCCTCTTCTTTTCGTTTGTAGATTGTAAAGGCTCTGCTTTATCTAAAAGAGAAACATGGTGTCATTCACCGAGACGTGAAGCCATCTAATATCCTGTTGGATGCCAAAGGGCAGATCAAACTGTGTGATTTTGGCATTAGCGGCCGACTGGTAGATTCTAAGGCCAAGACTCGCAGCGCCGGCTGTGCTGCGTACATGGCGGTAAGCACATGGTCCCAGAGTTTGAATTTCAGAGTCAGTTTCAGGATTTAGAAAAATGTAAAATAAATAAATCTTATGAAGTGAATTATTATGCATTGTGCATTTTTTTTCTAGCCTGAGAGAATAGACCCTCCAGACCCCAGTAAGCCAGACTATGACATCAGAGCAGACGTCTGGAGTCTTGGCATTTCTTTGGTGAGTTCTTCCTACATTTTGTTAAGCTAACACTTGTTTACTTGTATTACTTTGCTGACCAGTAGTTGGATTTGTGTAGGGGGTGTTATGTAATTCATTTTGATCACTCTTATTTATTTTTTATCAAAAGTTTGGAATCACTAAAATCCATTAATATTTTTATTCAGCTAGGAATTAAAAAAATTCAGCTCAGCAATAAAATTTCACAATATTTAAAATTTGTCATATTAAATCTGTAAAGTTGCAAAGACTAACTAATGTCTCAAAACAAAGAGATATTCTTTATAAAAGTTAAGACTCTGCCACGCCTCCCTAAAACGCATTCAAACACGCGCTGTTTCCTGATTCTGGGAGAGAGTTGCCTACAATGTGGACACTGAATGGCTGTGATGTGAACACTAAAGTGGGACAGTTCCAACTTTGCAAGGACAATCTGGTGCTTCTGACTTACAGCCTTTAAATATGTTTTGATATTTAAAGAATTTGCTACTGACTATTAAAACGCGAGTTTTGAATAGTGTAGAGTAGTGCTTTTTTGGTGTTTCTACGATCACAAATGCAGACGTGGTGTTATGTTTACACAACGTAAAACGTAAGAAGACCGTATGAGTCATTATAATCAGTAATTATGTCCTCACTGAAGCAACAAATGCCTCGTTTATAATGGGTTTTATTGTTTTAGTCTCGTCGTGCCGGGAAGCGGCATCACAATACGGCAAGGTGCGTAACATTTCCATCACACGCTTGAGGTATTTGGCCAATCACAATGCACTGGATAGCTGGCCAATCAGAGCACACCTCGCTTCTCAGAAGGATGAGCTTTGTAAAAATCAGCGCATTTCAGAAAGCAGAGCACAGAGGAGCAACAATAATGTACAGTATGTGGAAAATAATGAACCACGAATCCACATAAACACATTGCATTACTCCAAATACACAAAATAATGTTCTTTTTAGCAACATCATATGACCCCTTTAAATAAATGCAGCCTTGGTGAACATATAGATTTCTTTGAAAAACATAAAAAAATCATACAGACTCCAAACTTTTGAACAGTAGTGTAAATGTAAGTAAAGAGCTGTATTTCAAAATACAGTCTACATGTGCAACTGTAAGTAATTATTCCTCCTCACCTTTAAGTAGGGATCGGCGATATACCAGTATTAACGTGACTGCCAGCATTATGTTGTGCCATGATATGGATTTTGCTATACTGTGGATATTGTTACATATTCATGGATTTCATAGACAGACAAAGATTTTTTCCCGTTTTGCTTGATCAGACATAAATCAGAACCGGATTGTTTTTGCTCCAAACACACGATCCGCTTTTCGGAACTGCACACAAACTTGATTACAATAATTTCCCAAAATGTAATTTGTGTGGTAATATTACTAAGTCTGTTAACACAGGACAGAGACAGAACATGGACACAAAGAGAGAAAATACTGTAGCAGGCAGCGCAAGATCACTGTTCACAATGCTCTAAAGATAGGAAGAAAAATATTAATAATGAATTGGGGGCAGGGGGTTAATATGAATGAGTATCTGAAGGGAACTCTCTTCACAAAACTTTAGATGGCATTTTATTTTCTCTTACCGTCACAAGTTCATAAGCACAGCGCAGAGCAGCTTTATTTACAGCGGTAACCAAAGGAACGCTAAATTGAGGCCATAAGCGCCATCTGCTATCAGAGAGTGAATTTGCATGTTCTTTCTGTCCATTTGCTGTTTTTCTTTTGCTTAGGTATCTTATGTAGCATCATTTCACACATCTAGAGTCAGACCATTTTTTTTTTCTAGTTACATAAGACTAAAATACATATTTTGCCTGTAAATTAACTAAGGTCTGCTAAAATGTGATTCCGATTTATTTTTTTCTTTCTCATATCGCGATATAATATCGATATCGTGTGGACCGTGCAAAATATCTTGATATGAATTTTTGCTCATATCGCCCACCCCTACCTGTAGGTGGAGCTAGCCACGGGACAGTTTCCTTACAAGAACTGCAAGACGGACTTTGAGGTCCTCACCAAAGTTCTGCAAGAGGACCCGCCGGTCCTTCCTCTCGGCATGGGCTTCTCCCTTGACTTTCAGTCCTTCGTCAAAGACTGGTACACTCACATGAATTTACATAAACATGACATTTTAGCACTAATATCTATTGTGTTTACGTGTGAGTTTTCTGTTTCTACAGCCTCACAAAAGATCACAGAAAAAGGCCAAAATACCACAAGCTGCTTGTAAGTCTCAACCTCCCATGTAACTCGAGCATTCGTTGTTTAACATCAAACACCTTGTATAGCCTGTTATGATCATGTGTTCACACTAGTGCTCTTTTTTCCGTAGGAACACAGTTTTATCCGCCGTTACGAGGTATCAGTAGTAGACGTGGCGGGCTGGTTCCAGACGGTGATGGAGCGCACAGAGTCTCCTCGCAGCAGCCAGTGCTTCAACCATCACCAGCTCCAATCTCTCTTCAGCAGGTAGCCAGGCGGAGAACGAGAGAAACGGAGGGATGGCGGGAGAGAAAGAATGATGCGATTGTGAGAGGTTGATTTAGAGACACAGATGGACAGGCTTGAAATATGAATTATGTAAACGAAAAGACAGGATGGAGTGGAAATGGACCGTTTAAGCAATGGCTGAAACAAAAGAGAGAATGTTCATTTGGGAGTTTGACTGATCGACAGACAATCCTGGGCAGGTTTGATGTAAATCTGAAATATTTTTGTCCTTCTCATCCACCCATCGAACAGGATGGACCATTACAGGGTGCAGTCTAACAGTCACTATGACACACGCACATTTACAGTAACACACTGTTTCACCAAACCACGATCACTGACTGCCGTAATAACGTTAGCCACAAGAGTAAACATAGTCCGTTCACTTCAAAATCCAAATCATGAAGTCCTCCGTAGCCCTTTACTCAGGGACTGAACAGAGTAGTCAAACAACACTGTGCAATGGTGTGTGAGTGTGTGTGTTATCCGTTTATTAGTCCTAGCTCTTCACTTTCTTGTACGGTTTAAGCCATTAGGTGAAGCTAAGCAAATAGAAATTAGTGAGATAATAGCAGTGTGATATATCAAAAACTGTTTTATTGAAGTGTTCTTTTGCTAGCAAGCATCAGCAGATCTGTTGTAACGTGTACTTAAAGAGTTAGTGATTCTTAGTCGTAGAGCTTCTAATCCTTGGTGTTTAGATTGTTAGAACTAGTTTGGTCTGGAATTTAATGTATTGAAGTAGATATATTGGCTAAGAGAGAATGTTTTATATAAAAAAAAACTAGTGGTTGACCGATAAGATGAAGTGTGTATCCCAATTTAATATGCAGAGATAACTACGAATGACCAGTTTTCTTTGTTTGAGAAGCTTGACTCGGCGATATTAGTTAAACCAATGGTGTCAATTTGGGATGGGACTGTCTGCTTTGACCAATGGCAGATGGGGGAAATGTTATATTTTAAATGTCATCGGTGTTTGTGTAATTCCGTTACACTGGTCATTCAGAAACTACACACTTCACTTTCATTGGCTGATGACGATATCTTGAAACAATTCAGTTCATCGGCCAATAACCATAATCTCATGTATCGGTCTATCACTAGATAAAACACAAAAAAATTAGCCCAGAATGTGTAAAGTGCACACTTCAGGAAGACAAGTGTTAGAAATGGGTATGTTAACAAGATTTAGCTGTTTCAGTCTTAGAGTGCGAGGAAGAAAACGCAATCAAGTCACCAAAAGCATAGATGAGAGATGTTGTCATAGTCACTCCGAGTGGTGTTGAGAGACAAGCGGGGGAGTGAGAGCGGTTCGTTTCGTTGAGTGGAACATTTGTGCTCTGATTCACCCGACTCATCTACCCAGACAACCGTTCATCTTTTCATTCTCTTCTTCATTTTCCCATGAGCATTTGAGTTCCCGCAAACCAAAGCTTGTTTTAGTTTTTTTGACACAGCACTGCTTTTCTTTCTTTCTGCCATGCTGTTGTTCTCAGAGGATTTCAGCACCTGCTCGTGGGTCGTGCTGAAGATGTTCAGCGACTTTCACAACCAAAGCTGTAGAGTTTGAGATTCACTGCTTTAAAAAGCCAAATCACTGCTAGACTGAGTGAGAAAGCGTGCGTGAAGAAAGAAAATATGACTAAACGAATCAGCACAGAGAGCTTTAGATGGTACCGGTACGTTGAGACAGGAAGTATGGTGTTATATAGGGGATTGAAGAAAGAGTACGTAGCAGAGGATAATAGGAGGAAGGCATGGAGTAAGTATTAAAGAAGGTCTCCAGTGAAGTGTTTTTAGAGGTTTGCTGAGATATCAGGGCTGACGGTTACCGGTGTTGGTCGTTTTCTAGATCGCTAGCTGGACGTTGCAGAAAAGCTTTCAATCGTTTTGAACCAATGTACCAATTTTTATTTTTAGGGGTTAATTAGTTAGTGTTTTGCATTTTACTGTTTTTCATTATCCTTGATACTGTTTGCTATTATTATTATTATATTTATTTATTTATCTTACTTGCTGCTACTGTTTACTTTAGATGCTGCTGTCAATATTTCCCAAAGGAAAATCATATTTTTTTTGAACCAAATGCATAATACACTGCAATGTCTACACATTTACCAAATACGAAAATAGTTACCTGTAAAATGCATGATGTGATCCTTTAAGAGGAAAAGAGAAAGTGAAGTAAATATATAGACCTATATCTATATTTATATCGAACTAGTTTTTGAAACTACGCCACTATGCCACAAACCTCGCCGCTCACTGTAGACACCAGCTGGTAATATCTCTATATATTTGAGCTAGATTTCCTTCGTTGCACCGTTAGCTGTGGGTCACGCAGGCAGAAATGTTTGTAATTGTCCTGTGTCCGTCCTGTGGTGGATGAATTCATGAGTTTTGAATAAATTCTCCTCTTAAAATATGTTATGCTAATGTGTTAATTAAACATAGTTTGAGTCGAGGAAGTCTATAATTTTACCAGCAGTATCCAGATATTTGAAGTCCATTAGTTTTCCATTGACTCCGGCTGACAAATCAGTCAAAAGATCAGAAAATATGTCAAATTGATGTGTTTTTCTAACACTATACTATAGCAGTGATCTGTAACTGTTTACCTCCCAATAGTTTCTTCACTCCTCTCTGATGCCAAATAGAATCTGTAACAGGACTCTTAACACAGAATCAACTGAACACTGGCTTCCTGTTTGCCGTTGATGTTCATCACAGATACTGTGGTGCCTGCCTGTCTGTCTGTCCGTCATTCTCTCAGTAGACCTTCTAGATACACACCAAAGGTGTCATCAATAAAACCTATTCAAACCAGTGGCGTTCTCATCATTAGGATGATTAATGTTATACTAGATGATGCTGGATTGTTATTCTGAGGACCTCGGATGAGGGATATACAGCTTCATGGATGTCATTTCCTGTGAGACCGTGGCAGGTCACCCTTCACTGTTGGGGTTTTATTTTGGACACGCACGCACGCTTCTATGGAAATATGATCTGAGATGCTAATCTTTATGGTTTATGCTTGGTTTAAAGTGTACTTCCATTCACTGTTTTCTGGCACTATTTTAATTTGTGATTATTATTTTTTATTTGTTTTCTGAAATCAAAGCATCAGTTCTTTATGTGTGTTTTGATTATCTGAAATAATCAACTTCTGTGAATAGGACCGATATATTGAACCCATTTCTGCCGACGGTAGTCATACACGTCCCGGACAGCAAATGTTGTTAACTAAACCAGTGTGTGCTGCTGTTTCATTAGTTATTGTTTATCTGTGTGTGTGTGTGTGTGTGTGTGTGTGTTGCAGCATCACTGTTATTTTTGGAGTGCGTGTAATGATGTTTGAGTCTTTATTACTTTTTAGAATTGTTCTTATTGTTATTATTTTGTTAAATTATCATGATGCCCCATCTGTAATTAAACCAAATACTCACTATGCAGTCACTCAAATCAAGTCCGTTTTTGTTTTCCCGGAACTTCCTGTGTGTGTGTGTGTGTGTGCATATACACACACACACACACAACTACTGGAGTCTCCATGACGAGCGAGTGAATATCACATCCTCCGCATCCACAATTTACGATCAATAGAGAGTGTTTTCTTTTGTTTTTCTTCCATGAGCTGACATATTTAAGGATTGTACTGGGGTGGGGGTGTTTGGGGTCAGAAACAGGGGATGGTAGTTCGGAGAAATACTTTGTTCAGTGCTGTAAGTATATCAATTGCATGTTATGATCTCTGAAGTAACTGCCATTGATATTACATTTTGTTTTGGGTTGGAAGGGGGAGGGGATACATAACTATTTTATCTTTATTTATGATACATTTTATATATATATAAAATAATGTACTTTTTTCCAAAACATTGTGTTTAGAAAAAGACACACTTTTGCCTTTTTATGTCTGTCTTTTTGATCTTAATATGCATTATATAATTTGTTCTTTTATCATTGTTGGCTGATTTCAAGCTTTTAATGACATTGTGTTGTTGACCTTTTGTTTGTTTTTCTTCTATGTTGTAATTGTGTTATTGATCTATGAATGAGTGCTGAAAGAGGTTTTAGCAAGACGTGTCTTCAGCTGTTAGAAAACCAAAAGTCTGTTATTTTATATGCATTTTGGTCCTTTGAATCCATTTATTTTCAACTTTGAATACAATTACCTTTTTTTTGCTCTTAATACAGTTGTTTTTACGATTATCTTCAGGGTTAAGACCACACCAAATTAGGAGAAAAGTGGGACAGATTTGGAGTTGTTTCTGGGGAATAGTGCGTCAAAGGTGTGTCTTTTTCTAAGCTAAGCAATCATTTATTGATCTTTTTATTTTGATTTTTTTGGTAGCGCATTCTTTCCCCCCCGAGGGCTGTTATTAGAGCTCTGATTTGCTGTATGCTACAATGTGTTTTTAATGTGGAAATCTCTCCATTTTTAGCTGCTGTTGCACTGGAGGTTTTTGTTTTAATTAATATTAATTGGCATGATGGATTTTAGAACCATGTAGTACACCAAATTCTATTTGACTGATAGATGGAGTTTAGAAATGTTTAAACCTGCTAATTCTATTTGATGCGGCCATTGGCATGCTGTTCAAGTCAAAAAGAAACAATTGTTGGCATATTTCAACCGCTTGAGAAATATATTGCAAAAATCAGAAACGCTTTGTGCCAACAAATTCAGACAACCTTATATGTTCTCTGGTATATGGATATATGAAAGTTATAGAATATAGATATGGTGCAACATTTTTGCTAACTTTATGGGAATAGTTTGATTTAATCTACGATATTTGATGTGGTATGTTAAAAACGAGACTCCACTACAACAGCCAAGCACGAATAATGTAGCTTGTCTTATGTGATTATTATTTATTTTTATTTTTTGGGGTACCATCTTAATATTATATATGGAGAAGTATCCCAACCTGTTGTATTGTATTGAGAGACAGCATTACAGTTGTATCATCGTTTTGATGCCCCTTCCCCACTTTTTTGTTGTTTCCTCATTTCAGATGAAAGAAATGCCATTATATTGTGAATACCTCAGGATTTTATTTTCTTTTGGGAAAAATTAAGAACTTTCAAAAACCTAAAACAAATAAAATACAAAAAAAGTGTTTGCGTGGTTTATTTACTACAATCAGACCCTACTGGGTTTTCTGCCACAATGGGTAGCAAGTGAATTATTAAAATTTCCAAACATTTTGTTAATCAAAATAGGTTAAGTCAAGTTTTCTTTTTGCGATACAGCATGAGAAATGCTTGCTGCTTTAGTACAGATGCAGGCCTATTTCATAGTCAATATATAAACAGAAATGATATAAAATACTGTATTATATTCCTCTTAAGGTCCTGGCAGAATGGCAGAATATGGAAATTTTGTTTATTAAGAACGACTATACTTAATTGTGCAACGAAATATTTCATCATTTAAATATAGGCCTACTTGCTTATTGTTCGAGTAGTTAACTTACCATGTCCTGGGGTGTATTCCAGAAAGCACGGTTAACTTTCAGTTGATTAACCCCAAACCTTGCTTACTCGAGGTATGTGGTTCCAAAAATGCTCCCGGGAGTAAGTTCATTCAACTCAGGGTATGTTCCTGGTTAAAACTCATGACATTCTCAACAGAGCCGAATCGACGAGTCACTATGGAAACGGAAGCTAAGAAAAAAAGTGCCATGCGGTTTCTTCTTCTTTGGTCAATGGTCATTTACATGCTTAGCGCATATCGCCACCTAATGATGGTTGTGCGATTTTTCAGATTTTTTTTAAGTTTAATCTTTAATCCTAGACAATAATAATTGTATTTGTTTGATGCTATTTATATATTAAGTCATGTCAGATATGCATTTTTACTATACATGATAGAAAATGCCGACCCATGTGTGATGATAAATTAAACATTACCTTGTCATATAATTAGTTTTATAATTTATACAGATAACTGTATGTGCCAATACAATAAATATAATAACCATTTTAAAATATTACCTTATTACTTATACAGTGGGGCAAATAAGTATTTAAAACACTGCCGATTTTTCAAGTTTTCCACACTTACAAAGAATGGAGAGATTTGTAATTTTCATCGTAGTTACACCTCAACTGTGAGACAGAATCTAAATAAAAAAATCCAGAAAATCACATTGTCTGATTTTAAATAATTCACTTCCATTTTATTGCATGAAATAAGTATTTGATCACCTACCAACCAGCAAGAATTCTGGCTCTCACAGAACTGTTAGTTTGTCTTTAAGAAGCCCTCCTATCCTCCACTCCTTACCTGTATTAATTGCACCTGTTTGAACTTGTTACCTGTATAAAAGACACCTGTTCACACACGCAATCAATCAATCAGACTCCAACCGCTCCATGGGCAAGACCAAAGAGCTGTCTAAGGACACTAGGGACAAAATTTCAGACCTGCACAATGCTGGGATGGGCTACAGGACAATAGGCAAACAGCTTGGTGTGGCTCTGCACCCCTTTATCTAAATTCATTACTTCAGACTTATATGCCCTCTAGAAGCTTGCATTCTGCAAGTGAACAACGCATTACTGTACTATCCCAAAGAGGCACAAAATCACTTTCACAGACTTTTTCATTAACTGTTCCCATCTGGTGGAATGACCTGCCCAACTCAATCCCAAGCAGCTGAATCCTTATCCATCTTCAAGAAACGGCTAAAAACACATCTCTTCCATCTTTATTTGACCCTCTAACTCTAGCACTCTCTATTCTAAGTTTATTTTATCTAATCTGTCTTCTTTTTATAAAAAAAAAACACATTTGACCCTCTATCAATTGCATATGTATTCTCTTACTGCTAGCTTTTCTTGTAAAACTAACACTAAGGTTCATGTCTCTATATTTTACATACTAGTTTTCTTAAAAAAAAAACGTGTTCCTACATGTACTGCGTTAGGCTAACCAGGACTTGTAATAGCACTCGCATGTTGTTGCTCTTTTGTTGGTTTTGATTCCTTCTATAATGTCCTCATTTGTTAGTCGCTTTGGATAAAAGCGTCTGCTAAATGACTAAATCAATGAAAACCTTTATGTAAACGAATTCAAATTGATGTCGAGTTTGACTACATTGTGTTTACCGTTTTTCTTATCTGAAGCTAAACGATGAATATTTTCAAAGTGTGACTGGCTCACTGTTTTATACCATATCTGACAAACAAATACTGTTTTAATTTATTAAACATGACAGTCGTACATAATACCTTTAAAATTAAAATGTAACTTTTTAAGAGATCATCAACATAGATACAGAAAGTAGATTTATAAAATATTTTTAACTAGTGACTACTAGACTAGGCTCAACAGGTTAGTGAGGATTATTTTAGTACTATATTAGTGAGGACATTTAGACATCACAAGTATATTTAAACTTGCACAAACACGTTTAATATCAATGTCTGATAGAAGCAGAAAGATGGCATCAAAAGAGCATCCAAATGATGACCAGGAGAGTTTTCATTCCCTTCATCAGGTGTTGATGTGAATAAGTTTTAAATCTACAATTATCTGTAGGATATTGACAAAGAATAGGATTTATTTAGGTCTTTCCCACGGAAAAAGTTGCTTTACGTTTCATAAAGTCATAAATAATAACTGGGGACATAATACCTTATTTCAAAAAGCGGTTTGACATTAAATAGGATTTTATTACTCATTTTTCAGCATTTATTTCTGAGGCTTCAAACGGTCACACGTCTGTACCTCAGCCATCTTTTATATTAGACAGTGAAGACAACATCAACATTATTCTTTTTCTTCATTATCATCAGTGCAAAAATGCTAATCAAGCAAAATAAGAAACTGCTTACTGTTATTCTCTATAATCTCTAAAGTGTTTTTAAAAAGCTAGTGGTAAAACAAATAAATTAAATAGTAGTTGGCAATCCTTTCAGTTCTCATAAACATATAAAACAAACCGTCTCAGCATAAAGGACTGAAACAAAGCAAAAGCATCAAGGGTTGAGGAATTTGTACACCTCAGTGAGGTTTCAGAAATAATATACATTGATTATGGACAGGTTTTAGGTTGGTGAATATGGGAAGGATGGCATTTGGCTTTGGAGTGCAAGGAAGATCTGCTCCAGTACTGGACATTGCATACCTGGCACTCGTTCAGCAATATAACAATTTAAACTCCCCAAATCTTCATGGGATTATATTACAGGTGTTTTTGTTTATCTCTTTTTTTGTGAATGTGAAATAACAAAATAAGGCATCCACCTCGTCTATCTGAAGCACAAGTAGTTCTGCATTTCTGAACGGCTGAAAACACACACACACACACACACACACACACACACACACACACACTTCCACACAACATATTTTTTGCATTAACGATACTCCTCATGAAAGCCTTCTGCATTCCCTTTCTTCATTCACTCGGCCACTCATTTTTCACTCAGCCGATCTCACTTCCTCACTCACTACCGCAACCATTTCCCCAATCACTCACTACTTTATCACACTCATTTCCTCGCTCTCTACCGCAATCATTTTATCGCTCACTACCGCACAATCATTCACTCACTCTACTGCTTTCACATCCTTGTTCTCTACCCTGATAACTTCCTCACACTCCTTACTGCTCTCGCTCTCTACTATATCCACTTCCTTATATTCCACCCACTTCCTCACACAGCCACAACCTACGTCCTTCTAACAGCTCTCATTTCCTTCGCTCACTACCACAATCACTCCCCCTCTCGCTCTACCACATTCACTTCCTAACTCTCTACGCTCTAACTTCCTCGTTCTCTTCCACTTTTCACTTTCTCACACTCTTTACCACTCCACTTCCTTTCATTCACTTCTAATGTATCCATCTGTCCACATTTTCATCTCAGCAGTCAAGCCATCTGTTTTCTACACTATTTTGGCATTCAATTTGTTTTACTCCCACGGAGATCTTTCCTATTATCATTTATTCCACATTTGACCACCGACACTCTAAAAATGCTGGGTTAAATACAACTCAGAGCTGGATAAATATTGGACAGAACACATGCTGTTTTCAACCAACAGTTGGGTTAAATGTTTAACCCAACCTTCAGGGCAGTAACCCAAACGCTGGGCTGGCTCTAAACACAATCGCTGGGTTTGTCCATATTTTAGCCAGCGCTTGGTTATATTTAACCCAGAATTGTTTAGAGTGTACATAGCTTTCCACTCTGTTCACCCTCTTTAAAATAATATTAGATATCAGGAACAGTGTTACTAAAAATCTGCAGTGAAAATCTGCAGTTTTTCCTAATAAGTTGCAACCTTACATCAAATACCATCAAATCACAATCTTAACCATTGTAATGGAAATAATAGGTCTCTTTTAAGCAGCATCACTTCCTCTAGAAGTCTTTCTAAACCTATAGTCTTTTCTCAGTTTCAGACCCAAAACAATGCATCGTGGGAAGCCATTTTCAGTCTAGAAGCCAAGGCATCTTATGAGAGGAGTTGCCAATGCATGTTTAGGTTGTGGCCTTACACACACACATTTTTTTTTAAATGAAATTAAAATCACAAACCAGCCACACCACATCCAGATCCACACACCACTATCTCTAATGAACTGGTATCATCTGGAAACAGATGGAAAAACCAGAACTTAAGGATAGTGGTATACTGGCCGCTACTGTAGACATCTTTTCCCATGAAAATCCCAAAACATCTCAAAAGATGTAGAGCCCCTAATTTCAGTGGCAAAGTATCTCAAGGACTGGTTCCTCTGCCTTGTTGGGCCCCCACAGTCTTTGGACCCTGTTGTTGTAGAGTCTTGAGCCAAAATAAATCCCAAAGGCATAACAGAGTCATAGTTTTGGTGCCAAGTTGTGGGTAATGTAGTGGTAACAGGGTCTAAATCACAGTATCTTTGGTGACTTTCCAACAATCTTCTTCATTCAGAAGTCTTTTCTTCTGTATTTGTCTTTACATTCTTCAGTCCCTGGTGGGACTCTGCTTCTTTTTCCAGTGCCCTTTGACCCTGCATTACGCCCTTATCATCAGTCTGACACTCCAGAGAAGTCCACGTTGGGGTCCCTGGTGATGTTCTTCCTCTGACGGACGGTCCTCTCTTCATCCTACACAAATTATTTTATTTTTAATGTCACCTGACTTTTAGGCCCTTATATAAAAGGTTGTGTGTGTACACTTACTGATGTGAAGATCCCATTTTGTTCCCATTCTCCAGGAGACTGGTCCTCAGGGTCTTCTTCAGCCTCCTCCTCTTCCTCTTCCTCACCCTCCTCCTCTCTCACTGGGTCCATCCCGTCCTCCTCATACTCCGTCGCATAGTCAGACTCCTCTGATAAACATCAGTTAAGCACAAGTACATGATATAATACCAACTTAATGCGCAGCGTTATAATTTCAGACGCTAAATCTTCAAAATAAATGTAATAGTGTAAATTAGTAAAGACGTTTTTTTTGTTTTGTTTTGAGTAACTGACCATCGGCTCCTAAGTAGCTCTGCACCGGTTCAATCCTGGACACAATTTCAGCTAGATCAGTGAAGTCCGCACTAGGACACGTGCATGACTGAAACAAATAGCAACAAAACACAATCACTACTGAATGAAATTAATAGACAAAATACAATCTAATATGCCATTTAATAAATAATTGATCAAAAGTGACAGTAAAGACATTTACATTGTTACAAAAAAATCTATTTCAAATAATTACTGTTCTTTGTGAAGTTTTTATTTATCAAAGGATTCTCATATTCATTGTAAAAAGGATGATAGAATAGTGGCTTGTTTTATGAGATATTAAACTCACATCAGTCTTCTTGCTGTCGTTGTAGTCCGCCGAGCGATGGTCTTTCAGTAAATTTTCAATAATGTCCCCACGAGCCCACTCAGTAAACACTAGTTTACTATGTTGATAACCCACATCCTTAGAGAAAACAGAAAAACTTTAAATATACTAGTTTAGAGAGGTAATTTTACACCTGGAATAACTGCTTTATGGACACTATAATAAATACTATGCTGCCTTTTCATTTTATAGTATCAAGACTGCATAGGCCCTGTCCCAAATGGAACACTTCATGTGCACTTGCGGTCTTACGGACTTACTATGGCCGCCGCGTGCCCGTTAAGTCCACGAGATCGTAGGGTGTCTCATTCCTCGTTTAGCGTTCAGAAGGGTGCTCGCGAGCGCCCCCTTTGTGGCCATTATGCGCCCTCGATCCGCACTTCTGCCGAGCCTACACTGATGCAAGCTCTCAGCAGACTTCTACCCGACAATCAAAGCGGCATTACATCACGAAAGTGCGGACTCAGAGGAAGAACGCGAGGGTTTAGGGTGCCATTTGGGACAGGGCCAATGTTTAATCGTCCCCCTGTGTTTACTGCAGATGTGGGCTTTTGTTCTCACATAGATTTCATCAAATTTCCCAAAGTCCATGGTCTTGAAGCGGTCGATGGGTGGCCGAATGTACTCGCAGTATGCGCTCTTCTTGACAAGTTCCAGCTGCCGTACACAAGATACATAGGCCAAGCGGGACTGGATTTCAGCCATGTCAGGCACCTGAGAGATACAGGACGTTTTTAAAAGATTTACGCAGAGCTAGCACAATCAATTTCATAGACTATACAATATTTTATTAAGATTTTAATTCCATTAGAGGATCTCAAAATTGAAACGGCTGCATTGGCTCCACGGGAAGTGTTCTAATATCCCACAAGATTGACTCACCTTCACTTTCTCCGCCCACGGGTTGATTCGTTTCCATAGCAGCCACCAGCCAGAAAGACTGTCACCGTAGTTACAAAGATCAGTCTCATCCTGGCTGCCCACATCGATGGCGATGACTGTTTTTGTGCCCATATTACGAGCTATGTCCGCTGCAGGGCGTTAGAGTGCCAGTCGAATGCAAACAAATGCACACGTACACAGAGACAGACATCCACAAGGTAGCAGGAAGAATCAAAGTACCGTTAATATTTCAGACTAAATTCATCAATTAATAACTGATCACCAATCAACGCTGTTTAACCAAATCCCTCACTGGAAAGCTGCCATTTTCATCAGCAATAAAATCAAATAAACATCAATGTTTAAAAGTAAGAATTCTTTTTTTAGAATTAAGTAAATTCTTAAAACATTTGCTGAAAATTGTGGTAAAACAGCCTTGCAGGTGATCAGTAATAACAAAGGATGGAAAAAGACAATTAATGATGACAAGACAAGATGCAATTAAAACCTAACAATGTAGGCTTAAAATTGACGCATTACCAAAAACTATTAATATTATATGATTTTTACATCCAATTTGCTTCACAGACAATAACCAGAGCTGGGTAGTAACTGATTACATGTAATCTGGATTACGTAATCAGATTACAAACATGTATTACTTGTAATTAGTTCAGTCTAAATTAGTGCTGTCAAACGATTAATCGCATAAAAGTTTTTGTTTACATATTACATGTGTGTGTGTGTGTGTGTGTATATATAGTGTGTATATTACATATATATAAAATACAAACACATGCATGTGTATGTATATACACTTAAGAATTTTTTCATATATATTACATATATTGTTATATAATATAAATTATATGAATATAAATATAAACTTGTAAATACATTTTCAAAATATATACTGCATGTGTGTGTCTTTATATATACACATAATAAATAAACACAGTAAACACACATCTATTATGTAAACAAAAGCGTATATTTCGGATGCGATTAATCGCGATTAATCGTTTGACAGCACTAGTTTAAATTACATTTTAAAATACTTGCAATGTAATAATATGTAATTTGGGAGGGTTTTGTCTTTCAAACACATTAAAATGCACACAATCGTATTATTTTGTATTTATATGTAATGCAGGCATCCACAAACCTTTTTGTAATCTGAACCTCTTTGACCTAAATCGTAACACTTTAGTGTAGGGATGATGTCACTATGTACTAGTTGCTTATTAGCATGCCTATTAATAACATATTGGCTGTTTACTTATAAAGCACATATTCTGCATGATCATATTCTACATCCCTAATCCTACCCAATACCTAAACTTGACAACTACATTATTAACTATTAATAAGCAGCAAATTAGGAATTTATTGAGGCAAAAGTCAAAGTTAACAGATTGTTAATGGCTAAATTTGTACATTAAAATGAAGTGTGACTCACTTAATATATTTACTTAAAGTACCCCTGAGATTTTAAAATAAATATTTTAATAACTAAGAATCACATGTCCATGTTCCCGGATCTCTGAATTTGGTTAATGGTCACATGACTTTTGAGTAAGTGTTTTATTTTGAATGATGTTATTTACAATTATTTTAATTTAATATGTTTAATTAATTATTAGCTTTTCATTAAACTCTCAATCATCCTGCAGTTATTTTACGAACCCCAGTTTGGCACACCTTGACATAATACAAAGCACTTCATAAATTATAACAGAATATATTTTCTTAATCTGTTTGTTTATATCAATATGGAACACGATTATCCTATTTAAATCGATGTGATGAACAAGTTAGGTCAAAAGTTATCTAAAAGTGATTAGAAAGTAGTCTTGATTATATTACCTAAAATGCGTAATGTATTGGATTGTTACTAACTACAATTTTTGTCATTTAATTTAAAATAAGTAACGGACTACAATTTGTAAGTAATCTACCCAGCTCTGGCAATAACACTGATGATTTTAATGCAAGAAATAATCTTTATGAACTAATGAATTCAATGATATTAAATCAAATTATTACAAGGAATGTGATCTTCAAAATCTTGTCTTTTCCCCTGAATTAAGATGCATGTTGCACTGCAAACTGAGGGACATTATGCTATTGCTGTCTGGTGAAATGTTTTTGTTTAATTTAGATGTTCTTTTTATATTTTGGAAACTAGTCCATTTAAAATCTGACTACATTTAATCACACTATATTCCTATATTGTAAAGAAGCAATATAACATTTATAAATCACACTTTATGACCAATCATACACCAGACAACAACAGCAACTTGCAATGATTGATATTTACAATCTGATACAATTTCATGTTTTTAATAGGCTGGTGAGGACAAGAGGTCAAACAACTGAGCATATTTGTCCACACCGCCCAATCCCTGCAGAACTTTATCCATTTGTCTCTGTACAGATCATAAACTGATCTAATAGTCACCAGAAATGAGTGAAAGTTTGAAACGACTTTAAAATGTGCTGGAAATCTCCAAGATGCCAAATTGACTAGCTAACACATTAAAATAGACCCACATTCTGAGTTCAAATGGATAAAGCAAAACCACTCATTCTACCCTCAAAATGATCACAGTATACTTACTCAGAGCCATTTAGCTCTTTAAAATAAAAAAATAAGTGATTGACCAAACCAGATTATATTTCTGGCCCCAGCCAGCGAGTCATCTCTGAGGAGTTGCTCTGGGCCGTACTTGCCTGGGAGGTTGTTGATGTATCCTCCATCCATGAGCAGGTTTCCGTCTTTAGGGTCGCAGAGGGGTGGCAGGTACCCGGAAAGGGTCATGCTCGCCCTGACATAGCGCCACAGGGAGCCTACCACACCGGGAGGGGACAATAACCTCTTAATAACCTCTAAAGTACGTAAACGTATCGTCTCAGCAGCGTTTGGAGGTGACCCTGAAGTCACAGTTTTGGTTAGTAGCGCACAGACCAGCACGGAGATACAGTGACTGTCACCCCAAGGACGGTGTGCGGTGGTTTAGTTTGGCCTACCTCATTCAGTGAACCCGACCATGACAGAGGTTGAGTAAACACACATGAGGTAAGGCTGACTTATCTTCCAACCCTGTCTCACTGGCTTTTTTATTATCAAAAAAGTTCAAATTATCATGGATCCTTTTTCTGTTATGTAAAATATACAAATTTTGCTCATACAGTTATTTCAATTAGATACATCATTATTAATCAGTAATGATGTATTTTTCAGGCAGAGAGGAGACAGAGTTGAAAACCAGTCAGTGAACATACAGTATATTGGGCACTGCCAGCCTGTCCTGGCCTGCAGTACTACACTCCACCATCAGGTATCAGGAGAGGCATGACAGTGGCATGGGTTGGAAGGAGAGAGAAAAATCCAGAGAGGCAGGTGCATTGAGCATGTGGCACTCTTAAAGGGATAGTTCACCCCAAACTCAACATTCTGTCATTATAGAGCGCTGCAAGCATGGTGCATTAGTGTCGGCTGAAACCCCAAAATGAAGTAGCATTTCAGCACTCTCAGTTCCACCGTCCTGAAGTCAGAGGGTTTTTATATGTTTTTGGTTAAATGCCTGCTATAAGGACCATAGTTAACACAAGCTCAAAAAATGTTATGCTTTATTTTACAACATAAAATACATAAGTAATACCATCTTCTCTGTTGGGGAAAGCTATTGTTAAAAGTAATGCATTACAATATTGCATTACTCTATAACAAAGTAACTAATTACTTTTTATGTAAAGTAATGCATTATGCTACTTTTGAATACTTTTTTGTCTCCTGAGCTGGGCAAAGGGTGTATTTTCAGCAACTGTAAAGGCTCTTTCACACTAAAAGTGAAATGAATAAGCCTCAGGCTGAAGGAAACACCTCTGCACTGATTTCTCACAACATGGGGACAGAAGAGCTGTCGGTGAATAAATCGGAAAACAAAGTAACTCAGGTATTTTCTTGTAAATTTAAAAAAGTAATGCATTACATTACTAGTTACTTCATAAAAGTAATACATAACTCACACTACTTGTAATGCATTACCCCAAGACTACCCATCTTGTGATTTTTAAAAAGCTTTGACTTGTCTTAAAAGATTGCTAAGGTGTGGCTAAATGGGACTATTAATGTTATCTGGGTCATTAAACATCATCACACCGAACAGGAAAACGTATCTATTCTAGTGCTATCAAACGATTAATTGCGATTAATCGCATCCAAAATAACGTTTTTATAATATATGTATATGTACTGTGTTTATTTATTATTTATATATAAATACACACACATACAGTATATATTTTGAAAATATTTACACATTTATATTATTATATAAATATATTTAATATATAAACATAACATTTTTCTTAAATATAGATATGCATGTATTTATATGTATATATACACATAATAAATAAACAGTACACATACATATATTATGTAAACAGAAACTTATATTTTGGATGTGATTAATCGCGTTTAATCGTTTGACAGCACTAATCAACTCATTAGTTCACTTTCACAGTTTATAATCATGGTCTTGAAAAATATCCTAACTCAAACTTTCAGGGATTTTTTCAATTAGGAAGCTTAATGATGGTAACTTTGGAGTTATGTGACTGTGCTGTAGGTCGTTTACAACTCTACCGATTGTATTTAGGATTCAAAAATTATACACTGTGTTCATTTGCGATGATTATTGCTATAAATAAAATGTATGAATAATAAAATCATGTTTTTTTTGTTGTTGTTGATGGATCCAGGGGCGATGCTTACTTGATGGGTTGGCCTACAAAAATGCCATCACTGCAGCACTCTGTTTACTTACCCTTATGTTTAATAAAGGGGATAATAACAGATGTCATTTTGGGGTGAGCTACTGATTTAAAGCAAAAATAGTTCCCACTTATACATAAAAAGATATCTCTGTGAGCCTGTTTAAAATGTGTGACATTCTAAATGAGTTCTCCTATGTGGCTGACCGTGCTGTAGGATCCAGAACAACACCTCCCAGTGACTCTTATCCTTATAAATATTGCATACAATAGATAAACATGCAACAGCATGCACACAGAGTGTATGGTGTGCTTGTGACCGCCACACTCAAGGTAGATGGGAAGAGTGCACGTG
Organism: Gymnocypris eckloni scoliostomus; assembly: GCA_027564155.1. NCBI lineage: Eukaryota > Metazoa > Chordata > Actinopteri > Cypriniformes > Cyprinidae > Gymnocypris > Gymnocypris eckloni. Next base: position 29,419,892 of record CM050416.1, read on the forward strand.
ATGTGAACAGAGCATGAGGAAAATACATCAGCTTGAACAGCAAAACAAAAACATAAATATAGAGAAGCATCAGCAGCAGCCATCATTTACTTTCTAGATACCAAAAGTCACATCACAGCATCAGTGTTGGTCGTAGCTTCATGCAAATCAACATATGCGGTTTAGCTAGAAAAACTGACACCAGACTGCTAAGCAATATTCACCAACCATACACAGGCCTTATTCAAATACATCTCAGTACATGACAACAACACCAAAAATCATACTAAACATATCAATGCCTTATTTTCCGAAAGCCTACTGTTGATTAACCAAATTTAAATTGCGAATGAAACATATTACAAAGTTAAAAGTAACTGCCATATCTATTACATGTACTGCCATTGTAATAATAGCACATAATGTAATGTATATTTGTAATTGTAACCAAACAATGGCTACATTCTATACTAATGCACAAGGAAAGGGAATCTGAGCATCAGGTGATTTGAAATCAATGACTGGACTCTATGTGTGCATAAAATGTCCTTTACAAAAGAGCCAAACAGGGAAGAATGGGTGCGAATAGAGAAACTGAATGTAAATTGTGCACCTAGTGGTCCTGAGGGTAAATGGCTGAATCTTACAAAACTGATAAAGAACATGACAGAGTCACATTTCACCCTAAAATAAATTATGTTTTGCTAAAAGAAAATGCAATAAGAAAATGAAGCCTATTCTACTTCCCTCTCATGGCACCACTCACGGCAATTTAAGCATAAAAAACAATTATTACATAAAACACTATATACATACGGACACATTACGGTAATGAGAATATGGGGAATAATTGTGCTTAATTGCCATAAAAATTACCACACTATGAAAAAACAACATTTAAGCTTTATTTTATTAATGCAAAATCTAATTTTTGATTTTGGGATGAAATGAAACCAGGACATGTTTTCATCAGATTCAGCTGAATGTAATGTTTATCTTGGTTATGAAAGCACAGTCTCTCTCCTCTATTATTTCTCTCATTGAATGCTATCCTGGGCTCCTTCCAAGCCATGGGTTCCCAATGTAAGCAGGGGGTTAATTCGTTTTAAACAGGAAAAGAGACGATAAAAAGCAAAGGGTAACTGAGTGGTTGGTTGTCGCAGGGATACTGGTGTGGCTTCTAGAAGGTTTTGGTGAAAAGGGGGCAGAATCCTGACCTGGGACATTGTTAACATAGCAACCATCCACGAGGAGGTGGCCGTCCTTGGGGTCGCAGAGAGGAGGCAGATAAGGGGTATAGGAGGCACTGGCTCTAACATAGCGCCAAAGACAGCCTGGCAAAATGAAGATGGAGAGTAAATCAAAACTGGACGAGACGTGGAGAGAGACAGAGGAGGGAAGGACAGTAAACAACAGGAAACAGATGAGTGAGAATGAGAGGAGGACCCACAATTCTCTGACTGTAGTTCTTCACCGTTTCATAGACATCATGCTGAGATCTGGCTATGCCAATAAGACCACATTATTCCATTTAATATACACAAGAAAAAACTAAACTTGATTGTAGTTTCTCTCATTTCTAAATGTCAAATACCATCCAACACTTCTAACAGCGTGTTTACCTAGCCAAAGAGGGAATGAAGGCTGAATGTATGAATCTAAACTGCATTTATTAGAGATGACAGACTATGCCATGCCAAAATAGACAGATACACAGATTAGGAAAGGAGGCAGGAGAGGTGGAAGGGCTAAAGAGGGTGAGATAGAGAGATCTGCAAGCTGTTAAGTGTTATAACACACAATAATGTCAAGAGCATGTTGACCACAGCATCTTCTCTGACAAAACTACAACAGTGTGATCTGTGCTTCTTGTGAAAAAAAAAGATTTTACTATGAAATTTCAATTAGTTTTAAGATTTGAAAATCACAGATTGAAAATAAAATAATAGGATTTAAATATTATTCAAAATAATATTTCCAACAAGGTCAAATGACAGTAAAGACATTTATAATGTTACAAAAATATATATTTTTAAAAACGCTTTCAAACCTCGTTCATCAAAGAATTGAACTAATAAAAAAAGAAGAAGAAATGTTTCTTAAGTATCACATCGGCATATCATTTCTAAAAAATATTTGACAATGTAGACTTTTGGTGTTACAGAAAAAAATGCAGCTTTTGCTATTACAGAAAAAAAGTATTAATATATATATATATATATATATTATAAGAGATATATTATTAAATTGTAATAATATTTTATAATACAACAATTTTTACAAATTAATGCTGCCTGGTGAACAACAAATAAATACAAATCTTACTGACCACAAACTTGCAAATGAGATGCATTTAAAGTTGCTGAAAAACCCCCACACAGAATATGTGCACTATCCATTGACAACGCAATAGATATTTAACTCACAAACTTCTCTTGTTCAGTACTGAGACTTCAGCCTGCTAATAATCTCAACATGGCAACATACTGGCCAAATTGCCCTACGCACATTTAACTACTAGTGAATGAAAATCAGTGGAATTACTTTAGAAGAAGACATTATAGCATATTAGCACAGCCTGACCAACATCCACAGCTGAGTGAAGGCATTCTGTACGTTGCAGTAAAGTCTTTGGACCTGTTTTGTCTTATTTGTGCAGTCAGTGTGAGAATAAGCAATGCTGCAACAGCAGAATGAAGAGGAAACGGCATTAAGAGGGAGGGAGCAAATGAATGATGCATTCTGGATCCTACAGACACCACTAAGAGGGGTTTTACCTTCTACCACAACTAATAGTGTATACTTGATATGATGGGCATTTAGAATATAATAGAAAGAAATTGTGAGATAAAGATGTGTGAAAAGGACGACATTGAATGAGAGCTTATCCTTTCTATGACACAAAAGCAGGTTAGAACAGAGGGTAGGACAGAAGACAGAAACTTTGACAACAAGGTAAGAGAGACATAGTGGGAAAGACAACAGAGACAAGCTTTGTCCTTTCAGTTAGTGAGACATGCAAATTCAATTCCATAATCCATCCGAGTAAACACAGGTGAACACATGACCATTACAAGGCCCCCAAATCCAGCATTTTCACGGCATTAAACTGTAGTCAGTGTTTTTAATATGACCATTACTTGATTTAGCCACAGTGAATTAACTTATTTAAATAAGGAAACATATATAATATAATATATGTTCAACTGAATTTGGGGTCCAAACCCAGAATACAGAGATACATGATATGCCACTGGTCAATCCCAAAATGTATTCATGCATTTGACAAACAGAATTGAGGAAATTAATCACTTCAGTAACATCTCTATTTCATGTGAGTTAACAGGCATTAATGAAATGGGCATTTTCTAGATCTCTCTCAGAAGCCATCCGTTATTTGCACAAATTGCACAACCCACATGCAACATTAGCTTTTCTTTCTCGATCACTACAAACGCATATAATAACCAAACAACTTGCACATCCCAAATATCTAGCATTCAAACAATTAACACTATTTTTATTTTATTTTTAATATCAGTTATTGACATTGATATTTACCAAAATTATTTATTTCATTATTCAATTATTAATAATTCCTAAAATATGTATATTCCAGAAGTCAAATGCCCCTAACATGGAACCTTGAGGAACCCCACATTAAGAGGACAAAGTTCAATCATCACTCACCATCTTTATGAACACGCATAGCAGAAGCTGTGATGTCTGTGGTCACGTTAAAGTAAGGCAGCCACAAGTCCTATAAACACAAGCAGGAAAAACATGAGCATGTTGTCATGCATATGATAATCACCCTTTCTAATTACATTATCCATTATGAAGATTAAAACAAAAATGCATGTTTTAGGAGCACTAGATTAGATTTCTGAAACAACCTTCAAAAGAGCTTTGATGACTTCTTACCTCGATTTGCTTGTCCTCAAAGACATTGGAGATGCTGGTGTTGAAGGCAGAGCCAGAAAACATGGATGTGATTGGATAAGTAAGATCCAGTACCGTTTTGAATACCGAGTTCATTGCCTGAAGGCAAAAGAGATACAAAATTCATTTCCAGTGATTAAGAACTAAACATCTTCTATCTTATCTGATTGCTCAAAGCAAGGTAAAGAGTGTCAGTTAACGGATAGTGTCACATTACCTTGGACCACTCTCTCGCCCTCTGCTTGACCCTAACAGCACTTCTCTCCTCTGCATACAGAGCACCGATGAATGAGCCAATGGACGTTCCTCCCACTATGTCGATGGGAATTCCTGCTTCCTCCATGGCTTTGATTATTCCAACATGAGAGCAGCCCCTACAAGATTGAACATCATGTTGACCATTTACAAAGACCAGGGATATTAGTTTTAACTTTTAAAAACAAAAAATGAATTAAATTAAACATAAATATTGATAAAAACTCAAACTACACACACACAAAAAAATGTTGCCTAGCAATTTACTGAAGTATGTTTTTTTTTTTAAACACTAAAATTACTAACGGGATAAATATAAACTAAAACTCAAATTTGTAAAAACAAATACTTTTAAATATAAAGGGTAAAATAAAAATAAAAACAGTAGTAATATATAATATTGTTTTAAATGACAAATGCGCACTAAAACCCAAAAAAACTGCTAAAATAAAAAGCTATAACCAGTATATAAATAAGACTAAAATACTACAGACACATCTGAAAATAAGTAAGATAATAATTAAATGTGTGATTTTAAACTATAGTTTAACAAAATTCACTAAGGCAAGCCTCCAAGGTTAGGAAAAAACAAACATTATATTTGTTATGCACAATCCTGCAGGGAAGGAGATAAAGGTAGAGCTGCTAATCATATTATCTCCCAATAATAAGACCATCTCTGGTATTACGACTGCTTGTCACTCACCTGGCTCCGCCTCCACCCAGCACAAGGGCTATGCTGTTTCCTGTGAGTACTCTGGCCAGCCGTGAGAAATCACTGTGTCTGTCAGCAGTCTTCTCGAAAACCTTTTCATATACCTCTCGCTGTTTAAGGCAACAACCACATCCATATCAAACACAAGGGTTACTAACAATCATTGTTCTTTAAATCAACAGAAAGCTACATGTTACCAGTTTGGAGGGGCTTCTTCGTGAGAAAACTCTACGAGGGCACCTTAGGTGAAGGTGTCCAGAGCACCAGCTTCGCATGTTCAGCCATTCAACGGTTCTCGACGGACCCGGCCCATCCTCACGATGCAGCAGAATTAACTGCTTCAGGGCCCGCACCGCTGTGTTCTCCAGCATCTGCTCCAACTGAGAAGGTAAGAACACGGGTCAATCAAAACAGAACTCTTTAGTATTAAGTTTGAATCAGAATTCTGATTGGATCAGCTCCATCTGAACGTATTCGAACCGCTAGGGGTGTGAATCTTTGGATAGACAGTGAAGTGAGAAGATCTTAATTTCAGGAATGATTTTTGCAAATTCAGAACAATTTGATTCGATCTGATTCACTATGAATACAAACTACTTAAGATGCCTATTGCACCAAACTTGAAATTAAACACTTTAAGTTAGGGTGACCATACAGGCCATTTTTACATATAAATGGCAAATATAGTCACCCTACTTTAAATACATGTATATACAGGGTACTTAGAATATAACAAAGTGTACAATGTGCTGAAAATAATTTATGCTTAAAAGATTTGATTTATTTCCATGAGTCATTCAATTTTCAGCATTTTAAATAAAGTGATTCACGATACAAAAATCCACATTTCAAAATCAATTCATATGCATTGACATGATTTGTAATTGTTAGCCTAAAGTTGTGCCTTGCTTAAGGTGAAAAGTAATTTTTTGAACCTTTCCGTTTGGGGTTTCAGCTTTCAACATTCTGAAAACCAGTTCTGTTAATTCAACCACTGCTCCATCTCACACATTTCACATGAATGTGGACAGAAACAACACTAGACTGAAACAAATACCTCTCCAAGTGCAGGTTCCTGGTCTCCAAGCCCCACAATGAGGATACAGTCAGCTTGTCGGATACAGCGTTGAGTCCATGGGGTCATACTGCTGTCCGTCTGATACAGCACTATACGATTAATGTCCTCCTGCTGAGCCAACCAGCCTGATAACCTGTACTCATGAATACTAGAGAAAAACAAGCGTTGCAGATTACAATTTAAAAATGAATGCGATAAATACATATTGTTGTTCAGATCTCATATGTGATCCTGGACCACAAAACCAGTCATAAGGGTCAATTTTCTGAAATTGAGATTTATAGATCATCTGAAAGCTGAATAAATACTCTTTCCATCAAATATCTTCATGGAACATGATCTTTACTTAATATCCTAATGATTTTTGGCATAAAAGAAAAATCACAAATTTTGACCCATATGATGTATTGTTGGCTATTGCTACAAATATATATACCTGTGCTACTTATGACTGCTTTTGTGCTCCAGGGTCACATATATAGGCCTACCTGTCCAAAGCAGAAGCTCCAAGTCTCTCTCTGATAATGTCACTGGTAAGCAGCAGGGTTGGTCCTGATTGAAGAATGAAAGTGTGTTAGATTATGCGTCTATCATGGGCTTTAATTGTAAATCACTGTTAAGTGTACCTATGGCACTAAGGGCATGGCTGAGCTCCAAATTGAAGGCATTGGTTGACACCTCATCACAAACAGGAAGCACGGCCACAGTGGAGAGATTACTAGCTGGGTTAGTAACGTCCGGACTCGACGCCACGCTTGGCAGGCCCAGAGCGGAGCCTAGAGAAAGAATTCATTGCTTTACTCTTTCTTTGTTTAAACACATAGAAAAGGCTCAGCATCCTAATTCTTTGTTCCGAAGATGATGTTTCTTCTCAAGATGGACTTTACTGAAGCATTGAATGCGATGAGAATGATTAATGTTTGGACGTACTTGAGAAAGGTCCACGGGGCTGTTGGAGGTTCCCCAGAATCTTCTGCCCCAGCAGATGGATCAAGCGGGTCACCACCTGCGGGTATCTTCTCTTAATGTTGTTGAGCGTTCCCTCTGGAAGCTTCACCAGCTCAGTGTCTCGGACTGCATGGACTGTTGTGGCACGAGGCTGCCGAGTCAAAGCCTCCACCTGAGAGAAAGAGAGATAGTTCAGTGATCCTAAAAAAAGTTCAGATTAGTTTAGACAATTTGGCCTTCATTCCAGAGCTTTAGACTCACAACTCCAATGAGGTCTCCTCTGCCGTACTCTCCAACCAGCTCCTTCTTCCCATTCGCTTTTCGGATGACAGAACGCAGTCGTCCATTCAGCACAATATAGGTACAGTCAGACTGATCATCTTGCCTGTGGACCACATAACAAATTTAATGATATGAATTACTTGCATATTGACTGAACATGTACACTACTGTTTGGTGTCACAATATTTTTTGGAAATAAATTAATACATTTACTCAAAAGGACGCTTTTAATGGATGACTAAAGATTTTTACATTGTTAAAAAATTTAGATTCCAGTTATTTTAAATTTTAATAATTTTACTGTAGTTGTATTATATAAATGCAGCCTTGATGAGCATAAGAGACTTCTTATAGAAAAATTTGTATTTTTTTTACTGCAAAACCAAACATTTGAATGCTAGCTTAGAAAAATAATATATACTTAAAGTATATATACAGTATAAAATAATATTTCTTAAGATTTATTATCTAAATTAATTATCCAAACGATATTTCTCATTTATTCAAAGTTATATTTTAACTATTTCCTGCGAATGCTTTCAGCTAAAGAAAATGTTACAATGAACCGGATAATAAAACATAATGGTACCTGTACAGGGCCCGCCCGGCTTCAACAGCCATCCAGTCAATGGCAAAATCCATCTGCCGTACAAACGGGGACATGCGGATAGCCACAGTGTGAGCTGCACTGAGAACTACACTTGGCTGCTCACGCATGATCCTACAGGGGGCAGCACAATCACAGACAATATGACTCTGCTATCTACTGATGATTGGTTTGTTCTTTGATTTTCTGTGAGATTTGCAATAGATAACGTGCCATCCAAAAGACTGAAAGTTTGAGAGTCTGTGTGAAATCAGCTGTAGGACTGTATGGAAACACTCACTCATAGAAGTCAGATTTGGAGATCTTGAGGAAGGTACAATCACGCTCAGCTTTGATGGTGAAGATGAGCGGCTCTCCTGTGAGTACAGCCAGTTGTCCAACCATCTCACCCGGCTGGGTCACAAACAAACACACTGCTTCCTGCTTGTCAATCATCTTCTGATAGACATGAAGACAACCAGACAGGACAAAATGCAGACTCACATCCTATAGAAAAGAAGAGGAAGAAACCGTATTACAAAGATTATAATATTTGTTTCTTCAGTATAAGAGATCTAAGGTTTGCCAAATAAAAGAGCTGAGAATGAGCACCTGGTCTCCCTGTCTGGCTAACACAGATCCAGTTTTAGCATGATGAAACGTCACCCTCCCATTCAGCAGCGCAGGGTCCTGATGATGAAAGGCCATCACCCCAGTCCAGCAAGAGAGAGACAGGTGAGACCGTCAGAAATCAGAGAAGAGCTGAAGTGCATGTGAAACTGCTTCATTTTACTGGACTATGAACTTTGACTTAATTAACAGTAGAACATAAATACAGAAAGACACCTCAATCTTCATGAGTTTGAGAATCTCTTTCTGGGCCTCCTCGAACAGTGTAGCATTAGGTTGTCCTTGAAATGGACAAAACATGTTCTCCATTCCGGACTCCTCGTCAGGATACAAATACACACTTGAAGGAACCTCATCCACCGTCACCTTCCTGTCCCGCTGCTCCTGTGTCACAGAAAACAAGCATGATGTCTTTAGACTTAAAGGCAAAATATTTTTTATCCGAATTCTTAATGATTGTTCTCGTTAGACTCTAATTACTGTCATACAAAACATGTTAGTATGTGTTCAAAAGAGTGTAAAACTCACTCGTGTGAAAGCAGGTGGAGTCTTCCTCAGCAGATTTTCCTCTCCATCCTCAGCAGATACAGAGATACGGCCTCTCTCATAAGCCATGTCGAAATCTGAACGCAGACTCTTCTGAATTCCTGAATAACATGCATAAGTTCAGCAATAACATCACAGCATGACACCAACATAAGCAAGATACATCATACATTTCTATATTGTATAAATTATGTTTTATATATACACAATGTATACACAAATTATATTGAACACATTCTGATAATATTATAATGTACACTACTGTTCTAAAATTAGGTTCTGTTTGATTTCTGTAGGTTTTTACAAAAAGTCTCTTATGCTCACCACGGCTGCATTTATTTGATTTAAAAAACAATAACAACAGTAATACTGCAAGATATTATTACAATTTAAAAGAACTGTTTGCTATTCTAACATATTCGTTTTTCTTGTGATCTCAAAGCTGAATTTGCAGCAGCCTTGACGCAATCTTCAGTGTCACATGATCCTTCTGAAATCATTCTAATATGCTGATTTGCTGCTCAATAATATATTTTATTTATTATCATCAATGTTGAAAACAGTTATGCAGCTTTTGTGAAAATGGATATTTTTTTACAGGATTCTTTGATGAATAAATAGTTAAAAGAATAGCATTTATTTGATCAATTTAATGCATCCTTGCTGATTAAATGTATTAATTTCTTCAAAAAACGAAAATCTTACTGACCCAAACATTTGAATGGTAGTGTATGCACCTACCTGCGATGTCTACAGGCATGGATATGGTCCTACTGAGGGTCGGTGTTGTGCCTCCATCCTTCCCATGATCCCCACCTGCAGACACTCACTGTTAAAATAAAATCTAAAGGCCTAACAACTTGAGGCGTATAGTAAATAAACAGATATAATGATATTATGCCTCACCAGAAGCACTTTGAACAGCGGCCTCACGATGTTTGTCAGGAACGGTGAGACTGCTAAAGCGTTTGCTGTGTCGTACCGGACTGGAGCGTGTTGGATGAGGAGAGGTAGGAGAGGGACGAGCCTGCATTTCCTAAGGGAAGATTGACAGAAAGGAAATAGTAAATATTTTAGATATTTTAACCTTTAAAACACTACTATAGTTCACTCACGTGGCTGAAGAGTTCGTTGGTGAGCCCCAGGTAGTTGTGCAGGGCCAGAACAGTCACTCTCTGAAGACGGACCATGATGATCTGCAGAGAGGGCACAACAGGAAACACATTCTCAATTATGTGCTGTGTCCTTACAGACAACAACGGAATCTTCTGAGCATCTTTAACATTCCAGACCTGAACCACCCGCACAAGGCTCTCTGGGTATTTCTCAAAGATAGACAGAAAGGCATCGACAGGCAGTCTGAGGACAGTGGACACTTCTGCCGCTCTCGCTGAGACAGTTTTATAAGGTCTCTGGTGACCCTGAAATACAGAAACGTTCAAACCTGTGAATTATGCAGAGTATCCAGAATATGTCAGTTCCTGTGAGCATTTTCATGAAAATTGCTTCTTGACCATATGGGGCAATTTCTAAGAAAAGGGAAGAAAAAGTGGAAGAAACAGGAACAGGAAAGAGAACAAAATACAGGAACAAGTAGCCTACAGGATAAAGAATGGGAACAGGGAAAAGATAATAAGAGGTAAGCAAAGGTTGTGTAACACTGTCTAAAGTAATTGGGTTTCCTGTGCTGTTAAACACAGAAGGCTTGCGGGTGTGACTCACTGTGATGACATCAAGGATGCTAAGTAGACTGTGAACACTGTCTCCAGGGTAAACTTCTTTGACCACTCCGTCCTTTCCATCCTTATGAGAGAGAGAGAGAGAGAGGCAAGTCCAGGCTTATTATTGTAAAAAAAACTAAAACTTATGTTGACTCAATATAAAATAAATAGAAAAAAATGGCCAGTCGCCAAGGAACCATTTCTCACTTTCGTTTATTTCTAAAACTTTAGCTAAAATTAAAGGGATAGTTCACCAAAAGATTAAAATGCTGTCATTAATTACTCGTTCCAAACCCGTTCATCTCCAAAACACAAATTAAGATAATTCTGATGAAATCTGAGAGCTCTCTGACCCTCCATAGACAGCAAGGATCCTTACACGCTCAAGACCCAGAAACGTAGCAAGGACATCGTTAAAATAGTCCATGTGACATAAGTGGTTCAACTGTAATTTTACGAAGCTACAAGAATCCTTTTTGTGCACAAAGAAAACAAAAATAATTACTTTATTCAACAATTCGTCTCCTCAGCATCACCATATAGCGCCATTTTGGAGAGCATCACATACGTAAACAACATATGATGTTCTGTGTCAGGAGCACCGTATGCGGATATGCTATTTTTATGTTGTTTATGCTTTGATCTGAAAGTAAACAACATATCCGCGTACATACGTTCACGTATGTGACGCATACATACGTTGTTTATGTATGTGATACTCTCCAAACTGGCGCTTTAGAGTGAAGCGGAGGAGACAATTGTTGAATAAAATCGTTATTTTTGGTTTTGTTGCGCACAAAAGTATTATCGCTGCTTCGTAAAGTTACGGTTGAATCACTGATGTCACATGGATTATTTTAACGATGTCCTTGCTACATTTCTGTACCTTGATCGTGGTAATATCCTTGCTGTCTATGGAAGGTCAGAGAGCTCTCGGATTTCCTCAAAAATATCTTAATTTGTGTTCTGAAGATGAACGAAGGTCTTGCAGGTTTGGAACAACATGAGGATGAGTAATTAATGACAACATTTTCATTTTTGGGTGAACTATTCCATTAAAATGAAAACTAAAATATATAAAAATATATCAAATATAAATAAAGAATAATATAGAAAATATTAAACAATTATTCAAAATATATTCACAAAATCTATAATAGTATCTCAATGATAATAAAATAAAATTGGATGAGTGATTCACACCTGTCCAGTAAGACACAACTCCAGCTTGCCATCCTGTACCACATATATACTGCTATCAGGCTGACCGGGTCTGAAGACATATTCACCCTGCTGGAACTGCAGAAACACCATGTGCTTACACAGCTCCAGAAACAACGGCTTCTCGAAGTGACCCAACACACTGCAGGAGACACGCCAGACCAAAAACATACATTAAATATCATATTTTACATTCTATACCGCATGGGAGTGGTTAAGGTCTCTTTAACTTCACTCTTGATGTGAATCAATTCAGAAACAATGGGAGCGTACCGCACGTTCTTCAGCATGTAGAGCACCTCAGATGGCAGGTGAGAATTGGCCACGTCAAACTCTGTGAGATCTGCCTCCAGCAATGACGGAGGAGGTTCCTTCATCTGCAGAATGGGCACTTCCTTCTTAAAGCGCAGGATCCTGAGAAACAAACTGTTATCATCTGAGCCAGTGAATATGACCAAATAATGACATTACAGAAACATACTTTTTGGCAATATTCAGCATCTTCTGCTTCTTTTTGAGGCGGGGCCTGGAGGAAGAAGCGGAGCCCACTAACGAAGAAGTGGACTGAGACACCTTCCTCATGATCTTCCTCCCATAAAACAAGACTTTGTCTCTTTTACGAAAACGATACTTCGGGGCTTCCTGAGCCTCAAGTTCTGAGAGAAAAAAAAACAAGCAAATATATACATACACATTACACACACATTTACATATATATATATATATATATATATAAATTAATTTCTGCTAGTTTTATTAAGGTAAATTTAAGACATTTTAAGATTAATAATTAAAGAAAATTCAAAGAATAAATTAAAGGGCACAATACTTCTATATGTTCTCTAAATATGCTCTAGTCTAATGTATAAGGACAACATAGTGAATATTACCAGCACTTCATTATTATACATTTAGATTACATTATCATTTCACAAAGATAAAAAGTAATGCAAGAAACATTAATTTCACAAATGATTTTTTGAGAACTAACTGCGGAGCTTCATCCTGCGCAGGACAAAAAATATGAGGACAGCGATGAGGACGATGGCGACTCCAGCGCCAATTATAATTCCCACCACCTGTACAGAAACAAGACAGGGAGAAATCAGGAACAAGTGTGTTTCAGTGTGAGATACGTGTGTATGAGTGACAGAAGGAGTCATGAAGCCGAGGCTGGGCAACATTCAAAACAGATTTGAATTTGAAATAATGCCAACATTTATTTAAACTAAAAATAAGTAATGAATTTAAATTTGAATCTGGAAAATGTAAAGTTGAATTTAATATATACACACACACACACACACACACACACAGTTGTTCAAAAGTTTGGGATATAAGATATTGTACCATGATCCTTTTGAAAGAAATTGGCAAACTACATTGATCCAAAGTGACAGTAAATACATTCATAATGTTACAAAAGATTTGAATTCTGTTCTTTTGAACTTTTTCAAATCCTGAAAAAAATTTGATTTCAGTTTCCACAAAAATATTAAGCAACACAACTGTTTTCAACTTTGCTAATAATATAAAATCTATTGATCAACAAATCAGCATATTAGAATGATTTCTGAAGGATCATGTGACACTGAAGACTGAAGCAATGATGCTGAATTCAGCTTTGCATCACAGAAATAAATGACATTTTACAATACATTAAAATAGAAAACAGTTATTTTAAATATTAGTAATATTTTTCAATATTGTTGTATACAAATGTCTAAATGTGACATATCAGACACTGAAATGTATTCATATCATCTAATGTTTCTGAAAACATTCCAAATGTAATGTTTATTTGTCATTCATAATTAAAAGTGAACCGTTTGCACAATCCTGCAAAGGCTATGATTCAGTGTAACCGTGTTAAACGAGAGTTTACTGACCATGCTGGTCTGCAGCTGATCCTCCACTAAACTCTTGATGTTTCCAAATCTGTCCAGCTACAAAACACACAGGATGTTAATATAGCCAGCTTTTATATGAGAACACAACACTGGGGTTAAAAATGAGAACATGAGGGAAAAAAGACTACAGAACTGATACAGGAACTAAGAAGTTATGAAAAAGTGAAGGACAGGGAGAGAAATATGCAAAAGATAAATGCATTTGTTACTGGAGCACAACCATTTTATTCTGTCCCATACAAATGTCAACCTTTCTCTCTGCATTGTGCCTTGATTCCTTCAAGCATTCCCCCTCTGTTACCCTCCTACTCACTCATTCCTTCCTTCCTTCTCTCTTTCTCAGCTCATTTATTTTCAATAAAGCATTTTCAATAAGGCCTGTAGTGTTTCTAAAATGAATAGCAGAACTGTTTCTGTAGTAGCTTAGTGTGCTAAATGGATAATCAGTTATAATTAAAATTAAAATATAATTAATCTTACACAGACATGATAAATGCATAATATAATTATTTTATTTGTTAAGATGTTTGTCTTTCTTGAAAATGAAGAAGTACTTGAAAACAGAAGTAGTGGTATATCTTCAGTGTCTCTGGTGGAAACCACATAAGCATGTAACACATCCTCTGACTTTATCACGACATCATTTTAGTGAATTCAGACTGTAATGTATTTAGATTAGAATCTCTCTCAAATGTCACTTACATTTGTATTACAGGAGTATCTGCCCATTGTCTTAAAGGTGCACTACGATATCTTTTCAGAGATAAAGCGCTGCGATCTCAACATGGCAGAGACCCGCCATATGTGGATATACATGATTTGAATCATATTCTCCAAAATTACTGTTCATTTCATGAACTTTTATCCAAACATTTTAGCGCACTTTTATCAAACCTTAATATAAACTGTTTACGGACTGGAAATTGCATTCAGTCCAACATTCAGATGTGTTGTAAGAAAACATGCCCTTGCGATTTGTAATCTTTGGACCGGGATATGAAGTTGTGCAATTCTGCATGATTACTCCAAGGCATCTAGTTGCTGCATCTCACTAAACTCTCACTTTGCCCATCATGACAGAGCAAAAAACTGCTCTGTTCAGCATTACTGATCAAACCTTTCTAAACAAGTCACATGATCAGATTAGCTGTAGACAATCTTTCTAGCTACAAAACACAGCTGTCAATGGTCAGAAGATTTGTAAGAGAAGGAAAGGAAGGTGGTGGTGGTAACACAAAAGTGAACAGGTGCTGATACTAACGAATGAACAGATTGGTGAACGCAGGGGCGGGGTTTCTGGAGGAATGTAAATGAGGTGCAAGGTGCATGATGGGAAAGCAGTGCAGCTGCTTATCTGTGTGAGCGAATAAAGAGATTCAGCAAAGGGATTTCCCCACTATACTTCTCTATGGCTTCCTGTCTTTTTTAACGCAGGACTGAGAAACATTTTATAGTTGCAAAAGGTTTAACAACACACAACCTTTCATAAATGCCTCAATAAATATTCATGCTCTATGTAATCAAAGGAATGGATTTACAGCAGACTTTCCACAAGTCGTCAAACTGTTATCAAAACAGGCAGCTCGCTTGTTGTGTGCTGTACCAACCGTGTGAATATGTAAATGAGAACATTAACCAAGGGTTTACAAACGTATATTGGGCCCCAGTGTAATTTGGAGTCACAGTTGCACTCACGTTGAAACTTGTGAACGCTCAGACTGAGAGCGTTCAGGTTTGTGTTGTGTGTGTGAAGTAAAGCATTAGGGTGCTGCTCACCAGTGGAGGTTCTGCGGACTCTGGGCCTGATGTGTTATGTCCCATTCTACCTCAACACACAGCTGGGCCATCAACGACAGGCGCTGCAACACACGGCAAGACAACAGGCTTCATGCAACATGCACAGATCGGCATCACACAGACATTCAATAAGAATCACCGCAGGCTACTAAAAAAAGCATATTTAGTTTGAGTCCATGCACATTACAGGAATCAGCTGGATATATTTTATTATAAAATAAAATGGTATAGATTATTAAACAGAGAGGGCCCTATGAGTTAAGTGATGGGGAAAATGCAGATGGAATCCAGTCATAAAAACTCAATTTACTGTAACACGGAATGTCACTGAATTTGAAAAATTGGACAGATTAATTAAAAGTAGTAGTTCATTAAACTTCAATAAAAACGTGATATGGACTAGTGTCTGTGAATATTAAGCTGTATTTAGATATGAATCCTGCATGTTCTGTGTGTCTCTGTATGAATGAATGGCACAGATGCGTGATTTCGTTTACTACACACACACACTGAAGTGTACGTGACGTGACGCCTGTGATGATTTCAGCCTATGCCCCTTCAAACATGATCTCTAGAACTGCTATGAAAGTCACAAAGTCATAATTTCATATACAAACAGAAACTTAAAGGTCTTCACAGCAACAAAGTTTGGTTTAACTTGAGGAAACTGTGACAGACTTGATGTAAAGATAGCTAGTGCTAGTACTGCTAACCAGATCATAGATGATGATTGAACAGTACAGCTTTTCAGCCACACTAAACACGCAATGTAGTAATAATAACTACAGTATACCACATCATTTGCTTAGTACATTTTTTTTATAAATAATTGTCATTAATATTTTAAACTATGTATAAACCATTCTACAATGCTGTTATTGTTACAACTTTATCATAGTGTTTTACTAATTGAAATAAAGCTGAAATAAAAATAAAAGATAAAAAAATAAACTTAAAAATCTTAAATGATAAGTAGAAAGGTTGCCTTTGAAACTAAACATAAAAGCTATAGTTATGTAACAATACTAAAATAACTGCCAGAAATGTTGTTTTGCTAACTAAACTGAAATAGAAATCAGTTTAAGAACTAAAATTATTAAAAAATAAATACAAAATGATTAAAGCTTCACTTAGGGGTGTACTCACTTTTGTAAAATACTGTATATATTACAGTATATAATATACCGCGCTATTGAGCCACTCAAGATGACCGCAAGGGAAATTCCTTCACCGTGACAGTCCTACATTATAAAAATGATTATTATAACATTTAGTACCTTAATGTGTACCATCCAAACACACAGAAACAAGTACAGCCAGTATAAAAAAACAAGTTTGCTGCCAGGAACAGAGAATATGTAAACATTGTTTTCATATTAGAAATGTTAATGTAAACTGTGCTCAAAAACAGGTCAGTCAAAGGTCACAATCAGCAGAGGAATCTATCCAATCACAAGCCCTCCCCAACTGATGACATCATCCCTGACAGACACTCAAAACACACATGGCAGTACAGTGTGAGTGATCTGTATACTGATAGCTTCATTGTTCCTTTCAAATCCAGGGTTGCACGAGCAGACTGCATGTACACTGAACCACACACATGCTGATTCTGCTGACCACTGCAGCGAACAACACAAGCCCTTCACGTTCAGCACACATGATCACCTCCCATCTACACCTAAAAAACCGAGTCTATCTAAAGCCATTCACCGATGACATCACAGGCCAACAACTGAAATCATTAGAGGTGGAGAGAGAGGATTCGATTACTGAGATGATCACTGATTCTGAGTGTGTATAAAATGCTCTGGTAATGGCTGGAGATGTAAGCCAGCTATGAGAGATTTACGGTTTATACAGATGAAAGAGATGTAGCGAGTGATTGGATCACATTATAGAATAACAAGAGAGGGAATGGAAACCACAGGGCAATAATGACAGGGGGAAGAGAAAGAAAAGCTGAAACGCCAGTATTCGTTACGCACTAATGGGCACCTTCTAATAGCCATTGTCCTCGGATAACAATGCTCTTACTATGCACACTTAAGCATGAGAGAAGAAGAAAAAACGGCAACTTGCACACTTACAGACACACAGTTTTGTTTTAAAGCTCCAACTGACAAATACAACACTCGATGATTCAATAAGAACAATCAAAGCTGTACCGCTGAGACCGTCATGATATTAGACATGTTCAGTGGTCAAGAAGTGTGACTGACAGATTAAACACAATGTGAATATCTTTAATTTCAAATTCTATGCATACAGATTTTGCTGCGCGATAGAGATGACTCGTGCATAAACTCAACAACTGCTTCTACTTACAAAATAGTTCCTGAAACTCTTCAAAATGTTAACTTTTGCTTTTCAATAAATAGTCAAAAAATAAGGTGGTGCTTAAAGGGCTAGTCCAACCAAAAATGAACATTTCATCATCTTGTATTCACCCAGAAGTTGTTCCAAACTTATATGCGTTTCTCTCTTCTGCTGAACACAATGAAGATATTTTGAAGAATGTTGGTAGCCAAAAAGTTGATCCCATTGACGCAGTGGGGACCGACACATTTTTGGTTACCCACATTCTTCAAAATATCTTTCTATTTTCAACAGAAGAAAAAATAAGGGTGAGTAAATGGCAGAATTTAATTTTTTGGATGAGGTGAACTATCCCTTTAACCTTGAAAGATTTTGGCAACCTAAAAATTCTGCAACTTAAATGTTCAGCCGAAACAGTGAAATAAAATAAATAAATTCCAGTTTCAGCCAAAACCACTGACCAAAACATAAAATGAATGCTACTCTGATAGAGTGTTTTTTGACTGTGTCAGAGTATATTTTGTCTACACAAGGTTTATAAGCTACAGCAGGTACCCTAAACATCTCAGCAGTGTGTGCACACTTCACCACGACCACAAATAATGCCAGAGTAGAGATATACAACATTTATTCAGCTGTACATGAAACCCTGAACAGCCTGAGTTCAGTCACCCAATTACCCACATTTTATTTTGGATTTTCAGCTAAAAAGAAATGTTAATTTTGACTTTGGTGTCTCTGTAAAAAATAATTTTGGTGCATCACAAAATAGTTTTTTAAGCTAAAATTTGGGAAATGCCTAAATATAGTTTTTAACTGTTTTTCTAACCATAATAATAATAATAATAATAATAATAATTTCGAATGATACACCAAATTTCATGATATATATAATATATTTCAAATAAATAAATGATACAGCAAACATTTATGACTCATGTTTTTGTCTTTCAAATTAGTTTAGTAATTAATTATTAATTAATTCAACATCAATTCAGCCGATTATGGCAAAAATGTGACAATTTTGTATGATATTAATTAACAGAAACAGCACCACCATTTTAACATTGGTGTAAAAAAAATACCTAGTTTACATACTACATTAATTTATAAATAATTTCTCTAACTTTTCTGATAGTAAACAAACAGCTAATGTTATTAGCATCTCTGCTCAGAAATGGGACACTAAATTGTATCATATTCATTACAAATAACAGATCTTTCTGTCCAAAGACAATCACATGCTGTAGGCCACATGCTGCTAAAGCATAATATACCTGAGAAATCAGGATCCATGAAACATCATTTGAATTTTGATTTTGATATGAAACGCAGAACACATCCTCGGTTGATGGAAGAATAAACCAGCATCACATGGATGCGTCTCATCAGCTGATCGTGGTTTCAAACATGTCCGCTAACAAGCCCTCATGACAGATACACCAGTGAGCATCTATAAACTGATCGCAGATGTGTGTGTTATTTATTGAAAGGCATGACTGTTTTCTGACCGCATTAGTGCTGTAAAGTGATGCTGTGCGGTGACCTCAGCGGATCAACACAGCGCACCATCTGCGACCTCCACCGGGAAACTCTCACGGTAAACTAACACTGCATATACACTGTTCTCTCACACAGTCCGGATAAACAGTCAATTGTGCATGATGTTTGGTTTATAACTATACCTGAAAGCGACGGTCCGTCCTGGTCTGTCAAACAACGGTCAAACCGGAAACATTCGTTCAGAACTCTGCGTACTGTGCGTAGACTCCGCCCACTCAGTGCAACAACCAATCAGGCATGACAAACCGACCAATCTGCATTCAGGAAAATTACTTTCACTGATTACCTCCCCCATTGTTATTTATTTACCAAACGTTTTTAGTTTTTTATCTTACTGATTTAAATTCGTGACGTGCTAGATGTGTTTTATGATTTAGTTTTTGCAGAAACACCTGAAAATACAATCTAAGAAGTGCTAAACGATTTTTATTTGGCAGTTTTTTTAGACTACACAAACCACACCACATGGGTGGCTCACTGAGTCTTCTATTGAAGAAAATATGATGAACTAATATACAATTATAACTCACGGTCGTGTAATATTTCAACATACGGCGTGTGAAGTAATAAGGTCAAAGTCGCTATTCAGTAACCATCCTACATTTAAGCAAGAGTAAGCAAAGCAAAACCTAAATGTAATGCACATATCACTAACTCTGATCTATGCCAGGAACCGAGTTTAGATAAGAGCAGTTTG
Source organism: Gymnocypris eckloni scoliostomus (assembly GCA_027564155.1). NCBI lineage: Eukaryota > Metazoa > Chordata > Actinopteri > Cypriniformes > Cyprinidae > Gymnocypris > Gymnocypris eckloni. Next base: position 29,440,081 of record CM050416.1, read on the forward strand.
TTTCAAGAAAGATACAATTCCCCGAATAAATCAGATATTACTTACATCGATGAGCTGGAGAGATAACTGATCAAAATTAACATAATTTAACAAAATTATTTCATGCTGATTGAATGTAGTAATTTCTAATCTCATTCTGAATCTTAATAATTCACTACGTACTTGGAGAGAAGTAACGTGGATCTAGTAATGGTCAGATTACATTACAGCCGTCAAACTACATTATATGGCATAACATCTGGAAATTACCTCATAAATATTTAATCACAAATAAAGTAAAATACATTTCTTTCAAACTCATTTACAAATATGACCCCAGTAACCATGTCCTTGTGAATAGATTTAACTGTGATATCGATACACTATGTGCATTTTGTGGTCTACATATAGAAACGTTTTTTCATTTATTTTGGACTTGTCCTTACTCAGCCAATTTTTGGTCAGACTTCTGCTCATTTGTTAGAGATCATATCATGCTCAGCTTTCAACTTTGTTTTGAAAATGTTTTATTTGTTTTTTTCACTTACGACATGTCATTCCATGAGGAATATTATTTGTTTAATGTATTACTCTTGATGGCAAAGTTTAGTATACATAAATGTAAGTACGGCGATTACAAACCATTGTTTCTCATTTTGAAATCAGAAATTAAGCAATACCTAAAATCTATTTACACTTTGATTAACAAGAAAGCTGTTAAGAGTATTAAGATATGTAAACATTTTTATGTAATTATTTTATTGTAATTATGTATCTTTGTATGTATGTGTTCTCCCCCTGGCTATTGTAATATGTTGGATTTGAGAGATTCGATAAAAAAATAAAAACATTATACGTACGAGGAATGATCTAGTACCACCTAGTGGTGATCTTTAAATATACACACTGTTTATAGTGAGAAAGACACCAAACGTGAGCAGAGCACTGTTGTTGTTTTAGCATTTGAGGGGGTTTTCGTGATTCTAAACGTAAAAGTATTATGATATTATTAAGTAAAGTTAATAAAGTATTATTTAATATCATTTAAATGTAATAGGGAGACCACAGAAGACAATTTAAAAGAGACCTCCGAACAAGTATATGCTCCGAACACAGTGGAACACGCATTTAACACATTCTACTCGATTCAACTTTTCTTTTCTTTTTTTTTTGACGTAGTGAGACAGTGACACACACACACACACACACACACACACACAGAAACAAACTTGACCAACAAATTTGAATATCCCTTTGAACAACTACAGATAAATCTTTTTGTTTTTACTTAACCTTGGATATATTTAACATTCTACTCGTGCAGGGCTTTTATTATGCTTTGACAGGAAACGGGATCCGTCGACGCGGATGTCAACATTAATGTCCCGCTGCTGCAGGCGTGTGAAAAACTGTGCATATCGGTATTCCATATGCATTATTGCCCAAAGGTTTTCTCTACACACCGCGGAAATTAATAATCTGTGGTGTATTCGTGCCTTACAGACTTTTGGAGAGTTTAGAAGTCAGCGATGATTTTGAGAATGTCAAACAGGGCATGCGTCCTCTCTGGGTCAGTTCGCGTCAAAAGCACTTTGTCAACCTTCTTCGATGAGATTGGAAAAGCTGGCATCATCCTAAAGTCTTCGTCAACTGGCATATTTGAGAACCTGGCCTTAGAAGACTGGATTCACGATCACGTCGATCTGCAAAACAGAAGCATGCTGTTATTATGGAGAAATGCACCCGTGGTTGTCATAGGCAGGCATCAAAACCCCTGGCAGGAGTGTAACCTGCCCTTGATGAGACGCTTGGGTATCCCGCTAGCGAGGCGTCGCAGTGGAGGTGGGACGGTTTTCCATGATTTTGGAAACATCAACATGACCTTCTTCACCTCCAAGAAGAAATACGACCGTCACAGAAACCTCAAAGTCGTTACTAGTGCATTAAAAGCACTGAGACCCGATCTAGATGTCGCAGCGACACCCAGATTTGATATTTTGTTAAATGGCCATTACAAAATATCAGGCACTGCTGCGAAATTAGGCAGAGCCTCTGCTTATCATCACTGTACATTATTGTGTTCTGTTGACCGTTCAATATTGTCCTCGGTCCTGAAGAGTAACACTTCTGAATTTATCAAAAGCAATGCTACCCCAAGCGTCCCTTCCCCTGTCAAGAACCTTTTGGATGTGGATCCCACTCTTGATTCTAACACTACATGGATGCTATTGCTTCCCAGTACAATAATGAATTTGGCTTTGACGGCCCAGTCATCACAGTGGACCCCACTCATGAAGCTCTCATGCCTGGCATTCATAAAATGGCACAGGATCTGCAGACGTGGGAGTGGATTTATGGCAGAACTCCAAAATTCAGTGTTTGCACTTCTTTAGTGGTGGATGATGTGACGGTTAAGCTTGATATGGACATCAAAAATGGTGCTGTAGAACATTGTGCTATGGAAATCCCAGAAAACTGGCTTCCTTCAGAGATGGGGAATGAGTTTACATCAGCTCTGAATGGCAGCAAATACTGTCCGAATGAAACCGCAGTGCTGGTGGCGGCGCTCATGAGAAGCATTTCAATGACTGCGGATGTTGCGGAGAAGATTCATAGATTGTGTGCTGGTGTGGTTTCAGTGATGTGAATAAAAAGTCAAAAATGAACATTGTGTGATACTTAATTCAAAATCTTTAAAGTGGTCTCCTGCACAGTCACAGCTTATAGAGATTTGATATGAAAAACTCAAATAACGCTACTAATTCCATGATGAAACTGTTGAAATACTTTGACATTTTAAGCATTGGGCAGATATTCCTCCTGTAGACATAATTAATATATAAGCCATTTAAACCATGAAACGCTTGCAAATATTAATAGAGCAATAATATATGTAATAAAGATTATTTTCATGATTATATTAAACATTTTAAGATATTGTTTTGTATTTTTATATAAATACATTGTGTTATATTATTAATAATATTATACTATTAAATATTAATATCATTCCAAATTGATTGTATATCTATCTATCATTCCATCTATCGTCTGTCTGTCTATCAATCAATCAATCTATCTATTATCATCGTCTGTCTATCTATCTATCTATCTATCTATCTATCTATCTATCTATCTATCTATCTATCTATCTATCTGTCTGTCTGTCTGTCTGTCTGTCTGTCTGTCTATCTGTCTATCTACCTATCATCTGTCTGTCTGTCTGTCTGTCTATCTACCTATCGTCTGTCTGTCTGTCTATCTACCTATCATCTGTCTGTCTGTCTGTCTATCTATCGGTCTATCTACCTATCGTCTGTCTGTCTGTCTGTCTGTCTATCTATCTGTCTATCTACCTATCGTCTGTCTGTCTGTCTGTCTATCTATCTGTCTATCTACCTATCATCTGTCTGTCTGTCTGTCTGTCTGTCTATCTACCTATCATCTGTCTGTCTGTCTGTCTGTCTATCTACCTATCATCTGTCTGTCTGTCTGTCTGTCTGTCTATCTACCTATCATCTGTCTGTCTGTCTGTCTGTCTATCTACCTATCATCTGTCTGTCTGTCTGTCTGTCTATCTACCTATCATCTGTATGTCTGTCTATCTACCTATCATCTGTCTGTCTGTCTGTCTGTCTATCTACCTATCATCTGTCTGTCTGTCTGTCTGTCTGTCTGTGATTGAATATGTGACCCCTGTATATTTGTAGCAATAGCCAACAATACACTGTCTGGGTCAAAATTATTGATTTTTCTTTTATGCCAGAAATGATTAGGATATTAAGTAAAGTTCATGTTCCCTGAATGTATTTTCTAAATTTACTACCGTGAATATATAAAAACTTAATTTTTAAATAGTAATATGCATTGCTAAGAACTTAATTTGGACAACGTTAAAGGCGATTTTCTCAACAACAAAAAAATATTTTCAAATAGTTATATCTCAGCCCCAATGGAAAACTTCAGCTTTCAGATAATGTATAAATCTAAATTTCGAAAAATGTACTCTTATGACTGGTTTTGTGGTCCAGGGTTACATATGTAAATTATATAGGCCTACACATACATGTATGTGTGTGTACAAAATTATTTAAAATATGAATTGTGATGCGAAAGCTGGTGACATATGTTTGCCATGCGCAGCACTCTTGTCGCTCTTTTCCTGACGTAACAGTGCAGTTTAACACTGACTAGTATTTCATATGGATGGCTAATTTCACTTTTGTAAAAATATAAACTTTTTCTTTGTCGTTTTTTTGCGGTTTATTTAAAAAGAAGCAAGAAGAACAATATTACATTTCACTCAAACGTCCTGAAATGGCACCTAAACAGCCTCCTTTCTCTTTATATGTAACTGTATATAGACTAACGTTATCCATGTGCGCTAAAGATCTGCGCTGACGCCATTACTCTTTGTCTAGTGCGCATGCGCAATGCGAGCACGACTAACTTGAAGCGCTAACAACGACTACACTGCACCACAACGAGGTTACATCCATACAGACATAATGGGAAAGAAACAGAAAAATAAGGGAGATGACGGGTAAGTTAGGACACGGGCGAATGCGTAACACGGACTCTGCTAACAGCAGAAAGACCTTGCTGTTTATAATCTTGACAAGTTAATGTGAGAAGAGACACACTGTTAGCCACTTGGCTAGCTTCTGGTGGACATGAGTTCATGTACCGCTGTAACTAACGTTAGGCCTGTCTTCCTCGTTACGATACTGACCATTTAACCAGAGCAATATCATCAGCTGATCACTGACATTAAATGATGCCGGGCTGACTGGGTCATTTATTGTAAGCATTGCGTATTTTTCACGTTGGTGGCTTTAAAATGAGAAGCGAGCAGGTCTTGCTAGCCCCCCCTGAGTCTAGATCCAGCAGCTGTTAGTGTTAGATTAGTTGTACTCAGATCTGCTGTCATATCAGACGCTGTCCGAGCACAGAAGACCCTAGTTTGTAAGGGCAGTGGCTTTTGTGTATTACACGCGGTGTCTGATTTCTCGCCTGGCCTCATCCGTTTCCATTGTGCTGCTCGGCGCATTGTCTTCTGTGGGATGCCATCGTCCTTTGGTCATGTAGAAACGGTGACAGGCTGAAAATGTTCAAATTCTTGCTGGATTGTGGCAGTATGTCACCAGCTGAGTTGGCAAGATGAACTGTCCCACTGAGCTCAAGGGGATGTAGTTGTTAAATTCCACCTTTCAAACTGACAATATTGAGGCCTTCTGATTATTGATAATTCAGTCCAGGTAGTATTTATAATTTTCAGCTATACTGTGTGTGTTATATATATATATATATATATATATATATATATATATATATATATATGTGTGTGTGTGTGTGTATATATACACACACAAACACATATTATATATATATATATATATATGTGTGTGTGTGTGTATATACACACACACAAGCTATGAGATATATATATATATATATATATATGTATATATATATGTATATATGTGTGTGTGTGTGTGTGTGTGTGTGTATATATATATACACACACACAAACACATTATATATATATATATATATATATATATATACATTTTCATTATATTTATATTGTGTGTGTTTGTGTACATAAATGTTATTCATATATAAATACAACTTTTTTTGGTAAGAGTAAAACTTGGCATAGTTATTTTGGTGAATAATATTTTACCTTGTTTTTGATCTGGTTCAGATTGGATTAAGTTACTCAGTACCTTATTATAATCATTATATACAAATATGTATCTTGAAAGAGATTGATGTGTCTGCTTTATGTTCCACTTGTGTAAATAAATGTTCTTCTGTCAGGTTTGGTTTGTTTTTATTTTATTAGGTTGAATTGAATATGTCGATGTTAGGTTTTGCTGTAATACTGGCCAGTGTGGGGCAGTAGTTTCACCTGGTTTGACCTGTTTTCTTTCCCTCTCTAGTCTGAACCCAGTCACTTGAATGGCTAAATTTGTCTGGGTCTGATGCGGAGCAGATTCTTCATCTTTTGGCCTTGTGAGAGGTGGTTAAGTTGATTATCACCCTAATGAGGGTGTTAACCTGCGCTAACCCTTAAGTGCTGGTTGCCATGTTATTTCTTGTTCCAGTAATCTCAAAAGATGTCATGCGATCCAGCCATGAATTATGGAGTAGCATCATAACAAGATTACCTGTTACTTAAAGACCATTGCTGCTCTTAAGAAAAAAGGCTTTGCATTGCGTCAAAGAACTGTGGTTTGCTAAAACATATTTGAACTTTTATTAAACATTCCTCCATCTCTTCTCCATCCGAGTCATTTGTCCATCTTTGCATTAACTGGTGTTTCATCACCTGCTCTGTGTTTGCTGAGAGCAGCAGGTTTATGTGCGAGGGATCTGCCCCGTGATGGCTGTGATTTCCCCTTTCTGATGCAACAAGCATGCAAGGAGGGCTTTAGGCTCCACTATATAAGCAACACAAGTTCACTTCCTCATCATTGCTGTGTTTGAATTGATTGGTAAGGTATTTGAGTTTAGGTGTTTGTGTATATATTGCTGTGTGCATTATCTAGAGTGGTGTTTAGGGATGTAATATGCATCTGTGCTGCCGGTGTAGTGCTAATTTTGTTTTGCTAGTTTGTCATAATTTATTATCTTCCACCATTAGTGCATAATGGAAGTCATTTTATTGAAAATGTCCCGTTTAGTCAGTAATGGACATCCTGTTGTTGTCTCTAAATCTCTTGTAACAGGTGAGTGTTTTCTTGGCCGGTTGTTTAGTTAATCATGTCTGTGGTCGGCGTTTTCTCAGATGAATTGTTTTATTGCACTGTACATGTATGTTAACCAGATTAAGATTGCATCAAATATGTGTTGTGTTTTAGGTACATTTGTATTTGCTTTCTCAAAGAATTTCTAATATATTTTTTTAATGCAAAATATTTTATCCTAAATGTACACCATTTCACTTGAAATCACTTGATAGGATTATCTTTCTTGTATTAAAATATTTCTTGTTCAAACAGGACGCTTGGGCAGGGAGATGGCATTGAGGGGGTGAAGCATTTGATTTGAGAGAAATTGGTGATGCAAGATGTGTCCTCATTGCTATAGTGCATTGTCCTGGAAGAGGCAAACTGTAATTTTGATGTTTGTAATTAAAATGTAGTCAACTTTTTTAAGTACACTAGCATGACCTCAAATCTAAAAGGCATGGAAAAAAGTATTTTAAGTTTCTCGTTTATGAGTAAAGCTCAATGTAGTGGTTGTAATATGGCAAATATGTTTTAAAACAAGTTAAGTAGTGAAAAAATGTAATGTATTCTTTTCTGCTTTTCATAGTGCTAAAGACGACGGAGTTGACATCGACGCGCTTGCAGCTGAAATTGAAGGTGCGGGAGCAGGCAAGGAGCAGAGCAAACCAAAGAGCAAGAAAAAGAAAGGAAAGAAAGATGACTTTGAGTAGGTCTTCACTTCTTTCCTCCAACACTGACACAGTTAATAAACCTACAGAGATTTCTCTTGCTGCACAAAAGTTTGGGGTCGGTAAGATTTTTAAAATGCTTTTGAAAGAAGTCTCTTATGCTCATCAAAGCTCCTATTTGATCAAAAATAAATACAGCATTTTTTTGTTACCACTCAAAATAACTATTTTTAATATGCTGTAATATGTTATTTATCTCTGTGATGCAAAGCTGAATTGTAAGCATCATTACTCCAGTCTCCAGTGTCACATGATCCTACAAGAAACATTTAAAAATGCTGATTTGCTACTCGAGACACATTTCTTTATTATTATTATTATTATTATTATTATCATCATCATCAATGTTTTAAGCAGTTGTGCTGCTTGATATTTTTGTGGAAACTGTGACAAATTTTCTCAGGATTCTTTAATTAATAAAAGTTCCAAAATTATTTTAATATAATTTTTTATAACATTATAAATGTGTTCACTGTCACATTTAAATAATTAAATTAGTGCTGTTAAACGATTAATCGCCTCCAAAATAAAAGTTTTTGTTTGTATATTATATATGTGTGTACTGTATATATAAATACACACACATGCATGTGTATATGTGAACAAAGACTTTTATTTGGGATGTGATTAATTGCTTGACAGCACTAAGTTCAATATTCTTGTGGGCTAAAATTAATTAATTGTATTAATCTTACTGACCCTAAACTTTTGAACATGAATGAAGTGTTTGGGTATTAATGAGGATCTCTTTACTTGCAGTGAGGATGACATCCAGAAAGAACTGGATTCACTGTCAATAGAAAACCAAGGAGGAAAATCTAAAGAAGCGGAAAAGGTATTCTAACATAAACTGATAATCACGTTCAGCATGCATTGTTTTTGGTTTTGCTCGGTCTTCTGATAGGGCACATTTTACAAGCTGAGTCTTGTGCCATCAACAGCAATCTCTCCTTGTGTTTCTGTCTTAGAAATCTGATTCAGTAGTGGACGCTGAACCTGAGCCCGCTCTGAGTAAAGCGGACAAGAAGAAGGCCAAGAAGGGTAAAAAGGCAAATCTGGAGGATGAGGAAGGTGATGAAGATCAGGGTCAGAACGACATGGAAAACGAGCGCAGGGCGAAAGACACCGAGACGGTGGCGGCTCCCGCTCCTGCTGGTGCTGCTTCAGACTCTGAGGACGAAGGCTCGCGGTCACGGCAGAAACCTAAGGCTAACAAGAAAGGTGGCCAAAAGGGTGCGTCTAACTCGGAGGACGATGACGATGGTGGCACGAAGAAGGCCGAAGGAGCGGGTGACAATGATGAATCAGACGATGATTCTCAAGCCGCACCCAAGAAGAAGAAAGGTAAAGCCAAAGCCAAACCAGACAGCGAGGAAGACGAAGGAGAAGAATCAACCTTCAAGATGAAGACAGCTGCGCAGAAGAAAGCAGAGAAAAAAGAGAGGGAGAAGAAGAAGAAAGAGGAGGAGAAGGCCAAGCAGAGAGCTAAGAAAGAGAAAGAAGAAGAGGCCTTAAAGAAGGAGCCCGGGAAACCTGCAACCGCACCTTCAACAGAAGAGAGCAAGAAAATCGAGGCAGAGGCTTCAGAGGAGCAGGATGGAGCTGATGTCCAGGGAGAAGGTCAGATTGTCCACAGTACATTGTCCTCGCAGGAGGGTTTATCTATGTGTATATAGACACTACCGGTTAAAGGGCAGTGGCAGTTTGGGATTTTTCAAATTATTATTATTCTGCAAGAACACATTAAAATGACCAAACCGGACAGCAATGACATTTAATCTCTTTATCTCTAGAAGATATCTATCTCAAATAAATATTGTTTGTTTGAATTTTTCTATTCATCGAAGAATCCTGAAAAAATGTATCACTGTTTTCACTCAAATATGATCAGCATTTCAACATTTTTAATAATAAGAAATGTTTCTTGAGCTGTAAATCAACATATTAGAATGATTTCTGACAGATCATGTGACACTGAAGACTGGAGTAATGATGCAGAAAATTCAGCTTTGCCATCACAGGAAAAAATTGCATTTAAAATGCATTACAGTAGAAAATCAATATTTTAAGTAGTTACAGTATTTCATAATATTATTAGTTTGATTTGTAATTAAATAAATGCAGCCTGAGCGTAAGAGACGCTTTAAAAACATTAAAGAACCCGACTGACCCCAAACTTTGTCTGTCTGTCTTTCAAACCAAATTTTTTGTCCTTGGAAAATAATTTGGCATGATTGTTTGAATCACATAATTTTTAATGAACGGTTACATGGAAATTATTCAAATGTACCAATTGTTATGCTATTTATGTTACTGAAGTCTTAAAGCTTTAATACTTGCAAGTCATGATACAATAAAACGAGTCAAACACACTGTAAGAAACTAAGTTGATTAAAGCAGCACGATTGTGAATATTCAATACATCAGAAAGTCCTATGCTTATTCTCCTATTTATGTTCCTCTATCCTCTGTTTTTGTACAGAGGAGGCTGAGGGGGACAAAAAGAAAAAGGACAAGAAGAAGAAAGGTGTGAAGGAGGAGAAGAAAAAGGGTCCCAGCAAAGCAACAGTGAAAGCAATGCAAGATGCCCTGGCCAAATTGAAGGAGGAAGAGGAACGAGCCAACAGAGAAGAGGAGGAGAGACGGCAACGGCTGGAGGAGCTGGAGGCTCAGAGACTGGAGCAGGTCAGTGGAAAGACTCAGTCATTCAACCTCATGCTGTCAAATCATTATCGTTCCTTCCTTCATCTCTGAAACCTTCATCCACAGGAGCGTATAGAGGCTGAGAGGAAAGAGAAGAAGAAACAAAAGGACAAGGAGAGAAAAGAAAGGCTAAAGAAGGAGGGAAAGCTCCTCACCAAGACCCAGAAAGAGGCTCGAGCCAGAGCAGAAGCCACGCTGCGCGCGCTGCAGGCTCAGGGTGAGAACATGACTGACAGCAGCTTTGATGAAAGAAATAGTCAATATTTTTGAAGCTGATGGTGTCTTGTACTTCCTCTCAGGTGTTGAAGTGCCATCCAAAGATTCAATGCCAAAGAAGAAGCCTGTTTACTCTGATAAGAGAAAAAAGAAGCCAACAATACAAACTCCTGAAGGTTAGATCCCGACCTGTTTCTTTCTCTGTGTATGTATTTACCTGTAGTAGTAGTCAAGGATGCTTAAAGACATCCTAACATTTTCATTGCTTATAGTAGAAACTTCAGAAGTGGCATCGCCCGCCTCCGAGACACTTCAGCCAATCACAACAGAGATGGAAGTGGACAAACCTGAAGCAGAGCAAGGTGATTACTTTCATTTCTCACATTTAGGTCCCTGTGAAATGCATTTTATTTTTTTCAGGATTTCTATGTTAATGTTGTAATTACAAATGAGCCAATAAGAAACGTTAGCCTTTATTTTGTCATTTACAATACAGCACAACAAAACTTGACTTTATAAGAACTTGAGTGTAAATACATATTTAAAAAAAATTCAAATATTGCTTATTTGGATTGCTATTATGATTACTACTCCTTATAGATGTACAATAGTAATATTTTTATCATAATTTCAAATTAGCAGACAGTCTGTTCTAAAAACCTTTGAGGTTTTTGACATGCTGATGTGCGGTTTAATTACTGATGTCAATGTGAATTTGATTAATTTTTTCTCTAAGCTCTACTTTTGATTTATTAATCCAAAAATGACCCTATATTGTGACATTGCACACAATATGCTAAATTCCATTTTAATGCCAGGATTCCATAATTCTGGCCACGTTTTCTGCATCACCTACATAATAGGGCCCTACAAATTGAATGGCTTACTGTCAAAATAAGTGAAAATACTTTTATAGACTTGTAAAGATGATCATGGATAAGGATTTGTCTGTTCGTGATTTGTGGCTATAAACAAGGATGATAGCTAACTCTAAATTCTAACATTTTCATTGTAACAGTTAAGGAGCCAAAAGCAGAGACTGCTGATCTGGACGATTGGGAGGCTATGGTCAGCGATGAGGACAAAGGTGGGAGTAAAGCATGCTTTGCCACGGATAAATGTCTTTTAAAATCCTGAGGTAATTTGGTGGTGGTTTGTTGTGATGCTGATTAATTTGACATTTGTTTGTTCACAGAGATGAAGAAGGTTCACATCGAGGTGAAGGAAACACAGAAACCTGCTGAAGACCAAGAGAACGGCAGTGAGGAAGAAGAGGATGATGAAGAGGAGGATGAAGATGAAGAGGAGGATGAAGGAGAGGAGGAGAGTGAGGATGAGGAGGACAACAAAGACAAGAGCAACAAGATGACCACAAATAAAGCAGGAAAAGAGCCGAGCTCCGAGTCGAGCAGCGAGAGCGAATCGGACGATGACCGAAGCAAAGAGGAAAAACTTTATGACAAGGCCAAGAGACGCATAGAGGTACTCATACTATCTTTTGCACATATATATATACACTCATCTTAGTAAACAAAGTGGAATCAACCGTGTTTCTCTTTGTGTTCAGAAACGAAGGCAGGAAAACCTGAAGAACATTAATCTGGACAAGCTCCGATCTCCTGTGGTTTGTGTGCTGGGTCATGTAGACACAGGGAAGACCAAAATCCTGGATAAGGTGCGTTTCAAAGTGCCTGATGTGGACTTCTGTACCTGTGTGGTTGTTTCAAATATTGTTTTCTTCTCTGTCTGTCAGCTGAGACACACAAATGTTCAGGATGGTGAGGCTGGTGGGATCACACAGCAGATCGGAGCCACTAATGTGCCTCTGGAAACAATATTAGAACAAATCAAGATGGTGAAAAATGTATGTATCTTTCTGTAAGGCACATTCTCATTCGGTTTTCCCATGGGATTCTTCAAGCTTATTAAGCCATGTGTTTGTGAATTTGTATTAGTTGGACAAGGAGAATGTGAAGATTCCTGGCATGCTCATTATTGACACACCTGGACACGAGTCCTTCAGGTACACACCGTGCTATTGATTTTTGTGATAATAGACAGATTTTATACACTACCATTTTAAGTTTATTTTTTTCATGAAAGAAAAAAACACTTATTCAGCAAAACACTTTAAATTGATTAAAAATGATACGAAATACATTTACAGGTTTATTTTTCATATGAATGCTGTTCTTTTGAAAGTTTTCAAAGAATCCTGAAAGATTCATCAGTTTCTACAAAAAATACTAAGTAGCACAACTGTTTTTAACATTGATAATAGTTTTAAAATATGTAAAAAAAATAGAAAACTACAAATATTACCATTTTACTGTAATTTTGATCAAATAAATGCAGCTTTGGTAAGCTTAAGAGACTTCTTGAACAATTCTTACCAATTCCCCAAAAATATGAATAGTTATTTATTTATTTTTTATATGAAAATTTGTTAAATGTTAAATTGCCTGTTATAAAGTTTGTAAAATGTGTAGAGACTGTAGAAAACCCATATCAGTCAAGCACTAAACCATGGCTGTTTAAACTCTATTTTATAGTGTTTGTATGTTTACTGGCACTCTTCTCCACCCTTCAGTAATCTGAGGAACAGGGGTAGTTCTCTGTGTGACATTGCCATCCTGGTGGTGGATATCATGCATGGTTTAGAGCCACAGACGATCGAATCCATCAACCTGCTGAAGGAGAAGAAATGCCCCTTCATAGTAGCACTGAACAAGGTACCAGATACTGACTACCGAACACTGATATTGATGAGTGCAGCAAGTATTTAAATACTAATGTGTTTCTTTCTCAGATCGACCGTCTGTACGACTGGAAGAAGAGTCCAGACACAGACGTGGTGACCACACTGAAGAAGCAGAAGAAAAACACCAAGGATGAGTTTGATGAGAGGGCTAAAGCTGTCATCGTGGAGTTTGCGCAGCAGGTCTGTTGTCATCGTCTTGTACAGTACAAGCACTGTTTAGAACTTGACAGTCATATTTACTGTTGAGTTTTACATGCAGTTCTGTCTTGTTCAACCTCTAGGGACTTAACGCTGCCCTGTTCTACGAGAACAAAGACCCTCGTACATTTGTGTCCCTGGTTCCCACCTCGGCCCACTCAGGTGATGGGATGGGGAACCTCATCGGCCTGCTGGTTGAGCTCACTCAGACCATGCTGGCTCGCCGACTGGCTCATTGTGATGAACTTCGAGCACAGGTCATGGAGGTAAGAGAACAAGCTTGAATGAGTTCCTGCTAACAAATCGTGACAGTTTGGGATGGTATGTTCAATCACAATAGTTAGTTTTTTCTTCCCATGGAGCCCTGCTTTAATTAGGGCTGGGCAATATGGCCAAAAAAGATAACGATCATTTTTTTCATATCAGTCGATACCGATAATTATCACGATAAATGTCACATTTTTATTTCTTTCAAAGTTTAAAGGAAGATTTTTGCTCTTATGTGAAAGCTGTAAAACCCAGATGGTTAATTATGGTTTTAAACTATTCTTTATGATCAAAACATGACAAACACTTTTTAATTCTTTACACTTTTCCAGTTATTTTTCCTTAACAAAATATCTTAAGAGAAAAACATAATGTCTTAGTTCTGCGTGTTCTAATGAGTAATAATTTTCCAAATCAAGAAACAGGTTTGTGTTGCCTGAATATATTAATAATATAAAAAATGTGTCTCTTAGAAATACACATTTGATAGTAGCTTGAGTTAAGATGTAGATTTATGTTAATTATCAAAACCAGTTATATATCTGTAAAAATTGAAGCAATTTCTCATTTTTATATGGTGAAATGTAATTATTCATTTTTATTTTTAAACCATTGCTCTTCCTTATTAGCATACATTTAGATCACAGTTAAAACCACAAATATAGCACCTCAATGCCATGGTAAATATTGAATATGGCTTCTAGGTATAGTTATGAGAAACAGTAGTTTAAATACATGAGTATAAACGCATACAGCCTTATCACAAAAAATACTGTAATTATATTCCATTTATCCTCCTTCAATACATCTAATACATGTCTACAATTAATAATATAATAAAATATGACATGAATAACCACATTTCTGACACCATACCATGGTGCAGTTAGTGGTAGTACAGTAAATCTATGGTAACTGATGGCGATTTGTAGATTAAAAAGCCTTCAGACTGTATCGTTGCGCAGTAGTTATTTGTGTTTCTTGCTGAATGCTAGTGCTTCACACTGGATCTCACAGCGCTGTTTGATCTATGACTAGCGCTCTTTCGCTCCACCTTTGCCGCATAAACGTATATCGAACATTTATCGACCTCTTGTTATCGTTTATCAAGGAAATTTATATCGCGCAATAATTATCTTTATCGATTTATCGCCCAGCCCTAGCTGTAACAACCTCTGCTGTCCATCTTTTATATCTTAGGTAAAAGCTCTTCCTGGCATGGGTACTACGGTAGATGTCATCCTGATCAACGGTTGTCTACGGGAAGGCGAGACTATTATCGTCCCTGGTGTGGACGGACCAATCGTCACTCAGATCAGAGGGTTGCTCCTCCCACCACCCCTGAAAGAGCTCCGAGTGAAGGTCTTATGCACAATTATATGTTTAGTTTGCCGTATCCGCTGTGTTGCGATAAAACTCTGAGCTTGTTTGTAACTCATTTATGTTTTTCTGCTCTCTGGATACAGAATCAGTATGAGAAGCATAAAGAAGTATCTACGGCTCAGGGAGTCAAGATCCTGGGAAAAGATCTGGAGAAGACGCTGGCAGGTCTGCCTCTCCTCGTCGCTCATAAAGAGGATGAAATTCCAGTTCTGAGGGTAACTGTTACTTTACAAACTAATCAGTCATGTCCTTCTGTCTCGAAGAACACTATACTTTTATTTAGGGCTGGGTGTAAAAAAAATCCATATCAGTTGATATCAATAATTATCACTATAAAAGTCTTTATTCTTTACATTTGAAAGACAGATTTTTGCGTAAAGTTGTAGAAACCAGACCATTAATAATCTTTTATATAATTTCTGCATCTTCTGCGTGTGATATTGTTTCAAATCAAGAAACCGGTTTGTGTTGCCTGATAATATTAATAATAATATAACTTTTTTTGTCCCTTAGAAATGCACATTTGATAGAAGTAATAGTAGCTTGAGTTAGGATGAAATTTGTTTATCAAAATCAGTAGCATCTGTAAAAATTATACCAACCTTATTTTTATTTGGTGAAATTAATGACATTTTTTTTTTATTAATAATTGGTATTCCATAGTAGCATGCATTTAAATAATAATAAACAGTTAAACAGCATGCCTCAATACTATGGTAAAAATATAACTATATAGTTTTTAGGTATTTGTATGAAAAACAGTAGTCTTAAACATTTAGTATAGGCTAAAAGCACACATACTATAGCTTAATGATAAAATACTGTACTTATGTTCCATTAATCCTTTAATACATTTAATACATGTCTACATCAATAATATAATAAAATTTGATACAAATTCCCGCATTTCTGACACAATACCATGGTGCAGTTAGTGTTACTACAGGAAATCAATGGAGATTTGTAGATTAAAAAGCGTTCTGACTGTATCGTAACACAGTGTTTCTCCTGTTTGATCTGGCTTTAAACTAGTTTAAATCACTGAGCCATTTGTGTTTTTCGCTGAATTTAAGCACTTCACACTGGATCTCACAGTGCTGCTTAGTGCTCGCGTGATCGAGAAAACACATGAGTTTGAACTTTGATCCGAGCGGATAAACCGTCCGTGTGTCAAGCATCAAATGAGCAGCACTGTTACGTTCCGCTTTTGGCGCATAAACCTTGTATCGTACTCTTCATATCGTTTTATCGAGGAAAATATTGTGATAATTATCGTTATCCCTTTATTGCCCAGCTCTTTTCACGTTCTTCTGTTAATCAAGAAAGAATGAACAGTTATTGCTACATTGGTGACCTTTCCTTCATCCTGATGTTCGATGTTTATAGGACGAGTTGATCCGGGAGCTGAAACAGACTCTGAATGCCATAAAGCTGGAGGAGAAGGGTGTGTATGTGCAGGCCTCCACACTCGGCTCTCTGGAAGCTCTGCTGGAGTTCTTGCGTACATCTAAAGTGCCTGTAAGCTTTCAAACACTCACACATACTCTCATAAACCCCATTATAATATTTTATTGATGTATGGATATATCAGCCACCATTTTTAAGTTTATCGGCATTGGCTAACTTGAGTTTTTCTGTTTGACTGATGTTTGGGACTTTTATTTTGACAGCACTGAAAAAGCCAGTGTCTGAGCACATGGACCTCCCGTTCTCATCTTCATTAGTTTACTCATTAATCTTAGTTTACCTGTTCTGTTTAATAAATCATTGCAGTGCTTATATGATTTGTATAGTTTTTTTCCCACCGAAATTTCCAGAAAAATACTACATTAAGATTACGGAATCAAGAAGTTGCCATCTAAAGTGAACTTTTCTTTTTCTTTTATGCAGTTCAATTTTTTTTTTTATAATAATTCATTTTCAAACAATTTATTTCTAATTTATTAAACATTATGTAAAACTTTTTTCCATTACTTTTATGCATCTCAGCCATCCAAAAATCTATATCGGTCAGCTACTATTGAAGAAATTACATTTACGAGCTACTCCGAAAGAGACACCATAAATTGACAGCATCTCTGTGTGATGCACACATAGCTCTCCTCATTTAGCACAGACTCACTATTGATTCCATTCAAGTTTAATAGTAGCATTTTGCAGAAAATTTTTGAAGAATTAAATGAAATGCAAATATGTTTATAATCATCATTTCATTAATCAGCTGTAGTGTTTCAGGTGTTTGTATCCACACTTAAATTCTCTCTGTCTCTCAGTATGCTGGCATCAACATCGGTCCTGTCCACAAGAAGGACGTCATGAAAGCTTCCACCATGTTGGAGCATGATACACAGTATGTATTCTGATCGATACATAATATATCTCCTCTTGTGAGATTGTTGTCCTAATCTTTCGCTCTCATCCTATAGATATGCAGTGATCTTGGCTTTTGATGTGAAAATAGAGCGTGATTCCCAGGAGCTGGCCGACAGCCTCGGTGTGCGTATTTTCAGTGCTGAGATCATCTACCATCTGTTTGATGCTTTCACCAAATTCAGAGAAGACTACAAGAAACAGAAACAGGATGAGTTCAAGTGCGTTATCTACTGCCCTCATCCACCTCTTCTTTTTTCATCATTGACATAAAATACCGTTCAAAAGTTGAAACTTTTTAGTTAATAATAAAATTACATTTTATTCAAAAGTGACAGTAAATAAATTTGTTACCAAAAATTGCTGTCAAACATGTTATTTTAAACTTCCTATTCAACAGAATGCTGAAAAATATCAGTTTCTATAAAAATGTTAAGCAGCAACTGTTTTTAACATTAATAATCTTGAGCAGAAAATAAGGAAATTAGAATGATTTCTGAAGGATCATGTGACACTAAATGCTGGAGTAATGATGCTGAAAATTCAACATTGCATCACAGGAATACATTTCATTTTAAAACACATTCAAATAGAAAATATTTTTTACAATATTCCTTCACATTATTGTTTTGCAAATGTTTGGATCAAATAAATGCAGCTTTGGTGAGCATTAGAGAATTCTTTCAAAAACAAATCTGAGAAACCAACCTGGAAATTTTGAATGGTTGTGTACAATTCATCATTAACTCACCCGAGCCAAAACATTTTAGGCTATTGGAGTAATTTTACGTCACAAACAAGACTAAATTCTTTAAGGCTTTGGTTACAGTGGTTAGTTTGAAAAACGGGTAATTTCTCCTGAATGTTTGCAGGATATCTGAATGTTTCTCTCTTTTTCAGACACATAGCTGTGTTCCCCAGTAAGCTGCGTATATTGCCCCAGTTTATCTTCAACTCCAGAGATCCCATAGTCATGGGTGTCATTGTGGAGGCAGGAGTACTGAGGACTGGCACGCTGCTGTGTGTGCCCACCAAAGGGGTGAGACATGTAGAGAGCGCACACTTTCAGCTCAACAGTGAAAGAAGCAGAACAACTCTTTGCCCCTACTGTCAGTTTTTACATTTGAACCGTTTATGGGAAATCTGGTATTGTTTGCATTAATTTGCTCCACCTTTTTTCTCTCTTTCTCTTAGTTTGTAGATATTGGCATTGTGACCAGTATTGAAATGAATCACAAGTCTGTAGATAGCGCTAAGAAAGGACAGGAGATCTGTGTGAAAATAGAGCCAATTCCTGGAGAATCCCCCAAGATGTACGGCCGACACTTTGAAGCTGTAGACATCATTGTTAGCAAGGTATGCTTTCTCCCTGCATCCTGAAATAAAGCCACTGGAGCTCACAGGATGCCTAGTTTTGTGTTTGTTGACATTTGTTGGGAAAAAAAACTAATACTATGTTAAAGCATATATTTAAATGTCTCCAATGCCTTCCTTTATTTCTTGTAGATCACTCGTCAGTCAATTGATGCTCTGAAGAACTGGTTCAGAGACGAGATGCAGAAATCAGACTGGCAATTAATCATGGAACTGAAGAAAACCTTTGAAATCATCTGAACACACCAGTGACTGACTGACGTAGATCACAAACGCCCCCCGTGCACACATACAAACACTATACGTTGTACACTCCTAAAGGTCACGTGTGATTCTGGAGTCATCAGTGTTGCTCATACATTTAAGGACATTTGTACTCAGACACAGCCTTGCACAGTCCTGTACCGAGGACTAGTTTCTCCTGTGCATGGGCAAAACTCACAACTCTCCTCTTTTCCTCTCCAACTTTTTTGGGGGCGGTGGGGAGTGTTGGAGACCAAAAAAAAAGAGAAAACTGAAAAAAAGCAAAGAAAAACGTTTTTCTGTGAGAAACTGTAACTATTACCACTGTTTTAAACAGTGACAAATGTTAGAAAATGTTAGACAACCTTTACAATTATTCCAAACGTGCCTGTTCTCTCCTTTTCTTTCATTTCATGCTTTTCTCCTCAACGTTCACTGTATGGCTGGATTCAACTTGAGCTGCTTATTTAGGCCTGAGGTCTGACCTTAGATTTACATCAGAAGTTATAAAGTGATGTCAGTGTGGCTTTTGTGAATGACTGCTGGAGATTTCGCCAGGATTTTAGATATCAAAAACTATTATCTTATCAGTATTTTCATTTGCCCTGCTCTTTTTTCTTTCCTTTCTAGAGTGCAGTTCTTAAATTGTCCGTTTTAAAACTATCATCCCAGCCAGAAACAGACTCTCTCCCTCTCGGGTTTCCTTTGTGCCCACTGACACCTTCACCTTCACCGGAGTGTGTGAACTTGGATGAAAGGCCCTTCTTTTCCTCGTTTTAAATATGAAATATCAACAATAAAGGTTGTGATAATCAACAATAAAGAGATTGCCTATTTATAGATGTTCTTAAGTTTTGGTGATGACAAATACACAGGTTAATATTACAAAAGAAGAAATAGGCACTATATTTTGTGTAAAGAAAAGGAGACCATTTTTGAGCACAACAAAGATTTGTGACATTATTTTTGCTCCAAAATGTCAATATACAGTTATAATGTGGGAAAACTTATCCGTATTACTGTGATGTGTGAAAAAATACTAAAATTAAGTATACAACAGTAGTTTCAGGTGTAGGCAGTTTTATTTATGCTGGTTTTAATCATTAAAAATGTTTTGACTGAATGATTTTCGGTACTTCATTACAGAGGAAATGTGCTTGGTTGTTATGAAAATGTTTGAAAAGTCCTTGAATATTTTTTTCTTAATGTGAAATACAGTGAATTCCAGTCAGTGACCAAACGTTGTCCTGCGGGGAATGTGTATTTATGTATTTATTTATCAAAGAATTTAATTTACTTTTTAGTTCATCTGTAGGGTTTTAGGACCGGTGTTCTGTCAGATTTTGCTACCTCCCATTAAAACAGTGGGTAGTACAATTCGACAACGAACACTTCTACCTGTTAAATTATGTTTTATTGCGTCTAAACCTACCCTTACAGTAATACAGATACATTAAATATTGTTGTTCAGCGTAAGCAAAAGGATGTAACATTGATGCGCGCATGCGCAGTAAGCCGAGGCAGGAAAATCTGACGGGTACGATAAAATGTCAGGACACCGGCAGGGGACGCTAGAGGTACATTTGAATTTCAGTGGAATAATATTTAACATCAGCGCCTTTTTTGAATAAATTGAGACGCATTGCTCGCTCATAACAAAAGAGTAGACTAGCATGGATGCGTGTAGTCTGTAGATCATGCAAGTTGACCTTAGCTCAAGATTTTATTCAAATAGTTTGTTTTCTCCTGTGGACATACGACCTAATATTGTCTTTCATATCCACTCTAGTGCGGCTAAATGTCTAATATGTCAATGCGTTTGTTTCTTTAATCTCTAAACTATTGAGTGACCCGAGCTGCGTGAATTGGGTGTCATTGCGGAAAACAATTGCAGGCTGTTGATTTTGGTTTAACACTAGCTGACATCCTGCCAGATGAAAGCAGGCGAGAGAAACCGGACCTGCCAGATAACCCTAAACAAATCGTCATCCCTCACATCCAGGGAAAAGGAGGGATCAGAGCCTCGCTCCAAACATCCTGCCGCCGCTGCTGTGGACTGCACAAGATATCGGTCATTTCACAAAGCCTGCATATTGGTTTGCTTATGGATTATTGAGCTTTGACACATATGAGGTCATGAATTCGGCTGAACAGACCATCACATGGTTAATAACGCTGGGTGTCCTGGAATCACCCAAAAAGACGCTATCGGACCCTGAAGGCTTTTTGCAGGCATCTCTCAGAGATGGAGTGGTTTTGTGTAAATTGCTGGAGCGGCTGCGACCCGGTTCGGTTCATACGGTAAGCTGTTGGTCAATAAGCTCATTCAGTTCCATAATAGAGTGCATAAATGACACAAAAGCTCTGGTGTTTTTGTGAATCGGGAACAGGACCTTTGTATTTGTCTCCGCGCGCGCGTTCTGCGTTCGCTGAGCGCGCTAACCAGTGTAATTTGTACATTCACCTTCTGTTTTGCTTTAGTTTTTAGTTTAATTTCATTTAACTGTTATTTGAAAGGAATTTATGTAGAAATATGTAATGACAATCTCGTATAATCGCGGTGACGGGGCTAGAGTGGTATTTTAATAATAATAGTAATTAAAAGTGATCAGATTGTGGGACCATATATAAACGGAAATTAACCGTGGAAAATGAATTAGTCTATATGAGTCGACCGCCATTGACTGGTAGAGAGAGAGAGCGAGAGGAAACGACGATGTCCGGTTTGTGATTGTTTTTGAGTTGGATCTTTTTAGTAAATCAGTTGAACACCTGTCCGGATGATTCATTCGCGAATCGGACTCTTTGAACTGAACCGTGTGATTCGGACGCGTCCGAGTTAATGAGTCAAAAACTGATGAATTAACAAATAATAAAAATACTACAAATTCTTCTTAAATTCCGTTTTTATGAGCCGATTCGTGGCTGAACAAATTGAATTGGGACACCTTAAATTACAGTGAATAATCAAACTTAATAGGGATTTTTTATGTTTTCCTAAATGTGACGTCATGGTCCTTTGTTTTTTGAACCGGTTCATTGGAGCGAACTGTTCGAAAAAAATGAATCGCGGAAATGAATCGAACGTCTCCTCACTATAAATATTTCTAATAACAGTGAAACATTACTTTTTCATAATTATACAATTTTAATAAAAATAGAACTCTGCTAATGGAGCAGAGAAATTGAATTTGAGCACATTTCAACCCAATATTAAATTATTTATTTATGCAGTCTTTGCTGGTAAGCTATGTTTAACTGTTATGTGTAACTGTATGGCGTTTAGTATAATTTTAATGTTATAATTTATTATATCCACATACGCTTTGATATAAACGATAATGTGGATGTATTTAATTAATAATTCATAAACATGTTTGTCAACCACAGTCTCGACAGCGTAGTAGAATGTATTCTTATAACGTTATATGGAAAAGTGATTCTAATTTATATGCAATACAATATAGTCTGAAATAATTGATGCTGATTTGATCGCAGTAATAGTTTGATTTCATAAAATCTGATGCTAAACAGACTGTGAAAAGCGGCATGCTGCAATCCAATGCTCTACTGTATAAACAACACGTCGCATAGCGACAGCATTTCGTGAAGATGCTAGACTTTGCTCCGACAGGTCAGGTAGTGTTTGCCTGTGCCAGCCTGCCCCTCTGAACCCAACCGCAGGCTATTAGCTCACGTCATTTCCGCTATTCCTCCGCCAACTTCCCTATGAAGAATAAGTGGCTTTCTGCAGGAACGGGGCGATGAGCCGTGATATAAACAAATGGCATATTCGCATAAGTTTTTGCTTATTCTTTGACAGACCTGCTCAAAAGTACGGCTCGCGAGAGGATTTACCTGTTCGCTTTATTTTCAGATCCATCAGGACCCGAGGAAAGACGAGTGTCTGAGTAATATCAGAGAGTTTGTGAAAGGCTGTGCATTATATCACATAGAGGTGAGTGCTGCATGAGCTTTGAGCTTCTGTTAGTCGTTCAGTTCATTTGCATGCTCGTTCATATTTCTGATCACTGATTCAGTGGCTTGTTTGTGTGGTGTGAAGGCAAACCAGGTCTCAGCTGGAGTTGGGAACAGACCAATCCTGTGTGTTTTGGTTTTGGAGTTATTATTACGCTGGTAACAATGGCATTGAGTGTTATTGTGGCATCTTGACTTGTTTTACCATGACAATTTCTTAAATGATTCATGCAATATTGCTTTAATATTGTCCATGCAGTGTCTCAGTTGTAGATGTCCAGGTAGCTTGCTGTATTTTATGTTTAAGTCAAGCTGTGGAAGACAGATTTGATTATAAAACGGTTAAAGGCACGCTATCACCATCAATAATTAATTTATAAGAGCCCTGTTGACTGTATTATGCAATTAATCACTAAGGACGAGAATTAGAATGAACTGAAACGTGACTGTCCAAAATTACAAACAAATATGACATAAATGCTAAGAAAAAGTATTCAGGAAAATAATATCTATGTAGGCTATATATTTTAGTTTATTCAGAATATTAATCCAATGTATTCCAATAGCTGTAAAGAATCTACGTGTCTTTTCAGAATAAAACAGAATGTGGGCCTTAAACTGAAAATGCTGTGTGTGTGTGTAAGTCATATATTTTATTTTTATAATGCTTTTCCACAGTACACATTGTTTTAAAGCAGCTTCACAGAAAATCATGATGCTTATAATATCTTAGTGCCTTTTATAATCACATTTACCAAATTAGAGCTGGTTGATAATATAGGTTACATTTCGCAACAATATAAACAATCAATCAGTTGAGATTTGCTATAAACAGTGGTTGCTTGCTTGAGAATACTGCATGTGCATGCCACATGGATAAAGTAGGATTTACTTATATATCTAAATAGAGCTGCTGTGCCATAAAATATATAGTTAACATGGCAAGGGAACCATGATCTTGGTGAAATTGTTGTGAACAATGACTTGCTGAATTACAATTATGAATGTCCGATATTTAGTGTAGCGTTTCATAATGAACACTTTCATTTACATTTATGCATTTAGCAGACGCTTTTATCCAAAGCAACTTACAGTGCATTCAGGTTATACATTTGTTGTCAGTACACGTGTTCCCTGGGAATTGAACCCACAACCTTTTGCGCTGCTAACGCAATGTTCTACCACTGAGCCACAGGAACACAAACTTTCACTTCAGTAATTTACAGGGTGTAGCCAACTGTTAGCGGGCGTTGCACCTGACGATACTCAATGCCAGGTAAAATGAATTCAGAGTCGTCCAGACTTGTTTATCAAGAGAAGTTCATTGCTGAAAAATGCAGTGCATTGTAACAGTTTTTTTCCACTGTTGTTGATATGCCGTTAACAGTTCATATGTTAGTAAACATGGTGTTCTGGCAGCCCCGTCTCAATAGCAAAAGCAAGTCCAATAGGTGTTGGTGTGAGATTGAATCAGATCCCTCACCCACACAGTGTTTTTACTGGCGTTAGAGCCAGTGCTATTGTTAAATCTACTTTTACGGCTAGATTTTGTGTTCAGATCCAGCTCTGCCCATTTTTCCTGCAAATATCTACGATATGTCTGTACAGGCAATTACGTGTTGTTTCTTGGAAAAAGCATGCAATAGACAGCACAGTATGATGCCATAAATTATTCATAATAAATATGCCACATGACCTTTGATTTACTGCAATCTCTAAAGTCTACACTGGCTGTGTAATGAACTGCATTCAGATCTAATGTGATACCAGCTTGTTATTTTGAAAGTGACGCTTTTCTTAACTGCTGGTCTGTCATTTTTAATTTGTGAATGTCACTTTTTTCCACTTTTGACTGTTTTTGGGAAATCTGAGAGTGATTTTTCTGTGCTTGTTAATGTTTGGCAGCGTGATGGTGTAACTGAGATCTTGCTGCCCGCAGGGGTGCTGTGTGCGTATGTTGCTCTGTCAGGCATTTGCTGCTCTATATGAGTTCTGTTGTGTAGGACGGTTACTGTTCTGTGTGTGTGTGTGTTTCAGCAGTGCCAGTGTCTTCGGTTCTTCTGGCCAGCTGTGTGAGAGGTTCAGACAAGTCCTCTATTGTGGTGAATGGAGTTGTGTGTTTGAATGGGCAGAGCTGCCAGCTCATTAATGGTGCTGTGGGGTTTGGCACAGGCCAGAATGAAGAGAGGCACTCCACACTAAAACTGCTTTTTCAAATGGCATGTTTAAAGCGAGAGCAGGAGGGAATTTAATTCCACTACAGTGATGGCAGATGATGTAATGTAGACTTAGATGTGTGATGACTGTTGATGGTGCTTGAGTGTTGGGGCTGGACTTTAGGCCTGTATCAAGTACTGAATATTAATGAAATGGCTTTGTGTCTCGTTTTTGAGGGTACATTGGAGCAAATAAACACAATGCTCTTGATTCACTGATTGGAGAAAGTTGCTTTCATCGGTTCCTGATCAATTCTAAATCATTGTTACGTTTCCATGGGGCAAAAATGTCAAATTCTAGTTTTCAGTGTCACATGATTCTTCAGAAATCATTATAATATGCTGATTTGGTGCTCAAGAAGCTTTTCTTATGATTAATGTTAAAAACAGTTGTGTTTAGTTTTTTTGGAAACAGATTCATTTTCAGGATTATTTATTTATCTATTTAGGGGAATGAATGTTCAAGAATTAAACCATTTATATGTTGATTTCCCCCAAATATATGGTTTCGTAAATTATAATCATCATGAATGCAAAAGAGCTGATCCACCAGGAGACATTTGGTTCTCCTTATCATTGCCTGTATTATTTGAAGAGGTCGGATCAAGCTGGTGTCAGATCAGGCCAGTTTTGGGTTTACTTGGGATGAGCTTGTGTGTCCAGATGGCCCAGAGAGCAGCAGGTAGTCTGAGAGCCAGAAACACAACATTGCCCAAGCTTAGCAAAACTACTTTCTTATATTCCCTCAGTGAAGCAGACTCATTTTATAGAGAATCTGTGATCATCATACATTTCTGTGATTAGAAATTTGGTCTGTCACAAAGGTCAAATTCATCCCAGGGCAAGAGTTTCTCTAATGTTGCTTATTCTGCAGAATATGTCCTTATTTTTATGAATGGTTGTTACTGTTCTGCTGTTTTGCATATGGCCTCTTGATTTGCATATTTAGCATTACATGACTTGAGTTACAATCCATCCTCTGCTAAAACTGTCCATCCAGGTTTAATATATAGACCTGAAGCTTTCACAATGTTTATTGCTTGGGTCAGCATCTCTCATATTTTGGTCCCTTGATGCATTTAATTTCAATGCATACATTTAAATATGCTGATTTGAAACATTTATTATTATTATTAATGTTGAAAACAGTTGTTGCTTAATATTTTTGTTGAAATCATGATACATTTTTAACTCTTGTGCATCATTAAAATAAAGTTACAATTGGGTCCATAGTGGACAAAAATGTCCATGTCAAAAAATGGGAAGCTTGGGAGCACAGACTTAAGTTTGGTCTCATTTTAAAGAAGACCCATGGCAGATTCTTTTTTAAGTAAAAGTTTAAAAAGTGAAAAAAAAAAGTTATACAGGTTTAAGTTTATGAACAATATTTGTTATTTTATTTTATTAATATTTTATATATGAAACATGAACTCTAAACCTGCTAGAAAATCAAAGCCATAAATCTAGTTGTGTTCTAATTTTGAGGTTGATATCTCAAAAAATGAGCTCTCAGTAAGATTTTGTTTGAAATTTTCTCCATTAGATACTAGCAAAACTCTGCTGGTGCACACAGTGCTTGGATCTGTGTTTTACAGTAGATTTATTCTTTCTCAAATATTACAAGCACATTTTTTATGACACAAACAAACCCCACTCTAAAATCTATACCAGCACACCCACAAAGTTATAGCTGCATTATTTATCCAATTGGCTCTATAATATGCAGAAGCAGAACACGGGAATAAAGTTTTTGCTTTATAGACCAAACCTGAAAAAATGGCACCATCTGGTAAAAATAGTACAAAATTAGATTTTTAAGCCTTGCCAACAGAATGAAAGCCTATTAACAAAAATTGCATAATTTTACAGTTAAACGGCACTGCGATTTAAAACTAGCAGTTTTAATGGGTTTCAGTGGGGACATTTTTGTCCAAAAGGTGCTGAGTGGTTAATTTTTTTGGAAATGGAAATGAGGGTGGAATATTAAAATTCCAATAAAAATACACACATGAGCCACAATTTATGCAGTTAGCATTAACACAGGCAAAATTATATATATAAAAACTAAAATGGACTAAAATGTCCATAAGGGTGCACAAGGGTTAAATTTCTTTGAATAGAAAGTTAAAAAACAGCAGTTATTTAAAATATTAAGTTAAATCTTTTGGGACATTTTGAGGGCCAGATTTACTAACAGCTTGTGCCAGCGCAAACCATCTTTTGTCGTTAAAATAGTACTCTCAGGATTTACTAAAGATGCGCAGTGAAGAATTAGCGCTGAAAAGTCGTGGACAGTTATTTTTGCGGCTGACCTTATTGAATATGCATTTGTAGGAGCTCCTCTTTCAGAAGAATTTATGGGAGGAGAGTATTAAAATGAATCACTTAAAGTGATTTAGTAGTGTTTGTGCTCGTCAAATTACTGGTATTTGTGCCATGACTTAACGCCCCCAAAAACATATCTTAAACTATTTTGCGTAACTGTTAGCTCTCATGATAATTTGCCCTGTTTAGTAAATATGGCCCTAAAAGTCTTTACTGTCACACTTAATCAGTTTCATGTGCAATTAAAAAAATTTGACCCTAAACGTTTGAATGGTATGTTATAAATCAAGTCCATTTTGTATTGTAGATTGAAAAACAGTATGTATCCTTTTGGGACTTGTGAACCCTCTCACTGCACTTAAAGCATGAGGATTTATGATCTTGTGCATCAAACCAAAACATGCTACTCTAAAATGCCATTTATTTTTGTATAGTATTATCTGAGAGTAGCAGATCCCATTTTTTCCCCTCACTTTATTTTTGAGCTCATGCATGTCTCTGTTTTTGTCCTTCGGCAGGTATTTGAGGCCAATGATTTGCTTCAGGGCCAGAACTTCTCCAAGGTCTTAAATTGTTTGGTTGCTCTCAACAAAGCTACTTCAGGTGAGATGCATCTGAAACACCTGTATTATTATCAGTGCTGTCTGACAGGATGTTTATAAAATCATGGCATTAGTGTATTACCAGCATGGCCTAGCTGTATTTTTCTTGAGTACAGTATTTACTCAGAAGCGAACTAAACCTGACATAATTGACCCTTCGTAAAACCCCACTATCCTTAGTTACTGTTGCTACGTCCGACAAGCCATGCCGCTCTCACACATGTTCTCTAGTGGCCTATAAAATCCGTAAAAATGTTTCCCAAATTACGTTCTATTTTTTTTCTAAATAAATTTTTCCGTTTGAAATTTTCTGGATTCCTTTTTTTTGTTTAAATTTTTCTGGACTACTTTTGTCAAATTAAATTGTATTAATCAAAAAGCATGTCTAATTAATTAAAATCATGAAACTTATACAATTAAACATTAATTTATTAAAAGTGTACCAAAAATGACATGTTTAGGGCTGTATGTAATACAAACATTTCTCACCTTATATTTTATTGTTACCAAATTCTGTGTTTTTAGAATGTCTAATTATTTGAATGCATACAAACAATTTGTATTTATTCTTACAGTAGCCTTATGAAATGTTTTTCTCCCACTCAGAAATTCTGTTGTGTGTATTTACATTTTACTGGTTATCAGATGAAGGCATAAAACATTTGTTTAATTTATATTTGAATTAATGAAAATTAAACATTATAATTTTGGGTAAATAAAGAGGATTTACTATTCACATTGAAATATTTTGTGATTATTTCTTTAAAAAAATGCGCAGAACATGCAGGATTCATATTTAAATCGACTTGTGCAGCTTAATATTTACAGATACTAGTCCACATCGTGATTTGATTTAAGTGTAATGACCTACTTTTGATTAATTCATCTAAACTTTGACACATTCCATGACATTCCTCATTAAACTGTAAATTCCGTTTTTATGACTGGATTCTGTGGTTCCGTCCGTGACTTCTGCATCGCGTAAATCATAGGGCCCTAGTTCTCACGCAGTTAAAAATACATTGCGGATTAAAGAGGTAACTGACAAAATGCCGACAGACCAGGTTAATTTTGCTATGAAACATACCTTTCAAATTTTTTAATTTTTTATAAATTCAAACAATAAATACTGTATTCTTCCATTTTTAAAAACGATTCCTTTCAATGATTCAGAGTCGATTCTTTCTTTTGAGAGACAATAACTTTATACACTGTGCACTTTCAGATTTAAAACTTTGCAGGATGTTTTCATTTCATTTCATTCACACTGTTACACACTGCATGAAAGGTCATTATCAAGAATCCATAATAGGGGCACGTTAATGTGTCGTGACAGATCGCTGTAGTGCCTCATTTCAAGCGGCACACGTGAACCGATTGTCTTTTCATATTTACTTAAAGTACGAAATGAACATGAATGAACATTAAAAGGTATTTTGTTTCAACTGCGGAAAGATATCAATACACACCATTTTTCAAGTTTAAGTCCACCAAAGTTAATCTACTCTCCTGTCTGAATTGTTTCTCGGACAAGATGGTGGATTCGGCGTTATGATTGCTCATTTAAGCTTTTGCGAAGGGTCAATTGCCCGAAGCCTCCTTTTGGGGGATGTCATCATTTGTGAAAACAGGACTGATATATTAAATAAATGCATTTTTTTTGTAAATATTTTTTAAAAAGCAGAACGTTTTCTGAAATGATGTTCACCCAAAAAATATGATAATTTACTCACCATCCACTTGTTCCAAACCTGTATGAGTTTCTTTGATTTTCCATTTACAGGTGCATCTAAAACAATAAGAATATGGTGAAAAAGTTCTTATTTTTTTCTTGTAACCTATTTCAAAATGTGAAACTTTCATATATTTTAGATTCATTACATGTAAAGTAAAATACTTCAAACATCTTTTGTTTTCATTTTGATGATTAGAGCTTACGGCTCATGAAAGTAAAAAATCAGTATCTCTAAATATTAGAATATTTACATTTGTGTTTCAATAGATGACCATCCCTACAGTATAAATTGTGGGTATCTCTTGTTCTTTGAAACCACAATAATGGGGAATACTGCTGACTTGGCAATGATCCAGAAGATGATCATTGACACCCTCCACAAAGAGGGTCATTACTGATAGGGGTGGCTGTTCAAGGAGTGCTGTATCAAAGCATATTAAATGCAAAGTTGACTGGAAGGAAGAAATTGGGTAGGAAAATGTGCAAAAGCAACAGAGATGACCGCAAGCTTGAGAATACTGTCAAGCAAAGCCGATTCAAACACTTTGGAGAGCTTCACAAGAGTGAACTGAAGCTGGAGTCAGTGCATCAAGAGTCACCACGCTCAGACATCTTCAGGAAAAGGGCTACCAAGCCACTTCTGAAACAGAAACAACGTCAGAAGCATCTTACCTGAGCTAAGGAGGAGAAGAACTGGACTGTTGCTCAGTGGTCCAAAGTCCTCTTTTCAGATGAAGTACATTTTGCATTTAATTTGGAAATCAAGGTCCCAGAGTCTGGAGGAAGAGTGGAGAGGCACAGAATCCATGTTGCTTGAAGTCCAGTGTGAAGTTTCCACAGTCAGTGATGATTTGGGCTGCCATGTCATCTGCTGGTGTTGGTCCACTGTGTTTTCTGAAGTCCTCAGTCAACGCAGCAATCTACCAGAAAATTTTAGAGCACTTTATGCTTCCTTCTGCTGACAAGCTTTATGGAGATGCTGATTTCATTTTCCAGCAGGACTTGGCACCTGCCCACACTGACAAAGGTACCAAAAGCTGGTTCAATGACCATGGTGTTACTCTGATTGATTGGCCAGCAAACTCACCAGACCTAAACCCCAGAAAGAATCTATGGGGTATTGTCAAGAGGAAGATGACAGACACCAGACCCAACGATGCAGATGACCTGAAGGCCGCTATCAAAGCAACCTGGGCTTCCATTACACCTGAGCAGTGCCACAGGCTCCATGCCACGCCGCATTGATGCAGTAGTTCATGCAAAAGGAGGCCCAACCAAGTATTGAGTGCATTTAAATTAACATACTTTTCAGAAGCCTGACATTTCTGTTTAAAATATTCTTTTTTCTTGATCTTATGTAATATTCAAATTTTAGACACTTAATTTCGGGTTTTCATTATCTGTAAGCCATTATCATCAATATTTCAAGAAATAAAGGCTTTAAATATTTCATTCTATATGTAATGAATCTATATAATATATGGGCTTCACCTTCTGAAATGAGTTGACCTTTCAAAAATATTGACCTTTTTATGATATTCAAATGTTTTTATATGTACCTGTATGTCTAGCTGTATATGAAGGCAATATAATGGAATGTCCCAATTTAGATGGCTAAGTAAACACATGTGTACTTGGAGTGAATGTCTGTTTTGCTAATGAGTGTTTTCTGGTTGCAGAGTCCAGTGGTGAGAGTAATTCTGTGTGTTCTCGTCACTCGTCTTCTCTGCGGATCAAGTCCTTTGACTCGATCAACTGTTCGTCCACTCACAGGAGATCGTCCAGACTCAAGTACAACCAGTACCGCAGTCTGGTGAGCATCACAATCACTCCACACCCTGATTTAGAAAAAAAGGGCTTCTTTTAAACCACTGGAAAACAGTCTGAAGTGATTTTAAGAATAATTGTCAAAGGTACTATTCAGTTCTTTGTGTGTAAACCATTTTTGAGTTCAAAAGCTACTTGGCACACCTGTAATTTGAGTCCTCAGACAAATATGAAAGAGAAGCTGGAACAAATTTTCTCTGTATTTTTTCTGTCTTTCTCTGTAGGACATGTCTGAAAACAGTGCCCCTCAGGTGCTGGTGAAAGCGCGGTTTAACTTCCAGCAGACCAATGAGGATGAGCTGTCCTTCAATAAGGGTGACATCATCCAGGTGATGCGGCAGGAAGCGGGCGGCTGGTGGGAGGGGTCTCTCAATGGCAAAACCGGCTGGTTTCCTAGCAACTATGTCAAAGAGATCAAAGGCTCTGGTTGGTATTTGCCGCTTTAAACCTTGAAAAATGTAGCTGCAGAAGTTAAACCCTGACAGATTCTTGTAGGAACAGAACTGATCTAAAATCCTGCAAGACCAGACAAGCAAAGTGAACTAGAGAGTTTGGTCTTACTCATGCTCCTCTCATAAACTGCCAAGAAAAGCAGAAGAGATGAAGTTTTGTAGACCCCGTTTACCTGTTGACTTTCTTCTGTGCCCCTAGTGTTACCGTAATATTTTCATAAAAGACCTGCTGAGTTTGTGTATAGATCTGAAAATTGCTCCGGGCAGCTGCATGTTAGGCTGTCAACACTTTAGACAGCTTAAAATATATATTTTTAAAGTCTACTTGTATCTACGAGGCACTGTGGTACTATGAGAATGTAAAATCGGCCCAGGTCCACTAAAAAGGCGATTAAAAGAGGACTTACAGGCTTAATGAAAATGTGCCAAAAGAGAACTGAATGGCAGCTCTCTGGATTATATGACCATTACAGGCTTACAGGGGAATAATGTGCGCTCATTCAACCCAGCTTGAGTACAGGACCAGGTGCTGCATACAAGGTAGCAAACTAAGAATTAAGAGGAAGTGGTAGGACACTTCATCTAAAGACACAAAACCTTGCGTTCGTTTAGTTATTTAATACAATCTGCTGATCTAGTACTTAATCTAGTACTTAATTTCCTTTAAACCTTTTTATCCCACCCCCCAAAAAATAAAAAGGCTTTAAAATGTTTTTGAAAGAAGCCTCTTATGCTCACCAAGCCATTCATTTTACCCAAAATACAGTAAAAACAGTAATATTGACATTATTATTACAATGTAAAATGAGTTGTACTGTATTCCATTTGGATATATTTTAAGGTATAATTTATTCCTGTGATGCAAAGCTGAAGTTTCAGCATCATTACTCCAGTTTTCAGTGTCACGTGATCCTAATATGCTGATTTGGTGCTCAAGAAACATTTCTTATTATTATCAATGTTGAAAACAGTTGGGATGCTTAATATTTTTGTGAATAAAAATATAATTGTAACTACATTTTTAAAAGTAGTGTATATTTTAAATAACCAGATTTCCGTAGCCTTATCTCACTGTATGCACGCTGTAGTATAAACACAACCCCTGACCCTCGTTATGCAGTCCAAACATAAATAGCTTGTACATCCCATGATGCCAAACAGATGCTTCCTTCTCGTGTATGGGGAAACAACCCTAATGTGTATACGACCCAGCTTTGAATGGAAATCATTTAGGATGACATCAGAGCTTGAACATCCAGGGCTTAACAGGAAGGAAACACCATCCAACAACAAAGACAGGAAGTGCAGCAGCCAGAAGACAGTGCTTCCCTTTCCTCTGAATATGGCTCCACACTCCAGTTTATTCCACTCTATGAGCACTTAGCGATCCAGACTCTTTTATAGGATTTACTTGTGTTAAATGCATGCCCAACATTACTTGTAGCAGACATTAATAGTATATTGATCTCAAAAAAGGCTGCAGTTGGGAAGAGTGTAGGGTTTGTGATGCATGCATTGTTTTCTTTGAGCTCCGATCACATGATTAAAGGGGTATTATCTAAAACTGAAAACTGTAATTTACTTCAAACCTGTGTGACTTACTTCAGTTGTATGCAAAAGGAGAGGAAGAAAGAAAGTTATGCACTTTTGGATTAACATGAGAGTGAATATTATGACACAACTGTCATTTTTGAGTGAATTATTCCTTTTAAAACTAGATTTTTTCAAATCTCTAATCTTAAGTATGAGCAATAGTAAATATGATGCTTAGCTCAGTAAGCAATGCTAATGAATGGTTTGGTTTGTGAGATGTTGAGCTCTGATAGAACTTAGAGAAGGCAAGGAAAACCAAAAAAATCACACATTTGCCAAGTGGAGAATAATGGTTTTAATCAATGAACTGAATGTTTTCTTCTGGAAAAGCATGATGAGAAATGTTCAATTTTGATGATTCCAGGATGCACACACATTACGTTGCTGATAGTAGTGTAAATGAACCATAATGGATTGAACTAAGTGAAATGTTCAAACCGTCTTCTTGCTGAAGAAGTAGTATAATGTTTTCCTGTAAACTCAGATCTCCCCCTCTAGCGATCTAAATCTAATATTGCTGTCCTGACTGCTCACTGCAGGAGAGATGTACTTCAATATTCAATAACAGAAACCGAATGTTTCCAGATGTTGCTCTAAGGTGACCTCCTTACCTTTTGTTCTGTTTTCGCTCTCTCCTGCAGACAAACCTGTGTCACCTAAGTCTGGAACGCTGAAGAGTCCACCCAAAGTACTTGAGACCACTAACTACTGCAAGACGTACTATAATGTGGTAAGAGAGATGTGCTGGAGTGTAACACCTCCCACATGGAGCGCGTTGATTATTTATGATGTGCGTGGGGTGGAAGTGGTTCCTCTGGGGAGTTTGTATTGCACAGATATTTCCCTAATCAAATAAGCAAGCACACACCACCAAGCCTGCCTAAACTTGACAGATAAGACTAAGGTTTAAGATATTAGGAGTGATTGTGATAGCAGCATTATGAATCATTTTAGAGGGTTATGAAACACTGCTACAGATTTTTGTGATTTTTAATATGCCATTTTAGACTTCACTAAGAGGAGCACATTCAACTTGCGTGACTACAAAATGCAAATCCTTCTCTTTATATCCCAATTAATAAACATCAATATGCCTATTACAAAGTCAATATATACACCACCATTCAAAATTTTCTTTCTAAAGATGCCACTCATTTTCTTTTTTGAGTAACATTGAGGTTAAAACTGCATTGCAAGGACATTCGATTTGTGTAAAGGTATATTACGCAGCGCTGTGTCCAGGTTTCTCAGACTTAGCCTTGGACTAATCCTTGAATTTACAGTCATGAGGCTTTAATCTGGGTTTAAAAGCCTCGCCAAACTAGACTTACTTAAGCGTTAATAATCTAAGTTTAAACACCCACCAGCAGATGCTGCTCCGGGTTTGGGTTTGATTTAATGACAGTAATTAAGAGACGCACATGTTCAATATCCTGATAATAACAATGTTGTTAATAAAAGTAATTTCCAGATCATTTGTATATCTCTGTGTATGCGAATATCCTTTATTGTGTTTCATTTCCTCATGTGATGTGTCCCAGAAACCTCCCTCTGAGCCTCTGCAAACCCAATGTGTTGCATAGATGAGGTTTTGCCTACATTGTGTGGATCAAATGTCCCCACAAGGATATTAAAATTGAAATCACCTACATTGTGCGTGAGGAAAACGGCTTTAGGGGCAGGAGATAGAAATCATTATATCATTAGCTCAGTATAAAAAGAGATAGAAAAACCATGATAGAAAAACAAACCTTTGTATGTGTGAATATGTTTATTTTTAGAGTTGTTGACTGCGTGTGTCTGGGCCTGTATTTTCATATTTTCATGTAAATGAATGTCTGTATTTGGTTATCAGTTCTCACTGGTGTGTGTGCGTGTGTTTGTCTCTCAGTCGTGCCCATAATATAGGTCATTTTTTCCATCTCATTGACTTGGGGGACAGCTGTGCCTGGGGTCCTGCGCTGTCTGTGGGTCTGTGTTGGTTATGTGTCATGTTTGATGAGCACGTGCAGTAACTGACCCTATACTCATCTGAAGATGATGTGTGTGTGTTAGGGAGGACGCTAGTTTGAGGTCAGGCAGGGTTCAGTATTTTTCTGCAGCTTTAGGGGAGGAGACCCATTCAAGTTCAGGACACAGTTGGAAATTCCTGTAACTGTCAGGCTGTCCAGATGTCCAGGGTTATTGTTCATGTCAGGGGTGCTTGCATACATGTACAGACAAACTTTGTTCTTGGTCCTGGCTAATTTTGGAGGGAGAAAATGTTTGCATTTTCAAGTATAGACTGTTAAAATGTGACCTATCCTGTATCCATAAAATGTATTTATTGTATTTGTATTTATTGATCTGTCTTCAAACCCACATTAAATATTTGGAAGCAGATCTCTTCTGAAAGCTCTGCAGAATTGTATAATTGCTTCACAATTCTGTAAAATGTAAATGTATAAAAAGACATTTCTACAAATATGTATTGTATTTGTTTAACGGACAAGAACAGCAGTATTTAAAAAAATACTTTGTAAATATTTTTTCCTGTGGCATCTCAACTCCATATTTGTGTTTGTATAAAAGATAAATTATATAAAAAAATACATTTCAACAATTAAATAATTTTTTTAATGGACTTCTGGCCAGCAGAAGAAAATAAAATCCTTAGTTTTGAGCATTATATTTCTAAACATCCCCCATTGTTTTTTTGATAAGATCCACAGATTAACCACCTGACATTTAGGTATAAATTTGAAAGAAATCAAGTCATTGTTTGATTGATGCGGTTATGCTTTTCCACGGTTAATGGCTGCATCTCAAGGTTCATCTGCTGTCTGTTTGAGGACAGATTGAAGATTTATTGTTGTATTTTGAGGTTTTAACTGCTAAGATGTATTCAGAGAGGTCAGCTAGCCTTGTTCAAACAGGGATGTCTTTAAATCTTAAGTTGGACTGAAATCAGAGTTTAGCAGGACATGCAAGGACTGGCCCAGTTCTGTCATCTCTAGCACTTTCTCTGTATGCCTGCAGCGTTTTTCCTCAAGGATAATTAAAATATTAAAATGGACCCTAGATTCTAGTCTCTTTGCGCTTGGAAAACTAACAAGTCAAAAGCAATGTGCTTCTCCTATTTGCATCATATTCTGTATTCTCCCACCTTTAACTGTCTGGTTGTTAAATCTTGAGTATGTATGATAATCAGAGTACAATTATGAGTACTTGCCCCTTTTTTCCTTGAGGAATTTAACTTTTGGTACTTTTTGGCATTTCAGACTGTATTCTTTCATTTATGCAAACTATGATTCAATATAGATGCAAGATATTTAAACAAGTCTGGTGTGTTCAGTTATATCATTACACCGTTACAAACTAATACTAATAAAACTAATAATGTTTGAAATGTAAAATTGTTCTTTTAAGTTGTCACATGCATAACGGTTGTTCATTTTTGTCAAATACACAGGTGGTGCAGAATATTGTACAAACCGAGACGGAGTACTGTAAAGAGCTGCAGACGCTCATCTCAACGTATCTGAGAGCATTACAGCCCACTGACAGGTCAGAACACAAGCCAGAGTCCAACATTACACAGAGATAGTAGTAGTTCAGTACTCATCTCTCTCTTTCTAGGCTCAGCGTGTCAGATATCAGTCACATCATGGGAAATCTAGAGGAGATCAGCTCATTTCAGCAGACACTGGTGCATTCACTGGAGGAAAGCGTCAAGTAAGAGTCCTCAAATCCTGTTCTTTCACTCACTCACTCGCTCAGAGTTTGACATCTAGTGGCAGATACCAGTAATGCACTGTAGTTCTTATCTGGATTTACACTTTAGATGTTTAAGATGTGTGCGATTTTTAGCTCAACTTTAGCATTTATTTATTTGTTTATTTTTAGTTAGCATTTACTCTTTCTAAATGAATTGTTGTGTGCAGAGTTCCAGAGAGTCAGCAGAGAATAGGAGGCTTCTTCCTGTCCCTCGTTCCTCAGATGAGGAGTCTGTATGTGACCTACTGCTCCAACCATCCGTCTGCGGTTAACATTCTCACACAACACAGGTGCGAACAACACAATAAACACAGTGCATAGACAGTTGATATTGGACAGATGCTTTTTCATTCATTCCTAACCATTAAGTTTCAGAAACACCGTCTGTTTGTTTGTGTGTATGTTTCAGTGAGGAATTAGGAGAGTTTATGGAAAGTAAAGGTGCGAACAGCCCAGGGATCCTCACACTCACCACGGGCCTGAGCAAACCCTTCCTGAGACTGGAGAAATACCCCATACTACTGAAAGAGATGGAGCGCCACATGGAGGTACTCAACCGCTCTCGTTCTTAAAATATACACCACCATTCAAAAGCTTGGGGTTGATTTTCTGATTTTTATGATTTTTAAAGCTCACCAAGGCTATTCTATTTTAATACATTTTAAAATGTAAATTATTCATGTGATGACAAACTGCTCTAGTTTTCAGTGTCACATGATCCTTCAGAAACCGTTCTAATATGGTAATTTGGTTTTCAAGAAACACTTCTTATTATCATCAATGTTTAAAACAGTCGTGCTGCTTAATAGTTTTGTTGAAACATGATCAGTTCAGGATTCTTTGATGAATAGAAAGTTCAAAAGAACAGTAGAAATGTTTTGTTATAATTACATTATACATGTCTTTACTGTCACTTTTAAGCAATTTAATGCCTCCTTTATGAATTAAATTAATTTCCTTAAAAATCTTACAGGCATCACATTTTTAATGGTAGTGTAAGTATTCTGGTAATGAAATGAAACAAACTCTCTCTATATCAGTGTGTGTTTATATAGTATACCAGTTTAACTCTTATTCTTCATTCGTTCTGCTCAGGCGCTTCATCCAGATTATCCAGACATTCAGAAGAGCATGGCAGTATTTAAAAATCTCTCAGTGAGTATTATAGGTCAAATGGTTTTCACCATTGGATGAACGATGTGTGAAATGATGATGAGCTGTTTGTTTGAGTTACATTATGTTTCAGAATGGGATGCTGGGCTTATTTGAGTGTGTGTTTGTTGTTGTGTCTTCAGGCCCAGTGTCAGGAAGTGAGGAAGAGGAAGGAACTTGAGCTGCAGATTCTGATGGAGTCTATTCGGAGCTGGGAAGGGGAGGGCATTAAGACCCTGGGCTCTGTCCTCTACATGTCTCAAGTCCTCATCCAGAACCACGGCGCTGAGGTGAATGTACCAAATAGTCTAGTGGTTTTCAGCACTTAACCAACCATCAGGGACTTCCAGTATTCAAAATAAAAGATACATTTACATTATAGTTAGAAATGTAAAATTTCAAGAATCAAACTGTTAAAAAACTTTAAAGCAATTTTTTGTTATTTTTATTGTACGTTTGATTGTTTTGTTGTTTCTTGGATTTCAATGTACTGATTTTGCATTCGGTGTCCTTGATGTTAAATTTAAAACTAAATCTTCATTGTAATATTCTGCTTCATCAGGAGAAGAACGAGCGATACCTTTTGCTGTTTCCTCATGTGATCCTCATGTTGTCTGCTAGTCCTCGAATGAGTGGTTTCATCTACCAGGTAAGTCTTCACTGTAGTATAAATACATTCTCCAGTCCCGTCAGTGTTTCAATGCACTACTTTTTATGTTTTTGTAGCACAAATTACTTTGTTGCTGTCTTTCCCAATATTGTAGTAATATTTTTGGTTACGTTATTTATGTTTGTCTGTTGCAGTAAAAACCCAACAATCATTATGTATATATGTAACTAGTATATAGATATTAAGCATACGGTTACCTTCAGTTTGTAGTTTTGTGTATAATTACTGAAATCTGTTGTGGTACATAAACCACTCTCATGTACAAATCAAAGGGTGACAATATAAATATTAGCAAAAATGCACAATTGTGTTAAACGTAGATGCTGCTTGCACATTGTCACTGATTACATACTGTGACATGTTTTATATTATTATTTCATTTTTAGTAGTAAAATCCTTAAATGGGCTGAATTTCATACTCCATATTCTATTATTACACTGTTTCATATTATTTTATTATTCCACTACTCTATTAGAATGATCTCAGCTTTTTGTTCAGTTGTTCTTGTAATAATAACGCTAAAACTAAAATGCTGACAGCTGATTGGTTGATTCACACAGGAAGCTGCCTCTGACTGGAATGACTGTAAATAAAACCGAGGACAGTGACGCCACTAAAAATGCTTTTGAAATATCTGGTGAGTTTCCCACCCAGTTGCCCTCACGTCAAAAGGTATTATTGCTATATATTGATAATGCAAATGCTTGAGCAGTAATGATGTATGTGTGTGCAGGAAACATGATCGAGCGCATCCAGGTGATCTGTAATAACCAGCAAGATCTTCAGGACTGGGTGGATCATCTACACCGACAAACCAAACGCACTTCAACCAGCAGTTTGAAAGCACAGAATGTTCCCTGCCATACGGTGAGAAACACATACACTACCAGTCAACAGTTTGCAATCAGTACAATTTGTAAGAAAATCCTTTTATTTATTTGATCAAAATTCAGTAAAAACTGTCATATTGTGAAATAAAAATAACTATTTTGTATTTGGATATGTTTAAAAATGTGATATTCCTGTAATGCAAAACTGAATTTTCAGTTATCATTACTCCAGTCTTCAGTGTCACATGACCCTTCAGAAATAATTATAATGTGCTGATTTGGAGATTAAAAACATTTCTTATTATTATCAATGTTGAAAACAGTTGTGCTGTGGAAATCATGAGAAAAGCATTTATTTGAAATCAAAATCTTTTGTAACATGATCAATATCTACACTGTCACTTAAAATCTATTTAACGTGTCCTTGCTGAATAAAAGAGTTGACATCTTTCAAAAAATGATCAGACTCTGTGACATATCTATATTAAAAATGACTGACATTCAGCGATACTCCGTGTCACTCACCGGCTCGTCTCCTTCCCGCTCAGCTGCCGTCTCACCCTGTCACCCCGTCCAGACACTCAGAGAGTCGAGGTGTGAGTGGATCTCCAGTCTACCACACTCTTCCTCACCTCTCTTCACTTGGAACCCCTCACAGCGGTATGATGTGGGGGCCCCTCGAACCCCCGAAAACCCAGAAGCCCTGGAGTCTCAGCTGTCTCCGACCTGCACCACCCCTAAAACCCTCAGCTGCCTTGTGTTACAAAGAGGTATCATGTTACACTTGAACTGTATGCTGACACATTAATAGCATCTCTAGAAGAAGAACCACTGTAAACCATATTATTTATTAACTAACATCTATTTATTAAATCAACTTATCTATGAGACTCAATTTGGTTATTTGTTTCTAATTTTCTTATGTCCTTCAGGATCTCAGTAAAAGTCCCAAAAGTATGAAGAAGCTTCTGCCCAAACGAAAACCTGAGAGGAAGCCATCTGATGAGGAATTTGCTGTGAGAAAAAGTATGACACTAAGCATTTATTGAAGTTCTGTCACTTAATACATATGATGTATTTGTTAAGAACTCATCACATGTATTGTTTCTGTGTTTACTGTTTTTATTATTACAGTGACTTTATTGTTTCCTTACCCCTGGCCTCTTATCTGCTCTTGTTTTCCATCAGGTACTGTAGCTCTGGAGGAGGATGCTCAGATCCTGAAAGTGATTGAAGCATACTGCACAAGCGCTAAAACACGGCAAACCCTCAACTCGAGTATGTACTCTCTACAACTTTATGTATTTTGTTGATTTTCATTTGCTTTGCAATTTTCAAATCCACTTCAGTCCCAGATTCTGTGATGGGATTGGTCCATGTAAATGAGTGAGGGCAATATAATTGGATCACATTTTGTAAACACAATTTAAATGTATTTTTTATATACACTGCATCGTTTGAAAGCTTCGGGTTAGTATGATTTCTTTGAAAGAAAATGCAAAGGGTTTTACATCGTCACAAATAATTTGTTTTGTTTTCTGTTAATCAGTGAATCCTGAAAAATGTATCACTGTTTCCACAAAACTATTAAGCAGCACAACCTTTTTCAGCATTGATAATAATAAGCAATGCTTAATGAGCAGCAAATATGCATTTTAGAATGATTTCTGAAGGGTCATTTACATTTACATTTATGCATTTAGCAGATGCTTTTATCC
Source organism: Gymnocypris eckloni scoliostomus (assembly GCA_027564155.1). NCBI lineage: Eukaryota > Metazoa > Chordata > Actinopteri > Cypriniformes > Cyprinidae > Gymnocypris > Gymnocypris eckloni. Next base: position 29,481,895 of record CM050416.1, read on the forward strand.
AAAGCGACTTACAATTGCATTCAGGTTATACAATTTCATTAGTATGTGGGTTCCCTGGGAATCGAACCCACAACCTTTTGCGCTGCTGACGCAATGCTCTACCACTGAGCCACACAGGAACATGTGACACTGAATCATGTGACACACAGGATCATGTGACACTGAAGACTGGAGTAAAAAATTATAATTCTATATGCTAAAAAATTCAGCTTTGCATCACAGGAATAAATGTAATCTTAAAATATATTCAAATAGAAGAGTAATTTTTTATTGTAATATTATACAATGTTACTGTTTTTGATCAAATAAATGCAGCCTTGGTGAGCGAAAGAGACTTCTTTCAAAAACATAAAAAATCTTACTGACCCTAAACTTTAAAAGAGTAGTGTTTGGGGAGGCCCATATTTTGAGTCTTACAAAACGCCTGTCTGTCCTGAAGTCTCTGTCAAACATTTTACATATGTTTACAGTACACAGTACTGCAACATCTTTACTGCATTTTATTGGCATTGGCTATATACATTTACGTTGACTAAACTCTTTACCACTGCGTTGATCACTCTTTAATATTTTCTGCTCTTTTTAACATGAATATTTTTCTCTTTTCCTCTTCCTTCCTTCCATTCATTTCCTTTTCACACATTTCTCTCTTATGTTGTCCCACTATTGTTATATTTTTATTTAATTCTGTCATTTTTATATATATATATATATATATATATATATATATATATATTTTTTGGGCATCTTGGGCTCTCCCTCACTTTACTCCTCTTGGTTTTGGTCCATCCTCTTAACCCATCTGTCCTCTCCAATATGATTGGTTTGATCCCCATCCCTAATTAGCATGGCAGGGCACTGATTTGATGCATAATCATGTGCTGGCTGATGTTGACCAATCGTGGGTGGATGCTGTGGGTTGCCGTAGCAGCGGATTTCCCTCCTCTGATCAATCTGAAGACTCGGACTATGACAGTATATGGATAACTCACACTAACAGAATGGGTTCTATGTCCCGTAAGAGCTGCTGCTCGTATATACATTTTGTTTGCATTGAAAGTGGCAAGCATATCATTTTTGAAGTAAACATGTATGGTTGTGAACATATTGAAGACATGGATGGACTTGAACGAGCAAGAAAGATGTTTTCAGTGCTTTTGGTCCATGGCTTTCATAGTACAGAAACACTCACCATCCTAAAATTCAGTTTCTGTACAATTCAGGATTATTATAGTTAACTAAAACTGAAATAAAAATGGCAAAATACACAACAAAATTACCAACATTTTAAGCAAAGTTAACATGATTTTTTTTTTATATATATAAAATATTTTATCAAAACCTATAATAGTATTTAAATTATATTGAAATAATACTGGTATGAATGACATAACCTGTCAGCGAGTTGTTCAACTTGTTATTGTTCCATTTTTAATCCATTAATATTGTTACGTTTTTTTTCAGGATCAAGGAAGGAGTCAGGGCCACATGTGCTTTTTCCTGAAGAGGAGAAAATCATTGTGGAAGAGACCAAGAGCAATGGCCAAACTGTAATCGAAGAAAGGTTAGATCTCTGCATCTGATTCCCCGATTTATTTACATTTTTTTTATTAGGACTGTCAGTTTATGCATTTATTTATCATGATAAATCTTTTAATTATATTTTGAATATGTTTTTTTTTAAGAGATAGATCACCTTCAGTTGCTGGTCCCGATTGAATTCCATAGTATGGAAAAAAACACTATGCAAATTAACTAAAGGTGAACTATCCCTTTAACATCTCAGTAGTTGTTTGTGATGATTTCATCTGGATGTCCTTTACAGGAGTCTGGTGGATACAGTTTATGCCTTAAGGGATGAGGTTCAAGAACTTAAGCAGGTTAGTCCATATGCCTCATGCAAATGTTTGTTTATACTTAATGTGTTGCCATGTTGTTTAAATAAAAATCTGGTGCCGTGACCCGGATTCTCTGATTTTGCATCACCAGGACAACAAGAGAATGAAGCGCACTCTTGAGGAAGAACAAAAGGCACGGAAAGAGCTGGAGAAGATTGTCAGGAAAGTGTTAAAGAGTATGAACGACCCATCCTGGGATGAGACAAATTTGTGAGCCCATCTGTACATTTATGAAAACTGCATCTGAGTTGAGTTGTGAGTTGTGTTGAGTGTAGTATCAGTCTTAACTCCTGACCAAAAATACTTGTAAATATTGTGACAAAACTGGACTTGATCCCCGCAGTCACAGTACTACGCCTTTTAAACCTGATCCTTTTGAGCCTATTTTGTTTGCCAGTGCCAAGTATATAGTTCATCAAGTTAAATTTCAGATATGCTAAAGATAAAGAAATGTATTGAACCTGGAAATCATCTGTCAGAAACGTCTCTACAGGATCAGGTGTTTTCTGGCAAATCTGCCAAAATGACTTGCAGTTTGATCATTTAGCTCACCGTCACAGATGTCATTGATTTCTAGTCTAAAACTGGGAGTCTCAGGGATGATAGACACACTGTACCTACAAATGTTGCCAGGTCTGCATCACTGCCTGCATCCTTTGACATTTCCAATAATAACCAATATGTTCAATAAGTGATGACATTCAACAGGATTTTTCCAATGGAAAACCTTGCAATACAATACTAGAGACATTTCTGTGGGAACTAGTCTTTTTTTAGAGATTTTTTTGGGGTGTCATTTTAGTTGTTTTTACAATAACCTCAGTTTTAATTTCGTCCGGTTGCTCTTTTGCACCTTGCAGCTTTTAATTTTTTACTTTTATTATGATCCTCTACACTAATTGTGCATTCACAGACCTTTTTTGTTATGTACAGAAATAATCCTTTATTGTATTTAATGCTCAGAAATGTGCCTTTTTGGAAAAAAGGAGATTTCCAGAATTTTGTCAGCATTTCTAGCTCTGTCAGCATTTCAAAGAACCTTTGGAAGAAACATGTATGCAAGAGTGATTTTAAATTAACACTGAATCTGTGGTTAGACTGACAGATTAAGAGTATATGTTGTCTGTCTAATTTATGTATTTAAATGAAATATTGTTTATTGCTAAATGACTGTATTGTGAAATTTCCAGATAACCTCATCTACTTTCTTTTCCCAAAGCACTCTCTGTCTTATGCTCTCTTTCTTTCTGAATGAATTGAATAAATACAAATTCTTACTGTGACTCTTCGAATGGGATTTGTGTTGGTCTCATTCCTCTCTTACATCGTTAAATTCATTCTTCTGTTGCCAGATCTGTCCTTGTATTGTGACAATATCAACTATACGTAATGTATTACCAGCTACTCAAACAGTCCAAACATATACAATAATTAAAAGCCGTATCATTGTAAAATGTTACTACAATTAAAATATTTGTTTATATAATTATAAATAACATGTTCAATAATTATAAGAAATGTAATGTCTTGTTTTTTTCATTGCCTAATAGTTTTATTGGAAACTAATACTTTTCAGTATAGAAATGATACTTGAAACATTATACTTTTCATTCTTTTGATGAATAGAAAAAAAGAGCATTTATTTGAAATAGAAATCATAAATGTCTTTTCTGTCACTTTTGATCAAATTAATGCAACATTGCTAAATAAAATTCTTAAAAAAACTTTTTAATAGTAGGGTATATTCAGAAGTGTAAAATTTTTAGTAATTTTACTTGATTATTTAAGTATTTTTTGGGGATTTTACTTTATTCCAGTACAATTTAAACTGGTTACTTGTACTTTCACTTGATTACATTTCTGGAGACAAAAAAACTGTACTTTTTACTCCTTACAATCTAAAAAACAGTACCTTTTAATCCTTACCAATTTGTCATCTTAAAAAGTACATTACATTTTTATTTTATCTTATGCTCAACAAATATGGTTTAAAGGAAGGTCAAATCTGCGTGCTTGACATGAGAATGATAATTGTTTTCACGCACCAAGCACACACATTTCTACTTCAGTTGGGACTTTCATCACCATTAGTTCACCATTAAATCTGAGGAAGCATACTGAGGTAACAAAGTTGCGTTTCCTCCTCAAAAGTTTATTCATTATTCTTTCTGTTTTGATAGAGCCATTAGCTAATATAATGGCTGAATGCACAAGATTGTGTGCAAATAAATCAGTGATAAGAATTTAAATACAGTTAATATTTTTGTGTGAATTATTGTTGTTGTAATTAAATGTTACAAATCAAAAAAGTGTTTAAACGAACATTGTACCACATGGTTGCTCATACCATTGCTATGCTGATGACACACAGCTCTATCTCTTATTTCGACCAGATGATCCAACGGTAGCTGCACGGATCTCAGGCTGCTTGGCGGACATCTCAGCATGGATGAAAGAACATCACCTACAGCTCAACCTGGCAAAGACTGAGCTTCTTGTCTTCCCTGACACTCCAACTCTACAGCATGATTTCACCATCCAGCCAGGTTATTCTACAATTACCCCATCAAGTTCAGTCAGAAATCTTGGTGTAATTTTCGATGACTAGCTGATTTTCAAAGACCACATTGCAAAGACTACACGATCTTGCAGGTTTGCATTGCACAACATCAGAAAGATCAGGCCCTTCCTTACACCGCATGCAGCACAATTTCTTGTCCTGGCCCTTGTCATTTCAAGACTGTATTACTGCAATGCTCTTCTATTCTTTCGTCAAGCACAATCAAACCTTTACAGATGATTCAGAATGCAGCAGCACGACTGGTCTTCAGCGACCCCAAAAGGGCCCATGTCACACCTCTCTTTATCTCCCTGCACTGGCTCCTGGTTGCAGCCCGATTCAAGTTCAAGACACTGATGCTTGCATATAGAACAGCCACAGGCTCAGCACCCACCTACTTCCTTATATCAATCTACATCCCCTCCAGAAGCCTGAGATCTGCGAGTGAGCATCGCCTCATGGGATCACAGAAAGGCACAAAATCACTTTCCAGAACGTTTTCTTTCACCGCTCCTGGCTGGTGGAACGAACTTCCCTACCCAGATCCGGAACGCTGAATCCCTGACAATTTTCAAGCGACACCTGAAAACTCATCTCTTCCGTCATCACTTGACTTCATCTTTAAAAAAATATATATATTAAATTAAAAATACCTTCTCTCTCTTTCCTTAACTTTGCTCTCTTTCCTTTAACCTCTCACTGTCTGGCTAGAATTTGTTTTGAACAATGCCTAGAAATTAGTATTACAAGCACTTCCTGTGTCTGTCTGCCTCTTTATAATGTATCGCTTATTGTATTCCTCAATTGTAAGTTGCTTTGGATAAAAGCGTCTGCTAAATGAATAAATGTAAATGTAAAATGTAAATGTGTACCTAATAAAGTGGCCGGTGAGTGTATATATATATATATATATATATATATGATGGCATGGGGTGGAAAGGATAGTTTCCTTTTAATCTTTTTCCCTGTATTTCCCTGTGTGTGTGTGTGTATGCATGTGTGCGTGTGACGTGTTACACCTCTGGGTATATTATCAAATGATACATTTACACATATTGAAGATGCGAATTGGGTTGAACATGTTAATTCACAATAAGACAAACAAACAACCCTAAAAGTCTTTAAGTCTTATTCACTGATGTAGTACAAAACATAGTAAAACAACATTAAGCTATTACACACTCTCAATAAATCTGTGCATAATATCAGTATTACACATTTCTGTCTTGTAGCTTGTACTTGGCCTCAATAGTCATTGCTGTCTAAATGAAATTGAATGTAAATCTTAATCAAAAGATTGAACATGATAGTCAATTGATATACCACTGTTATTTCACACTAAAGTAGCATGACAAACTTAAGCTGTTCATGTATAAAATCTGGCCCAAGCAACGTACACACTGCCCCGTTCAGACATGCACAAGCCAAACCGTCTTCCTGTTAATTCCTCCATTGTTTCGTTCTCGTTGTCTGTGTAATCCGGCAATGAAATGGCAACAGATGCAGAACAAACAGCCTGCAACTCAAGAGAAGTGGGTGGATTTTGGACAGTTTTTGTGTTTAGTGTAAACTGGTAATGTGATGGGTGTTCAAATGTTTCTCTTTCTTTCCATATCAAGCAATGCCACACAATACAGCATTTCTGTACTCTCTCTCCAAGCAAAATCAATATTCATAGGTAATCTAAATTCCTGGCCTGATGCTGTTTCTTTTATTTCTTCGAGTTGTATGAAAGAATATCTGGATTGTGATGAAAATGTCACTGGATTGCTCATTCGTTTAGCATTGTTTGTTTTGTTTGAGATGCTGGCACAGTAATATTTCAACCCACGGAGCTGCGGTGCAGGTGTGGCAAACCCTCTTGTGTGTGTCTCACATCTGTTTTCCTCCACCTCAACCCTATTATGGCAAACAATGACTTGCACCAAACGCTTCCAAAGACTCACAATCCTCAGGGACAGCAAGGCATTGTGGGAGATTTAATCACTGTCTGAGGCTCATGCAGAAGGAGGTAGGTTGTTCTTTTGTGTAAGAACCGAGGCGACTTTGACATTTTGAGAAAGACTGACGTTTAGGACACATTTACATAAGGACAAAGCCTAGAGAACGGTACAGAGAGACAGAAAATGTTAAATGTCACTTAATTGAGCTGCTCTGTGCAGTCTCAAAAGTTTGAATTGTGTTAACAAAATCACATTTCCAGCTACACTGACTGTACATGGACTGTTAGACAGTCATGAATGGACTTCATGGTGCTAAAGAAGATTTCCACATGTTATCTTTATACTTCACTTTAATTTCTATTCACACAAGTCTGTAATGTTAGAAATTATGCTTATCACAACAACCTTAGTCAGGATCAGCATTGGATGTAATGCATTTCCAAGTAACTGATTAATTTATGTTTTCTTGAAAAGTAAAGTAAGGGATCACTCATTTTTTCTGCCATTTAATTACAGCTACTTCTGATGTAATCACATTAAATATGGTATAGACTATAGAACAGTTCTATATATAAAAATGTAGATTTAATATAAAAATATAACATCTAATGTTAAAATTTATGTTTTTTAATGTAACCTTCTCCCTTGAAATACTTTGATCATTTCAAGAATATTTTATGCAAATTTATATTATTTATCTAAAATAATTAAATGTTTCGGTTTCGTTCAAATGGTTGAGGCTGATATGGGATTTAGAAAGTAATTAGTAATAAGTTGATTAAAAATGTGCAATAATAATAATGAGTAAATATAATAATTTTGAGAGAGTAATTAAGTAATCTAATTGCACTGTTAAAAATGTAATTAGTAGCCAGTAATTAATTACCTTTTTAAAGTAAATCACCAAAAACTGGACAGGATGTGCTATTAGATATGTAATATTGTGTGAATGAAAACAAGGCTTTGCTGGGTGTGCTATCGTTCATAAGTTTATGGTTAGTGAGATTTGTAATGCTTTTGAAATAAGTCTCTTATGCTCAGCTGCATTTATTTGATCAAAAATAATTGATAACTGTTTTTTTAGTATATTTTGTCACAAGGTCCTTCAAAAATGATTTTCATTTGTGTTAGTTGCTTAATTTTCATATTAAATGAATAAGAACAAATACAAATTTTTTGATTTGTTCCAGTCATGTTTAAATATGTAAAGCGCAGGTTAAAAAGTTGATTATGTAGCATGGCCTACTTTATATTCTTGCTTGACTAAGAATACTGTTTAAGCATTCCTGAAATCAGGTTTTAAACTCCATTTGACTGAACAACACTGGATGAAAGACAAAAGCTCTGTCTCCTTTCCATTTATACCGCATGAGGTTGTATACTTTCACCCTTATGAAAGTGACAGGCCAAATTTCCTTAGACATCTGAGGGCAAACCAATATCACTTGCAGGATTGGTGGTAGATTTATTACAAGCTGTAATGTTACCATCTGAACTAGCTGTAGAGAAGGTCAAGGGACATGCGTCAGGAGATGAACCAGACGCTGTTGACAACAGAAATGCTGATGAAATGGCCAAATGGGCAGAACATGCAGAAATTTCCCCATATCAGAGAGCGCAGAAGAGGGACATAGAAACAATTATGTTTGTACATGCATCATGCGTTCCTGACATAGATTTGAAAATATTGCAAAGTCAGCCCATACAGGAGACGTGAAACATTGGGCAGAATATGGATGCGTGCCAGATGCTAATGGTTTGATAAGAGATACAAACAGTAAAATAGCATTACAAAACTGTCCTTGGTGATATTGATGACATTATCACGGCATTCCACACAATAGCACGTCTAAAGTTACACACGATTAATCGCCTGTATTGTATACAGGATACAGCGAAAATGGTCAAACTAATTATAAACTCGTGTTTGATATGCGCCAAAACAAACCCTCACCGAAAACACCACATGATGCGTTATCGTTTCCAGAAGCGCTTTTCAGTGCCTTCAAATAGATTTTCACATATGCCAGCGGTCGGAAATCTAAAATACATGCTAACTTTCGTCGATATGTTTTAAAAATGCCAGAGGTGCTACCAGTCAGTATTGGCAGAAATGAGAATGACCCCATCCTCAACGACAAAATACTTACAATGGGGTAAGTATACCATTTTACATTTTAATGGGTAGATCTTTCCCACCCTTGGGTCAAAGGTCGCGCAAGCGTTTCTTCCTAGGAGACATGGAGGTGATCCTGGATGACTACGTGATTTCCTTATTGATAAACTGAATTCTGTGTGTGCTAATGTTTCTCTTTCTCTCCCTATTCCGTCAGATAAGCCCACCCATAATTTTGTTCCAGGCCAACAGGTGCTGATTCGGAGTCTGAAACCAGTCGCAGTGGGGGAACTGAGATATTTGGGTCCAGCTGTAGTCATCGCAGTGACCAGAACTGGAGTGCTAACTGATCATCGACCGCAGTGGATTCACGCATCCAGGCCGAAACATCTATCAACATACGCATTACCAATTGACACTGTAGGACCTAAGAAGCCTGCCCAAAGTGTGTGACAGGGCACTGGTGAGAGGGCTTGTGCCAGACAGAAGATCCTCGCTCTTTTAGGGGGCGAGGGGGTCACCTGTGGGCTGAATATAGGGCCTGGGCAAACTTTTGCCCCATTAATAGCTTCCCGATCACCTCTGAAGGTTCCCCTGTTACACATTTGGGTCTAAATTGTCCATCATCTCAATCATATATCTACCATTGATCCTGGCCGATGCACAAGCATTTAGATTAATAGATGAAGATGATTCATGGTTAGACCATGCGATCCACCACACTCATATGTAAATGTAAATGTCACATGCTACAAACATGTGGTGGAGATTGGCTAATTACACCGTAAAGACAAGTGACATGAAAGGTAATTGTTATGTATGTGTTATTGTTGGCGATAGTTGTTGTACTTATGTTCCAGATAATGATGCGGATGGACATTTGATTGACCAAGAGATTAGGAACATCACCAAAGCAGTTGATAAGATGACAAGCCGAGAGAGGAATAGAGATGATTGGAATTGGAATTTGAGTTTTTCCAGCCTGTTCAGTAAAATCGAACATGGGTTTATTTTAATTGTGATAATTAAAATCATCTTTAAGTGTGATTATGAAAGGTTACCATGTTGCTCAGGCAAGACCAGGAGATAAGGTGACCACGAAGCCAGATGTAAAAAAACAACAACAAAAAAACAAAGAAAAAACATCTGCTCAGAACGGACGTGGTCTTTAGATTAGGACTTTTTCATTTTACTTTTACTGTTTATCATGGGTGCGGAAATTTACTGGTAAGTCATAAATGACTTAAAGAGGGCAACTGTTAGATTTAATTTCCGCATAGATGAATGTAAAGGCACAAAAAGGAAGGGTCATTTTATTTTATTGTCTGTCCTGCTGTTTCTGCTCACTGAAAGCAAATGGCTCTCTGGGCTATGTGTGAAAAGAAGGGTCATTTAATTTTGTTATTTTATCCTGCTTTACCTTATTTGGTCATTCTTTGGACTTCCTGTAATAAGAGTGCTCTGGTACCATATATAAGGCATGCTTGTCTTAGAATTAAATGAGTTCAATAGCCATGATGCCTTTCTGTGTCTTGTCTATGGGCTCCCAGATCTGCTGAAGACTTCGCTCACAACATCCAACATATATTTCTGATTTGAATTAGAAGTGATCCAAAACACAGAAAGAAAACTTAATTCATAAGGAAATTGAAGTTTTACAGTATTTTAATTAAAATGTTCTTTGAAGGGGAAAAACGTATTTCTGGACCAAATATTTGTGTTCCAAAACACCAAGAACCAATTGTTAATTGTTTCTACACAATGGCAAGACAGCTTAACTTACCAGCTCCAAAACCTGCTCCAAAACCTGCCAAACTCCTGCACTCTGCCCTGGACCATTCAGTGTAGACCCGTGATCATTGCAAAATGAGTTCTGTGGGACTGCGAGATGTCTTATCTGCTCTCTGAACAAACTGCCATTCATTCCCCATTCTTCTGCTTTAAAAATATCAAAATATATAAAGAAAACAGAAAGAAAGAAGAGCAGCTAGGGCACATTGCATACACGACCGGTGCTCTCTTTCATTTGGTTATTGTGTAAAATAGCTGCAATATTTTTTTGTCAATGGTTTACTCTAAAAGCTTTTCCCTCTGTCAGTATGAAAGGAAAGCAATAAAGGTCTTTCAATGGGCATGAATAAAACCAGGGAGAACAGAGGGGAGCCGCTGGGGGTTTGGCCGAAGGGCTTCTATTCTTTAGCTGGTAATCAAATTGAAGCTGAAATGAAATGGAGGTTTCTTATGAAAATAGCCTTTGTTGACTGGAAGGCTGGTAATTCATAAACAATACGTAAGGCTTTTGTGAGCATAATAACATATTCATGCTCTCAGAGAAAAGGAAGGAACAGGAGAGAGAGAGAAAGAGAGGCATTGTGGCAGCGAATAAATGCTACAGAGGTTTGGCTTATATGCATCTCAACTAAAGCCAGAGCAATAACTGATGTTACTCTGTCACCTCCTCTCTCTTTCTGTCTCACACGGTCATTTTCTCTCTTTCACAGTCTCTCTCTCTCTCTCTCTCTCTCTCTCTCTCTCTCTCTCTCTCTCTCTCTCTCTCTCTCCATAACTTCCTTGTCACTGGCTTTAGGTATTTGACAGGAATACCAGACTGGAGGTAGTTTGTCTTCAGAGGGAGTGAGCTGAACAGGCAGATGAACTCTGAATTACCTGCAGAGGAGTTCAGTGCTGGATTGGAGGCAGCGTGGAGCAGCAGCAGGTTCAAATGAAAGTGGTCTTCATAAAAACCTGTGGACATGGGATGTATTCACTGGAATGAAGGTGAATTTCTGTGGGATAATGCTCCAGACAGGACACAGTCCTTTTCAGATCACCTGGGAAGGGAAGATGAGAAAGTTTCTTCATCTCTCCGGAGAGAAGTGGTGAGTAGAAACTGATTTTGACAGCTGTTTACGTGTCTGAAGTTCATGAGTAATTATGTATGACAACGCAAACAGAATCCTGGGCTGCGATTATAAACCAGTAACTTTTAGTAAAAGTTAATTTATCTTTCTATGTGCTGCTGTGATATAATATGTCAAACTGCTTTGGCTTGTCCTTGGCTTAACTCTGTTTCTCTACACAAGAAAACGTTTGGTGCTTGAAAAAGTCATGCTGAGGAAGTTCAGGTGGTCTGATTCACTTTCTGCACTGTTCAGTCTGACATGCATGCATGGAAAGCTCTGTGATCTTCATTTTAAACTAAATGTATTCATATGCAATCTATTTGCGGTGAATTTTAAGTAGGATACAGCGTCAGTTTTGCGTGCATCTTTCATTAGTATGAAATAACATTCTTTATTCTAATTACACGCCCTAGTGATATTGATTGTCGGATTAGATTAGACTAGAATTATCATTGCTGTATTAGTGAACCTCTTACACAACTCATACAACAAGAAGCATTTTACTAATTTCCCACTGTATTGTTTTTACGTTGAGGGCACATATCAGATATCAATCTTTTTTAATTAATAGTAAAATTATAAACATACAAAATACATTTTTCAGTTAGGGAAATGATTAGTGCAACAAATCATCCTTAAAATGCTCTGATGTTTTGACTTCTCTTGCAGGCAATGCTTTTGATATATATCTCCAAAAATGGGATCTGCAGTGTGAAGGGTTTTCTCCATCAATTAAACATCACACCTGAATGCTGGACCAAATTTTGCACTTGTAATCTCTAAAATGAACTTTACAAATAGACCTCTGTTTCATACAACAGTCCTTATTGAGCAAAAATTGGCACATAGGTGTATTTTGAGGTAATTGGCCTATTCACATGATGACAATCATCAGCTTTCTTTTTTTGACACTGACATGTTTCTCCTACGTTTCACATTATTCACGGTGATGCACAACAACTCAAAGTCAGAGTCAGTTTGAGAGAAACCCAGCCCAAACAGGTGTGACATCTGATGGGAATGCTTCATTCTGTTTAATAGTTGGGTTCCATCATAGCTTTGCTTCTGAACTCTCTAAGACAGGCCTTTTAGGAGAAAAAGGTGTTGGTTTCTAGACAGGGCTGTCTGATCATTTGTTTCCTTTTTATAATAGGACCAGTGTTTGTCAGGACTCAGGAAGTTGTAGGGATGAGGAGAACAGAATTAGACAGCGGGAGAGAGAGACAGAAAATGCCAGGGAGTGGGGAATGAAAGAGGAGATAAAGGAACAAAATACTCAGATGAGACAGATGAGGTAATCTTTTCACTTGTCCCAGGGAGAATGGAGAAAATGCATGAGTGAAGCAGTGGACGTGAGAGAGAGGGTGATTGTGAGAAGAAAAGGTACATTTGAAGGCATCACATAGTTCAGTGAATCTTCTACAGCAAACATACATGTAGTAATGACATCTGAGCAATGCCTGCAGAAGTGGTCAGAGGGTTGTTGGTTTGATCTGGTGCAACTGCAGCACATTTTATCAAATCAATCCAGGACTTATGTGCTCTTCACCAGATCATATAGGCTACACAAAAAATCTAGAAATGATTTGAATTGCTAGTAAATTTCACAAACAATTATAAAATAACGGCACTGAATTGAACACGATTTTATGTAGATCTATCTATCTATCTATCTATCTATCTATCTATCTATCTATCTATCTATCTATCTATCTATCTATCTATCTATCTATCTATCTATCTATCTATCTATCTATCTATCTATCTATTTACATGTTTAAATTGAATATGCCAAGATTTTAAAAGTCAACTCTAAAAGAGGTTTAACAAAAACATTACATAAACATTTTGGTCCCACTTTATATTAAGTGGCCTTAACTACTGTACTTACATTTAAATCAATGATTTAGTACAATGCACTTATTGTGCGCATAATGTTTTTACATTGTACTTAAATTTTAAAAATACCTGCTTGTAATTACATCTGTAATTCATTTCTGTAATGACATTTATAATTACACTGTTGCCCCATCCCTTACACCTTAACCCACCCTTAAACCTTCCCATACCACCAAACCTGTCTCAAACTTTACCCGTATCAATAGCAGCAAATGTGTTTTACAATACAATATGAACACAGTAAGTACACTGTACTTATTTTTTTGATGTAAGTACATAGACGTTTTGGACACTTAAAATAAAGTGGGATCAACATATTAATAATACTTAAACTCTTTTTTAAGTGAGATTTGTTTTAATAAAAACGTTTCCCCTCAAATCTATTCAATTTAAAGATGTGATTGAAATGTTTCAAAGTCTCAAGAACTGTAAAGCACTGCTGCGTTAGACTTGTGAATGACCAGAAGATGGCAGTATCCTCCATGACATGCATGTTGTGTGCCTGGAATCATCTGTTTATTATACAGTATCAGGACAGAATTAGGAGAAAATATTTAAAAAGAGACCGAATCTCTTGAGGCCTTCTTTTTATAATTTAATGCTAAATATTACATATTTGTAGTTAATGCAATCAAATCAGATTTTTTCATCCTTGTTGGTTCTGTAAATAAGCAAATATTATATAAACACTTATCATGTTGTGATTCTGTTTTAAGAAAGCATAAGCAAGCAAACCTGAAGATCAGTAGTTCAAAAGTTCAATTTAATAAAAACATAAAAAACATAAGAATTGCATTTTAGATTAAGACTAGATTAAGATTTTTAGTATGTTGCCAAAACCAGCTTTTATGCTCTGAAAGTTCAATGGCTGATCTCACAAAGCACTATCACACACTAGGGGTAGATGTCTGCCTTGTTCATTACAGTTTTATATGATTGCTGGGATCCATTTCTCAATACTTAGGTCACTTTTTGAAAACTCTTCACACAGTGAGCACAACAGCGGTCTGTGTGGATCATTTTCCATTGCTTTCATGAATTCAGTGCATTCCATGAATTCTTCTCTCACTTTTCTCGCACTCTACACGATTACACGCTCTTTACAAAACCGTTAAACCTAAGTTCAAAACTAATATAATAATAAATAATAATACAACAATGAAAAAGACACCAATTTTCTATACAGTAATACTATAGGCCTATTACAATATATTCCAAATTCAAAAAAATGAAATACTATCAACAATTAGATGTAGCTGAACACGGGTGTTAGTCTTTCATTTTCATTACCATTTATATGAAAGTAGACAATTTATGAATAATTTCGTACTGCAGTATAAACGTGGACCGTGTAACATGTGAATTCTAAACAGTAGAGAATAAAAGAAACCATAGGACTATCGGGTGTTAGTGATTTAGTCAGTATTTTGTGACTGTGACAATAAGGTGCGTCTGTTTTCAGTCACAGCCTATAAAAACCTGCATGTCTTCTAACCAGAAGAGGGCACCTTTACTCTGTCAAATATTCCTTCAGCTGAGAGCCGACAGCAGAACTGATGCTGAACTGTGTTTATATCGCGTGGACACATTCATCAATACTTATAGGTCACTTATAACTCTCAACACAGCTCCCCTTAGTAGCTTTCAACCTGGAAAAGAAGTACATTTCATGTCCAAGATGCTTTAAAACTGCCAAACACTTCATACATCTCACAGCAAGTCATTCTTCCATAACACTTGAAAGGTTTTCAAGCAACACACACACTTTGTCACTCATAAAACAATTACATAAAAACAGTAACAACAAGTAGCATTACGCAGTGCTTTGTTTTGTAAAAAATAAATAAAATAATTAACTGTAGTATATGGTCCATATTAACGTTACAGTGCAAAATAATTGTTCATAATTTGTCCCCTTTTGTAAAGATCATAATGAAATTGAAAGACTACATTAAATAGTTTTTAGATTTGCTACATATTTCAAGATGGTATTACTGTAGAAATGTAGAAATGTGGTGTCTTATTCCGTTTTGTATTTTGTTAGTTTTTGAACTTAGTAAATATGCATATTAGCTATTTAGTTACATAGAGTTTTGGTCTTTGTGCCTGACTGAGAAAATAATTCCTGTAATTTGAAAGATGTAGTCATTGAATGCTTTTTGTGCCAAAGCAACTGAAAATGGTTTAATCATGTCAAATCATCTTTATTTCTATAGTGCATTATACAATACAGATTGTGTCAAAGCAGCTTTGCAGAAATAAACAGGAAATAGCAGAACGATTATGGAAACTAATTTCTTCAGATTCTGCTGTAAAGCAGCATTATAAGACAATAGTGTCATAGTTTAGCTCAATTAGGTTCAGATCAATAATAGTGTGAAGTTAATTGATCAGGCAACTATAGGCAGTTCTACAATAGGAAGCAATGTTATTATTCAGCTTGAGTCAGTTGAGTGTTGATTCAATTCAGTACCAGCGTCGATGTTGCAAGATTGTAAAGCAGCTCTACAGGCGATAGTGCCATCATCCGACTTAATTCAGTTCACAGACCACAACGCTCCAAGCCAGAAGGACACCATTGTAAGGAACCCAAAAGTCTGTTTATCCCACATAGACTGCTGTTTTGAAAAAGTAACGTGTGTAGAGATACAGGTAAAAAAGGTAAAATGTGGTTCTTTAGTGATGAACTTTTAGCTTAGAACTTTTGGTCTACATTGTAAATGTTGGTATCCAGTACAATTGTACTTTGTAGTTGTCAGATTTGTTGCACCTGCCCAGTACCTGTAGAGAATCAAGCATCCCTCTCAAACATCCTGTGGATTTTTAGAATGGAGGTTTATAATGAGTACAACAACATTTGTAATTGTATGTGTTATGGCATGTTAACATTTCTTGAAGAGACCGTCATGCTTTGTTCAACCTAATCGATATTTTGAAACAAGATGGACTATCACATGAATGAGTTTACATGCGTGAACAAAACTTTCTTAAACTGTCTCTTAAAATTAAGCACACACCTTTATTTAAATATCAAAAATACCATTTGAATAATTCCAGAGGGATCCCATAGAAGATGGGCCTTCAGGGTCGTTATGACTCAATTCGCTCTATTAGAAATTAGCTTCATTCAAATTTTGTTAGAATGTTCTTAAGGAATTGTGACTTTTGCAGAATTCCTTCTAGGTGACATTGGCTGTTTAAAGCAGACCATGTATGTACGCCATCAATAATTCAATATTTGGTAGCAGGACTCTATATAGGCCCATGCAGACAGAAAGTCAAATAAATAACCAGAACCTCACTGCGCAGATTTCAAACGCAGTGCTAATAATACCACGACTTACTGCAGCACGCGCTACATGGCGTCTATTGTGACATGCAGCACGAAAAGTACAGGCGCGGGAAGCGCGTGTAGCGTTCCATTGAACAACAAGGAATTGGCTTCCATCAGACGTCCTACTATTTTATACATTGTGCGCAAATGCAAGAGCTGTAAACAGATTACTGTAAACAAGTCTCCAACTGGTCAGATGCCACTGCCGCCATCCGGTGCTGTCTAGCAGAGTCAGACGTTTTTACTGTGGGTGTCACCCATGGGTTTACTGGAAGGGTTAAAAACAGGCAGGAATGGACGGGCCTGCTAAAGTTTAAGTGCCGTCTGTGAATTCCTACACCATCTCGGCTCTTTTCCCTGTTCGGTTTTTGATTTCCTGACAACACGTGGCAGTTAGAAAGGGACAATGGAGAGGAGAACGAAAGAAACTCCTAAAACTAAGATGTGACCAACCACTGAGCCTCTTAAACCTTGTCGGAGAAATGGCCGTGACACAGCATGCCCCAAACTCCACCAGTGGTTGCCATGACAGCC
This sequence comes from Gymnocypris eckloni scoliostomus, assembly GCA_027564155.1. Taxonomy (NCBI): domain Eukaryota; kingdom Metazoa; phylum Chordata; class Actinopteri; order Cypriniformes; family Cyprinidae; genus Gymnocypris; species Gymnocypris eckloni. The sequence goes on from CM050416.1 coordinate 29,499,082, forward strand.
ACTGCTGCCCACTCTGCCTCCCCCACTTCCTGCTTAAAAGTACAGCCCCACCTCCAATATTGTGAATGCAAGAGGGACAGGTATCTAAATGTCAAATGCTTAGTCACTAGTTTTGTCTTGTATTATATATAATAATTATTTATTTTTTAAAACTTAGATGTATATGTATGTGATTTGTTTTGGCCTGCTACATATAATATTTGTTTATTTATTAGACAAAATGTGTTTTATATTAACACAACCTAATGTTTCTGATTTCTTGTCATTTTTGCTTGAAATTTAGTCACTATTAATCAAACCCAAAAATGTAATTTGGTTTTCACTTGTTTAGTTAGGTCTCCAAAATTCACTACACTAAAAAACACTTTTCACACAGAAATTGCTAGTAACTTCAACAAATAATTACAAAATATTGGCAAGTGTCATATTATATTAAATGTGAGATTTTGAAGTGGAAAGAGTATTTACTTTTAAAATGTACTTTTTTATTTACAATTTTACATGTTTCACAATTATTTACAATTTTAAATGTTATTATATTATATGTTTGGAAAACACGTGTAAATTATTCTCTTTTGAAAGCTTATATTATTCTTGACATTAAACTAAAAGGCACATCTTAAAATATAGAAACTTGGAAAACCGTGTTCATACTGTATTGTAAAGCTCTGCTCTCTCTGGATCTGTCTCACTGAAGCAGGTGCCATTTCTCTGGGTGTGTTATTTAGCTGTCATAGACCGAGGGCAACTTGCCAGCAAACATGACAGAATAAGATCAGCTTGACTTCTTTTAGAGGAATGGACTGTTAGATCCGCTACTGCAGTCGCCAAGAACAATTCTTACTCTTGAGACGGGGTTGAGGAAATGAAAACCAGATTAAGTGGCTGATAGTCTTTCTTTAAAAGGGTTAGATTTAATATGCACTAACTGTTGGTTGTGGCTCTAAAGCCAATCAGTGGTAAGAATCATTGATCAAAAAACAAAAACTAAATTATTACCTTGCTCGCCTGAGAATAGAAGCTCAAATGATAAAGTTAAAGGTTGCATTGCTGGTTTAATTGAAATAATTAAGCTTGGCATCTAATGCACATTACCTGTCCTTTTAAGTGTGTGTGTGTGTGTGTGTGTGTGTGTGTGTGTGTGTGTGTGTGTGTGTGTGTGTGTGTGTGTGTGTGTGTGTGTGTGTGTGTGTGTGTAACATAGAAAAGAGATACATGCATTTCAAAGGCCCAGTATTAAACGTCTTTCTTTGAGGAATGTGAGGGGGCTATAAATCCATTGTCTCCTCTGAAAGCCTTGATAACCTATTCACAAACAAGCACTAAAGATTTTGATAGGCTAATGGAAAATAGGTGGTCGCACACTCCTTTGTAATTGGGCATCATAAATCTGAAGAGGCCTTGGCAGCGATACAAAGCACTGTTATTTCTGTCTTTCTTTGACCCAACCCTTAGCCATATATCACCATTTCCTCAATGGCTGATCTGAAGGGCATGATATACATGTTACGAACAAGACACATGACCAGGGCTCTGTGACATCGATTGCTTTCCACAATACCCCGTCCATGACTAGGAAATGGGCAGCCTTGGGGCAATAATACTAGCCTCTTTCTTATCAAGATCGCTGGTGTACATGCCTCTGTCAGAGGACATTAACCTTTCCTCTTTCATCCTGACAGTGGTGATTAGCGGCGGTCTGATCCTGCCATTGATGTGGCCGCATCAGGGCAATGGGGTCTGAAGAGGAGAGATGGAATAGACCGAGCTGATTATTGGTGGGATCTGCTGACTGCTAAAAGATGCTATGTGATAGTGTTTCAGAGTCAGCTGTAATTGTACAAATTAAACGTTTTTTTTCGCACGAGAACTGTCAATAAGACTGCTCTGAGGCCACGTTCACACAGCAGCAGAATACAGGTGTCAGTTCTGTATTATATGATTACAATCACACAGTACGGTTAAAAGTGAGAGTGACAATCACTTTTCATGAAAGAACTGCTTCTTTGGTAAACCTGTGCTGTGTAAACTGAACTATATTGAGTTGTGTGTAATGACATGCACGATTCCTGGATTCAATTCAAATACTTGATAAAAAAAAGAGTCCTTGAATACATTTAGCCTGTGTCGATAACTGGCAAAATACCGGAAGTGGTGCATTCCGTGGACAAGAATCCATGAAATGCAATATTAGACAGTTTTCCAAGGATGCAAGATATAGTAAACCCATTTAAAAATCATAATAAATCAAAATGCTATTGGGAATTCACAAATGCTACGATTTAATTAAGTAAATATACTTAAATATACTCATCACCGGTAATTCTCTCAGACACAGAGATTTTTTTTCCTGTCCAGTCACTGTCCTCATCCTCAGTTGCTTTTAAGCCTCTGTCTGTTAATTAAGATTTCACAGATATATTTGCATCTTTTTTAAACCCATTTATTAAATATGTGTAAGAAGAGGTATGGGCGTTGCAATCTTTGATATTTATGCAAAATATTTACTATAGTTACTGGCTACCTTCACGTGTTGTTGAGGTTAGAAAAAGAGGGTCACATATGATTATGACTAATATTATATAAGGTTTCACTGGGTGGTTTTTAATGACTTGTCGCTAGCAGAACTTCATAGTTAATGTGTCTGCAGAACTTGATTTGTGTAAAATCGAGAGGCCTGTCATTCAGAAAGGTCTCCACATCCCCTGTCCTTTGCATGTTTATCTGTTAAATATTTAGGCTAATTGGATTGTGCTTTTATCTCCCAATATGAGCACAGGCACTATTTAACACATTTATAGCACATTTAAACCCATTCCACTGAATCAGATTTTCCCTCTGTGTTGTTTGGGTTTCCCAATGCATCGGTCCTACAGTATAGTTCTGCAGCACTGGTCTGTTGTTTGGGTGAGTCCTCCTCTTCCTCTTCAATGGTTTGTGGTTGTGATCAACAGCCCTCCTGATAAGTGGGTGACACTTGTTTCTAACCCTATCTGGTGGTAGTTTGTGTAGAGTTTGATAATTGCCATTGTTAGTCAGAAGTGGTGATTCCAGCTATAGAGTGACTCTTGGTGAGGCATTTTTCTGTTATTACAGAGGAGCTCTCAACCAGTGGACCAGTTTATTTAACGTACCTCCAAATAACTCTGGTTGTAAGGCTAAAATGGTCATTTCCTGTAAACTTATCCCTCAATTCTGATTGGTTGATTGGAATGTTGTTGCAGGATCAACATGGATGTTGATCCAGGAACATGTTGCACCATTGGTTTGATAAAAACAGCTTCATTGGTCTGAGAGGACATGAGGTTTTTCTGAAGTAAACATTTCTTGCTCGCCTCCAGAGGGCACTTCCTTTTACCTCATTATTTAAACCAGTGGTTCTCAACCAGGGGGCCGGGGCCCACTATGGGGCCTCAGCAAACTGCCAAAAGGGTCATACAATGACTTAAAATGATTTATGTATTAATATATTTTCATAATTTATATTAATGTTAATAGATTTTAAAATAATTAGATATTAGATACTAAATTAGATTTAAAAAATTTAATTGTTAAAACAAGATTGTACACTAAAATTATATTTCTTTTTCCCTCAATAAGTAATGTTATTAAGTTGTTCTGAGATCACAAAAATGAATAGTGGATAATTAATATACAAACAGTCCCAGTTTCTGTTAATTAACAAAGCTTTTGAATATTGTGTTGGATAATGAGGCAGATTTCAGTCAAAAAGGCTGAGGACCACTGATGTAAACATACATTAAATGTAAGTTTTTTGATGGATTTTATCATTATTATTTCTATTTTACCCTGACGAATAGGTTAATTGTATATATGCATGTGTATGTGCATTTTCTGCCCTTGAGAATCGTTTTAGAACATTCAAAGCTTCATAGAGTAAGTGCGGAGTGAAATATGCCAAACCGTGTGTGTGTGTGTGTGTGTGTGTGTGTGTGTGTGTGTGTGTGTGTGTGTGTGTGTGTGTGTGTGTGTGTGTGTGTGTGTGTGTAAAATCCAATGAGGACGAGTATTGTGGAGAGAGCCTCTTAGGGGAGGGAAAATGTCAGCTGTCTCTTCAAGACTGCGAGTGTAAGTGTGTGTGTGACTGAGCTTCCGTGCTCTTTGTAAGCATTTTGAGCCCTTGTTTAAACGCCTCTAGATTCTGAGACATAATTCTGAGCGTATCAGTTTACACAATACCACAGGAAATCATGTCAGCCTCATTGTCTGCGTATCTCTACCTCCTCAGGTAAAAGGACAACATTCAATGGCTTAGATTTACTGTTGTTTACTTTCTAAAAACTGCTCGGAGCCCCCCTCCTCAGCCCTCCTTGTGTCCCCTCCTTCCTCTCAGCCCACCCAATTAAAAAGCAAAAGAGGAGAAAAAAAGCACATTGCTGCCTTGCAAGTATTACTTATCACATTAATTAAAAACTGGTGGGACAATGGGAGCCCGCAGCTGCAGAGGAAAGCCAGGGAAATTAACAAACGTTTGATTTGTTGTGTTGTGGATGTGACATTTATTATACAGGTCAAAGTAAAACAAAGACCAAAGCCCAAATATGCTAATGGGGATCTGGCAACCTGGGGCAGTTGTACAAACACTGAGGACTGGCTAAATATTCCATGTTTATTACTGTTACTCACAGCATCATGGAGAGGGATACGGAAAGGCTACGCTTGTCACCTGCTGATGCTTGATAGTAGCACATTTCAACGTGCTTCACACAAAGACCGGTTTAGATTTCCGTTAATGCCACACACATAAAGTCAAACATAAATTATAATAAATAACTTCTCATAAATGATAAAGAATCTATTGATTTGTTAATCAGCAATGATCATTTCTAACAAGTTTCTCAATTTAAATTGTTTTCATACTTCATAAATGATTGTCCTTTTATAAAATCTTAACTGCTATATACTGAATATCTAATGGATCTGATATTTGAACTGTAAATGCAGGAATAACAAATGTTTAACTTTATCTCATTTACTTTTAAGTACTTATTTCTACCTATTATTTTAATAAATGTATGCACTAGTAAACAGAATGTCAGTTCATTTAATGCAATGCAAAAGTGTCACTGAAGAGACTGCAATTCATGAAGTAAGCATTGATGTATCAGGCAATGTTGGTTGTAAAAAATATTAATTAAAAAAAAGAAAATTTCAGCATATGTCACATAGCTTGAGAGAGCAAGAGATATAAAGTATTGAATAAATGAATACATTTTTTTAAATTGTGATTTCCAGGTCTAGAAAATGTATGGAAATGATTTAAATCTTTAAAAATCCATAGTAAATACTACATACCATTTTGTTTTACAATGATTGATGAATATTTATTTATTTATATTTTAGGTATATTTCAGCTCTAAATACTTAAAGTGCCCCTATTATGGGATATCGAAAGGTTCATATTGTGGTTTTGGGAGTATCCAACAACAGGTTGACATGCATTCAAGATCAAAAAACACTTTAATTTTCTTACAATATACATTTATTTTTACCTTATTTGCTCAACGACTCCCAAACGATTCGCTCAACGATTCATTTTATCAAACCCTTCTTTGCATGGCACTAATCTGCGGTGATTGGTCGATTTCATTTAAAGCAGTGTTTGTGAGCTTTTAACGCTCCAGAAGCGGCACCTAGAGGCAAAGAATGAATTTGCATTTTCATTTAGACCACCCCGAAAATCAAGTTTTCCAGGCAACAAGTGGGCGGGGAATATGCTAATGTTTCATGTTGACCTCAACATGAAACGTCTTGGGATTCGTTTTAAAAACGACTCGTTTCAATGATTCAGAGTCGACTCTTTCTTTGAGAGACAATAACTTTATACACGGTGCACTTTCAGATTTAAAACTTTGTAGGATATTTTCATTCACTTAGAGCTGTGTTACACACTTCTTGAAAGCTCATTTTTAAAAATCCACAATAGGGGCATTTTAATTGACCCCCCCAAAATGTATTTATTTAATGCTTATTTAATAAGCAACTGGAAAAGTCATGGAAATTCTTTGGTCAAAAGGGTGAGAACCATGGAGAGGGGTCAACACTTCCTTTGTCATACTATGACTAGCCATTATGCAGATTTCACAGTGGCAGCAGGCAACTGAATCATGGGTAATGGTGTGGCCATTGATTGCACCAGGGGTCATTGTCCAGAACACACACGATGACACTGGGCCATGTAATGACTAAAACACACAGAGCGATGATTTATTCCACCATTAAGATGTTTCTACATTTGTTTTTCATAGTTATATATTCAAGAATCCTCACTAACAGGTTGTGGAATCCGTCATCGGAGAGCTGAGGTGAAAATCAGCAGTCATACTAACTAATGATGATTCGGTGAAGGATGATGTAGTAATGAGTAAAAGGCCATGAAATGACAGTGAGCGATGCAGTGTGTAATTGCAAGTCTATCAAGAGGTAACGAGACAGCAGGCTTGTGCCGGGGAACCAATCCTGCACATTTGCCTGGGGGTGCACTTTAACATGACCCCAATAGACAAAAATGGACAATTTAAAGACTTCAAGTGCAACCCTGCAGGCTGCACACCAATTAAGGTGTCCTGATGGATGCACAGGCAATCCAGTGTAATATGAGTCCATCTGTGAGACTCAGCTCTCTCGCTCACTCTATTTCATCTCTCTCATCCTTTTTATCTCTTTACATTTGGAAATATTCTAGGATTGTAAAATGCGTAGTTCACAAATTGCATTCTCTTCATGGACACTTTTGCATTGCATAAAATGAACTGACATTCTGTTTACTAATGCGTACATTATTATATAAAAATTCGGTAGAAATATTTGGATTCATATCCATATAAGTACTTAAAACTAAATGAGATAAACAAATGTATTCCTGCATTTACAGTTCAAATAGCAGATCCATTAGAAACATTAGTATATAGCAGTTGAGATAAAACATTTAACTGCCCTTGAATGCATTTTTGAGGGCATTCGTTTATCTACCTCTAACATTGAGGGTAGAAGTATGAAAAACAATTTCAATCGAAAAACATAAATTCCACTGGTCAAATCTTAATGAATCTTTGGTTGTGTCGGTGCATTAAAACCAAAAGAAAGACGCTTTTACTTGAATTTTTAATGCAAACACCTTATATTGCACAATAAAGCTGGGAAGAGAGAGAGAGAGAGAGAGAGAGAGAGGGGGTAGAGCGAGGAGCTGAAGGAAGGTAAAAGACCTTTTCATTAATTCAAGGTATGTCGGTTTTTTCAGTGTATTCACATTAGAAACAGTGAACAGAGAAATACAGAATTTCCCAAGGTAAATGCTATAATTATTAATATGATAGCATGATAGATAAACCAGTGCATGGTTGTTGTAAATATGTGATGTCATTGCACAATGACTGGACAGAGGCTCAGTTATTGGTTATCACCATTGTTGTCACTGTCAATGTAGTTGAAATGAGTGTAAATGTATACGTAGTAATTACATGTTATTATAAGGAGTGAAGCAGCTACTGTGAGTGGTTCTAAACCTGTAATAAAAGCTAAAGTTGACATGCTAATTATGATTGCACAGTTAAAAATGTGCCATTGCATATTTGTACTCAAGATAGTTTCATACATTTTTTTATTTGATTTAAAAATGTAAGGTGGTGTAGCCATCAAGTAATAAACGTTTTCAAACATACAGTACTTTTTATCTTGATAATATGTTTTTTTTTTTTTTTTTTGAAAATGTATATAATGTTTTCTTGTGGATCATTATTGTTATTATCAATATGTTTTATTCTCTGTAATATGTTTCTGTTTTATGGTTTTCAACCATAACCTTTGTTACACCACCCTAACTTTAATTTGCTGGACAAAATAAATATAAATAATATTTTAACAAATCACTTTATTGTAAGAAATAAAATGTAAACATTATGCAGCCAGACTATTTATGCCACCAATGATTTTATTGATTGATTTATTAAAATTATTTAAACATATTGTATAATAACATTGTTACCCCACATCCACAAAATATTCAAATAGATTTGAGTTCAGAAATGAGCACACTTTTACAGATGAGATCATTTTTCAGTTCTTAATAGATGGTCATTGACCTCTGTACATCGTTGTATAACTTAAAGTTCATTATATGTATATGCTTTTAAAATTGTGTGGATTTTACTTTGCTCTTTTGCTTCCCTAAAACCCCAAAGTGTTTCTGTCATCCTCTCCAAACTGTCAACCGCCTGCACCTCCTTTTCCCCACACATTGTCTTTTTCTCACCAGCAGATGATAAATGACTTACGGTCTTCAGATTTTCATTAAAAGCCCCGCGTGTCACATTTAACCTGCGTTCGCTGAAATCAATTATCCAGCTATCACTAGGGCAGACGCTCCAGGGATGGAGGAGATCGGCATCCCTCCATCAGCGTTTCAATTAGGAGGTAAATAATCAGCATTTGAAGGCCTCTCTCTTTCAGTGCCTCCCCAGAGCCCTCTCTGTCTTTCCAGAGCATAGCGGCAATACGCTGATGGCTCAATATGCTGTATAATAGCTGCTGCAGCTGGGGAAGAAGGAGAAGACTACTGTTTTTAATGCTGTTCTGAAGTCAGCGTGTCTATTTATGGTTAAAGGCAAGAGAATGTTTTGGTGAAGTGAGCTGATCCAGGATCAGCGTGGGTCTCGCCACCTGGTGCCAGGGTTTTGTTTGCTCTGTCTGTGTTTAGTATCGCTAAGCTCCCAGCCGTCCCTGGGGCATATGAATGGCATGATGCCAGGGCGGAGGTGGGGTGTTGTTTGTGTGTGTGTGTGTGTGTGTGTGTGTGTCTCAGAAAGGTGGCTGATGAGGCCTAAGGCAACAGTCAGAAGGGTCAGTGGTGCTCTTGTGTGTCAGAACCCATTTGAAAGTGTGTTTCATCAGGCTAATTAATGTACAAGCACTCATTTAAGAGCCGCTGGAGGCAGAGTAGTTTCTTGTGCACATTATTAACATAAAAACACAAAGCTAAAGTCTAATTTAATTTGTGTTATACATAATAGTCACTGTGTATAATACAAAAGCATTATTTTTATGTCATTTTCTTTTATTATTATTTTTATATTGTTCTTGGTGCTAGCATTCATAATTGTATTTTGTGTTTGACTCAGAGAGTAAGGACGTTTTTGACTTATTTATTTTCGACCTCTGTTAACAGATTGAAACTACTATATTGGCCTTTCATTTTTTGTATCTCTCTGATTGAATAGCATCAATAAAAAAGTTAAACTTGAACTTAAAACACATTTTTGCCTCGTTTGTGTTGTTTTATTACTTACACAATTATTTAAAGTATAAGACATTATTATTTACAATACACAATGTGGTTTTTAATCATATTTTTAGGTCATATTAAAAGTTTAATACGTATCAAATTTTCACTTATCTCACTCTTCACTTATATTTCACTTATTTCTGTCTTTGGAGACGTATTTTGCATCTTGATCCACAGAATAACCATTCACTCATAAATAGACATGATATGGAAGCATGTTTAATTTCTCACCATTCACACTTGCTCACACGTTCATACACACACACACACACACACACACACACACACACATATATTTGGTGGCAGTCATGCGTGGTTGAATTTTTCAGTCTGATATGTAATTTCTCTATTTGGCTCTGTGTGTTTGTGGTCTTTTGGCTGGTGCCATTGCACTGATTATCACAAACAGAATGCTGGGAAATGGCAGGCATCAACAGCACAGATACAAACACACTGCAATGAAAGACAGAAACAAATCGGCTTTGGCATTTAGTCATTGGGAAACCTATTATTACAGAGTGGTTCAATCACAGACTGTCTGCATGCTTTTGCTTTCTCTATATTTTTATTCACCATACACTCTTCATACCCAGTTGCTTTATGCATGTTGGTTTTTTGAGACATACTGATACAAAAAATCCAAGTTCATACCCATTTTTTGATCTTTCTTCTCCCAGAGTAAATGACTTTTTGCTGGGTTTGTGGTCAACCCTCTCTAAAATGGCATGTTTCTGCTGCGCTCTATTACAACAGGAGGGATTGATCTGACACCTTTTACCCTCTGATCTTTGAGAACTAACAGATCAAAGGTGATGAAGAGGAATGTCCTCTCTAGCTTTCTCTGCATCTGTCATCTCTGTGTCTCTTTCTCCTTCACTTGCTTGGTCTTCATTTTTTTCGGGCATGGCTTTAGGTGTGGATATGTCTTTTTAAAAGTTATCTTCCTTAATTGTGCCTGTTCCATTGAGAACAGCTAAATTACACTCAGTTATATCATCTCATAGATAATCATCACCATGCTGGGATGCTCGTGTGGTGGTGCTTTTCCACTTTAACTTAACCATCAAGACTTACTTGGTCAGCTGGTTTCACCGGAAAGGCCGTACCATGTTGGTCAGCCAATGTCACCAATCTCACTATAATTAAATATTCTTATATCAGCTTAATAATGCTGAAAAAAATTACTTGTTGTATTTTTTTGTGAATGTGCTTTTAAAAACATGCAGTTTTAATCAACACAAGTCATGCATTTGTTTTTTATTATAAAAAAGGGAGACCTTGTCCGTGCTGTGCTCTGAGGTCTGTTTGTTTAGCATTGGCTGGAACCTCATTTCGAGAGAACACTATTTGTCTTTAACACACACACCTGCCAGGGAATATGTGAGTGGAGTCAGCATCCAATTATCCAATGCAGAGAGAATCAGAGAAAGCAGAGCGAGAGGAACGAGGAAAGAGAGATGGCGTGACCACTCCTCCCTTTGTCAATATTTACTTGTCCCTCAATTAATGCGTAGTCTTCAGGGAAACATTGCGTATTAAGTGATTAATACTCTGTTTGCATATCAGTTGACAATATTACGAGAGGCCTCTCTGAACAGGTGATATTGAGATTACCAGAGGATTAGTTCACTCAAAAATGAAAATTGACATTTATTTACTTACCCTCCCTCCGGTCTTTTGAAACCCACACTAGTTTATTTCTTGCATGCAATCACAATGAATGGGAACTGATGCGTTCAAGCTGAAAATCCACCCTAGTTCATTAGCAGAGGAACCATACAGATTGTTTTGTGTTTTTTGGAAGAAAGACAGTCATATGGTTTTTAGATCGACATGATTAAGATATTTACCTGCTAAACCAGGTAAAGTAAGTTATGATGGGATAAAGCTGATTTATATGCACAGCGTCAGAGTTTAGATGAAACTGAATTAAGAAGCGGCCTGCCATCTGCTCTTGATGGACACAGAGACCAATGCAAAGTCACCCTTGTCATCCACAGCTGTTGGCGGACCAATGAGGCCTCTGTCATGTCAAAAACAGCCTGTCTTTGTGTGAGACAACACGGTTAATTTATTAGAGATTGATTCTCGTTCTCTGGCCCTGTCAAAAACCCTGAGGAGGTAATTGAGGTTGAAAGCCTGCTATATTTTGCAGCTCCAATATATGATGTGATTCTTTTGTGTATGTTTGCAATGATGAAGGACGGGTCTTGAAGTATGGATTCCATAAGAATCATGTCAAAGAAGGCCGTACTGCTCGTCTGTTTCTTTGTTTGAGTCGGACAAGGACGCTAGTTTCGTGCTAGCAAAAGATAACCTACTACGCAGCGCAGGCTTTGCTGGATTTGAAGGACAGATTTCACTAATACTGTTCGCAAGGTGACATTGTTCTTGACGGCAAATATTGTCGGCGATGTTTAAATCGCAGTTTTCGCTGTACTTCTAATTAAATCAAATTGTAATCCGTGAATCCAAATTGGCGGGGCTATCTTCAAACCTCACTTGGTTTACCAAATCAAAGTGACAAGATAATCTCGGTTTGTATGTGAATCTTTCACGTTGGGATCTTTGAAATCGTAAACCTGGGCGTGTGAAGTGTTTGTCGCCGTCTGTTTGAACGGAGCTGAAGGTTCTCCAACTTTACATGGCATAAATGAACAATTAACCTAATCCTTAATCCAGCCTGCATCACCCAAGCCAAGTTTATTTTTACATGGCGCAAGGGCCCTTGCCAACGAATTCTGGAATGCCATTCATCATTCCAAGCTAAAACCCTGAAAATCCACTGAATGTTCCAGTCAACGCAATTACAAATCCCTACACCAGGATGGTCATCCAAACACCGTGGATCCAGAATTTCAAGTGGGGAATTATGCCCTGGATTACTGATATGCATTATGCACATATTTTGATATGATGGAGAATAACGGAAGAAAAAAAATCAATTAGTTTGATAGGTCATTGGTGCAGTTTTAGAGAAAGCAAGACAAGCGAGGGACACATGCTGAATATTATAAATGAGATATGTTTTTAAGTTTAAAGAACTTTATTTTAAAACTTTTAATTTTTTATTGTAAAAAATGTATTATTATTCAAAATATATATAATTTTAAGTAAAAATAAAATTTTAAAACTTTGTAATTACAAACTTTAAATTCATTGATGATAAAAAGTGTAAACCATGAAGAACATTCATTTATTGTGATTATTAATGTAATTTCTTATAGAAATTATTTGACTTATAATAATTGTATTTAAGTATTTTAATATTGCAGTCTTAGTTTCTACAAATAAAAAGTTTGAAAATAAGCAGTTTTGCCATTATAGCTGAAGTATTAACAATATAGACATAAATATAGAATAGATATAGTTCACCCAAACATGATATTTTATGGTAAGCAAAATCACTTTTTTTGGTCCAAACAATGAAAGTCGATGGGGTATAGTGTTGTTTTGGACACTACTTACCTTTTTTTTAACAATAACATCTATTCCATGGAAGTTTAAAATCTCATAAGAGTAAATTATGAGAGAATTTTGGGTGAATTGTCCCTCAGATTTAGACCTTCCTAAAGTTTATTGAGCCCTTGTGTGAAGCTGCAACTTGCTCAGAAAGTGTCATCATACCAAATCATTAAATTTTCATCAGGTCCATTAATCAGTCAGTTAAAATTCGTTTAAGCTGTAAGGAGATATGAAACATTTGTGGTATGGAGTCATATGACACCCGTTTCCACGTCAACCCCTCTCCATCCTGCTGCATACCGTTCTGGCTGAGTGTCTCGCTAACTGTTTTTTAATCAACTGGTTTGCATATGGAGTCCCCACGGGTCACTTCCCCAGAGAATTAGGGGTCATTGGTTCCTACACAGCTGACTGGGTGGCCAGAATGGGAGGAGGGACCCTGGGGCGGTTAACTTCACCTTCTAGCTTGATTCAACACAAAAGCATTAGCATTTAACGCTTTCAGACACTTTACAAGAAGTTGGGAGCGACAATGATTTCCAGCAAACTATTTATGGTGTGGTTAAGCATTATGGATGGTGGCAACCATGAATAGTCAGCTTTTTGTGTGCAGGTTAATGCCCATAAACACTGGTAAATTATCCATGTGTGGCTGTGGGGACAATAGCAAAGGGTGATGCACTGAATGTGGGAAAGTGAATGGGGATGAACGATAGGGCGTAATTTGGAAAATTACCCATCATATTCTCTGGGTATCACGCACACACAACACAATCCCACCGGGACGGCTTGCCAGACCTGGTGGATAGACACACGCATTAACACCAGCGACTTCCTCTCTCCCTGGCTGGGAAAATGAAGATGTTCATTAACTTGAGGGGATTAGTGAGCCTTTAAATCACTTTTATGATAATACGTAGCTGGGTGTGAGCTGATAAATGAAGACTCACCTTATCTTCACAAACACCTTTAAGTGCAGATCTCTCACTGGAATTTCCACTTGACGTTCATTTTCTTCCTCTAACTTTCTCCCATCTTAGATTTCATCAGATTTTTATTATTAGCTGGCGATTTAAGGCTCACATGCCCTTTAGATTTTTCTTATTTAAAATTATTATTTTTTTAGATAAAAAAATTCAGGAAAACAAATTCTCTGTATATTTTGATTGAAGTGAAATTGGATGATTAAGATGTTTTTTTTCATGTACATAATGAATTTCCTCTTAACCTTTGTAAAAAAATTATTTTTACATAAAGTGTTTCCTGCTTACTTTTTCGATCTTTGATTTCCCAATATTTGTATTGTGTGCAGGTGATTTAATGCTCACATTCCCCTCAGATAGTTTTTTTAACCACCATTTGCCCTTAAATACAGATTCCATTAAATACAGGGTGGGCGATATACCAGTCGATGCGATATATGATATACGGTATACGATTTTGACCTATCGTGGTGACATGTGATGTTGCTGTGTTACGTGATAACAAAAACTTCAAGTTTGCATATTTTTTTAAGCATTGCGGTTTTAAAACAAGTGATTTTAAGCTGTTGAAATGCAATCAGCTGTACAATTTCCTACTGCAAATATATAAAAACTTTACTTTTGATTAGTAATATACATTGCTAAGGACTTCATTTTTACAATTTGAAAGGCGATTCAGTATTTAGATTTTTTTGCACCCTCAGATTCCAGATTTTCAAATAGTTGTATATCGTCATATCATAACAAAGCATACATAAATGGAAAGCTTATTTATTCAGTTTTCAGAGGATGTATAAATCTCAATTTCAGAAAATTGACTGGTTTTGTGGTCCTGGGTCACATATAAGATTTTGGTTATATCACCCACGCCTAACTTCCAACTTCCAACCTTAAAGAAGGGAATCAGCTTCTTACTCTTTTCTTCAACACAGTGTTTTGATTGAATTCAAATCAGGTGATTTGTCTGTCCAGGGCTCCAATGGTCCAAGTTTTATTGATCATGCCTCCATATTTTTTTTATTTTAACACTGGTGTCTGTGATCTCTGTGGTCAGTTTTTGTTTGTTTTTCTGCAGTAAATATGTGTTGTTTGGACACGATCCTTCTTAGTGAATCACAGTTTCTGTCATTTACTTTCAATTTTCACCCACACTGTAAATTTTTTTTCAAAAAGTTATTTCAAGTTAAAATAATTTGTTACCCAGGCTGTCAAAAATTTGTAGTAAAGTCAACTTAAAATGTACTCAATGTTAATTTAAAGGTACAATATGCAATATTTCGCCGCTAGAGGTCGCATGCTTAAAACAATAACAAAGGCGAAGCTTAGACAGGTTAAACGTTGGGAGATGTTGTTTTTCACAATAAAAAAAGAAAAGAAAAAATACGTAGTTTTCACGAGGATAGCTCGGATATTACGTCATTGATAGGCGACCATGACGACGGAGGTACAGGGACGAGTCAATTTTTAAAACTGGAATTTCTCTAAATGTACAAATCTTCAGGAACTTTTGGAATAATGCAAGTACACAACTGCATGAAATATATTACACTGTGTAAGTGGTTTTGGGATATTTTATTACAAAAATCTTACATATTGTACCTTTAAAGGACAACTGGAATATTTTAGTTGACTAAACTACACATTTTAAGGCAGTGGGGTAGCAAATAATTTTAAGTTGAAACCACAATTATTATTTTGTTACAGTGCAGTTCTTTGCTGATGCAGTTTTTCCATGCTTTGTGTATACAGTAAAGACTGCCGCTCTATTTGCTTTTAATCACATGTGGTGGTAGTGGGATTTATCTTAGAGTTGTTTTATTTTGTTGAAGGCCTTCGTTCAACTTTTTATTGAAAATGTTTTTAAAATGCATATAGAGAAAACTGAAAAGCTATGATGCCTTTCCCAAGGCCACCGAAAAAAATGGCTCTGTTGCGCATATACCACAGCTGATGTTACGAATCATTCCATAGAGTCATTTTTTATAAAAGGTGAAAAACCCCAGAGTTTCTGCCCTTGCTGAAGCTGCTTTTTAGTTCCTATTTATACATTCATAATGTATATTCATATGTTCCCCTGGGTTCTCAGATTGGTACCAATACTCAGCTTGTGTGCTTTCTAACAATAGACGAACACTTTTGCACATGCACACATGTTCCACTTCTGCTGGCGTGAGCAAAGATAACTTTCTAACTTTGTTTTGACACTTTTGATTAAGGAGCGGTAGAAGAACACCTGTACGTCAGCCTGCACAATACCCCCTTCCTCTGAGAGATTGATTTTTTTTTACATTAAACCGCCTGCTTTTGTCTAAAGCAACAAGGCCTTTTGTTATGCTAACAACCCTGTGGAAGATTTCCAATTCAATTCCACCTGAGCGCTGGTCAGCTCCACGCTTCTTTTGTGCCGTCCCTAGGGCCCCTTCTTGTCTTCTAAACGACAATTTAGCGATCACAGCAGACAGAGGAAAATTGACAGACGGTGGAGGAGGGAATGTTCGTCATGATATTAGAGCGATCAAGTCTAATTCCGTTTTCCAGTATTAGGAGCGCTATTAGTTTAGAGCCTTTAACGCACACTCATCAAGGTTATATTACAGAACATGTGATGGAAATTAAAAAGAGGGACGGAGAGATGGAAAACAACAAATGCTATGTTATGTTGAGAGGAGAATATTTCTGGTGGGATGCAGGCATACACACACAGAAAACATGTACGCATAAACTGTTCAAACGTGTAGGGCTTATGCTCATGAAGGTATAAGGGTTTGTTTGATTAATAATACAGACAAAAAAACGTAATCTTGAAATATTATTACACTTTAAATGAGCTGCTTTAAAATGTTGTTTATTCCCGTGATGCAAATTACACCTCTTTTTTAACTTTAGCTGTATTTGAGCCAGATTATCAGATGGCAGTTTTCTATGGCAACGGGTCTACGATGTATCTAAGCTTACGATGCTTTCGGGAAACGCAGCCCTGGTCTTGTTCTCAAAAGTCTTGTTGATCAATTACAGATAATTATTAAACTTTTGCAATCTATGATTTGCTGAGAAATTCAGCTGTTTAAAAAGTCAATTAAAGTGCTGGAGACACTGCAGCACATTTCTGCATTTGTTATGGAAATGCGATTTTGAAATAATGTATTTAATGATTTAATTATGATTTTAGTGACAAAGATACTCCACAGCAGTGGCAGCCACCGTGTCCTGCTGATTGATTCATTTTTATTTCTAGGCCTTTTAGTTTAAATAGAATCCGAAGATTTAATTACAGATATATTCAATTAAATATTATCAATATATTCCTATTCTTTAACCAGTGTATGGTTTCAAATTTCATATTGGTTTAAAAATGAGACAAAACTATTATTCTGCACTGTTAAAATTCTACTGCTAAAACTCAACAGAATGCTCAACTCATTTTGAATGACTGTCAATGCTTTAAGAATCAGATGGTGTAGATCAGCGCCATATTAACCAGTTAAACCCTGACAGGATAAGCTCAGTCTTCGACATGGAGAGATAGTGATGTTGAGGTACAGGAGGGAGGCACAATAAACAAGAACGATAAGATTGTAGTTGCAGTTTTCTGGGAATCTGCATATTTAATCATCAGAAAGCCCTGTTGAAGGTCTTATGATCTAGGCCTTTTTTCCCAATCACTTTTCTTTCTCTCTCTCTCTGCTCTCCAGCCAGACTCTGAAGCTCAGCTCTTACAATCTTCCGCACTCATCTCAAGCACAGTATACTTGCTCCGTTTGAACCGAGTCTCCAGAGCAGCAGGGACGGCGTACGCTAAGAGATGTGAAATTACACGTGGCGGTGAGAGAGGTGAAGTATTCCACATGAAGAGAATGCACATGAAAGTGTACCACGCTCAGATCCGTCGCTGAACTAGCTCTTTAATGTGATACCAGTAATGGAAGCATTTGGAGATGAGCTGACATCAAAGCTAATCGAGAAATGGAAGCCAATTGGCGTCCGGCCTTAGCAGTCTGTGCGCGAGCGGGCGGGCGGGCGGGCGAGTGAGATGCGCACAAAAGCGGATGAGCTCTCTCTACCTAAGAGGATAGATGCAAGAGATGAGACTTGACAAGATCCAGAGTAAAGAGGCTCCCTCTTTTTAAAAACAGATACATGCTGCAACACTCCGCCAAGACGCAACCCGTCTAATGTAATTACGTTTGTCAGCGTCAAAAGCAGCCCAGAATATCCCCGTTCGCTCCTCCCTTCCCCCCCAACCCTATCCCTCTCATTCTTTCACAACATCACAAACTGACATGTAAATGGACTGTCATTAAATCCTATTAGTTTGGCCTGTCATATTGGAGCAAGCCAACTCCTTTATTAAGTACTTTATGACTCTTGTTTATATCCAGATTAGGGAATAGAGGGAGATAAACGGAGGTAAACACAGTCTGGATCACTTTCTCTTGGATTCAGGGTTGTTTTGATGTAATGTCGTCTGGGGATTTGTCATTTTCAGATTTCCCATGCAGAAAGACCACTTACTTTCTTGTTGTTTTGTTGTTTGCTGTGGTTCTAGATTGAAACATTCAATTAGAAGAAGGTCAGCTCATGTAATTAAACAGACAGTGCTGTACAGCTTCCTGTGGAAGCCTGCTTACACTTCTGAGTAAAGAAAAAAGATGGCATTATGTTAGATTTTTTTAATTATGACTTTAGCCTTTTCACTTTTTCCTTGCAATTGCAACTTTTATACCTTTTAATCGCACATTTGCATCTCACAGTTGAAACTTTGTATCTCATAATGTGACCTTGTACCTTAAAATATGAATTTTTTAAATATGAATATGAATTGCAAGTTTGACTTTGTTTCTCAGTATATGTGACTTTAAATCTCACAGTGTGAAATTATTTCCCATAATTGTGACTCTCAGTTGTAACTTTGTATCTCACAATGTGACTTCGTATCTCACAATATGGCTTTGCAATTATAATTTTATTTCTCATATTTCCGTTGTCACATTGTGAATAGTTCTCATAATCGAGAGGTTTGTATTCCATAATCATGCCTTTATATCTCACAGTTGCACATATTTTTCTCGGTGGGACTTC
Source organism: Gymnocypris eckloni scoliostomus (assembly GCA_027564155.1). Taxonomy (NCBI): domain Eukaryota; kingdom Metazoa; phylum Chordata; class Actinopteri; order Cypriniformes; family Cyprinidae; genus Gymnocypris; species Gymnocypris eckloni. Next base: position 29,517,910 of record CM050416.1, read on the forward strand.
ATTTAATCATTTTATAGCTTTTAGCTGCAGCTTGATTTCTTATTGTGACTATATATCTCACAGTTGTGACATTGTTTCTTACAATTGTGACTTTTTTACCTCATAAATCGCAACTATATATCTCTCAGGCACAACTGTATCTTACAGTGTGACTTCATATCTCACAAAATGACTTTATTGCTTGTAACTGCAACTTTATTTCTCATATTATTTCTCATTATTTTGAATATGTTTTATTCTGAGAAAAAATAAATAAACTTATATGTATATCCTAAGAAGCATCTCTCTGGGGAAAGTCAATAAGTACATTTATATTTATCAAGCAAAAGGCAGGAGAAGAAGATTGAAATTCAAGCACTCTTGCAGCACACCTCGTCTTTCTCTTTCTTTCTTTCGCCCCCTTCATCATCCTCATCTTCATCAAACTGTCAGTAATTCCAGTCACAGTCAGACTCATTCTCATTAAATTAATGACGGCCACTCAATTGAATTATGATCAAAGACTCTACAGAAACCCAATTAGCATTGTTTTGATCCTCAGCAATCAATTGAGAGATGTCTCTCCTCCCCGCCTCATCAGCACAATTAGGGCCAAATTCACAAAGCTATTAAATAATAAAGGGAGTTTTGCTCTCAGAAATGTGAGTGATGGGAAAGAACATGTGTGATTCTGAGGCAGTGGGAACAGTTTTGTCACCCGCTCAACTTTCACAGTTCTCTTGTGCTCAGGTTCAGTTAATTCAGTAAATATGATCAAAGGGATAATTGGGACAAAAATGAACATTTACTCATGTTCTCATGTTCTACCAAACCCCTATGACTTTCTCTCCTCACACACAAAAGGAGAAGTTTAGTTTAGTTGTTCATACAATGAAAATGTCTGTCAAGGGCCTTTCAAGCTCAAACAAAAAGCAACATAAAATAACCTTAAAGTCTCATGAACTACATTCCAAGGTTTCAGTAGCTTTGTGTGATGAACAAACTGAAATTTAGTTGTGGTCATTCATGCTTACTCTGGAAAAGAGCAACTCTGATATTCTACTGATGAATAACTATAGTGTTACAGAAAGGCAGAAAGTAAATGCAGACAGAACCCTTTTTTAACGAACTCACTTTAAAACAGCTGTACAGTTTTAAATAAATGCATCTTCAAAGAATGTTGTATGCTTTTTAAAGGGGTTTGTTTGGTATGCATTGCTGAGCTGTGTTGTTGTAACCTTGGTGAAATGTCATGAGAAAGTGACTTTCTCATTAAAGGGATAGCTCACCCAAAAATGAAAATTCTGTTATTAATTGCTCACCCGCATGTCGTTTCAAACCAGTATTTACCAGTACAAATCTGAGAGCTTTCTGACCATCCATAGATAGCAAACCCTCCATTAACAGCAATGCAACTTTCACGTTCAAGGCCCAGAAAGGTAGTAAGGACATCATTAAAATAGTCCATGTGACATCAGTGGTTCAACTGTAATTTAATGTAGCTGCACCTTGTTTACTGGCAGAGGAATGCACACGCACAAATCATGGTACTCGTGAATGCATGTGGAATTCTGATTCAGAAGAGAAGAATTGTTTAATAAAGTCATTATTTTTGTTTTCTTTGTGCACAAAAGTACTCTTGTAGCTTCATAAAATTACAGTTGAACCACTTATGTCACGTGGACACTTATGTCCTTACTACCTTTCTGAGCCTTGAACGTGTCAGTTGTGTTGCTGTCTATTCAGGGTCAGAAAGCTCTCGGATTTCATCAAAATATCTTAATTTGTGTTTGAAGATGAATGAAGGTCGTATGGGTTTGGAATGACACAAGGGTGAGTAATTAATGACAGAATGTTCATTTTTGGGTGAACTGAGTAGATATTACAAGATACAATATTTTTGGAACAACATGGTTTGAGGAATATAATCAAATATTTATTTGTCATAAATGGCATGACGTTAGGTTTAAGTTTTTTAGTGTCTTTTCTTTATATTTTTAGTCACTTCATGGATTGTCCCTAATGGGGGTCAAACTTGCAATTGGTTATCAGTCAGTCACCAACATATTATTTATTACAGACTTAGATTGAATTTTCAGAGAACTTTCTTTTAGTCTCCACTGACTAGCTGGATCGTGATTTTATGTAACCTAAAATTAATCTCACGGTCAGCCTAGCTCAAGCGAGCCCATTACTTCACTCTGTAAAGAACACCTTAGTGAAATCTTGGTCAAATCCAAACTTTGGCAAACCTTGAGCTCTCAATTTCGTGATAAAATGTAACAAATGATTAGTTAGAGTAAATTGCCGTTTCTAACAATATTCTTGAGTACTTATTGAGTGTGAGTTTGGAGAATTTAAATGTTTCTGAATTGTGTAATTGTTTGTGGTGTGCATGTGTGAATCTGGCAGTGTTTGAGTATACATATCTAGTATGTTGCTGATGCAGTGTGTGTTTGGTATGTGTGTGTGTTGTGAAGTGTGCATGGTTCCGATCCTCTGAGGAGTGGAAGGGTTTAATCTTTTGCCCTGAGGAGGGTCTCGGAGCTCTAAAACTGTATTATTTGTGCTGGCACTAATGCAGTCAGCTGAGGGTGGTGAAGAGGGAGGAATCGATGCTTTTGGAGCAGCAGTGAATGAAATTCAGCGAGCTAAATATATTCACCACACAAAGCCCAAGCATGCATCCGTTTAACAGCCGGAGTGCCCAGAGATTATGGATGAAAATCCTTAATCCACCTGCATCCCGGAGTTACGATTCAGTGTTTGAAGTGATGAAGATGATGATGTTAGTCTTTGTATTCTCACGGATAATGGAAAGTTGTTTTACATTAACTTAAAATGCAGCAAGGCTTTTTTCCCCCAAAAATAAATACATTTAAATTAAAACTTTAAGTAATGTTTAAAAATACAAAATACAAAAAAGATGAATTTTGTGAATGTGCTCAACAGAAAATGAATCACATATGTGTTTATATTTAACAGAACTATTGCTGTCTTGCTTTCGGCACAATAGATATGTGAACTATTGATAATAATGACTGGTTAAAAAACTGAATTTATTTTGTACGCTATAGACAAACATATTTAAAAAAATTGAAACTGTTAAAGTCTGTTTTTGTCAAAAACATGAATCTAGGTGTTGTTGTGTCTTTATATTCCCTGTCTGCTCTGCACATGTTGTCTTCAGCGTTGATTTAAGGTCCTTCAGTGTGATCCTTCAAAGGGTTGTCATTGTTTTTGGCATCTACTTGATTAGTTTACCACTGTGAGGCTGAAAATTAATTAAAGTGATTAAATGGGATACTAATAGTGAGGTGACGGAGTACCAATGTTAGCTCAGCTTTTCACCTTTTTGAGAACACAAAGAGGTGATGGAGCAAATGAAAAAAAGAGAGAGAAATAGGAGCTTGTTTATTATAGCACACAAAATTCCTCTCTGCATTAATCAGTGTATGCTAATAATGAGATTTAAATATTCTAATAGTGGAGTGTTGACCAATAATTACAAGGCTTTACCCCGTTCAACCGAGGCTGTGCTGAACCTTTCTTTATGTTCTGTGGCGTACCATGTCATTAATTTATGTAGGACATTTAAGTCAACGTAAATTTGCTGTTTGCCGCTCCATTTTACTTCCATAATCTGAAATATTTGACAGTGCATTCAGTGGGAAAAGATGTTGGATGGGCTCCCTAGTAAAAAAAAGTAATATATTTAAAATACACTTATTTCATACTAATATAGTTCAATTATAGGAACGTATTTTATTACTGATTTAAAAGTTATAATGAAACTGTATTACTTGTGCACAATGCACATTTCTTAATATCAAACCTAAAATGTGTTTTAATATCACTATTGATGAGGTTTGTATGATTTTTAAATAATATCAGTCTATAAATGCAAGATATTTAAAGTGTACCTTCAGTGTACCCAAAGTACAATTGCAGGGTATTTTTATTAGGTATATAAATGTATTTGTAGTATACTTAGCATAAACATAAATGTATTTCAAATACATTTTAATAAATGTATTTTTCACTAGGACTTTATTTTGTCCCATTAGAATTGATTGAATAGTGAAGGGTAGTGTTACATATTGTAACAGTGACATTTTGAATGTATATAAATAGCTAGATATATGGCTATTGTTAAATATAAACTAAAAGCCTGCAAAGCTTAAGTAACATTATAATAATATTTTTTTTCATTTTAAAATAACACACTTTCATAAATAACTCTTTTGTTCTAAATTCTAATGCATTAAGCATTATGCATTAATGCTAAATTCATGCATTAAGAAAATATAATAATTGTGGCCATTTTGAAGTTAATACTGACTTACGTTTTCCAAAACCACAGTAACAGCCGATTCTAAAGTTAATGATGAAATCATTTATAGAAGGTCTTTTCTCATATTTGACCCTTATAAGATGAACCTTGACCTTGTGATTGTTTCCGTGGTTGTGTTTTTCTACAGATGCAGCTGACTGAATATTTCCTGTCTGATATCCCTTATGTTTATGAGCTTGGCAACACTGCATGCTTCTGATTTTACCACTCTACCCGCCTCTTGAATAATTACACAAAGAGTGTATGTGAGATGTGTTTAGGTGGTGTGTGCGTGTGTTTGTGAGATAGTGGGGCTGGTTTCCATAGCAATTGCAACCAAAAGTGCTCACAGTAACCTAATTGGTATGCTTCTCCTGACCGCCCTTATTGTAGCCACGCTAATCATAGTCCTTTTGTAGTAATAAAGGACGCTACTAAAGAAATCTCCAGCCTTGCTAGGGTTTTCCTCCAGGCCCCCCTGCTTTTCTTCAAGCCCCTTCAGCAGCCACTCTGCACCCAGAATCTATTCTGTGATTGGCAGCTGGGCTCTGAATACAGTGGAAAAGGTTTAAGAGTCCTTCCGTATGCTAGACACCGTTTGGGATCATGCCACCTGCTTCACATCCTGCTTAGAAAGAAGAAATCTTACCTCATTCAGAGAACAACTAGAGTGCCCGGGCCAAAAAGATGCTAAACAAAGACAGTGTCTTATGGTGCTTTCACACTAGAGCTTCGTTTTCATTTTGTTTCATTGGGTTTGACTGAAAGCAGTTGTCCAAACCCAGGTAAGGTTTGCTGGCATGCATCCAATGCATACAGTTCGTAGATATTTTAAAGCAATCCAATCGGAAATTGCGGAAGTGAGCCTTTATCATTATAGCATAATGCATTTCTTGTAGCCGATTGTTTCCAAGTAAACAAGTTCCAAGCAGACCAGTTCAAATTCTTCACATCTCTTGTGATACAGAGTGAGGGTGGTAGAACTAACTTGGGTTCAGACTACGCACTCTGACCATTTCTGAAAATTATTTTAATGCTGGAGTATACTGCACAAACAAATTCCTAGATATTTGCCTCGATTTGAAATCTGGAGGAGGGACGTTTGTTCTCTAAAGTGAGAGGCAGTTTACAGGTTTTGGGCAGTCAGAGTTGACAGATTTCACAGAAAATTGGTTGATGTATGATCATCATTTTTGCTATGGCCATGTTCACACTGCAGCTAAATTCGGTTGTCAATTCAGTATACACACTGTAAATTACACTAGTGACAACTGCAATCGACAACCAAACTGACTCCTGAAAATGCAGGTAGTGACAACCACATTTGCTGGAATTCTACTCAGTGTGAATGGAACTGAACTGATCTAATGATGTATTTAAACATGTATTAGAGTGATGGTGCAAGAAAACACAGGAAAGGAGGTACGTCTTGACTCCATGTTGCCAGATCTTGCTATAAAATGGCAAATAAGACCAAGCCTGTAATAAAATATTATATAATATAATTAAAAAAGAAAGAAAGTCACACGGGTTTGGAATTACATGAGGATGAGTTAATGATGACAGGAATTTAGTTTTTGGCTGAATCTTTTAACTAGTTGTGTCATAGTAGAAAATTAGTTTATCTTTTCTATTAACAAGCTAACTTTTCTGATAAACAATTAAGTTTCACAAAGTAACACATGTTCTCAAACAGTGAAACATACATCGCAGAGCAGAGAGGACACTGACAACATGCCGACAGACAAGACAGAGCAGGTTACGTTAGGCATGAAACGAAGCCTCAGCGTTCAAATTTTGTCATTTTTAAGAAATTCAAACGGTAAATACCATTTTGGTGCTCTTTAACGTGTCGTGACAGATCGATATAGCACCTCAGTTCAATGAACCGTTCAATGAACTCAGGACATGAACCGATCATCTCTTCCTCTTTATTAGTTATAGCATGAAATAAACACGAATGAACATCAGAAGATATCTTGTTTCAATCGTGGAAAGACATCTATACACACCATTTTCAAGTTCAAGTCCACCAACATTAATCTACTCTCCTGTCTGATTTGTTTATCGGTTATGATTGGTCAGATCACCTGTCAATCAAACTCCCTGCATAGGGTCAATTGAATCTTTTTGTTCAGAGAGTTCAAGTAAATCAACCAATTCAAAAATATGATTTAGCAACCAGAAGACCTCAATAGAAAAGTGTTAAGTTGACTGTTGCTGTTTGTCATGTCAAATGTCAAATGTAAAATAGAGTTTATTTCTAGTATTTCTTTTTGAATGTTGTATAATCTGTTCGTTTTTTTTGTACCAGAAAATACAACTCCGATAAATTATATCAATATACTATAGCAATGTCGTTAGCTACTTTTGTTGTTTGTAGCATATTATAGCCAACAGTAGCTTGACTGTACTGGCTTGCAAGGACAAATCTGCAGTGTTGTCAAATTATAACTGAAATCAGTTGCAGTGGATCTACTATGCTAATCTATAAACAGAAAAGTGATTATCAAATCAATCAAAAACCATTTGGAAAGCAGTTCCACTTGCAGTGTTGACACTGTAACTCCATTTTATACGTTTACTGCATTGACTTTACAACTTCTAAAAGCCCTGTCCTCAGGTAGTACTGCATATACTCACTACAACACATTTGAATCTTATTTTCTACAGCATAGCTATTTAATGCACGAGCCTAGCAGTGGTTAACAGGTAGCCCTCCTCCTGGGCTCCTGTTTTACGCTAGTCTTTTTAATGAGTTTCTGCAGTCCGTCAGCGGTTGTAAGGACTAATTTACAAATGCTTCAAATTATTTCTAATTAGCACAAGTGCAATAATAATTGTCTCTCTAATCTGGCGGAATAATTAATGGTATAGCGTGTAGCGAGTCCTCCGCGCTTGAATGATCTCTGTGGGGCGTCCAATGTTGACTGTCCACTCGAGGGGGTTCATGCCGGGAGGACGGGGCAGACAGAGATGTCTTTGTTAGCTGGTGGTTTGTGGGTGGCCCATCTTTAGCCTGGGAATTCAGTCTAGCGCTAGTAATTGAGCTGCTAACTAGGCGGTGAATGGATGTAGTGTGCAGAGAATTGAAGCTTTGAGCGTGGCAGTGGAAACCTGGACTTACAGCAGCTGTAGCTAAACACAAATGACACTTTCTGAGTCTAAATGTGTAAAAGGTTAGGACACTAACATGATTTGATGGGGTTTTGGATGGATTCACTGTCATTTTTATTCTGGGGAAGTAGGAATAGTTTCTGACTGTTAAGTCCACTTCAATAGGGTCACACCTGCACCGTATTCATCTCTTGGAGACTTTAAGTGCTGACCTATTGCTCTCATACCTCAGAAACAGAAATTCCCTCCAGAAGAGTTAGAACAACTCCAGTGCCTTCTAATTACACTCTAATGTGCTAAATTGGTGGAAAATTAGCTGCTAATAATCCCCTAATTCGTGTCCTACTAATGGCCTGTTATCCTAAATTGTTATGTTAATTGAGGTTCCGTCATAGGAAGGGATGATCGCTCTGTCATGGGTTAATGCAGGTCACTCACTCTTTTTTTTCTACAGTTAATTCTGTTAATAAAGTATAGCGTTTCGATTGTCTTCAGCTGTTACATCTACTCTTTCTAACAAAGTACTTACCCGTGTACACTTTGACGTAACCTGTTAATGGTTGGAAATCACATAAAACCTTTTAAAGTATCAACGCACATTTATAAATTCATTTTCAGTGTAATGTGGTCTAATTGTTCTGCATTAAATGTGCTTCTTCACTCTCAGTCACTGATTTCTGTATGTTGGTCAGTCTTTTTCAAGTCTTGGTGTGGCAGTGGTTTTTAACTGGTGGATTGCCATCTACAAATGGCCGAAGGGTCTTCTCAATGCAAACAATGCTAAATGAAACAATAAAAAGTCATATAATTGTGCATTATTAGCTTTTGTAGTTGATATCAAAGGCTCAGCTTTCCATTCAAATCTGGGGTATTTTGATGCTAATGTTTCTGTTACTTGTTAGTAGGTAATTGAAATAAACAGGTGCCAGCATGGACAGGTTGCTTCACGTGCTTTTATCATTTAAAACTATGAGCAAAATGGCAAAACCTGCATTAAATACATGTTCATTGGCAGCAAAGATAATTAGTGCTGATCCGACCTTTTTATTATAATTGTTTTTTTTGCAAAGTAAGTAATTAGTCTCTGACAAAAGCATGAAACAATCCAAATATCCATTTTCCAGACATTTTGAAACTAAAATGGTCATTTTTCCCTATTCAACTTCTCGTTAATAATTATGGTTCATTCTACCATGGGATTAAAACAAAATACATTCAGAATTGCGAGATATAACATCACAATGTCCTTTTTTATTTTTAGTTCCGTGGTGGAAACAAAAATGAATCAGAATTGCGATAAATATTTTTGAGATGTAAACTCAGATATAAGAAATCTACATTTATATCTGGCAAGTCCTGACATTTTCTCGGAATTGCCCTTTTTTCAAGAGTCTGAATTGTGAAATGTACAATTCAGTCACGGTTACCTTTCTTATTATTTTATCCTTTGGGGGAAATAAGCTTCCATAAGAAATGATGCTTTTCAGCGATGTTCAAATGTTGAGAATATTGTTCTTTTGAATCTAATGTTTTCAGTGAATCTTTTCATGAATCAGACCTAACTGAGTCAATAGATTTGGTTTTAATAAAAATAATTTATTAAAATGTGCACAAAGTTTACAAATGAATGAATTATAGTATTGTCCAATATGAATACAGTACAGTCTTTAGCATGATAAACAGTTTAGGTTCACCACTTGATATCCCATACAAAGTCTGGGTCCTGACGTAAAGCCAGTTGTGGACCACTGGAGAGTCATACGTCGTCCGTATAGCGGTAGAGCTCACCGTGCCACCGATCGTCTGTAAAATATGCTAACGTATATAAAGAAGCGGTGGGTCTCCTGGCCTTTTGCTGACATTTACAGCTACTGGGCAAGGACATGGCCTTTTCTTTCTCTTCCCCTTTTTCTCAGCTAATCAGGTGGCTTGAATAGGAGCCAGATAAGGCTATTGTTTGCCCTGACAATGTCCTGATGGTTTGGCCCTGTGGAGATCGCAGGCGAGGCTTCTCCCTTTAAAGAAGGCAGGCCACCAGAGAGAACTCATTAATGTGGTGCATCTGGGTTAATTAGGAGGCAAAAATACTGCTCGAGTTTCCATCGAAAGAAAATCATTTAAAAGTCCCTAATATAAAGAAAGAAAAGAAACCAGGCCTAGTTGTCAAACGTTTTACTTAGGTGAATATTTCTCATGTTAAATAGTTCATTTCTGTATAGAAACACATACAGATGGCATGGTTACAGAAAAAGCTCTTGAATATATAGTTAATTGATCACTTGTTTGTGACAACATGCCCGTGTTATCCGTCACATGCACGAGGACCTGCCATTAAACAGCCTGTTTATATTTTGGAATTGGAATGGAATTCTTGAAAATGATTCTGATTTAATATTTATTCACTTATAATTGAAATAACAAAATGCTTGAATCCAACATATAAACACTGTTAGGGAATAAGTATCTTGATTAATGAGATAAAACCTTAGTGACCAAGCTGACATCTTCCCTGTGTGACATCTAGTCCTCTATAAAAGCTCAACTAAAGTGAATGTCTGGTTAACACCTGACCTGTGAGTGAAAGTGCTCTGAAACAAAGCAAGATTAAGAGAGAGAAGGTTTGACCCATAATCTGATGCACGGATAATTACTTAAATTTCTTGAAGCGACCCTTTATATTTATTGTGAGATGGGGCATCGTTACATGACGGAAATGACTGAAAGATAGCAGTGTTATCATTATGCGCTCTCTCTTCCTCTGATCAGAATCATACCGCGGCTGCTTTTCTAAGAAGAGACGTCTTTAAATGTTTCATTTGTCTTAAGACGGAGGAGTGAAACGGGAAGATTCGCTTAAGCCTTTGAAAACACAAGCAAAGGAATTTAGATTCTGACTCAACACCAGCATCCTAAATAAAACACACCAGTATAACAGCACGTGCAAAGCAATTTTGGCTGAGAGTCCCATTTTGTCGTTGAAGCGATTTGCCGTGGTTTGTTTTCTAAACCTGAAGCATAAAAACAGTGTTTATAAATGATAAGGAAATGTATTTAATAACACATGATCTGTGGACTCTTGAAACAAGTATCCACAGCCCTAAACATCCTCATCAGAAGCACACAATCCTCTCTTTTATGCACATGACACAATAAGTCAGAGAATCATGTCTTCTGTATTTAATTGTATTTGTTGTTGTTTCACCCACAGGGACTGGAAAGATTAGTATCACATGTCAAGTGTGGCGTGCTGACGTGTTGTTTAGGGGCTGACAGGTTCATTTGTTTTCTCACGCTCCTCTATTGTCTATGTTTGTCGTTTTAAACTTCCCTCCCTCTCGCCGTAGGAGGATGCGAGAGCATATCTGCGGTAGCCGCGAGCGCTGAACAGAAATCCTCACTGTTTCAAGCTGTTATTGTTTACACAGCGGCGTTTGCTCAAAAGAAACCCGCTCTAGGAGATACTCCGGCTCGTGTAAGGAGCTGTGCTGCTGTTGTTGTGTGTTGAGCTGGATTTGTATATACGGAGGTATTTTGCAGGTGCAGGCCAAGGTTTTTTTGGAACGCCATTGTCCCAAAATCATATATAACGAAAATGCACTTATGCATGTCCCACTGAATTTTTAAATGTTCTATTAAATACACTGTCCTTGCAGGATTTTTAAAAGTATATCTATTTTAAAGCAAAAATATTTCTTATAAAGTCTCATTATGAATAATCTTAGTACATTTTGATTGACTAAAACACTTCTCAAATGCATTAGTATCTCATTCCTGCTACTTTCAGTTTGGTCAGGATTACTCCATGCACAAAATTACTTTAATATGGAATAAGTGTAAAATTGCTAGTGTATTACTCTTAAAACCTCTTAAAAGCCAGATATGATGGGCTACAGCAGATAGAGAAATAATGTAGCTTTGATTTCACTGTATTCATGTATGTAAATATACTGTAAATAGATTTAGGCAATTATTAATTATTATTACAGAAAATCCTAATGCTGATTTATATATGTATATATATATATATGTGTGTTTTTATTTTATATATATATATATACACTTTTTTTTTGGATACTAACATCCAGCTTTCTTTTTTAGAATCTAGTTTTATTCATCACCATAATTTCCTTGCTTTGAAAAAAGGAAAGAAATACTAAAATATTTTTAAAAATAAAATTTTCTGTTTGATCATTTTGAACATTAATTGTTTTAGTTTACATCTTAATTTAAATACCTCGTAAACACTCTGGTTTATTATAATAGCACTTGAAAACCATCTTGGCTGACTTCTAATATTCTTAAAGTCATCATAAAATAGCTGCATCATTTGGAATTGAACTGTTATTAAGATATGGATTGTAAATGAGGTGAAATGAGCGCGGTTGGGAGATGAAAGTGATGTACCAGTGCAGCACTGAGAGACTGAGCGAGAGAGAGAGAGAGAGAGAATATGCAGGGCAGTTTGGACGGTTGTGTCAGTAACATCAAAGGATTGCGTCACTTCACACTGTTCATGTGCTGGTAATTTGGGTAATTCTATTGCAGGGTTTGTCGATCCTGAAATTATGGGCGCTACTGACTTCGTGTGCCATATAATTTAGTTGTTTCCTACTTGTTTGACTGAAACGAACGGGAAGCGGCAGCCAGGCTCGATATACTCAGAGGAGAATTGCTGCTATTGTTCCCCTATATTTTGGTCTTATGTAAAAGTGACATAGCCTGAGAGAAAGAAGCCTTCCCCTTTATTTCAACAGAATATGCACTGCTCCTTCCAGAAGCCACAACAAGCCACAACTTCATTCTCGCATTTTAATTGATAAATTCAAACTGTTTTTAGGATGTTTTTTTAAATGCTGCATGAAAAAACAAGAAAGATTTCTATAGTGTTCGGTGATTTTGGTGAGTTTGGTATGTTGTTGCTGTTGATAACATTAAACATTTGAATCAGTGAATAAATTATGCATGATTTCATAACGTTTGTAAAAACCTCATTCAGTCATTGTGTTGTAGGGGTAATAATGTTTACTAAGTAGGTTGTAAAGAGGTTGCACATATCTTCTGTTGTCCGTGGTGATAACAGATTGTGTTTTTGGTCTCGTCTGTAACCAAAACAAGGCTTCTTCTGTATCGTATCAGCTACTGACCTTCCTTCACTAAAAAAAACAATGTAGAATTTACTTTAAAAATGTTGGCTCTCAGAAATTGCTGGTGTATTTTTGTCATTAAAAGAAACAGAAAGTACAAATTTGAATCAAATGTTAGGTTTTGAATTAGAAAGACAAAAAATTGTTTTCTTGTAAAACGATTAAAAAAATGTCATTATGCGAAAAAAAGAATGTGTTAAATTGTCAAGGAATATAGATCTGGGCATAGTTGTAAACACCACACCCCAAATTTGCCTGAATCATGTACATTTTCATGTCTTTCTTCAAGTCCTCATAGACCTGGAGCTTCCCTTTGTCTGTTTGAGCCACTGGGGGGCAGAACTCCTCTTGGCAGGAGAGAAGGATGGAGGATTTCTAGTCTTATTTAAATGTATGGAAAATGTTAACAGTAGTTTGTCACAGGTAATGCACGCTCTCTCTCACACCATCTGCCCCTCTCATTGACACAGACACAGATCCATGATAAACAGACCTGTTAAATGACTCGTTTAGACTCGCTCACTATACAGGTCACTGTGGCGTTTTACATGAGGTATTGGACTTTTTTTGGGGTCAAAAATGTACTGTAGAAAAAAACTCAATGTGGTTTATTCATTAACATATGAACAGATTCAACTGTTTTGTCCATGATTAAGTTTTTTTATTATTATAATTTTTGTAATTTAATGTCATACATTTATTTGAAAATATGAATAAACTACACTATGATTTGAATATACTGTGACAGTATCCATAATGTTATACCACAATACAGTTACATAAAATAATGTAATAAAAATACTATGATCAAATATGTCCTGCTAGTGAGATTATTAAGAAACCAGTGATATTAGAGCATTTTTTTGAACTTAAATGTGAAATGGCTGCTTTTATTGTTGGAAGGTAACAGTAAAGAAATGTTTCAGGTTCAAACCCAGCGAGGATTGATCCACGAGCTGTTACAACTGTGTCCTTGCATAGAAAAAATCTGCTCTATGATGAGTTGCTCAAATACTAAGTATAAATCTGAGCATTGAACATTGAATGTATTTAATTACATATATATAGTGGATATAGATAACTAATGAAACATGTAAAATATTAAATATATTACCCGTATGCTGTTCCACAGGAAATATATGAAAATGGGTTATTAAACCTTTTAATATAGAAGTTCACATGATCAAAGGCACCTTGATTGACGCATTCCAAAAATGGCATATGAAAATAATATTTCATGTGAAAAATGTAGTCCAGAAAAAATTGATGTATGCATTCTATGCTTTTAATTATGCTGAAATTATATGGCATTTAATTGTAAAAACTGAAATTCCATGTCATAAAAGCATTTTCACTTTCTTTATGTTTTTGTAATGTTTTGTAAAATGAGATGTCTCCTAGGAATCAAGAAATTCTGTGCATAAACTCACTTTCATGTTTCCACCACACACACACACACACACACACACACACACACACACACACACACACACACACACACACACACACACACACACACACACACACACACACACACACACACACACACACACACACACACACACGTTGGTTTTATGGTGGGACTCTCCATATAATGGTTTTATACTGTACAAACTGTATGTGCTATTGCCTACACCTACCCTACACCTAAACTTAGCCCTCACAGGAGACGGTGCATTTCTATTTTCCCTCAAAAACTCACTCTGTATGATTTATAAGCGTTTTAAATTATGGGGACACTGAAAATGTCCTCATAAATCACCTTCTCCTTGTAATACCTATGTCATACCCATGTCATTATACAAATTTGTGTCCTCATAAACCACATAAACATGCCCACACACACACACACACACACACACACACACAACACACACACACACACACACACGCACACACACACACACACAGGGGCAATCGCTCTCCTTACTTCTATGAGCACATGTAGATTGCCCCCTCTCATGTAGGTGCATTTACGTCTCACAAATCAGGTTTTTTTCCAGGATAAATTGAGACACACTGCAACAACCATTCAAGTGAGTGATGTGGAATAAATGAAAGAAGCGGGACACACACAAACACACATACTTTATAAATCAGCCCTGACAGCAGCAATAGAGCAGAAGTGACAGTGGCCAGTTATCCCAACCACATCCACCACCGTTATTGATCCATAATCCGGCTTCACATAAAACACCCAATTTCATATAATGCCTATAATAACAGTGCATTCAGACTCAAGTAGCCGTCAGAAAAGAGGGGCGTCGTGCCTGATGCCGAGGGAGAGAGAAAGAATACCTCACATCTCAGAAAAGGGAAAATGGCACGTGCATTTCATTTTCATCTTTAGTTTTTTATTTATATGTTTTTAATTTACTTTTGATTTTTTTTTTTTATGTATTATTATTGTTTCTGAAATAAGCCAAAGGTGCATTTATTTAATCAAAAATTCAATAAAAAACAATAATAATAATATAATTTTTAGCCAAATAATTGGCCAAAATGATTAGAACAACAGTATTTTCACCAGCTAAAAAAATGGTTTTAATTCAGTTATTCAGTTTTAATTCCATTTTTTGCTGTAGTGTGTCAGTAGTAAATATCAGTTTACATTTCCAAACAATCATTTTGTCATTAATTGTAATAATTCAGTGATATTTTTGTCTGACAACAGCCAGTGCTCCACACAGAGATCTGATCTGATCATCATCCAGTCTGTCTGAATGAGATGAAGAAACACAACAAACTGAGACAACGTCTCCAAGACGCTTCAAGAAACCTCCTGCAAACCTCCCTGAAAACTATACACAAGAGCACCGAGAGCTATAGCTGCTTTAAATGCAAAGGAAACTTTGCTGTTTTTGAAGTAATTAAACTTACAGCTTCACTATTAGGAGAAAGATGCTGGTCATTCACACACACAATTTCTCTTTCTCTCTATATTACTTCAAATCCATCCATCTGTCCATCCATTTATCTGTGGATTATCCCTTACATATGACTCATTATTCATTGTTTTATATTATATGTACACTAACCTTTAAACGTTTGAGGTTTTTAAAAGAAGTCTCTTGTGCAGGTGAAGGCATCATTTATTTGAGCAAAAATACAGTTCAAAAACAGTAATATTTGAAATATTATTACAATTTAATAACTGTTTTCTGAAGCTGGATCATTCCTCCAGTCTTCAGTGTCACATGATCCTTCAGAAATCATTCTAACATGCTGATTTACTGCTCAATAACTATTTATTCTTATTATAATTGTTGAAAATAGCCTGTCTGCTTAATATTTTTGTGGAAACCGTTTTTTTTTTTTTTTGATTTAAAGTTCAAAAGCATTTATATGAAATTGCAATCCTTTGTCGCATAATGTCTTTAATGTCACTTTTGAACAATTTAATGCATCCTTGCAGAAGTTATCATAAAAAGTTACTTAGCCTAACTATATTTAGAAATGTAGTGTAAAAAATATTCTCAAGGTTTTGTACACAAGTCTGAATATTCATGGGACACAATGCCAGTGACAAAAGCTGTCAATGAGGCTGTATCTTTTTAAATGGTGTACCTTTGTAACTTATTTACCCGTAAAAGGTGCTTATTAGCATCTTAAGAGTACATATTACTATCAAAATGCTACATATTAGTATCTTTTGAAAGGTTACGGCCCAAGCAAACACATTTGTTTAGGGTGTACTGTGCATCAACTAAACAAAGGCTAGTTTTACAAAACTCGGGCAAAGGAACAGAGAGTTCGTGCATGTTTTTGGCATTGACGTTTGAGGTGTCAGCGTGTTGTCATAAGGGAAGCCTTTTTTAAAAACACAGAATGCCAGAGAGGCTGTGTTCCGCACTGCTGCTTGCTCAGCTTACTCTGCCTGACGCCAGCCTCCGGTGTCCTAACACAGCACCGCAGAATCACCCCAAACAGCACTCATTATTCTCTAAAAGTGGCTGCATTAGTTAGTAGTACAGTGGGGTTTTTCAAGAAACATTTCATTACACTTATGTAGTAAAAATGTCAAAGGCTGTTTTAAAGACACTAAAAACTCTAGATTTATAATAAATATGATTTTAGTTTAGATGAATGGATTCTTTGTGGCGTTAAGTCAGAGTTTAGTGTAAGTAGTTCACCCAAATATTGAAAATTCAGTCATTATTTACTAAAATGATTCATTGAAAATATTTGAGCAAACATTTACATCTCTATAGTGTTTTTATGTTTCTTCTGCGTAGCATCTTTAATTTTTCAATCGATTGCTGAAATAAATCACCATGTGGTTTCAGAATATGCGGAACAAATCACTTTTATTGTAGTTTTGATATTTATTGCATTATTAATGCATGGAAAGAGAATTCAAAATGTGTTTTTTTGTCTTCCGCAGAAGATAAAAACATATTAGTATTGGTCATTATATGCTTTTACTTTCCTCTGGCTTTTTATTTTCTTCCCCCATCTTTTCTGACATTTGTGAGTTTTGTGACTCAAGTATGAGCTGGCATAATATAATCATGCCCCCTGCAGATAGTTAGTTCAGAAGAACCGATAACATGGGACATCTCTTCCTCATGTAATCATCCTCTCAGAAAGAGAAAAACCACTGCCTGCCATACAATTACTGGATTAATCATGTTATTCTATCGCCGAACCCCCTGAGAGAGACGGGGGAGAGATATTTTGTTAAAGATCTGCTTTTCAGAGCACTTTCCAAATGGCTTGTTAAAACCAGGAGGTCACGGGGTCAGGGCTCTTAATTACACTCCAACACGGTAGAAATGGCCAGAAGAGAAGCGCTGGAAAAAGACAAGAAAAGAGGACGAATGTGAAATGATATTGCAGGAAATTACAGCTTTGGTAATATTGCAGAATCCCCTATTTCGCTATACAATGCAGATGAGCCCCACAATCAGGCCTGGCGAAGGTGTCAGTGCAGGTCCTTATTAATAACAATACGAGAGAAATGGCCTCTCATACAAAATCACCCAATGTGAGGGGGCAGAGGATTAGTGCAAGAGAAAAACAAGGGAAGTGTCTCATGAATGTAGCTTTTTCTATTCTTCTCGAACATTATAAGCATATAGCTTACGGTTCAGATTTGCACATCACCATATGATGATTCATTTGCTGATTTTCCGTTGGTTTCTTCTTCTTTCCTGATGGACGCTGTTCACTTGTCAAGCTGCTAATCTTATTTTTACTTCTCATATTGTTCTAACTGCACCATCTGTGATGCTTATGTCAAATTTGACACAAAATAAATTAGTTAGGGTTTAATTTTCCTTGAAGGCCCTTTTGTTGGGCTGTAGAAATTATTATCATAAAAATAGTTATATGTTATTTATGCAAATAGATTTGTTTAACTTAAATGTCATTTCTATTAAATACTGATTCACAATTTGTGTACAAAAAAACTCCCTTTTATTTTTACTGATGCACAATTTGTGTTAACATAAAATAACTTTTTTCACTCACTTTTGCCATTTTGCAAAACCTCACATTTATAACAACTTTTGTGTTATTCGAATATTGATCAATTCTAATATTGATAAACTGATCAACTTTGCATATAGTTAATGTGTAATCTTTTCCTCTATACTTATGCAAAACTGTTTATTGTGATAACAGGTGTTTAGGGAAGTGCTGTAGTGTTTTTAGTTATCATGTTGATTCATAGATTACAAAAAAACGAAATGAAATAACTGCAGAACATGCTGAAAGGTCCAAGCAATGGCCATTATTGTTTCCTCAAACTTGGGTTCAATTTGAGACCAAAGATAAACCAATTTTTGTAAATAAAACATGTTGATAATATTTAACAAAAAGGTTCCAGTTGATTAACATACTGCATTAGCTAACAGTATGAAAAACTTCTAAAGCATGTATTAGTTAATGTTCATTTGAACACATTATTAAAATCAAACGTTGTTTAATGAACCTGAGCTAGCATGATCTAACAATGAACAGTATTTTTACTAACTGATGCTAACAAAGGTTCATAAATTCTGAAACAAATGTATTGCTCATTGTTAGTTAATATTAGTTAGTGCATTTAACTAATGGCACTTTGTTGTAAAGTGTTACCAACTTAAAGTTTGGTTTTACTGTGTTTGTTTAGATTTTTACAATGTCACAAAGCCTGGTTCCAAACACCAAAACTGTGGTATTTAGAGCTGACCTGAAACATGAGACATGCTGTCTGATTTCGTATTCATACCGCGCATATTAATCAAGTCGCCCTGGCGTTGGCCAGTTTCGTCCCTCCATTCCGTCTGCCAATCTGCATATCCGCATATTACAGACGGAGGGCCCCGTATTTAATTTCCTACAGGAGCAGATAATGATCGGCTTGTTCATGCAGAGGGGGGCCTTTGTCAGAAGAGGTCTGATATTTCACATGGAGTAGGAAAGCTCTGATTAATGCCGTGCTGAGCGGATTCCGTCGGCCCGTCGTTTCATTACAGGCGAGGTGATGAAACGACTCGTGGTGTCGGCAGGATCGAGGGTGGCCGCTCGGCAGATTTACTGATGCTGTTTTAATATGTCTGAAAACATCTGTGGAGGAGCGTGAGCAACAGGGGGAAAGCGTGGAGAGGCGTATTAGAGGGGCAAGAGGACACCCGCCTGCTGACCCTGTCAGACACTAATACGAGTCATTTGTAATTAGGTTTTTTACATCAAACATCGGGCGAAAGTCTCATTGATTAACCCTTGCTGTGTTATAGCTGGAAGCAAAATAGTTTTTTGACTCGGCCTCTTCTGAAATGAAGCATCCTGCAATACAGTTTATTTGCATTTGAAGATTAAAATGACTTACATTCGTAATAATAAAGTTTCTTTATTGGCATCTATGCTTCCATTTAGAACCTTTAACATCCTTTTTCTTTACGCTAAGAAAAACTGTTCACTAAAAGGTTCCTTTTCTGTGGCATCGCTGTGTGCTCAACCAGACCATGTGGCATCAATCCTAGCAAACTGAATATCCTGTGACTGTCTTGACTTATGCGGCAATGTGTTATAAGTTAAAGCTGTTGTTTTATTAAATAAAACCGTGAGGAGAGCAATTATTTTCTGCAGTTCAAGTTGAGATGCTTTAGGACTGCCTGAGATTGCATTTGTCCCTCCGAGGCCACACTGTTTTTCAGTCCCGCACTGTGGTAGATCAGGCAGGACCTCAGAGGTACAGCTGCTGTGCCACTGTTTAATGAAATTGATTTAACAGCATTGTAGTCGTACTGGATTTACATAACCCTCTCTTTACATCCAGAGAGCTCTTGTCTAATTAAAATGTTCTGTAAAATGAGAGAGTTGTTTGTCAGCAGATTGCACTCGGGGGAGGCAAAGTTGTAATGTTTCTCGGGCAGACGAAATATTTGTTTACCCATGTTTTTTCCCAGTGTTTTATGTTTCTGCATTTAATGAAGGTCACATTAGAGGTAGGGTTTGTCTTTTAGAACTGTGATCTATCTATCTATCTATCTATCTATCTATCTATCTATCTATCTATCTATCTATCTATCTATCTATCTATCTATCTATCTATCTATCTATCTATCTATCTATCTATCTATCTATCTATCTATCTATCTATCCATTCATCCATCTATCTATCCATCCACTGTTATACAGTACAGTTCAAAATGTGAGATAAGTAAGATTTTTATGTTTTTGAAAAAAGCCTCGTGCTCACCAATACTGATACAAAAATACATTTAAGAGTAATATTGTGAAATATTATTACAATTTAAAATGATTATATATATTTTTAAATATATTAAAATAAAATGTAATTCCTGTGATGCGAGGCTGATTTGAATCTGAATTTCTTTGGATTACTACAGACTTGTCAGATTATTCTTCAGAAATTATTCTAATGTGCTGATCTGCTGCTCAAGAAACACTTATTATTATCAATGTTAAAAATTGTAATTTTATATAATATTTTTGTGGCAACTGAAATTGATTTCAGGATTATTTGATGAATAAACAGTTCAAAAGAAGTCTCTTTTGTAACATTGCAAATTTATTTACTCAATTTAATGCATCCTCACTTGAATAAAAATAATTTCTTCATTTACCATACATATGGAAGTCATGGACTAACGGGTGTGTGTGCACTTTGGGTTTTGGAGGGTTAAATGCAGAGCACAGATTCCGAGTATGAGTCACCATACTTGGTCGTATGTCACATCACATATATGTACAAGAACAATGAAAAATATAATAGTAATATTAAAGTAATGTATAATATTACAATTTAAGTATAATATAAAAAATATTTAAACCATACAAACAGTCCATTTAGTCCATTGTTGCATTTTGTCTGCCATGACTTAAACATGTCATAGAATTAACTAAACAATTACATTCTCAACTGAATTTTAAGGAGAACATCTGTTATTGGAGCAGCTCTGTAGAACTTGTGTGTATGTTAATTTGTTTATTTCTGGCTCTTGGTATGAAAAGGCATTGTGACCTCAGCAGCTGACAAAAATATTGTTAACAGCCTTAACAGAAAACAGAGGATTCTGGAAAGTAGTTTTCCCAAATTAAATCATTTAAACGTTCATTAATCCGACCAGACAGTAATAGGTTACCACAAAGCACTCAACTACTTCCGTCTCTGGATAAGTGTGATGTATGAGAGAAACACTGATCTGCCGTGTTGTGTTGAGCTAATGTCCAGCTGACGGAGGGCTAGCTGAATCAGTTTCACACAGATTAGCCCGTAGGGAGCAAGACATAACTTGGTTTGCCCATCAATCCTCCATCTGTCATAGTTTAGGTCACAACTGTCATCCAGTTTGTAATGCCATTGTCAAAGCTGGTCCCATTTAGGAGTGTGATGTGCGTGTGTGGTATCTCTCCTCACAAAAGGAAGTCCAATTTTTCCTTCTGTGTTGCTTATCTGATGGTCCCAGAAATTTCATTTGATTGTAATTTTGATATGTGGAGTGCTTTTTCATGGCTTTTTCAGAATTTGGAGACAGACCCAGACTGGTGGGCCTCCATTAGGGGAGGTCTACACTGGCATACTTGGCAAGCCTGCTTGACCAGGTTACTAAATCCCTTTTACATCGAATTCCGCATAAATCAAAGCTCATTAACTTCAAATGGCTTGAACGGATAATATGGGATAATGCACTGGCTCACAAGCGGTTAGCCGCAAGGCCAGGACTTTATCAAAGGTGAATGACATTCATGCTGCGACTAGCATTAGCGTGCTAATTGTGAAGACTATAATTAGCCTTGCATAGCAAGGTTAGTGGCCTAGAGAAGCGGCGCTCATTCTCTCGCACAATGTCAAACACACGTCGGGGAGAAAATGCTAATGTGTTGTGTGGCTATTGTGCTTGCAGACCTTGGAAGAGATGAGAGTGAACCTGGAGTGGCAGAAGGGCTAAGAGAGAAAGAATACTGGAGAGACAAAGCGTGAACTGTGTAAGACAGCGAAAGGAGAAGGTGAGCCTGGCAGATAAAAGGGAGGATGGAAGAAGAGATGGTGGAGTGTATGATGGTACAAGAATTTGGAGAATTGAATGTCAAGGAAAATTTCCTGGATGTGGCGTTTTTCTTGATTGAACTTCTGGGAAAAAGTTACGTTTTATTAATTTTTTTACTCATCTTTTTTCAAACAACATTTTATAGAGACCACACCTGTCAAGCACCAAAAAAAACGGTACACGTATTTGTACCAAAACATTTCCGTTACGGTTCTTTCTCTTCGGTACGCATGTTTACTGAACAAATACAGCAATGTTTTAATGACTGCACGAGTGTGGAACTTCCAGTTTTATATATTGTAACTTTTGATAAGAAACAACGTCTCATCTTTCAATTATGTACGTTTTCTTCAGGAAATTCAAACAATGAATGGCGTTTTGGCGCTCTTTGATTTGGCGCGACATATCGCTGTATAAACGCCTCAGTTCAACGGCAGTGTAAGTGCACCAATCCAATTCTCTTTACTACTAGTTTTAACACGAAATAAACATGAATGAACATCTCATGCCTCATATAATCACTTAATCAGTGTTTCAACCACGGATAAGATATCAAAACAAAATGTCACGTAGGATTTAATTTACCTCAGGCAAGCAAGTCCACAGCTCGTTAGTTCACTAGAATAATGCAATCTAGAGAAGAGTATTTCATGAAATATTAGACCATATACTCATTATATTTTACTTTAGTGGTGTCTTACTTATTTAATTCATGTTTAAATAAATCTACTAAAATGTTTTAAGTTGAGTGTTGATTATTATGTTTAAAAACAAATAGTAATTAAAAAAGTTTGGGATCTGTTGTAAACTGTAACTTATAGTAATGTAAAAGGCCTCTCTACATAAGCTGAGGTAGATTTTTATCCCTAAGAAAATTGTGATTATGATTTAATTTATTTAAAGAAGGCAATTTGTTCAGTTAACCACTGTTTAATAAAAATGAATCAATTTTATGTTTAGTTGTTGCCCCTGCTGCACTGAAACCATTCCGAACTTTGGTGTTAAAACCGAAGTAACGAACCGTCTTGTTTGTGTGCCGTTACACCCCTATAAAATATCTAAATAAGAAGTACATACAAATCATGTCCTATATTTTAAGTCTTCTGATTCTGTACGATAGCTTTGTAAGTTTGTATTATTGAACAAATGGTCATTCTTCACTCATAATCTTCCCCTGCCCTTGCGTCTAACCTATGTTATAGATTATCATAGATTTCTCCTCAAAAAAATAAATAAAAAAAGGACCAAAACACAGAACGCTCAACCCCTTCCTGAGCGTGCTTTCAGAGCCCCTCTGTCTTTGTATATTCGCGTCTCTTAGAGCTTCTGAGTTCAGTACGTATGTGTTTAAGCGCTGGACTCGGCACAATGGAATACATCTCCTTCCAATGTCACGGACTGTGAAAGAACGCGTTGTTTCCCGTGTTCTCACTTCAACTGATGAGAACAGGGTTTGTGAAATATTATATTGTGAGGGATACTATGCCTTTTCCTGTGCCCCATGTTTTTCTTGACAGGAGTGTAGATGAAAAAAATTAAACTGGACCCAAGTATTTAGAAAAACAGCATATAATTTATATTTACTGTAGAAGTACTACATAGTTTTGCTAAAAATTTAAATTGCCAACAAGTTAAATATGAAGGGGGAACGGTTTTAGTATTTGTTATAAATAATTTGCCTACCTTAATAAAAATATGAATTGCTAAATATGTTTACTTGGTTTAAATTCATGGAACACCTTCTATTGCTCCTTTAGAGCTTCAGCAGAGCTCATGCGATCCAGTCATTTATGTATTGCACACAACCATCTCCATGAAAACACGTCAAACTCAGTCCAAACATCATCTGTCATTTCCCATCAAACCGTCAGCTTTCCCTCCCGATGAGATGAAATCTTCCAGAAATACCAGCAGACTGAAGATCGATGCAACCGTCTGCTCAAGTCATCACTGTCTGTGTGTTTTTAGATTGTAACACTTCATCCGTGTCTGCATGTAACGGTGTCTGCTTCATCAGATGAAGAAGAAAAAAGCTTATCTATTTAATGCA
Source organism: Gymnocypris eckloni scoliostomus (assembly GCA_027564155.1). Taxonomy (NCBI): domain Eukaryota; kingdom Metazoa; phylum Chordata; class Actinopteri; order Cypriniformes; family Cyprinidae; genus Gymnocypris; species Gymnocypris eckloni. The sequence goes on from CM050416.1 coordinate 29,542,033, forward strand.
ACTATAATAAATGATAGAGAGTTCCCATTCTTTACCTTATTCCTGTCACATAGTGTTGGAGTAGAAATAAAGTGCTTAACGGATATTTAATAGGCGTTTAATTGAAATTGGCTGTATTGTTGTATTATTGAGTGAAACTGTTTTTCCCATCCTGGACCTTCAAGAACACATTCACTGATCTGCAGGTTCGGGATGGTTAGAGGTACAGTATTACTGATTTGGAGAAGCCCAATATGACAGCATTCATTTACTGAATGATTTTAATAAATATAATCATCTACACTGAATGTGTTGTTATTATTGTTATTGAATATGTATATGCAGTTTACTCTTAGTCTTCAATAGCATCACACTGTGTATGTTGCATCTGTCTTTTTTTGAGACACCGCTGTCAGAGGGATGTTATGGTTTTAAGTCTCTGTTTCTATATATCAGCTCCCCATTATCAATTTCTGCTGGTCGTTTTAAGCGAGACAACCTTTATTTTGCTAAATGCCAGTTTCACAAGATTTGAACTTGCGAAACTGGTACCTTTTAGTTCAAAATTGTGTGTAAAGAGTTTTAGAATGACAAGACAGAGAGGGTGAGCGAGTGACTGTATTTAAGTGAGAGCTGAGGAGTGCTGGTCTAGGTGAGAGCGGTGGGTAATTGTAGTGATTATAGCCTTTGCTTCCTCTTCACCCGCTGATGCCATAACAGCACAGTTTTACCTTCAAAGACTGTGAATAGAGACCCCATTACGACCCTATTCTCTCAGCATTATCTCTCTTACACACAAACGGTGTCTGTCTCGCACATACTCTGTATCCCTGCTCTGAAACTTGTACATATATGTATATATCTAATAAAAGTACTTGCCATTTGTTAGACAGAAAAAAATGGGGGTCCAAAATCGGATATATTATATTTTTACCTACTGTAAATTCAGATATACTACTCTTTCACTAGCTGTTTTTCACCTACAAGTCTGCATGTTCGGATACAGGCCTAGACTGTGAGTGGGGCTTAAACAGGTCATACAAATTAGCCAAAACATGAGTTGTGTTGAGTAAGTTAGAGTGAAACATTGTACATTTATGTGTCTTGTTTGACAGTGTCACAAGTTGCAAATTCTGTGCTTGTCCTCCTCTATCATATGAGTCTGTGCATCTCACGCTGTAGTCTGTCACGTGAGGCTGGCATGCTGCTCTCGCGAGGTGTTTAATAGGAGGGACAGCGCGTGAATCACTCAGCGCCTCCAGCTAATTACTCGCGCCTTCAAGTTAATTAACTGCGAGCAAGGAGCAGCAGGGAAGGAGGACTAATTAAGCAGTGCTTAAAAATCACAGGATGAAACAGCATTATTCTGACCAAACTTAAAAAAAACGCTGAAATTGTTTTGTCGCCGGCAAGGCGCGAGGCCCTGAGAATCGTAGAAATTCAATGACAACAGACAATATTTGAGGCAGTCGCCAGATATGAATGCAGGATTCTGTTGGCTAATGCAAATAACTTTTGGGAAATTTTTAATTGAACTTTTCACAGCAGTTTAAAAATTTGGCACAAAAAAAACTAGACACATCCTTGGCAGGGTTGCTGTTGTAAGCCTAATGTCCATGACATTTTTAGTTGTCTTACAATAATCTATAAAACTGAACAAAACATCTTTGGTTTGACAGTTTAGTATAATCCAGCATGTGTCTGTATGTATGAGAGAGAGAGAGAGAGAATCAACTTGACCCATGTTTTTTTTAACAGGTAAATACAGTATTCTTGTTTTTTCTTTCAGTGTTGAATTCTCTTTTCTGATGCGTGACAAAGAACTTTCTCTGGGTCTGTCTGTTTGTCTTTCTGTCTGCTGTGACAGCACTGTGACACACGCTATGTTTTGTTCTCTTTATTGCAGAGCAGGCTCTGCTTCTAATGCCTGCTGGAAACCTGTATAGAACTGCCTGCGTAATCCATTCTGTTTAAAACATCCGGGCTATTCTTTGGCTCTGTTCAGTCCTTTTTCAGCAGAATGAGTAAAGTATTGTGTTTAGGGCAATGCACAAGATTCGGTAACAAGCTTTCTGTTCAAATATGTTATTATTTTTATCAGTTAATATTTAGTACTATACTTCTGTTCAAAAGTTTGTGGCATATGTAAGATTTTTGATTATCACTTTTGCTCACCAAGACTGTATTTATTTGATCAAAAGCACAGTTAAACAGTGACATTATGAAATATTATTCTAGTTTTTTTCTAGGTTTTCTAGTTTTCTATTTGAATATATTTAGAATTTGTATTTATTCTTGTGATGGCAAAGCTGTTTTTCAGCATTACTCCAGTCTTCAGTGTCACATGATCCTTCAGAAATCATTATCTAATGATGATTCGATGCTCAAGAAACATAAAAAACATCATCAATATTGTAAACAGTTGCGGTGCTAATAGTTGTGTGGAAACACATCGTTTTCAGGATTCTTTGATGAATAGAAAGCTAAAAAATATATTATTTAAAATATAATTATTTTGCAATATTATGAATATTTAATTAAATGTACTGTTTAGTTGTTGAATAAAAGTATTCAAGTTTTGAATAGTAGTGTATCACAGTTTACACAAAAACATTAAGCAACAAAATACTGTTTTCAACAATGGTAATAATAGGAAATGTTTCCTGAGTAACAAAAAAATCATATTTAAATACTGAAGTGTTAATGATAGTCCAGAAAATGTCTTCTATAAATTGTGAAATTCCAGAAATGTTCAACAATATAATTTTTGGCATTAGTATTTATTGTTATTAATTTCAATTTCCCCAAACAGTGTTTTCTCTGTCCTTTAAAACCATTTGAATCTTTTAATATATAATTCCTTATAAATCTAATATATATTTAGATATAAGTGTATACATCTATATAATCTCTATCTAAACAGAAGCTACAGAGTGCCTGTAAACATTCAGCTCTGGTGTAACTTGTTTTGATTGACGTCCCAGACAGACAGACTTCTGATATTCAAGGCCCGTCTCTATTATGTGGCATAATGATATGTCTGCTCCTCTATGAGCATAGGGGCTGTTTGTTTAGCCCTCGCGCTGGCTGCCGTGTGTGTGTTTGTATATGTGTTGAGCATGGGGAATATAATCTTGTGTAAACACTGAGCGCGTCTCTCAGGTGGAGTCGTATGAATGAGACACACAGTCTCAGTGAGGTCTCAGAGAGCCGTGTGTGTCAGTCCTCGTGAATGGAGAAGAGTCTATCTGTGGAAACAGGCTGTAATCAGGAGCTCCAGCCTTTCAGGCTGCACAAAAAAAGCCAGTCTGACTCTAACAATTATGAATCTTCCTTTGACTTCTTTAGTCATTCCTCTGCATTTGATTTAGGTTGGTAACACTTTATAATAAAGCCCCATAAGTTTTTGTTAATTAATGCACTAACTAAAAACAAGCAATGGATTTGTTACAATGTTTATTAGTTAAGGCAAGACACGTGATTTGTTTTTTTAACTAATAACTATATCACCGTTTGTCTTCAGTTGATTATTCACAGTGCAAAAAAAGAGTTGTTTTGTATTAAGTAAGTTTTTTCTGAAATGTTATGTTCAATTATGCATATTAGGCAATATATATGTGCACTAAAATTCTGTCATCATTTACTCATCCTCAAGTTGTCCCAAACCTTTCTTATTGAACACGAAAGAAGATATTTTTGAAGAATGATGGTAACCGAACAGTTGATAGTAGCCGTAGTATTTTGTTCAGACCATGGAGATAATGACCAGCGTCAACAGTTTGGTTACTAACATTCTTCAAAATACCTTCTTTTGTGTTTGGCAGAAGAAAGAAACTCATACAGATTTGGTAAACTTTATTTTTCCACGACTCTTAAAAAAGATGTCAGTGTAAATGAGTCACACTTTATTTTAAGGTCCTTTCTTGGCATTAATAAACCATTAACTACAACGTTTGCCTCAATAAATTCCTAATGTGCTGCTTATTAATAGTTAGTAAGGTATTTGTTTAGTTTAGGTATTGGTAGGATTAGGGATGTAGAATATGATCATGCAGAATATGTGCTTTATAAGTACTAATAAACAGCCAATATGTTAATAATAGGCATGCTAATAAGCAACTAGTCAATAGTGAGAATTGGTCCCTATACTAAAGTGATGCCTAAATGACACTTCATTGTTAATAAGCTCATGTCTAAATCTGAAATATTATTAATAGACACCACTTGTGATTCAAATAATGTGTGTAATTGTTATAACTAAGATTTTCCCTGTTGTTTATGTTAAATGGATCCTAACTGTTACAGGTTGTTTTCCAGTTTTCCTTTAGAAGTTTTGCAAAAACCTATTAATGTAGATGTAGAGTCTAGATTTGAGCCCAAACCATCCACAAACCCTCTGAAAGTTTCCCTCCTCTGCCTCCGTTTAAATACTATTGCAGTCCGATGCCGCTGTGACTGCAAGGGGTCAGACCTACACCAGACAAAACCAACACGTTCTAACCCCATGATAATGCAGGACCTCTGGGGAATAAAGCTGCTCTCTTTTTCCCACATCCCACCGTGCTCTGGGCGCCTTTTTGTTTACACTGCCCTCACAATGAGCGCTATAGCCCGCCGAACGAGTTTGTATGGGAGTGTTCTGGGCCTGAATGTACAGCCAGCCACCGGCCCTGCTCTGAATAAGCCCCTTTGAATATTGCCAAGACCCCCGCTTGCATTGTTCTGCATTATTCCCCGTACAATAGATATCACACTTTGGAAGTAATTTTTCAAAAAAGGGATGGGTGAATCAAAATAGTGGTAGCTTTGAGCTTTTGTTTTCTCTCTCTCTTTTCTTTCACTCGTCTAGCTCTCTTTCTTTCTTTTTTCTTTTGCTTCGCGCCCGCCCCGCATTCTCTCTTCTCTCTCGCCGTTTTTTCCCCAGCCGCTCATTCAGAGTTCTCCATTATAGTGGCAAATTAAATAAACCACTCCATTGCCTAAAGAGGCTGGGGCCCGGACTGAAGCAGGCTAGTTTGTGAGGACCAGGGGAGCGATGCAGGCGTGCACGCTGGGAGAGAGCGCACCTCGCTGGGCTTTAGTCCACCTCGCTCGGGGTTCTTCAGGCTGAAACGGGTTGAGACGAAGCGGAGGATGAGGAGTGGATGGGGGGGAGCGAAGGGTCTCCACCCACCCCTCTGTCTCCAGTGGAGATGGGGAGAAGGACAAAGGAGCTCTCTCCTTCCTCCGGCCCCCCTCCTCAAAAGGGCAGCAGGTACGGGGCATGGATTTTTTTTCCCCCGAGGTGGGTCGTGGGATGCTGGGGCAGTTGTAGGGGGGACAAAAGGGGTTTATCTGAAGACCTCTTCTGGGGATGGGTTAATTGTGAACCGGCTTCTCAGAAGGAAGAAGAAATGTCAGGAGAAAAGTGCATGGCAGCCATGACAGAGGAAGAGGGAGAGTTACTGTCAGACTCGGTTTTATGCAAATGTTACGAAATACAGGAAGTGTTGATGTTTTTTGAGAGATGTAATGGAAATGTATTTGTGTTTGTCTTCAAGGTGTATGTGATTGTGTTTATAGGAGCTGTTAGCCAGTTTATTGTGGGCTCAAACTTCAATGGTTTCTCTTTTTGGAATACAGGTGTAGAAGCAACAGGTGCAAGTGGAGCTTAGAATTGACCCTTTACACACAACCTTCATTTTTAGGAGTAACTGCTTATGAATTATCAATAACTGTTTGGGTTTTGATGTCATATAACTTACGGAGATATCATGTGGTTTTAGTTGTGGCTGTACTCTCTTTCACAGTGATGCCATTGAAGAACCATTTTTGGTTCCCTTTCAGTGAAGATTTAAAAGAAACTTTTACCACTATAGACTTTCAGAAAAAAGGGTTCAAAAACTGGCACTAATGTAGTCTCTTTTCATAAGGTACAGCTTTTTTTACCTCTAAAGGATACATATTAGTACCTTTTGAAAGGGTACTGTCCCAGTGACAGCTTTTGTACCTTTTTCTGGCAGTGTATAGAACCTTTTTTGGAATGGAAAGATTCCATGGATGTTAAAGTTTCCTCATCGAACCTTTGCCAGTAAAGAACCTTTATTTTTAAGAGTGCATTCAGCTTTAAGTTATTTTCTGTGATTAGACTGGGTATTTAAAGTTTTAAATATTATTACATTTATTCATTTAATATGATCAAAGCCTAATTTTTATAAATACAGTCTCTTGTTATTCCAATGTAAGTGGACTGTTAACATCTACTGATTGTTTTCTACATTTGATTCTACACCTAGTTGTGGTAACATAGGACATCATTTATGAAGAGAGAGAGAGAGATAAAGAGAGACTAAAGGGACTGATGCAGCCTCTGAGAGAGACAAAACAAAGGGAAGGAAAGGCCAGGTAGTGAGAAGTTGTCTTTGAGCACCGTTGGGCATCAGCCTGGATGGACCAGGAGAGATGACCTCATTTACGATGTCTGGAGACTAAAAAGAGGAAAGGAAGAGGTGGAGAGTTTGAAGAGGGGCCGTCCCGCTGAGCGGCTCACACTTAGCCCCGCTGGGCTCCGATCAGGGCCCAAACTAGCATCAGACGGGGGGTCTAGTTGTCTCCTCCCTGCCCTTTCTGCCGAAAGAGAAGAGAAAGAGGTCCACTCCAGCCGGTAGGGAAGAAAAGAGAGGGAGGACTGAGGGTGAACTGCTCAAGATGTAGGGAGAGGTGGCAGGTAGGGGAGAGATTTTGAAGGAGGGAGACTTTGGCAAGTGTACAAAATGCTTGAAAGATACAGAGAATGAGCAGAAGAGAAAATGAGTAAGAGAGAGTAATAGAGAGAAAGCGCTGAGGTCAGGGTTCCCTCTGAGGTCTGACATTTGAGGCTAAGGATTGTTTTACGAGTGTTGTTAGCGTGTCAGGTCCAATTTGCAGGGCTTACAGGGCAGGGTTAAATAAGATTAGCAGCTTTACACACGTTTACCAGATTCCACCGCTGCTGCCGCCATGGTTTAATAGTCCAGCTGGGCTTTTTTCTTCTCAGCAGGGGTCTCTCCAAAAACAAGTTTGGATTTTATTTTTTGGTTTTGCTTTCATTTTGTCTACTGACTTTTATATGCGTTGTTTATTTTTAGAGAGTTTTTAATTTATTGGGTGGTGTTGGTAAAAACTGAAATTAAGAATATATTAATATGAACATGAAATTGTAAGATTTTTGTTGCATTATGATGTTATTTTCTTGTCACTTAAGCACATGACAAATAACTCACCTACCAAATATAATAATAATAAAATAATAATAATATTGATAAGAAGAATGATAATGCTAGTCTCTTATGTGCATCAATTATAATTTGTGATTTGTGAAATATTACTATTTGAAATAATTTTGATACACTTTGGAGTGTAATTTATTCCTGTGATGCAAAGATGAATTTTCAGCATTATTATTCCAGTTTTCAGTGTCACATGATCCATCAGAAATCATTCTGATATGCTGATTTGCTGCTCAAGAAACATTTATTATTAATATCAATGTTGAAAACAGTCATGCTGCTTAATATTTTTACAGTGATCCTTTTTTTCAGGATTCTTTGATGAATAGAAAGTTAAAAACAACAACATTCATTTGAAACAGGAATCTTCCGTAACATTATAAATGTATTTGCTGTTACATTTAATCAATTTAGGCCCGGTTTCACAGACAGGGTTAGGTTAAGCCAGGATTTGGCCGTAGTTCAATTAGGACATTTAAATATAAATATGCCTTAGATAAAAACATTACTGGTGTGCATCTTGTGGAATCTGACATATTTTAAGATCACTCAGTGCAAGTTTCTTTCAGTTGAAATAGCCCAGACATGCATTTTAGTCTCAGACTAGGCTTAAGCCTTGTCTATGAACCCGGGGGTTAATGTGTTCTTACTGAATAAAAGTATTAATAAAAAAGAGAAAGAAAGATATAAACCAAGCTTATTTCCCTCAAACTTTTGACCAGTAGTGTATATTTTTAAAATAACTATACATCATTGTAGTATTTGTTAAACTGCTAATATTGTTTGCTGATTGAATAAAAAGTTAATCTTTTATAGTAACGAGAATCCAATAAGAGTCACCATTAAGATAAAGGGGCATTGGAATATGTTGGGAAATCTCTCTCTCTCTCTCTGTATATTACACATGCACAGAGAGTACATACGACGCTGCAAATGTGTTTTATACATTTCTGAAATAATGACAACAACAAAATTATTCATGCATATGACTAAGGTACTTTACCAAGCACGTCTCAAAATCACTGCAAGTGTCCGGTCTCCCTCCTCCCTGCTCGACTACAGTGCTCATTATTGCTCTGGCTCATTTCTCTCTCACTGAGCAGCGCAGCGGCAGGGCAGCATCACATTTAATTTAATTAGTCCAGCTGCACTGGCACTTGCGCCATTGGCTGGTATTGTCAGCACGTTTCGTACCGTGGCACACACAATCACTGATTGCTTTCAGATAGGGAGAAATATAATTAGGGTTTTGGAATGGCAGAGAGAGTGGAGAGAGAAGGAGGGGGTGTGAGGGGTATATTAGAGCCTTATTAGTTTCATTTGAAATCTGTAGATAAATAGGAAAGTTTTATTTGAGGCGTAATGAGATTGTAGCTATTTGGACAAGGATGGGTGACCCTTGTACATGGATTACAGAGGGATTATGGGTAATAACACGCTATGGCTGTGAGAAGTGGGGTATTGATCTGAGGCGTCTTTGATGTTTGCTACTGAAGAAACACTGCTACTTCTCACCTCCAGATACATTTCAATTCAAATGCGAGTATATTCAGACCACTGTAAGAAAGAAAACTGAAGGTACTTGTAATTTTCAGGCAGGACATTGTCTGTTAAGTTTACAGACATTTAACCCTAAAACACAACACAATGCAGTCCTTATTTCATTTTTAATCCACCTTTGGAACCCCATCCAGTGGCAAAAACGTACAAAAGTACATCAGCAAACAAGGCCCAGCAAAGTGGTTAACAAGAGATACCTTTCTTTCTCTTTACTAGTGCATGGCAACCACTGTGCAGAGCAAAAAGCCTGTTCTTTTCTTTATTTTACAACGTGAGCCACAAAACCCCTGTATGAAGACACTTGTGCTTCGTAAAACAGCCATCGGAATGACACCGTCATAACCCTCTAATGACCCATGTGATGTGTGCAAGCTGACATTGTTGAATACAGTAAGCGCAGACATTAACACAGTAACCTGAGTGAAATCTGCTGACTGCTCATTATGCTCATTGGGTATCAATAATAGTGTGAAGAATAGAAAATAGTTTAAATAGATTTACAGATTTGATGTCTCGGTGAATTATTGAATGGATTTTTGTGCTGGATTATTGTAGACATTTTGCTCCCAGAAAAGTAAGCTTTATTCACAATTATTCCAAAGAACCTTAATAATGACATGATCAATTAAAGAAATTGTTCTTAGGTTACTGTCTGAACATAGACAGAAGTAAACTGTGTAAATTGTAGATTATGAAATGCTTCTCATGGGTCAACTCAAGACCTACAAACTTATGTTTCACAAAGTTTAGAAAAAACAATGTATATATATCGTTTTCACACTTATATTTATGAATATATCAACATTATACATTTTAAGTTTTACTGTTAACATACTGTTGCTAGTATGAGATGTTATTTTAAATAGTCGTGGTGATATCTGTGTAGTGTTCTTGTATTCATTCTGTTGGCTAAAATTACTAATCAGTCATTTCGTAAATGAAAAAGTCATCTCATCTGAATCAGGAGAGAAATTTGAACAGATCAATCATTGTTTACAAGCGAAAACAGTCCAAAACATTTCTAAACAAACATGTTGGTGTGATAGGACAACAGAGGATAGACTTTTTCCACTGGAGGAAGTGTTGGAAAAGAAATTGCTTTAACATTAAAACATCTTAATGATGGATTTGTTTCTTACAAACATGCAGCTTTTCACTTCATATGATGTGAATTGTTGGACTGGAGTCATATGGATTATTTTTGGATTATTGTGAGGTTTTTTATCAGCTGTTTTAGACTCTCATTCTGACGGCACCCATTCACTGCAGATGAGTCATTGGTGAGCAAGTAATGTAATGCACAATTGCTCCAAATCTGTTCTGATGAAGAGACAAACTCATCTAACATCCCTTGGATTCAGCGAGTTTTCTTTTTTGGGCAAACTATTCCTTGAATGCTGTGTTTATCACATTCCTCCTTTTACCAGATCAGTCTTAAAACACAACTGATTTTACTCAAACAACATATCTTAAAGATTCAAAGGAGTGCTGCTTCTGAATGTGACCCCATTCTTTCCATGTGTACACATTATATTCTCATAGAACATCATCTTACGATGTTATGTTATTTTTCTTTATGGTTTTCAAAGATCCTTAAAGCGCTCAGGCAGCTATACCATGGCATGTATCTGGCACCATGCAGAGAACTATTAACTATAGTTGAGGCGTTGGGATTTTACCTTCCGCCCATACAGTAGAGCTGACAGCAGCTGTGACGGGTAGCTTAAGAAAGCCATCTGCTGTAAAAAGAATGCCTTTGATACCATTAGCCCCCGTGGCGCGCTAACATGTTGTTTCTAGAAGCTTCAGCTGATCCTGTGAAGCTGGCTGTGGTGGGAGACGACTGTGGGCTTAGAGATTCCTGTTCTAACAGCAGGAGATGTGTGCATGCAGGCGGAAAACCATACAGTGATCATAGTCTGTGTGTGTGTGTGTGTGTGTGTGTGTTCATCTGCACAACCTTTGATCTTCTGATGAGCTGCTAATTTGGTCTCAAGGCCAGTCCGTGAGCAACACTGTGTGTGTGTGTTAACGTGTTTCCATCTTTTCCCTTGATTTGTTTATCCTGTTGTACCCCCTGAGAGTCATGTTCTATAACACATTTAGCATATGTATGGCTTATGATAACTAATTAATGTAATTATTAAAGGGACAGTTCACCGAAATATGAAAATTCTGTCGTTTACTCACTCTGATGTTGTTCCAAAACTATGCATTTCGTCACTTTGTTTTGGAACCCATTGACTGTCATTGTATGGACAAAAATAGTTAAAACATTCTTAATGTTTTTTTTCCCTTTCATTACAGTGGATAAAGTCATCATCATAATAAGTCATATGACATGAATGTGTGTAAAAGAACTTTCATTTTTAGTGATTTCTTTGTATGTATCAAATAGTGAGAATATGCACAAGTATGCAATTTGGAGCAGTTTCTGATATTTATACAACCTAAATGCGCAATCAACTTCTGATTGCCTGTAATGTAAATCAATGAGATAACAGAAAAGCTGATTACTTTGAGCAGAGCCAGTGATATAAGAAGAACACAAAAAGTGTGAGGAAGCTGAAATAAATAATAATGGAAATCACGTTTTAAGCTGAGTAAACTACAAGTCGTGAGCATTAGGTCAACTTTTTTTTAAAGCAAGAGGAGAATCTCACAGTATATGAAAGTATGAAAGCCACCTCTCAAGGCAATGATTTGGTACATTTGAGCTCATGCACTATTGCTGAACACACATAATTACCCATTAGCACTAATGTGCTCCAGTCTTATTTGCACTATGTGAAAGATTCAGATTAAGACGGAGTATTATAGTGTCTACCTCAAGTGTATTTGGCTTCTTTCACTGCTGTTTTGAGATATACAAGAGATTAATACACATTTCCTCTATGCTTTATTATAGACTCTTCTGGACAATCTGTATAAACTGAGATTATATTGAGATATCGTGTAAAATAGATGGCACATACTTTGTGTGATTGTTGATTCAGTGAAGGTCATAGATGAGCAAATGTGCTTCTTTTCCTGAGCACAAGCCTAGCATCCCCCCTCTATCCTCCTCTTCCACTCAGAGTGTCAGTGTCAATGTGTAAATCATACGGAAATAAGTCTGAAAATTGAAAATGAAGCTGGAAATATGTGCATGAGACAGCCCCTTCTCCCCACGCAGCCCTTGCTCGAGTTTCCCCTCCCTTCCTGTCCACTTATGTTTAAAACGCAGTGAGAGCATGAGCAGGCGCACCTGACAGATGTTGACCATTTTTAAACCCTGCTCGCTCTCACAAGTTCAAGAGACTCTCTAATTCACTTTGCAGTAGGGACATAACAGAGCAACGCCACTTACTGAGCTTTTGGAGCACAGACCAACACACGAGGATTTTAGTGCTGTGACGCTCAGATCAGGGTAGAGGCATCTTGCAGTTCACTTAGCTTATAGTGGGATTTCCATGATATGTTTTTTTAGCATTTATATTTCTACATAGGTTTTCTCTTCACACTTTGTGTTCTTCCTATATCAGTTGTTCTCAATTCTGATTCAAAATAAATCATTACACAAGTATAAAATCTGATGTGCATTGCTATTATCATTAATTAAACTAATAAACAATAATAATAATACATTCTGTTGTGTTAAATATTTGTTTTATTTCTTTATCTATCTACGTATATACACACACACACACATATATATATAGAGAGAGAGAGAGAGAGAGTACACTATGTTAGATCTATATTTTTTCATCTGGACTGCCGGATGAAAAAGACACAACCAGCACAAAAAGAAAATACAAAATTATTTTCTAAAGTCTAATTTATGTTTTCATTTGATCTAAACCGGAGTCACCCTTTTTCGATGGCCACTTACAGTTAGTCCTTCATTTGTTGATTTAAATGGTCAGTATCTGGAGACCGTTGTTAAACCAGTTGTGTATTCCCGCATAACTGACTGATGGCAACGCCTTTTCCACTTTCTCTGACGGGTATGATGATTAACACATGAACTCCTCAGCTCACAGTTAATGGAGATATTCTGAGCAACTCTTGTGTGAAAACTGAGCGATGCGCCTGCAACTCCCGCAACGCCTCCGTTCATTATCATGCACCTTTTGACGTTTGAACGGGGTTTCTGAAGAACATCACAACATTTCCAAGTTTCTCTGTGATCCTTTGATTTCCCATAACTGTTGTATAAATGATCTAGGAAAACTCGAACATATGTGATTAAACTGTAAAATCAGAACAAAGAAACGAGAACTTGTTGGGGGTTTCGTATGTCTGCGTCCAGTAGACGGCGATCACAGTCTGTAAATTAATGCAGGGAACGATATGACTATATTTTGTATTTTTATCTGCACCTTTAGTTGACAGTCAAGTCATAACAAGCGCAGTGAACGTCTTGTGCAATGCTTATAAATGGGCTTCGTTAATGTGGGCGATCTTGTCACCTTGTTTTCCAGTGATGTCGAATTGAATAGAAGATTATTATTTCATTATTTATAGTTATTGTTTAATTAATTTGGATGAATGCAGACTTCATGGCCAACTTGTTGTGCTATTGCAGTAAGTCAACGTTTCAGATACCAATGAAAAAAGCGCTGACTCCACTCCAGTGTTGGAAAAGAATATGGCAGGTTACACCAATTACCTGTTTTTTTGCACACTAACAATTTTAGCTGTTCTCCACTTTGCACTTGATGACAAAAGGGCACACATGGTGCATGCGCTGGGTGTGGGGCACCTGTTTCTTAGCAACCGTCACAACAGGAACACCTGTGGCATCAGTTTATTCAAAGGGACTTGTAATAAATACTGGAAAACTGTGATAAATACTGGAAAAGATACCGAGAAACTGTGCGTGTGAACAAATTTATATAATCTATAAGACGTCTGTTTGCTGAGACATTTATCTCTTTCCTGTTTGGGACTTTTTAATGAATAAACTTTTACGTGTTGTTATAGTTAAAATGACTGAAACAGTTTATCGGTTTAATTATTGTTATTATTATTTTTTAAATCTGTGGAAAACCACTGATTTATTGTTTATTTCAGCGAAAATTATAATTTGGAGATCGTTTACCCCAAATAACATTTGTCAGCAGTGGTTTGTAGCCAACTGTTTACCTTCCGCGCGCCGCAGAAAGACCCTTCAGCTGCGCCTGTAGCGCGCGCGCTGCGTCACCTGACCGCGAGCCATATGCAAATCTGCCTCGTCCTCAAACGCCATTGGCTCTCTCTCGCTCATTTATTCCCTGTCAACGCGCATCACATGGCCGCTCTCCCACTAACTTTTCAAGCCCACCGTCGAAAGTAGCTCAAAGACAACTCTGCACTGGATGTGAAAATCACCCCGAGAGGAAGTTAGAATAAAACAAAGAGAGACGAGCAGCCGCAAAGTTACTCTCTATCCTC